>CM052712.1:19657454-19686124 GCA_028551405.1 Uromys caudimaculatus | reverse complement strand
CAGGTGTGTTTTTAAGCTGTTAGTGTATGCTCTCTCCAGTTTCTTTTTGGAGGCACTCAAAGCTATGAGTTTTCCTCTTAGCACTGCTTTCATTGTGTCCCATAAGTTTGGGTATGTTGTACTTTCATTTTCATTAAATTCAAGGAAATCTTTAATTTCTTTCTTTATTTCTTCCTTGACCAAGTTGTCACTAAGTAGAGCATTGTTCAGCTTCCATGTGTATGTGGGCTTTCTGTTATTATTGCTGCCACATAATCGGTCACAAGACAAACCTCCATAGATACAAGATGATTGAAATAATCCCATGCCTCCTATCAGATCACTATGGTTTAAGACAGGTTTCTCTTTCTAACTCCCTTCCTGCCTATCCTTGACTGTCCTGGAACTTTCTCTGTAGATTGACGTTGAACTCAGAGATCAGAATGGCTCATCTCCTGAACGCCTGGATTAAAGGTGTATACCACTATACCTGGACTTAAGCTTTTCTCTACTTGGAACTTGCTCAATACCAGGATAGCCTTGAACTCAGAGAACAGCTTGCCTTTGTCTCCTGGGATTAAAGGTGTGTATCACCATGTTTGGACCTAAGCTTACATGAGTGTGGGATCTTGCCCAAGTCACCCCTTAATCTAATTACCTCCTTGAACTTGGGATTCAGCTCCAATTCACTTCCTGGCACCCCTTTATTACTTGAACCAAAATTTTATATTTTTCCCTTCTCAACTTGATTCTTTCCATTAAAGCACTCTTCATAATAGTGAACTTTAGAACTACACAACAGAATTTATACTAGGCTGTTTTGGGACTTCCTTTGTCAAAGCAATTAATCTAAATCTCTTCACCTTAGCATCAGACAGACTCTTTTGGACAATGGCAAAAAGTACTCCCTGGGCCAATGATATTCAAACTACCACAGGGGGAAAGGCCCTGATGGTGGCTGTGCCATGTGGGGAGTGGACATGTCCTCAGGACATGGCAAGTATCTTCTCTGAGAAGCAGAGGTATATTCAAAATTTCTCTTCCCAGTTACAGTTTTAGAGGGGCCTTCATACACACACCACCTCTTTTGTTGGATGTTGTTGGGCCGACTATTTGCCAGTGGCTACCATTACCAGGAGGGGTGGTTTTCTCAGAGCTTCATTTACATACTAGTGAGAATTTAACCAAAGATACCTCTTTGAGTTGATAAAACAACTCTGATGAGGTTCCATAGACTTTTCCATAGATACGTTCCAGGCTAAGATTTATATCATTTTGTCACTGAGAAATATAAGAAAACTGGCATGGCTTTTTTGTTAAAATTTTCATTTGCCAGTGGCATCAAGAGAGATGAAGATTTTTGATTGTTTTGTAATTCTTCATAATTGTGAATTATCAACTCACAGCCCTCACTATACCTGCTAATGCACAAGAAGCTTCCTCAATTTCCAAGAATCACGACTGTTTCTAAATGATTTCTTGATGTTGTAATGCAACTTTTGCTACTTATAGTGTCCATGATTCATCTCTAACATCCTTCATGACTCATGACTCAGCATTCTTTAGGTTCCTGATGGATATCACAGGCAAACATTTTCCTTCTAGTACATGTTAGGTAGCTCCTTTCATCAGACAGTGGATGGGGCTGCGGCAGATAGTTAGAAATACTGGCTGTAAGATAAATGCCTAGCCCCAGAGAAGCTCAGTGCTTTGTGTAAATAGAAAGGTTGTTTAGAGAGCATTTCAGTGATATTAAACTGTGAGCTTTATCTTGTTTCCTGACTGGCCACTTATGTTAACAGACCCAAGTGTGCAACCACCAACATCCATTAAAATAGTAGGCGTTTTCAGCATAGCATCTTAAGCTAGCCTGCATGACCTTTGCTTTGAGAGATATCTTTAATATTTAGGCTTCAGCATCAAATCCTGCGAAAGTTCACTTTTACCTTAAGAAGTCATGAAAAAGAGTCCCACAAGGTATCAAAGTTTGTCATGTGTAATATGCCTCAATATCGTGGTAACAGTTACATTAAATCTGTTTTTGATATTTATTTTTTATTTATGTGTATGTAGGTAGTTTAATATAACTTAATAAATCCTGGCACAGGATTCCTTCCCACCTTTGACCATTATGTCCTGAATGAAAAACACACACAGCCTTATATTTTAATGTGCCTTAAGCAGCACAATAGATGGGCAACTGCCTACCCTTCATGCTATTAGAATCTACTATCTTACCGATAGCTCCAAGTTACTACTTACTAATTTCTATGTTCCATCTTGGCTGCTCTTGACCAAAATGAGCAGCTCTCTGGGCCACATTCTCTTGGCCCTTTTACATGGCTGCTTTCCTTCTCCCTCCTACATATTCATTCTTCTTCTTTTTTCTTTTAATTCTTTTTTTATTTGTGTTTTATTCTTTGATCTTTTTTTATAGTCCAGTTGTTATCCCCCTCTGGGTCCACCCTCTGACTGTTCCTCGTCTCCAAAAGGTGTACCCCCATCTCCGCCCTTGCACTAGACCTCCCCACTCCCTGGGGCCTCAAGTCTCTCAAGGGTTAGATACATCTTCTCTCACTGGGGCAGGACCAGGGAGTCCTCTGCTATATATGTGTCAGAGGACTCATACAAGCTGGTTTATGCTGTCTGGTTTGTGGCTTAGTGTCTGAGAGACCTCGGTGGTCCAGATTAGTTGAGACTACTAGTCTTCCTACGGAGATGCCCTCCTCCTCAGCTTCTTCCAGCTTTTCCCTAATTCAAACACAGGGGTCTCAGGGTTCTATCCACTGGTTGGATGTAAGTATCTGCATCTGACCCTTTCAGTTGCTTGTTGGGCCTCTGGGGGCAGGGGGGGAGCAGCCATGCTGGGCTTTTATCTGTAATTACATTATAACATCAGTAATAGTGTCAGGCATTGGAGCTTCCCCTTGAGCTGGATCCCCATTTGGGCCTGTCACTGGACCTCCTTTCCTTCAGTCTCTTCTCCATTTTTGTCCCTGTAGTTCTTTTAGACAGGGACAATTCTGGGTCAGAGTTTTTGACTGTGGGATGGCAAGCCCATTCCTCTACTTGATGCTCTATCTTTCCACTAGAGGTAGACTCTACAAGTTTCCTCTCCCCACTGTAGGGCATTTGATCTAAGGTCCCTCCCTTTGAGTTTTGAAAGTCTCTTACCTCCCATGTCTCTGGTACATTCTAGAGGGTCCACCCACTTCCTACCTCCCAAGGTTGCCTGTTTCCATTCTTTCTGCTGGCCCTCAAGGTTTTAGTCCTGTTTTCCCACATCCCCAATACCTGATCACGTTCCCTTTTCCCCCTCCCTGTCCCCTCTCCCACCCAGGTCTCTCCCTCCTTCTGCTCCTCCGTGATTGCTTTCTTCTCCCTCCCAAATGAGATTGAGGCTTCCTCACTTGGGCCCTTCAGCTTGTTAACCTTCTTGAGTTCTGAAGCATTCTGTACTTTTTTTGGTTAATATCTACTTATTAGTGAGTACATACCATACATGTCCTTTTGGGTCCGAGTTACCTCATTCAGGATGATAATTTACAGTTCCATCCATTTGCATGTGAAATTCATGGTGTCCTCATTTTTAATAGCTGAGTAGTATTCCATTGTGTAAATGAACCACACTTTCTGTATCTATTCTTCCTTGTGGGATATCTGGGTTATTTCCAGCTTCTGGCTATCACAGATAAGGCCACTACGAACATAGTGGAGCAGGTGCCCTTGTGGCATGGTGGGGTATCTTTTGGTTATATGCCCAGGAGTGGTATAGCTGGGTCTTCAGATAGATCTATTTCCAATTTTCTGAGGAACCTCCAGATTGATTTCCTGCGTGGTTGTACTGGTTTGCAATTCTACCAGCAATGGAGGACTGTTTTTCTTTCTCCACATCCTCACCAACATGTGCTGTTACCTGAGATTTTGATCTTAGCCATTCTGACTGGTGTGAGGTGGAATCTCAGAATTGTTTTGATTTGCATTTTCCCTGATCACTAAGGACTTTAAACATTTCTTTAAGTGCTTATCCACCATTTGAGATTTCTCTGTTGTGAATTTTTTGTTTACTTCTATACCCCATTTTTTGATTGGGTTGTTTGGCTTTTTGGTGATTAGCTTCTTGAGTTCTTTATATATTTTGGGTATTAGCCCTCTATGGGATGTGGGGTTAGTGAATTTTTTTTTTCCCAATCTGTGTTTTGCCAATTTGTCTTATTGACTATGTCCTTTGTCATACAGTAGCTTTTCATTTTCATGAGGTCCCATTTACCAATTCTTGATCTTAGAGCCTGAGCCTTTGGAGTTGTGTTTAGAACCCCCCCCCCCCCATGCCAAGGCTCTTTCCCACTTTCTTCTCTATTAGATTCAATGTGTCTGGTTTTATGTTGAGGGTGTTGATCCACTTGGACTTGAGTTTTGTGCAAAGTTACAAATATGAATCTATTTTCATTTTTTTATGTATAGACTGCCAGTTAGGCCAGCACCATTTATTGAAGATGTTTACTTTTCCCCCAATGTATATTTTTGGCTTCTTTGTCAAAGATCAAGTGTCCATAAGTGTGTGGACTCATTCTTCTTCTTTTATGGTGACTCTCTCCTCCTCCTTCTTTATGGTCTCTATGGTCCAGGAAATCTAAAACCCTCCTATGTCTCTTCTCCCCAGCTATTAGCTGATGGCATCTTTATTTGCCAGTCAGAATTAACTGGGGGCAGGTATCCAGGAGCTAATACAGACTCCAGATCTTGAGGGCCAGCACTTAGCATTATAATAAACAGCAAAAAACAAAACCTCAACATATGTATGTGTGTATGTACTGTGTGTTGAGGGGTTTGGGCTTGGTCAGAAGACTATGTTGGATCCCCTGGAACTGGAGTTATAGATCTGGGAAGTGAACTCAGATCTTCCAGAAGAATAGCAAGAGCTCTTAACTAGATACGTATCTCTTGAGCTCTTAAGCTAAATTTTGGAGGAAAAGTTTTGAAGGAGGACTATTCATCAAATAATGAATAAAAATAATTCCAGCACAAAATGAAAACTGTTTATCCACTTTTATAATGTCAGTTTGGGGATGCAGAGAATCATAACCTTACCATGCTATCTGACTTAATTTTCTGTGATTATTCCTGTAGAAAATCTTCTACCACATCTTAAACATTTCCATTAATTATAACAACTTTGTTATTAGATTTAAGTGTGGCCTAAGAAACTTCCTATGAATATATAACCATGAGCCTATTGACACAAGCTAAGGGTGTTTAGTAAATCTGTTTTCTTTGTCAGTTAAAGAATTAAAAGGCAGGAAAAACCTCAAGCTCAAACAATGAGGAGATATGAGACACCATGGACAGCAAGAGTTGAAGGAAGGTGTTTATTGGGGATGATGAAACAAAGGCACACAACAGACATAAAAAGCAAAAGACCCTCTGCAAAGCAGAGTGAAGGGGTGTCTAAAAGCTGAAAACTTCAGACTCTTCACAAGGGCTGGGGCTTTTAATTGAAGGTTGACCAGTTTAAAGAAAGGTAGAATGATTAATTGGCTCGCAACTTTTGTGGAATATGTACTGATCTGGCCTTGAGCTTGTTGAATTAGTCCATCAACAGGGGACCTGCTGGTATGAGACACAAGCCTGCAAAGACTTTGCTTTAAGTTGCCAGGCTTTTTGTCTCACATTAGGAGAATAAAGAAGAAGCAGGTGTTGGAAATTTGCCTCCTTTATTACCTACCAAGGGCCCTTCTCTTTATCAGTCCCCCTTACCAGGATGTCTGTCTAACTCCTACTCCCTTATTCTTCCCTCTCAGAGTCACCTTAATTGCTGTTAGGATTTTGAGAGCTCCAATAGCTCTTGGCTGCTTCAAGCTGAGAAAAGGTTGATGAGGGAATGCGATAGTAAAAATATGGTGGATGTCTCTCTTAGGGGATAGAATAAAACTTAACTAAGGACAATGTTCAAGAGCATAAGGTAGATATTTAGTAATGGTGTGGATCTTAGAAGCTTGTTGTATGAGTGAGGTCACATCTGTAACATACAAAGTGAGACTCTTAGTAATCTTATAAATCCTACAAAGGGCTCAGTAAGAAAAGGTTGTGGTTAAGTATGTGTGAAGACTGATAAAGAAAAATGTGCATCATTTAAATCCTGGCTATACGTTCCTCTGGACATGTAAGACCATATAGGTGACCAAAATCAATTATTTTGGTTTTATTTTCAAGGCCAGTTGAAGGTCTGGTCCTCAGGACGTACTTGGGCTTAAGTGGAGCCTCTGTCTCATCTTGTCTCTTGTCAGTTAATTCATCTAAGGATAAGTTGAAAGGCCTTATTTGACCATGGTTTCCTTTGGAAGTATGTGGAATATTTTTTTTCTTTTGGTTGGACACTGCTTAGAGTCTACTCAATGGCATCTCCGTAGCCTCCATCAATAAGAGAACAGGTGACTTTATACAGTTATAAGGCATTTGAGTCCCAAAGTTCCCTGGGACTTAGCTGGCCTTAGAGGACAAGAGAGAGAATGCCCTCCCTTTTAATTCCTCTAACCACATTAGTGTAGGTTTCCAAGTATGGTTACTGAACACACAAAGGATCAATTGCACCAGTTTGTTCTTTCTAATAATTAAGTTGTAATGTTACTTTAAATTTGAGCAGAAATTACAGCTTGATGATGTCACCAGTCAAGAGGTAGCCAATCACATGCTTATTTCCATCCTGGTGAGTTTGTCAGCCCAGATGGCAGCAAGCAACATGGAGGCATTTTATTTAAGATGAACCTATTTCCCATCAGGCACAAGCCCCTTTGGGATCAACACATCTAATAAACTAAATGTGGAATATGACATCCTTTTCTTTAAACACACACTGTAATTATTTATCATGGGTGAAGGAGAAAGCAGTTTCTACAATCTCAGTGAATAGGCCCACTTAGCAAAGTCTAGAAACACAAGAAGGAATTCCATAGTTGCAGCTCAGAGCAGTTGCAGTCAGTTTGAGATCTCTCAGAGAACTTCTAGAAAGTGAAAGAGGAGAAACTTAAACACCATATAATTTGTCTTAGTTAAGGTTTTATTGCTGTGAAGAAACACTGTGACCAAAGAAATTTTTGTAAGGACCAACATTTAATTGGGGCTGCTTACAGATTCAGAGGTTCAGTCCATTATCATCAAGTGGGGCACATAGCAGCATCTAGTCAGGCACAGCGCGAGAGGAACTGGGAGTTCTATATCTTGTTACAAAGGCAAACAGGAGAAGATTGACTTCCAGGAAGTTAGGAAGAAGGTCTTAAAGCCCACCCCCACAGTGACACCCTTCCTCAACAAGGTCACACTTCCTAATAGTGCCACTCCCTGGGCCAAGCACATTCAAATCACCACACAATTTAAGTTTAAAACAGTAGTTGGGTTGCCTGTCTCACTCCCAAGACTGCAGAAAAGACTGGATAGGAGATATAGGCAATTTTGAAAAAAAATTCAAAGATCTCTCTGACTCCAGGTAAAGAGTAACTTTGCAAATTTCCCTCCTTTAGGCGCCTGGATCATATTTCACTCTGACCCAAGTGAGGTAGCATTACCAGACTTTAGGCTAATAATATAGTTTTAGTACCTGTTTTCTGGTCTCCAGCCACCAAACAACTGGGTTCCTAGGCTACACAGACAGAGTTAAGTCTGAATGGAACTTCATTTATAGAGAGAAAAACAATTTTTTTTTTTTACCAGCCCCATTCCAGAATGGGAGAAGGGTTCCAGCTGCTTAGAAGACACACCTTCCTATTCTTTTTAGGATGTTTTCTTACATTGATGAGTCTATGATTGTCAGAAGAAATCCCAGGTGAGCCTCCAAAATAATAACAGTCTAGGGTGGTCTCAGTCTGTGGTTCATGACCCCTTTGGGGGTCACATATCAGATATCTGCACTATGATTCATTACAGTTATGAAGTGGCAGCAAAATAATTTTATGAGTGGGGGCTACCACACGAGGAACCATATTGTTTTAGCATTAGGAAGGTTGAAAACCACTGGTCCAGGAGTATTATGTTTTATGTTTTGTTTTTCTGACAGTTAAAGAATTAAAAGGCAGAAAAAGTCTCAAGTACAACAGGTAGCATTGGAGAAATCTCAAACAATGTGGGCAGAACCTGCAGTTGAAGAAAACCATGTGGGTGAGGGGTGAGGGAACACATACCATACAGCAGATACTTAGAGAAAATATCCCTCTGCAATGTGTAAGGGAGACTCAGAAGGCTGAAAATCATCTAGTCTGTCCTTGAGGGCTGGGTTTCTTAAATCTCTGAAGAGATTTCTTCCCTTACTTTAGGATTAGTCAGTTTGAGCATGATTGACTGATTGATTGGCCAGCAACTGCTGTGTTGTCCTTGGACTAGCTGAAGCAGTCTATCAGCTGGGTGCCTCTGATAGGAGACAAAATGCTTACAAGGCCTTTGTCTTAAGCTGCCAGGCTTTCCTCTCAAGTCAAAAGGATGGAAGAGAGGCAGGTCATCTCAGGAACGGCCAGCTTTGTAACCTAGCCAGTTCCCCTCTTTCGTTCTGACTGCCAGTTGGGGAGTCTGTCTATCTCCCAGTCTTTCAGCAGGAGACCTGTGCTGAAATGATACGTATCCCTCTGGGGTTCATTTGCAGCATCTATGTCAACCTGATCCAGTTTGCTTTAGTAATCATGGAGTCAGATAGGTCTGATTTTTAAAAAAAATCAAATAAGCTCTTGATTCTCTGTCTAAAGAAAGAATAAAAGGAGGAAAGGCAGGACAACTTTCTTCTCAAGTTTATTTTCAGAAGCAAGCAAAAATTTTATATACAAGTAAATCTCTTAGAGCTCCCACTGTAAAGTAAATTTTCTTAAAAATGTTTTAATTTTTCCTCCATAACAGTTTCATAGACCTGGCTGATTTAATCTTAGACAGGCTTTAGTCTATAATAAATGGCCTTTCTTCTGTTAACTCAAGAGGATGAAGATGGTAGAGTATATCGAAAAGAATATGCCATGGGCACACTTGCTGTGATTATTGTGGGAACAAAACAAACAAACTTAAAACAACAACAACAACAAATTTAACATGGCTTTATTTGCTGTTTGCTCCAAGTCTCAGTGGAAGGAACATAATTAATATTATTCAGGGAAGGGCTTTAAGTTCTCTCCTACCCACCAGAAGACATACATGTAGAATTTTATAGAAAAGAACCAGGGACATGCTAGAACATACAAAAGAGTTTCTATTTCAGCAATGGAGATGGAGAGAGTAATTACAAAGTATCAGAAAACGATATGAAAATCAAGACTCTCCCATTGAACTTGTAATCTATTGAGATAAAATGACTTGGGATTCACCTTGGAATAAAGGACCTAGAGAGCTGTCTGGGTGTCTAGGGCAATGGGCCAAGGGACGCCTGGATGATCGGGTACCAGTCTTCGATAAATATAAACTTGTGTTGCGTGAAGGAAGAGGAAAGGAGTGAGACAATGATTATCCAGAGACAACATTTGCTCTTGAGAGGAGGGATGCTTTTCATTTTGTTTCTCTTTTCTGTCTCCTCATTCCTCAGAAGGGTTGTCTCCAAGGTTACAACATCCTGGAATCGGCTGATGACCTCGGGGCATTCAGATTTCAGGGTTCCAGGCTACACTGCTGTTTTCCCACCAACTTCAGCTGCTCAGTAGGATGAGCTGGTGAGCTTTGGCTCACAGCCATCAGTCAGCAACTGAGTAAAAATTTTCTACGAAATTTACCTCTCTGTGTTTGTTGTTTGCTGGTCCTGGGAACTTGGATGCCAAGGCCAAGCATAAAATGTCAACCCTCAGACTTTGCCTGGAGCCTGGTGTCAATTTCTTATCCTCAAATGTGGCATGGGAAGAATTCTAGGTGAAGAAACCAGGCTTCTGATTCTATCCGCATGGGGGCTGGGGTCACACGGCTTCTTTCATAGTACTGCTTGACTGAATCTTCCATGGTTGGTAGTAGGGCCAGGGCTGTTTATTTATTAAATATTCTGTAATGTATGGTTATGATTTGATCTTTCTCTCCTCTTAACCTCAATTCTTATAGAAACTGAAAATATTCAAGGACAGACAAAGGTTCAAACCAACTAAACAATGACACATGAATAATTGCAAAGAGCTCGCTACCCGCCATGTCCCGGAGAGCTCTTCCAGGATAGGCTATCGACTAGGTTCGAAGTTCCCGCCAGCGGGTGCTCCGTGCTGTAGAGAGAAACCGTTGGCGGGGAAAGAGACAGGAGACACAGAGATGTGTAGGAGCAAGACGAGACCCGATCAAGCTCCGTTTAATCTTTAATGTTACATATTTTTAAACACTTTTGGGCGGGAAATGGCAGAGGGAGGGGAAATCCACAATGCAACCAGACATCATATACATAATTATATGCCATAGTTGTCCCTGAGCTGAAGGCCGGACATCTAATCCCTACCTGGGGGCAGTAGGCTGGGGAGGGGTAAAAGGAATGCCTGCTGTGAAGCCGGAACCCTTTGTGTTGCTAATCAAGCCAAGCCTAAGAGTCAGGGCCCTAGATAATCTGATATATGGCAGAAAGGAATCAAAGGAATGCCTGCTGAGAGGTCCGAGACACTGTGGCTAGCAAAATAAGTCAAACCTGGGATCCTTCAGCTAGCAGAATATGCCAAGGCCAAAGCCTTTGTCTCTGACAAATAATGTGAACCCCAAGTCCAATGCCACAAGATGTTCTCAGTCCCCTTTCCAATTAAATGTCCTGCACACTGAAGTGGCTTTCCTGGAAAGTAAGAGTTTGTACAAAGTTTATTTCTTATTCATTTTAATGTCTTGTTTTTGTATACATAAAGTCCAAAGTTTGACAGGCTTCTCTGTGGGTTAAGATTCTGTTGATCACATTGAAACATACAAAGAACATAGAATTTTGTTTTTTGTTGTTTATTTGTCTTTCATTTTGTTTTCTTTTTACATAAGATCTCATGTTATTGGGGTTGGTCTTACAATAATGGACTGGATTCATGCCTCACATAAGTCCCCTGAGCGGCTGGTCGGCATGGACGTACCCCTGCACACCACTGCATTTACTCATGGTCTTTATCTACCCTCCTGATTCTCTTCATATCATTAAATCTACAGCTTTGAAACATTCTTTTGTTATTGTTGCTCTGAAGGCTACTCTTAATCCTGAGATCCACGAGAGAAAGACCAATTCTACAATTTTGAGTCGAATTTAAAGCAAACTTTGATTACATACTGGTCAGAAACAAAAGGACTCAGGCCAGGTCCAGCTCTTGGTTACCAGGGAGTGGCCATGAGTCATGTTTTGCAGGGCCTTAAAAACCCGTAATTTATTGCACTTCCCATTAAGCCCAACGAAGGGCACGCATACATCCTATTTTTCTCTAAGTACCTTCCGTCTGTATGTGATCAAGCACATCCAGTGTAGTTGATTCAAAGAAACTTGTTTAGGGGAGTGAAACACATGGCTTGTTATTGCCCAAGAACTACAGCTCCCAGCATTCCAGGAAGTTACCTTGTCCTTGGGCAGGTGGGGCTTACAGGTTAACTATGTCCCTTGTTAACTTTGGCTACATGTTGGATTCACAGAATCTACGGCTGTCTTTCAGAATAAGTTTTAAGCATGTACCACAAAATACAAAGCACTATTGTGCTAATGGGAAAATATCTGCAATTTCAGATGGGGAAAAGTCACAGATATTTTTTAAAGATTGAAATGCTAAACTTCACTTAGAAGTTAGTGAGAGTAATGATTCTCTCATTCCACATCCTACTTTAAAGCCATGAAACTTTCCTCTCCAAAAAGTTCTTCTCCCCAGTCTTGGGCAGGAAGCCCCTGATTAGCAGCAGATGGAAGACAGAAGAAAAGTCACCAAAGGGGGTTTCTCTATTCTGTCATTGACAAATCTGCTAATTTTGCTCCAATTAGCGTTTATCAAAAACTCAGAAGGAACAAGAAGAGGAGATTAGACACAGGGAAATTAGAAATAACCTGTCAATGTTTTGATCACAAGAATGTACTACACTTTCAATTCATACCAGCTGAAGAGGGCCATAAAAAAGTCAAAGAAGATGCAACATTGATTAAAAGGAAACAGCTCATAAAGGAGTATTTACTTAAAGAGTAAGAAGAACCATGAGTTATTTGAGTTTTAATGTCTTATTCTAAGAAGCCTTACTTTAGGCTGGGAAGGGCAAAGCCGCTTCCTAGAAATAGATTTTAGTCTTACTAAGCCCATCAGTAAATTGCTCAAGCATTTTGTCAGGATTCTGTCTGTATCCTCCCTGGAAAGGAGCATGAACAACAGGAGAAAGGCATAGAATAATTTTATTCTCCAGGAACTGAGAACCTTCCCTCTCTCTTCAAAGAACTCCTGTGTGTGTGTGTGTGTGTGTGTGTGTGTGTGTGTGTGTGTGTGTGTGTGTGTATGACCTAATTATACTTTCTACTTACCTATAACAATAGTAATAGATATATGATTATACAGTGAGATGGTATTAGATGCTAGTGAAATATTAATACACACATATGAATCCATATACACGCACTTTGGACTCATTTCGTATTTCTTATTACCCAGAATCTACTCTTCTAAGTTACCATAGAATGTGTCTACATCCCAGAAACCTGCCCCAGGTCTGTTTGCCATTCGTGCTTGGAGTCAGCATGAACATGTGCATCCTGATAGTTCAGGATCCAGATCTCTTTGTTAGGTTTTTGTTGTTGTTGTTGTTGTTGTTGGCTTGGCAGTGGCTACCTAATCATCTGCATTAGTTTTATCAAATGTCATCGCCTACCTGCTATTTGGGGTTCCTGAACCAAGGACTTATCTCATTGGTAGGGGCATCAGGACACCATGCCTGTAGAAGATGCCTTTAAATAATTTACTAAGAGAGTAAAAAAAGGATTTTATGTCTCTTTTTCAACAATTAGCTGTCATATTCAGAACTTGGGCCCTAGAAGCCCTAATAAGGGTAGGCCACCTGTCTTCATTGTGACAATTAAAGAGACAGATAGTAGGTAAAAACTAAGAAAGATGATCTATCCAGTGTAGCTGCTTTGTGAGGAGCAAAGAGGCCCAGTAACACCTCAAATTCATCTTCCCATCCCTGACATGAAGTTTAGACTTAAATGGAAGCTAGAGATATGCATAGCTAAGAAGTCCAGCCACAGTGATCCTGCCTATCACTGACCCATAACTCGTTCTTCTAAATGGTGATCTCAGTTGTCAGAAATGTAGAGCCTCTTCCTAGGGGTATTTTGCTCTTGGCTAGCACCAGAATAAGTTGTTTTCCTTCATCCAGCATGAAATTCCTAGGGAAACTGAAATGTCTTGGGATCCACTGTCTAAATAGTCTAAGAGACAAAGGGAGAGGGCAAAGCAGTCCCTTCAGAATATCTTCAGTCCTGTTAGTATGGGGACACAGCCACAGCTCCGGGGCTTGGGAGCTCCTCATAGTTAATAAAAAGAGAGAGCTCACAAAACTTAAATTCAAAACATCAATCAAAACCAAAACTCTATTACACACCATAGTTCCATAAGCATTGTTTTAGTTTTAATACTTAATTTTACTTAGTATTTGTCTTATGACTATTCAATTTCTCATGCAAATATTAAGGATAATCTAACCAACTCATTAATCATCTCCTTTCCCCCTCTTTTCTTCCTCTTTCCTTCCTTTCTTTGCTTTCTTGGAATTCTCTAGATTCTTTATTAACCAATATTTTGCTTTCATCAATTTGTTTTCAGATAAGACCCATTCTGTGGACTAAAATATAATATGTGGGTACGCATAAAGTTAGTGATTTGACTCTTCATTAAAAATATTTGAAATTCATTCTGTTTTTGTCCAGGTCAGAAGTACTCAGGTAAGAGTGAGATAACCCAGTCCCCAAAGGACATGCATGGTATGTATTCACTTACAAGTGGATATTAGCCATAAAATGCAGGGTGCCCATGCTACACTCCATAGACCCAAGGAGGCTGGACAGGAAGGAGGGCACAAGCAAGGATGTTTGAGCCTCACTTGGAAAGGAAAGTGGAATGGTAGTGAAAGGCAGATGGAGGGAAGGAACTGGGTGGGAGGGGGGATCAGGAGGTGGGGTGTTTAGGGTTGGGTGCAGGGAGGAGCATGTGGGATGACCAAATGGCCATGAGAATGAATGGAAATCTGCAACCAATGGGGGGGGGGGAATAGGGAGCATCTCCAGGAAGAGATGGGGACCTCAATAGTGGAGGCACTCAAGAATCAATGGGGGTGTCCTTAAGTGTGACTCATAGAACTGGGATATGGAACTGGAAAGACTGGCTCCTGTGGTCAGGCATGAACCCCAGTGGAGAGATAGAGACACCATCCACCCACAAAACTTGTGATCCAAAATTTATTCTGGCTACAAAAATGCAGGAATTGGGGATAGTACAGAGACTGAGAGAATGGCCAACCAATAACCAGCTCAACTTGAGACCTATCTCATGTTTAAGCACCAATCCCTGACACTATCAATGATACTGTTATGCTTGCAGACAGGAGTCTAGCATTACTATCCTCTAAGAGGGCCCACCCACCAACTGACTCAGACAGAGGCATATACCCACAGCAAAACACTGGATGAACCTTGGGGACACTTATGGAAGAATAGGAGGAAGGATTGCTGCCCAAAGGGGATAGGAACTCCACAGGAAGACCAACAGAGTCAACTAACATGGATCCTTGGGGCTCTCAGAGACTGAACCACCAACAAAAGAACATACACAGGTTGAACCTAGGCCTCTCTGCAAGTATGTAACAGATGTGCAACTTTGTCTTCACATGGGTCCCTCAACAACTGGAGCGGGGGCTATCCCAAAAGCTGTTGCCTACATTTGGGATATGTTCTTCTAGCTGGACTGCTTTGTTTGGCTTCAGTGAAGGGCCAGGGTGGGGGAATACCCAGGACCACCCCCACCCACTCAGAGAAGAAGGGGGGGGGAACTGGGTAAAGGATTTGGTAAGGGGTGACTACCAGGAGGGCAGTGAGGTGGATGTAAAGTGAATAAGTAAAAATTAATAAATTACACACACACACAAACACACACGTATACATATATAAGAAATGCTCAGGTGAGTAGATAGATGTCCATTGCTTTTTTGTGTGACCCAGAAGGTAGTATTTGTAGGGAAGAGATAGCATTTGATGTATTAGGGTCTGTATAGAGGTCTTGGGACAGAGAATAAATTATATATCCAGCTTTAATTCTCCTCTTACTTATTGTTTGGGCTTTGTCTTTTCTGAATTGGGTATAATCTGTATGCAACAGCCATTAGGGCTTTAAGTTTTCCATCTCTGAAGTTCTTCCCTATGGATAACCAATGTTACAATGTACAGTGTCAAGAGCTCTGCTACAGACATGCTAGGTGTTAGTAATACTTCTAATCTGTATATTATCTCAGAGCAAATTCCTTCACACTCAGCCTTAGTGTATTCAATTATTGGATGGGCCACTCATGCACCTTCTCACACAGCAACAGTAACAGGAGACCAGGGGACATAGGACTAAGTGGTCAATGAGGCATTTTATCAGATGATAAAGGAAATAATCTAAGAAATGAATTGCTTGAAACTTAAGAGATTTCTATGAACTTTAAATACTTGTGTGATCTCGTGTATTTCAATACTTTCCTGGTTCCAGACAAGTCTGGCTAATATATGCAGGACACATGCCAAGAGAGTAACAAGTATGACTATTTTTACATTTATCCATCTATTTACTCATTTATTTACATAGAAGGGAGGGAGAGAGATGGAGGAGAGAGAGAGAAAAGGGGGGTGAGGGAAAGGGAGAGGGAGAGGGAGAGAAAGAAAGGGTGAAGGAGAAAGAGAGTGCACATATGCAGAACAGAGAATGACTTTGGAAGTTCATTTTCTTCTCTCACCATGTGAGTGCCAGAGATTGAACACTTGCTGCTGGATATCTGTATACTCTGATCTGTCTCACCAGGCAAAGAGTGATTCTTGCGATGTCTTCAATTCAAGCAAAAGTTTTAATAAAACAGAGCCGTTCTATCCAAACTCGCAATCCAGACCTCCCAAGATAAGTAGATTTAATGGGCCCAACTGAAAATTTTCATCTTATCTTTATTTATCTGTCATAAGTTATATGCAGATATAAAGAGATAACTGAGGTGCCTTACATTAAGCTTCATGTACAACATGGTTGAAAAAATTATAAAGCCTTTGAGAAGGAATACATATTAATATATCAACTATCTTGTTAAAAATTGGATATCAAGTAGACTTCTGGGTATCTCTATAGCCAAGAGAAAGGCAAACACTGTTGCTCCAGTAGCTATTATGAACAATTTTATGATCAGTCAACTTTTCCTCACATATGCTTCTGTAAGGAATGTGACATGCTAGCTCGCCTGCATGAGATGTTACACATATAACTAAAGAAAGTTCCTTTCAATGTGTTCCAAAACAGAAGTTAAAGGCACTGACATAACACAGTCAAGGGAACAAAATGAAAGCTTCTACTTGTCTGAACCTTTGTGAGTGAACTTTTCAGAGATACATTGCCTGTGTTATTGCTAATATTGATTACATCACTCCTCATTTCATGTCGTTTTCTCTAACCTGGTTGGACTAATGTACAGATAACTCAACACTTGCAGTGATACAAGGTTTCTTGATAATTCAATAGAGAGCTTGTAATAAATGAGAAAAATATTGACAACTTGCTTACCTTTATGATTTCAGAACTATCAAGAAATTGAGTTAGAGAAAGATTCTAGAAGATGAATGTTGATTGAGCAAGCAGAGCTTGTACATTTTCATCCACCCAAGGTTAAAAAGCGTATTTCTTGTTTATATGAAATATATTTAGCAAAACATATAAAAACAATAAATGACAAGCATTTAAAGGGTATACAACCAAAAGTACAACCCTACTTCACTTACATACCATTCATAAGCTTTATATGAATGCTAGGAATTTGTGAGGCAAGTATGTACATAGTGTTATATATGTGTTAACATGTTTTTACATAAGCATGACTTTACCACTAAGTTATTTCCTTTCATACTTAACATACCTTGGACATATTTCCATAATATTCTAGATTGTTTACAAACATTTTAGTGTTGTATTTAAACACATGGATGATTCTTCTGTTATGTAACCTAACCTTTGTTTATTGACATGTAGCTTATGATCAGCTTAATATTAATTCCTTTAATTAAATAACATTTGCTATTTTCACTGTTACTTTAATAATCTCTGGGTCTCTTTTCCCCCGGCTATGTTTCACATGTCCTTGTATTCACACATTTGAGAGCAGTCATGAGTGCTCTTCTCATACGTAAGAAGTTCCAGCTTGGCATCACAGGCTACCTTCATCAAAGCTACTTCTATGCTTTGTCAGCTTCAGCAGACAGAAACAAGAATTGCATTGCTAACTAGCCTGGTTGAGAGAATTCAGTAAGAAAATATTTCATTGGTGGTGATTTCTTGCTTATACAAGTAAAGCATGTTGAGAATCATGTAGAAAGTGCAGGGAAGATGCAAATGAAAAAACAAAACACCCATCACACACAGACATACATTCACACATCATGCTTGCATACATACACAAATAAATAAATAAATAAATAAATAAATAAATAAATAAATAAATAAATAAATAAATAAATAAAATGTTTAAAGTTTAACATTTTATTTTGTGATAAATTTACCCTGGCTGGCCTATAATTACAGTTTTCACTCCTCAGACTCTCTTAAGAGCTAAGATTATAAGTGTGTGTCACAAATCCCAGTTATTTTATTCTTTCAGGAGCTACCCTGAATAGATTCTACTCTCAATTCCATTGGTTGCAATTTCATTACAGCTGAACTGATTTTATAGATTGACTTTGTATCCTGACTTTGCTCAGATCATTACTTTTTTTTGGTGCTTCCTCACGAGTTCCTCCTACAATATCAATCTTCCCCCAAAACAGATAATTTTTGTCTCTTCCAAAATCTGGATACATTTTTATTTGTCTTGCCTTAATGGCTGTATGGGCATTCTGAACTGGTACTGACTTGAACAGGTTATCAGATTTCCTTTTGTTCTGTTTCTGGAATCAAGGAAAGCACTCAATTCTTATCACAACTACATTTTGGCGCCCAATGTGAGGCATAGAACCAAACTAATTCAAGACAAATTACCAGGTAGAGAGCCACAACAGGTTTGAAGCTAATACTTCTTGGGACCTGCTGGACTATCGTGCCCAGGAATGCTTTGTACTCCCACAGCTGCTGGTATAGACCCTGGCTGCAGTTCTTCTAAGAGCTATTCTGGAAAGCCAGCACTCTGCTTGGCAGAAAGCAGAAGTCCTTGGTAGAAAGAGGACCTCATGCTGAAGCTCACGGAGAAAAACAGCAGCCTAGTCTGTGTCCACTGATTCCCCAGCCAGGTGCCTGATGAGAGGCACTGGCCAGCCAAGCATGGCAGAGTACATGGGCCAAAGACTACTGGTGGATGCCCACAGGCAAAGGCTTGAAACCTCACAGAAACAGGACAAATTGTAGAGGCCTGGTCAGAACTGAAAAAAGGCAGAGCCAAGAGTCCTGTGCTAGCTCAACAACTGGGGCTGGCCTAACACCATAAAGTTTAAACTATGAAGTCCCAAGAATTTAAACTGCTAAGGTATTGAATTTAAAGAACAATAAAAGAGAAGGGAACCTAGGTATAAAAAATAATTAAAAGAAATATTTAATTTAAATGTAAGAAATAAAATCCTTGGGGAAACATTTTGAGATTAAAAAGGAAAAATGTTTTTTATATTTGAGATGGAGAGAAGCACAATAATACAACACATCTGGATTCCAAATGATCTTGCTTTGCTTATCAGCATACTAATGGCTGTTTTTCCAATGATTACAGTTTTGTATGTCCTCTTTGGGAGAGATCAGAATAACACAGACTTGGAGAAAGAAGAGACTAAGAAATTAGATGATAGATTAACAACCATAAAACAGAAGTTAAAAGAGTCTTTAAATCAAAATAGGAAACCCTCAGAGGAATCCAATTTGAAACTTACAACAACATCAAAAATGTAGTTTCAAACAGGAAGGTTTTACAGAGGCTTAAGAAATTGAGATGGCAGCCCATAGAGATACAATATATTGAAGTAAGGATCTGGAATCTGCTTATTGGTGCTAATTTAAAGCAATGCCACACAATGGATTGTGTGTTCATTTTATAGACTTTGGAAATTTAAAGTATGTATACATATTGATACATCATACAGTTGACACATGTTCAGAGTTCCTATAGGCTTTTGCCTTAAGTTCTAAAGGACATAGTTCTGAGATTACATAATTGTTCAAGATAATGACTTTCTTAAAATGCCTTTGCAAATTAAATCTGATGATGCTCAAGCATACATATCCATTAGAATACAGCAATATTCTAGACCTTATACCATAAAACCTGTCTCTCTCTCTATATATATATATGCCTTGTAGTCCTACATTATAAAAAAACCTAACAGGACTTTAAGGAAAATGCTCATAGAACAAAATGGGGATATGGTATCTCCCAAAGATGAATTAAAATGTGCCTTGTTGACTTTAAATTTTTTAAAAGTCAATGAGACAAACAACACAACTCCTAAGATACACTGGATTTCAGAAAGGACTGCTGAGTTACAGCAACCAATAGAAGTCTTAGTTTGAAAATAGAAGAAAAGGATGTATGTTATATTGGGGAAGATATTTTGCTTTGCCTTCAACAGAAAAGAAAAAGCTATGGAAGAGAATATAGAATTATCATAAAGAAATATTAGAATAAATGGTAGATTACTGAATCTACTCTTCAACTTAGATCTATTGTTATTCTTAAATAAGGCTATTTTCGTTTACTTTGATATGGATTATTGTATATTGATACAGGTTTAAGGTTTTCATTGGTATAAATCTTTGTATATTGATACAGAATTTAAGGTTAATTTTGTTAAAACATAATGTATGTAAGTCTTAAGTCTTATACAAGTATTATGCCTATGCAACTCATTTAAAAATACAAGGTTTAGTCCCAGTCCTTTTAATAAATTCTATTGCAAACTATTGGGGATGGTTTTAAGAAATACAAAGTTAATAGATATTCAAACTCATGGTCATGTCAGACACTAGTCTAGATCATCACAGAAATATGTTGAACTGATAATAGGTAGCTGAAAACAGGCAATGTTTGCTTGCTCAAATATGCTATTAATAAATAAATGGTCTTCAAAAACCTCAGAGACTCACAGAATATGACATTTAAAGATTTTTTATTAATTTAAAGCTTTTTCAACAATGAGACAGATCTGTTCCTGGCAGCACCCCCATTCTACTTCAAAGAAAATGATGAGCATTGAAGATTTGGAGATGGCTTTATTTGTGGCAAGTTAGGCAAAGAAAATACCCTAACTTCATCTGCAGACATAATGCTGTCCAGAAATGATAAACAGACACAGGGAAGTTGACTGCTGAGCTCTCCCAAGTCAGGTTAAGAAAGTCGTTCATAATTCTTACTTCACAAAAAGTCTGTCAGATATTCTAGACCTAGATTCTAGGCTGAAGTTGATGCTTTGTTGTTTTAGAATCCTGAATAACTGTCCAAGCAGACAATGGTTCTCATTTCTATAATTTTGGAAGTGTTTACCTGTACTTCCTGCATACTCAGATAATATATTTTTCTTCTCAGGTCTCTGATGGGGTTAAAGACTAGATAGTTATAGTCTTACTATAATCTTCAGTTGTTTAGAATTTAACAAGATGTTTTAAGTCTAAGATGTTTTTCAGTTGATAATGCAAGTAATGATAGAAATTGATTTAGATACAGAACTCTGAACTCATCAAGATAGGATAGGTGATAGAATACTTTATCTAAGTTGCCAAATACAAACAGACTAGACTTTTTGAATGTAACTCTTATCTTACCTAATAATTTTCATAATTATTTCATAATTGTTCCTACTGTATACTGTTTATTATTATAATAGAAGGAGTATTTTTATTTAGACAAAAAAGGGGAATTGCTGAGGCTTGGTCTGTTAGGGTTAGGGTTAGGGTTACTGTTACGGTTACGGTTAGGGGTTAGGGTTAAGGGTTAGGGGTTAGAGTTAGGGTTAGGGTTAGGGTTAGGGTCTAGTTGCCTATGAATGAATTCTCACATTTACCAGCTTTCATTGTAAATCTTAATATAAAACTATTGATTAAATAAAAAAGGAATAGTCAATTGCTGGAAGGATTAGAGGTAGGTGGAGTTTGAGTTACCTGGTTTGGGGTAGCAGGGAGGAAAGAGAGAAGAACAAGAGAAGAAGGATAAGGACGAGAAGAGGAAGCTGCCATGTGAGGAGATGGACAATGAGCACATGGCCAGGAGAAACAGCAAGTATTTGGGGTATACTATTGGGGAAGTAGCCAAGCCAGCACTTAGAAAGGTAGATTAGAGGTTACCCCCAATAACTGTCAAGGCCAAAAACAAGTAACCCTAGTCTGAGTCTCATTCATGCATAAGACAGATGGGGAAAGTTTAAATTGATTCAGCTACACCTGAAAAACCATAGGGCTACTGCACCATTGGTACTTCTGCCTGTCAATTGGAAGTATGGCTTTCTAGACCCACCAATTGAGATGGTGTATTTCTCATTGCAAGGGATGCCTACGGAGCCATTTACTGCTTCTGTTTCTTTCTGTAAGACTTACACAGCCTGTGTAGGACCCTGACCCTTGGTCAGTGGTACTTACATCGAGACATTACTCCAAGTGTGACACTGAGATGGAGATTGTTGCAAAAGCAAGAAGTTTATTTTCCTGAGTGTTGGGATTGATCTTCAATTAGTCCCTCAAGGTGAGTGATTAGAAGGCAACTCAGAATGAATATTACAAGCAGTTTTTATACTTTTTAAGGGCACAGGGTTACATCAGCGAGGTTACAGTTCAAATCTCTTGGCTAAGCATATTGACCTTTAAATCTATTGGCTAGCAAGCGTGGGCAGATCATGACACACTTTTGAACTCTATCTGGGACTTTCCAAAGGGTCAGGTGACTTATCAGTCAGTAAATTCTGCAGGTTTTCTGAGAATTTTTTACTCAAGAATGTTCCTGTGGGTGGAGAATGGAATTTGGCCTAGCTTTGACCTTAGGCAGGAGGGGCAAGTTGTAAGGATGGTGTGGGACTGAAAAAAGCCCTTAGGGTCCTTCACCTGTACCTGTCTCCCTGTAAGACTGAACTAAGGCTTGTGGTTTTCTGAAGAACTTGTATCTGACTCAAAGACATCAATACTGAAATCCACATCAACATAACAGGAGAAAAAGAAAATGGCAGGCAGATGGGTAGTCTTCTGTAAGCCTTGGTTTCTCTCTCACTATTGTTCCCTCCTGAGGCTCCAAGCCCCAGTCTTTCACTGCTTCCTTTTTATAGGAAGAACTTTCAGGGCCTGTGTTTATCTGTGAACACAGGGCTCCTCTTATCAGAGACTGATCACATTTCTCTTTCATTTCTAAAGAAAAGTTTTGCTGCATGAAGTGCAGCAGACAGCTCTTACAAACTGGAGCTGCTTTGTTCTGTTTCTTCTTCCTTGGTCTCAGTGGAGCATCTCAAGCCCTTGTTCTTCGCTGGCTGGTAACCTGTGGACCCTCTGTTTTTTGGTGTGTGTGTGTGTGTGTGTGTGTGTGTGTGTGTGTGTGTGTGTGTGTGTGTGTGTGTTGGTGATGCAAGCTTAATTAATATCTGCTCAACATTCTTGGATTTGCAAAATTTGGCAAATTTTAGCCATTAATTATTTTATCCAAAAGTCTCAGAGCCTTACCTTCTACCTTCTGTTTCTTATCTTTTGCCATGTTAGTTACAGGAATTGTTGCTTCAAATCTCTAAGGCTCTCTTCTTTCTATTTTCTCTGTTACTTGGGAGTATCCAAATTCTCTGTCTTCAGTTCACTTATCTTCTCTCTTTCATCTCCACTCTGTTCTTTGGCTCATTCAGTGACTTCCATCTCAAGGTATTTTGTATTTTAGTTATATAATTTTATTTGGTTCATTTTTTATATGACTGCTTTTCTGGCTAATGTTTTCTTTTTTCAATATTTTCATTTGTTTCTAATTGGTTTTCACAAAATTTCTGATAGCTACCTCAAAACCTTTGTCAGAAAGTTTTGATAACTATGTCAAATTGGTCTTATCATCCCTCAAATCTTCAATGCCAGTCCTTTCATTCAATGAAGATTGCTTTTTTTAAAAAAAGGTTTAACAGTTAAAATAACACATAGGAATGTTTACATGTCTAGCTAAAGGATATTGTCAAAATAGAAAGACAAAATTCTTAATTTTTTAAAAAAACTTGAAGTAGGAAAAGAAAACCATTCTGATGGATCAAATGGATAATCTATGCACACACACACACACACACACACACACACACACACACACACACACACAAATGTGTTCTTATTCAAATAGTATCTGAAAGTATTTTATAGCATTCTCTAAATGAAAGCAAATAGGCAACAGTAAGAAGCTGATGAACTGAATTTATTCAACCAATAGTTTTAAATTAAGGAGCAAGGTCATATAGCATCACTTGGTATACATGAGTATTGTCTCTGGGTCAACCAGATCTTGGGGGCAAGTATAAGCATTACAATAGATAGCAAAAGACCAACCTCAAGCTGGGCAGTGGTGGCACATGCCTTTAATCCCAGCACTTGGGAGGCAGAGGTAGGCAGATTTCTGAGTTCAAGGCCAGCCTGGTCTACAGAGTGAGTTCCAGAACAGCCAGAGCTATACAGAGAAACCCTGTCTCGAAAAACCAAAAAAAAAAAAAAGAGCAACCTCAACAACCCCCCCCCCCCCAATACTAACCCTGATTGCCTCAGGAACTAGGAAATTCTCATGTACCTCAAATGATGCTATGTATACAACCTTGCCACCCAAGTTATCCCTGATTGGTCAATAAAGATGCTTACAGCCTATAATTGGGCAAAAGAGAGATAGGCAGAGTTTTGATTCAGAGGCAGGGACCACAAAGAGAGAGAAGGTGGAGAGAGGAGAAGACTCCACGGGGTAAGTGAATGATGAAAACATGGCCATTAGGGATCTACAATTGGAGTAAGAGTGGCCCCAAGCAGAACAGGGAGAATTGTAACTTGGGGTTATTGATTTAGAAGTAGATACTAATAGCGTAGAGGGTAGATATCTGCTTACCTCTAGTGCTTTAAAGGCTTATCAGAAATGTAAAGGTTTTGTGTCTTTTATCTGGGAACAAATGATACAAGGCAGAGTAGAAACCCCCAATTAATATTAAATATTTATCTCAACAGCACAGTGGTATACAGCTTGCAATACTGAGCAGGAAACAGGCTGAAAAAACACAACACTGCCCAAGGGAGTGGGAAAGGGGACTTTTAAAGTACTCTGCTTTTCTTTCTGCAAGCTGAAGCATGATTTAAGACATCATAAATGCTTATTCATAGGCAATTTTGATAACCACAATCTATGCTGAAGGGAGCATTAGTAAAGACTAAGAAAGAGGACTCAAACATAGGGTAGGGTGGACAGAATAGAACAAGACAGGGAAGTCCTAACATTGCAACCCCTCAGGAATTCTGGTAGCCTTGCTATGGGCTTAATTTAGGCCCCAAAAGTCATACTTAACTTTGGCCTCTGCTTCCCTCTAGGCTGAGAATTTCAGACAGAAGTTAGACCAAAATGCCATGCCTACACATCTGCTGCTACTCCCATCTTGGTATCAAGTAGATATCCTAGCAATTAAAACACCAAACTGGGAATATCTTCTTCCAAAAGTTCATCTATCTCTCTTATCTTTTACAGATTCTGGGTGTATTTTTGAAACCATTCATCACAAGCTATCAGTCAAAACATCAACCTCTCTCATGATAGTCTAAATGCCAAGAATACACTTTTCCAATGCCCCTGGCCATTTTCTGTCTGACTTAAACAGCAAGTTAAAACTTCCACCACCCTAGATCATCTCAGGCCCAGACACCAGGCAAGAGAGAAGACTTCATTAATACCAAGACCTGCGAGATCATTCACTCAGGTTGATGCTAAGATGTCTACCCTCCTCAGCATTGCCTAACATCACAACCTCACGAAAGAACTAGTCTATACCTTCCACTCATTACTGTTTCCAACATATAGACTTTGGATGCCATCATGAGCTGTGGCTAGGGTGGTGTGCCTCCTTTTCCTGAGTTCATTAACACTGACTTCTCAGCATGGTCCCTCAGTCACCTCCCCAAGTCAAAGTTGGAAACAGAGGGCTTTCTTGTTATCCCCTGGGGATCCTATGTATGACTGCATGTACAGTGCCCTCCCCAGGGACCTGAACAGGCTATGGCAGTGAATATCTTGTTTACACTCAAATGATACCCACTCTCAGATGCAGAGGACTTAAGTCCTTACACCCCAGGAAGTCAAAATCTGTCTCTGTCATACCTCCTTTCCTATTCAGAGCCACCTCTGTTACCTGTTTTTAAAAATGGATCACTGTATAGCAACCTAACTCCACAGCAACAGGATATTAAGGAATTGGTAACTGCTCTCACTTTTCTCATGATAAGAGATCTCACTCCTTGTTGAATATTTCATGGGTCAAGTTTAATGATCACAGCTGAGCTTGTCCAAATCCTGGTAATAAATGATGAGATACAGCAGATCTAGTGCACAGTTAAAATTGCCATCCATGTTTGAGAGGATACATCAAACGCATGTGCTTGTCTTCCTCTTTCTCCCTACCAACCCTCTTTGCCCCAGACTAAAAAAGAGAATAGCACCACCCTGAGAAATATCAACTGGGTTTTATTGAATATAAACTATGAACTGAGCACAGAACTGGAGCCAATAAGTGTATGATAATGAATGTTTTCTTCTGAGCCTGGAAGCTAGGGTCTTAGCAACATGCCAAAGGCAATGAAGCTAGTTCCCAGAGGCCAGAACTTAGTATCTTATGCAATTTTTATTCTTCCCACACTTCCATCCAGCACCCCAAAAGGCCCTCAGTAAAAATTGCTCATGATGGAGAATTCAGGAGGGCAGGAAGTCAAAGTGACTATCTTTTGACCCAGAGAGAAACCTCTTTCTCATGAAAATATCCACTCAAACAGGGTGGGCTTCCTGCAACTTCCTAAACTGGGGGTGTAGAACTTGCCAAAGCCTCCGTCTACTAAAGATTTTGTTGTGTTCTGTTTTTTCTTGGTTAGGTCAAGGTCAAGGTGACTTGGTGTTAACAACTGTGGCTTTCTGCAATCCTACCTTCCCCAACTGTACATCATTTGAAAGAAATGGTTCCCGAAAGATCTAAACCACACTGTGAGCCCACATGCCAAGTGCAAAACAACATTCCCAAGGAGATTTCAGTGAAACCAGTAACCAGTCCTGTCCTTATCTGTGTCGAGTAAATATTGTCTGATTCTTCCTAAGTTCCCAAAGTAGAGTTTGTTACCAAGAACTTCTATTTGGATTCCGGGTATTTGTATACAATTTTGTATGGTTTCTGTGGAAAAAGTGAATAAAACTGTGTTAGATTATTGTGGTTTTAAGGATTAAATGTCAGATCCGCCTTTTTTGAATTTGCATGGAAAATGTATGCTTGCATGACGTTCTTTCCTATTAGAGAAAGCTTTGATTTTCCTTCCACACCCATCCCTGGATCTAGAAAACTAATATCTATTTTGATAATAATAGTAATAGCCATATAGTATTGGAAGTACTATGCTGGGATTATAAAGAATGGATGAAAATCATAGATCTTGGAGTTAGAAGAATATGGCCTCCTACTCCCCTCATATACAAAGCACAGCAAATTGAGAAGTGCAGCTCACCCATGGCCCCAGCTGTTCTGCTGATGTCTTCATGGCCTCATCTCATCCAGCATCTCGCCTTTGCTGTAGGTTTTTCAGCCTCCCCTTGTAGCTTCTCCCTCAGGGTCTTCTGCTTGGTTTTGTCTTCTTCTGAGCCACATTTCCCCCAGAAGGCTTAGTGTCTCTCTCAGATATCTGCTGCAATGTCAACTTAAGGAATCTTCAAGCCACCCTGAACAGAAAGCGTCTGCCTTCCTCCAGAGGTCTCCCTCCATGACAGACCTACTTTCCTTTATGCCTTTATTGCCACCTCGAAGTACCTTTGTTTCTTCATTCAATCAAAAAAATTGTCTGTTTCTCTTCACTCATTGTCAAATATCTAGCCCACAGCAATCATTTTGTAGATGTGCAAGCAGCACTGGCTGTAAATGTGACAGAACTGTCAGCATTGTGCATACTGAATCTGAGTGTCACAGTCTCTCACATCAGAACTGTGATCTCACTGGAATTCTCATCCAAGCCAGAGTTAATAATGATGTTAAGAGTTATCTATATAATCTGAGCTAATCACATGAATTAATTTGGAGCCTTGTATGCAGCCATCTTGGTCTTTTACCTTCTTGATGAATAAATATGTCTGTCTTAAGCAAAACCTCAAATTCTGTCAATGAAAGAGAGACATCACCGGAAACACTCCTTTAGGAGGAAAGATGTTTTTAAACGGACTCATCCGTGGCCATTCGAACTTAGATGAAGTCTCTGGGTGCATGGTATCTAGAACCTTGACTTATTCCCCAGTGGCTTCTGCAGTGCCTCTGAGGGACACCTGGGGTCAGGCCAGAACCAGCCACTGCACACACGAAGGGCCTCTCTAGTTGAATAGCCCAAAGATTCCACTGGGTTTTCCATCTGTTTTCAATCTAGTGCTACCTTAAACCATCTTCTAAGTCTCTGCTATTTTCTAGCAGGGGGTCTTCCTAATGTGAGTCTGGCATGGCCCTTTGAATCTCACAGTGTGCCACTGGCTGTCTGAGTGACTTGCAACTGCCTCCTTTCACACATGCATACATTCTAAGAAAAGTCACAGGCTTGCAGGCTTGCTATCTCCAGAATACTCTGATATTCACAATTCTAGATTTTCCTGTTCTCCTGTAATCTTTTTTATCTGAAATCCTAGTTACAGTCTACAAACATGTTCATGATTCACCAAGGGGAGTCACAGAAAGAGATTAAAAAGGCCAGTCAATAAACTCCAAACTACTCAACCTAACCATTTCTTTGAATTTCCCAGTGGACCCAAGCAGCCTTCCCTCTGGGTGAATGTCCCCATCCACACCGCCACCACTATGCACACAGTGCACACTCTGAAATACTTGCCTTCCCCACCAGGATACTCTTAGAATACATCCTTCATTTAGATAGTACTGATCACGTGCCTCACCCAAGTGAGGCAGCTCCTCAGGATCCAGCCAATGGCTTGGTCCCTGGACTTGCTCACACAGGATGACCTGGTTCCAGCTGGGACACCTATGGATCATGAACATGACCCCAACAGCACTTATCTCATACCTCAGTTGTAGTGTCTTCTCCATTAGAGCTGGGACCTGTGCCTTAATCTTCTCAAGTCCGTTCCTTATGCAAGCCCTAGCTCAAAACTATTTATTCTCATTAGTGTTCTCATTAGGAGAATTACAGTGCATTAGGAGATGTACAGAAATACTGTACATAGAAAAATGTACAGTGTTCCCATTAAGATTATGACTGTTATAGGTTAGGCAAAGTATTCCAAACATGCAATGGTGATATATATTTTTTTAATGGTAATATTTTAGATATTTTCACTTTGGCTTAAGTAGTCATCAAAAAAAA
>CM052712.1:19613625-19656954 GCA_028551405.1 Uromys caudimaculatus | reverse complement strand
CTGGGTTACTTCCTAACCCCCATGCAGTTAATCCACCCTGCTGATAATCCCGAGTTATTACTTGCTAAATCCTACATTCTATCTTGTCTGCTCTGGACCCAGAGTGATGCACAGCTGGGCCACACTCTCCTGGCTCCTTCACATGTTGGCTGTGCCTCTCTGTCCTCCACTCTCTTCATGCATGGCGGCTCTCCTGTTCTTCAGCCAGCATGGTGGATCTCCTTCTCTCCTTCCACTCTGTCCCTAGCCTGGGAATCCTAAAAGTGCCAGTTCTGTCTTCCCTGCCCAGCCATTGGCTCTTTGCACCTTTATTTACCAGTCAAAACTCTCTGGGGGCAGGTTCCCACAGTATCTTACATGCTTGTGGACACTCATGTGAACAGGTTCTTGAGGAGCATAATTTGCATGAGAAGAGCAGGAGCTACAAATAACACTATGGATCACATCAACCTTACTGTCTTGTTGTAATTCTTCAGGTTTCATCTCAACCATGTCATTCTTAACTATGGCTTTTTCCTCATCTCCACTGGAAAAAAAATCTAAATCTAAAACCTAATAGTAGATGAGACATGGAGCTAAGTTCCTTTGGCCATCCAACTTTTAGTTACAACATTTGTTTCCTAAGAAATTTATATTGAGAGTTAACTGACAAATAAGTGACTCTCCCTACACCTGGTTCCTAAGTAAAGGGTGGATTATAGCGCCATGTAATGATGCCAAGGAGTACATGTGGCATTTGACGTGATTTCAAAACCTTCAACTCAGTGGAGTTGTCAGTGCATCACACTGTGAGACTATTCGGAGGACTTAATTCACTGGGGTGAGAGGTGCTTGGACTTGAGTTACAGCCCTGCCTCTGTACAGTCGCCAGCACTATAGTCTTTGGCAGGTGACGCAGTTGCCTGAAATATTTACATTCTGTTCTTAAAATCAGAAAGACAACAGTTTAAGGCAACTGGCTTTGTGTATGTAGGCAACGTATAGAAATAAATTAAAATACTGAAATGTTCTTAGTAATAAATACAGTGGAATTAAGCTAGCAGTTCTCCGTGTTGGGCAAAGGTTTCATACCTTGCATTTAATTAATTAACATCAGAAAAGCCAGAAAGTCATGATTCAAAGTATGGCTTAGTTAATGATGGGCTGCCTTACAGAAAGATTTCAAAGGTTTTATTTTCTCATATTCATTGGCACAGACATACCCAATTGGCACTGTCACTTATGTGACTTTTATTGCACAGTGTATTACACATTCACATGAAAACATCCAAATTCACACAAACAAATGAATTTGCCTAGCATTTTCTGTTAATGCTAGATCCTTTGGGGGATCTATTTTGGAATGAAATTCTTCATTAGTTTTCTCTTCTTCCTAATTAACAATAATCTATCAAGTCAAAAATGCAAAGAATACGTTTTAATTTATTCAAAAGCAACCTAATCCTCTTATATCATGTTTCCTCATTTCTTGGAATCACCAAGCTCCTCTGTGACTTTGAGGGTGTGGCTGGTGGGCAGTGAGGAGGGGAAAAAATGAGCACAAACCCATCATTGCTATCAGTTTTTCAAAGCTTGTTCTGCCTAGTGAAATCTGAGCATATCATTGCTCTTGGCTGGCTGTGGTCAGACATTTATGAAGCACGATAGGAGGGAGACCAGTAGAAGGGGATCAAATCTTTATAGCTTGTGCCTAAAAGGGTAGAACAGAAAGGCCTGTCAGAAGTCTCTGAGCCTCTCTCCAGGCACACACATGAAAGTTAATTCACCTACCATTTCTTCCTATGTGATGATGGCAAGTATTATGTCCCCTACCCCCACTTGTATGCAAGCCATTCCACACTGAACTTTTGTGTCAGTCCCTTCTGTAGCACTCCAAGTTCACATATCTGACTTCCCTGTTGGAAGTCTTCCCAAGATGCATGGACTTGCCAAGGACAAGTCCTGAACTGAGCCCGTCGTCTCTCTTCCCCACCCTAACAGGATCCCCCACCCACTTACCAAACTTAAACCATTCCAGGGGATCAAAGAAGACAGAGCCTCAGTCCCCAGCAGAAGCTGGCTCCATTTGTGGGCATCCAGTATCTCCTTTCAAGCTCCTGGCTCTGTCCCAAGAAGATGAACTTTATAAACCACATGGCCCTGGTCCAAAGAGGCAAATGTCACAAGGAATTCAAGAACCCCGTAGTTTGCCTAATACTGGACATAGAATCATTCAACATCAACCAGCATTTGGGTTGTCCCCAAGTTTTCCTATTACAGTAAATGCTACATTTCACATTAATGCTTCTATAAACATGGGATTTAATAAGGGGTGTATGGAGTGTACAAATCTATGAGCACTCGGCTTACCATGAGCACCTTTTCTATTTTTCCGGCTATTTCTAAATCATTCTCTAAAGTTACACCAACATCCAGGCCCGCATGAGGGCGGATCATTTGCCCTCATCCTCAATGGCTATTGATTTTATAGTCTCCATTCACTCTTACAGATCTGATGTGCAAGTGGCTTCTCAGCTTATGCCTCTGTTTACTGGGAGAATGAGACCATTTGATCCTTGTGAAGCATTCAGAATTTCTGCCCTGTGGCATTCATAAGCTGTTATCTACTTTCAATGAAATTTCTAATTTCAATTTCATCTTCATATTCTAGATATTAATCAATTTGTGTATCAATCTTTAAATTAATCTTATTACTGTTTTAAAAGCAATTTGGTCATAAATCAGCTCTTGTTTATCTTTTTCATAAGCTTTTGGTCTCTTTCTGGAGTTTTCCATTTACATTCTAGCACACATTTATCCTTGCTATAGATCATTTGAAAACTTTGGGGTTAAGCCCCCAATGCTATCTTTATGGCTAATTCTTCCCCCATGAAATCATTATCCTAGATAATGATAACATTACATACATACTTTTTATGCTGTTTTGCTAGACACTGTTGCCCTGATTCCTTGGTTAACCCTCCATTCGTCTGTTTCCATTGCAAGCAGAAGGGTTAGACTACCATTTTGCCCTAATTGCTTCTCACTGGACCCCAGACATGAGCTTAGCATACCTCCAAACATAAACTTGACTTTTTCCTGGGATGACTCTAGGTTAATTTTCCTCTCTCTGAGCTCTAGCTTGGTTTCTTCCACAATGAAGTCAGGATGACTGTCTACCTAGATTAAAATTACTCTCAATATTAACTGAAATATGTGTGTATATGCACACACATATACATAATGTCATGAGCCGTGGCATATATGTGTGTAGTGTGAAGAGATTTTCATATGTTAATTCTTTCATTTTCTTTCTGGTACAATTTACATTTTTTTAAAAAACAGCTGCCATCTTTGATCTACTTATGGGCCACAACATAGTCAACATTCAATAGACTAAGGAACAGCAGAAGGTACAAGGAATTCAAATAAATAAAAATTGAGAAAGGTCATTGCTTTTTCTCAACAAAGCATTCAAACTGAATCTATTATTTCCTTTAAGTTACCTTTGTCTTTACAACCTAACTTATGCAATCAACTGTGTTGGGCTAATTTTTTTTTTCCAGTCAATCCGTCTGCCTATCTATTAGTATTCTATTTTCTGGACCATTCTTCATGGAGTCCTTGTTCCTCATTCTTCACGTGTTTGCCACATGTAACTTAAGTGTTCTTCAGTGCAACTATACAGCCAGGGGACCATCTGACATGAGCTGCGTCAAGCACACACAGTGTCCCAGTGAATGCTCTTCATGTCTCAGAGAACATTGCTGAGATTGCGTTAAATGTAAGACAACCTAGTGTTAATATAAAACAAGGTGGGTCTTTAATCTCCTGGAGAGTAGACATAAGAGATAGACTGTTTCCTGGGGTGGAGTTGGGGGGAGGGGAGCAATAAAGGGAAAGTCATTACAGGAAAGCACAGGAGGCTACTCCATAGTTAGAATAGGTCCAAATGATGGGGGATTTTTGTTGTTGTTGTTGTTTTGTTTTGTTTTTTCGTTTTTTTGTTTTGTAGGAATTTCAAATAAGTTAACCTTCCGGTTGTATCTGTTTTCAAGAAGTGGAACTTCTAAGGATCAAAAGAAGGTTTTTGGTGCTCAAGGGTCACTTTTCACACAGTTCATATGAGCCTGAGTGTGCAATGTCCGCTTCTGGGCACAGTTTATGATGTGTCTGCATGTGCTATGGGCTACCTCTGGGCAGGAAGTTGATCCTTCAGAACCTAGCTCAGCTCTGCCCCACATCCTACCTCTTTAGTCAATGGTTTCTCCCAGCTTGCCCAACAGCTTCTTCATTCCCTGCTCTCTGGCTGCACAATTGTGTCAGCCTGTCTGTTGGTACTGCTGCTATAAGCACAGTGGCTGGCCTGGTCTTCTCTGGTGCCCTGCATGAGGGGATCCATGGGTTGCTACTTCTTAGGTTTCTCTCTGTTTGTGGCTTTTCAGTAGCTATCAGGGGTAAAACTTCTCTTCATTCCCTAGCACTCAGAAGCATTCCAGGACAAGTGTCAGTCTGGCTTGTTGGACCCTCTGTGTAGATTTCCACAGGTATGATAAACATGGATCTATGCACCCCAGAGTCCTAGGACCCCCAGTTCATAGACAAGAATTTTCCTAGAATGCATTTCTCAACACCACACCCTTGAGCTGTTTCTATTTGCTCTGTAGTAATGAGCCACCATCTCCTGTTCCCTAATCTTGTCCCTGGTAGTTCTATGGGACATTGACTTTTCCAGCCACTGCCCACTTAGATGGTTTCTAAATGCTAAGCTTGACCCTTCTTCAACATAATTGGTTTAGAAAGAGTTCACAAGGCAACTGGTCTGCACTGATAGCTGAGAGCAGATATCTGACATATCAATATCATTCCACCAAAGGGAATCTTTTGATAGAGTCCTGGCTGGCTGATCGTATCAAAGTAAGGTTCTGGATCCTAAAATAAGAATAACTAACCCAAGCTGGTGTCAGCCTTGGGGGACTTTTGGAGATGAGACATCGCGGAGAAGTCACCATTTATTTTCCTTCTCCATCTGTGTTATGTATATCACGAACATACACATCCGTGAGGAGGGAAGAAAAGACAAGTATTTGGCCCTTCAAATTACGGTTGGCTTGGAAGTAATTTTGGTGGGTGTATACAGCTTAAGTACCTCAACATCATGACGGATGTACTTTATCATTCACAGTGGGAATCTACACCCCTTCCCAAAAACCCCAGCTTGAAAAATACTTTTATCTATCTTTAAATTGTAATCAATATGCAGATTTGAAATGATTTTTTTCTGGCCTTTCTCAGTGATAATTTGTGCTTTGTGAGTTAAAAGTGGAAGAAATAGTACTGAAGTTGAGATATCACCAATATATTTTAGTCACTGCATTGCTCAAGAGCTGGTTTTTTTTTTTTAATGAATGACAAAATTCTCATTTCTTAGTATGTTTATTACCTTTTAAAGAAAACACCTAAACATATACCACTGAAGCTCACCTGTGATGCAAGTAGTCCTTATAATTAGTGTAGAAAAAAAAAAAAAAAAGAGGAAAACACTTAACAATGGAATCTTCAAGGTACCAGAGCATTTTGTAAGGGATTTCATTATTTACAGTTTTTTCCCCCTTCTAACTTTGTGGCAGCAAAATAAACGTGGATGAACTTCAGAAGCCTGAGGCAACATTGATTGTTTCACAAGAAAATCTGTGTGTGCAGCGTCCCCCTGGGCCAGGCCATGTGTAAATAATAACATGTAGCTATGTTTAGACATTGAAATGCTTCCATGTGTAACAGTGCTGGGGGGCTTCCTCTGAAAATGGAACACTGGGCATGGCATCTTTTCCTACCCAAAACTGTTCCAGGTGCTGGGAACAGATTTTTAAAGTTAAATCATTGAACATGTGCAGGGGAAAAACCAAAACAAAACTTGTGGAGAAAGACAAAAGGTTGAGATGGATTCTCTTCTTTCTCCAGTGAGGCTTCTCTAGGATCCAGGCCCTCGCCTTGCTTGGCCGTGGGCTGCCAATGGGCTGGTGAAAGCAACACAAGCCAAATAAACGCAGGGAGGTATCTCCCCTGTACAGGCCGCCAGAGAGCCTACCTTTGTCTTTCATTTCCTTGGCCCCGTTCCCGTCCTTTACTCCTCTTCTTTTACACATCCTCCTCTTCCTCTTCTTCCTCCCCCTCTTTCTTCTTTCTTCTTCCTGCTCCTCCCTTTTTCTTTCTATCCTTCTCTCTTTTCATTCCCATCCTTCCCTGCCTTTCTGGGTATTCATTCTGTGCTTATGTGTATAAGTACATTAGTGCTCTCTCTCTCTCTCTCTCTCTCTCTCTCTCTCTCTCTCTCTCTCTCTGTTATACAAACATGTGGGACTGAATATGAATACGGAAAATGTCTGGACTTACATAAAAATAGAATTCTGACCTATAGTTTTGCCAGCCAGCCCTGGCAGCCAGCCCATTCTCTGCAGTAACTTGTTTGGGATGCCTGTCACTCCTGTAGGGAATGAGAACACTGTTTCCAACAACCTACACTGAAAGACAAGTACTCTGGCGGCTGGAGAGGGGGCTCAGTGATTAAGAGCACTGGCTGTTCTTCCAGAGAAGTCCCACTCAGTTCTCAGCATCCACATGAAAGTTTGACACGGTACGTAACTCCAGTTTCAGGTAATCTAACATCCTTACACAGACAAAAGTGCAAGTAAAATATCAATGCACTTAAAATAAAAATAAATGATTTTTTAAAATCCAGGCTTTGTGGTACACACCTTTAATTTCAGCACTCAGGAGAAAGAGGCAGGGTGATCTCTGTGAGTTCAAGGCCAGCCTGCTCTACAGAGCAAGGTCCAGGACAGTATTTCTTATGAATATGGCCCCAAATAACCAGGTCTTCATTAATAACTAATACCTTCTCTAATTTCCCCATCTCTAATTAGAACAAGAAAACAAAATCCAAATAGGCTCCTGGAAGTAATTCATTTTCCAAATATATCAGCCTCTGCCCTGGTCTCTCTTAACTGGAGCCCATGCAGAAGACTCTCTTGGGAGCTTAGGTTCATCATAAAGGAATGCCAGCTCCCTTGATGGCAAGGATGCTTATGGAAGAAAATGTTTTGCCTGATCACCTCCTGAGTCTTCATTTACTCCCACTAAACAAACCAAATGGCATCTCCAGTCCAGGCTTTAGAGGGGGTCCTAGAGAATACGAATGGGGTCCCTGACTGGGGGAGCCTGAGACTTGTTCACCTTATACCCTGACTGGTGTCTCAAACATATCTGTGATCATTTATGCTCATTTTCTTATTGGTTTCTAACAGCAGTATCTCAAAACGGCACAGTCAATTGAGTGCTTTACAGGGGGCTTTAACACCAATGTACAAGTTGAAATTCTGACAAAACAGATTCTAAATGTCAAGCTAACTAAAAAAGAGGGCGCACTGAGAGACCAGGAAAGGTCCCACAATTTGAGACAAAAATTAAAGTGTTAAACCTCTAAGTCATGGGCCAGACATCACTGTTGATCTACAGAATTCAGTGGCAAGAATTTAAAGTGTTAAGTATGCCTCTCCAGGCAAGCAGGCAATGGGCTGATTCTGGCAAAGCATTTGGGAGGGCACCTACTAATTAAAGGATGGGTGCTGGGTTTCTAGGCAGGGAAGAAGGGCAGTCCTACATGAGGCTAATGGGGTAGGGCTAGCTAGAAGTAAGTGCAGGCAGGGTGGGATGCTTCCCATAAGATAGGGCTGAGTCAACCCTCAATGTCCTCTCCAAGATACATTAGCTTTGCTATGAGTGAAGCCAACACAAGCTGCCATGGGTGTCTGAAAGTGCAAAGGTGCAACCAGAATAAAACTCAAAAGATGGAAAGTGAAGCAAGCTTTGAGGGTTACTAAGACACGGCAATAGGAAAAGAAGTGTGTTGGAGGAAAGATAGATGGGAGCTTCAGGAGAAAATAAGATGAGACTCAAGGCAACTGATGCCCTACTGTGTACTTCCTACCTCTACTATCCACCAGGCAGAGGACCAGGCACTCTGGCTATTCAAATATGCAGTTCAGAAATAACCTGCTGACGTTTTCTTTCTGTTGTTATGGTAAAAAGCACTCTGTCAAAGCAACGTGGGGAGGAAATGATTTATCACTCCAGGTCACAGACTATCAATGAGGGCAGTCAGGGCAGAAACTCAAGTAGGAACCTGAGGCAGAAATGACAGAGGAAGCTTGCTTGCTGGCTGAGCCACAGATTCCTGTTTAGCCAGCTTTCTTATACAGCCCAGAACCACATGTGTAGGCAACCCGAATTAGGTTGAGTCCTGCTCCTCAATAAACGAATAATCATAAAATCCCCTAGAGATGTACCCACAGGCTAAACTGATCCAGGCCATTCCTCAGAGAGAAAGCTTTCCTACTCACGTAACCCTGGGTGATGTCAAGTTTGAATCTGTTCTAGTCCTTTCATCGCAGATACCCTAAAATTTCACAAGAGTTCAGCATCTCATTTGTCCATGTTTTCTTGCCTGGTTTTACATGCTCTGAAGACCATTTCAGTTATTCATTTAGGTTCTACCCATCATTTTCCAGACTGTTGCGTTTGCTTACTAGATCAGGTGGGAATGTTTGTTTGGAGATACGAATGTATGTCTAAAATGTATTAAAACATAACGGGATGATATTAGATGATATTTACTTGGCCATCTAAGTAGGAGTCATTGATATGTTTTCTAATATAATGATCCCTCCTGTGACTCTGACACATAGGACAGTTGCTCAGTGACCAAGTTGGGTTAACAGATGAGAGAAGGTGGTACTGAGGTTCAGAGAAACTCTCAGGATCTTTGAAGATCAGACCAATTAGCCATCACCCAGCTGGAGGGAAATCTGCCCCATGTTCATGTCAACACAGACAAGGGAATATTTCTAGCCAAGTCAAAGAATGTCATTTCCTTTAAAGCTAGCATCTTGCTCTTATTACAGCATTGGGAAAATTACTGACTCTCTATAGGAAGGGACTATATAAGACATTCATGAGCAGAGGTGCTGCCACAAATTATTTCTCAATACATTAGAGAAAAGGGCCAGGTTTCCCCTCCTGTGTTTCTTGCCTAAGTTCTAGTCTGACCATTCCATTTTGTGGCACAGAAATATCCTGCCATTGTCCTCATTGCTTTCTGGCTAGCCTACAGTGATGAGTTTGGGGATCACCAAAAATTATGTGACATGGGACATTGCTACTTTTAGAAGACAAGGAAAAAACTAGCTACAAAGGAAAGCACCACTCTGCCCATCATCAAGGTTCAACTTGATGAAGACATCTAAACCGAAATGCACAGAGCTAACTCAACAATGCTCCTGAGATCTCCCGCTCCTCATTAGTAGCCCTTGGGGGCTGCATGCCATGGCACCTGCCTAGATACATAGGATGCTAAGGCATGAGGATCCCTTCAACAGAGGAATTCCAGACCAAGGTGAACAGCATTGCAAGATTTGTCTGAAAAAAAAAGAGCCACATTTTTAAAATAGTAACTTTATCATAGAGGAGGTTCAGACTTGCAGGAAACATGAGAAGATAGGTCAAAGCATTTGGATCCACATGTAAGCACAGACAATTTTTTTTCTGCCATCCATGTCTTGGATTTAAATGACATGCTCGTGGTAATTAATAAATTGGTATGGATGTACTATTGTGTACTAAAGTTGATACTGGATTCCTTAGTTTTTACCTAATGTCCTTTTTCTGATCCAGGGTCTTGTGCAAGTTACTGAGTTATCTATCACCACTATTCCTGTTTAGGCTCCTTTTGTCTCTGACAATGTCTCAAACTCTTTGTATTTTGATAATCTTCACATCAAAGAGACATACTGGGCAATCATTTTATTTTGAAAAACTTCGGAAATATTTGTGTCATACTTTTATCATATTGCTACTAAAGTAATGAGTTTTGAGGACAAAGACCATAGAGGTAAACTTCTGCCCCTGTGTTGTATCAAGTGCACAAGGCCCTACATGATTGTTGCTACTGTCCTTGGTCACCTGGAGGACGTGATTTCAGGTTTCTTTCCCATGAAAAGTTATTCTTTGATTTCTTCTTCCCATAATATTCTCTTTCCATTATCCTCTTTATGTCAGTCCTCATTTAAAATGTCTGGAATTATGCTTCATCTTCTTAATGGTAATATCTATATAGAATGTATAGTATCTACAAATTGCACACCGTTCTTCATTAGAGGATTGTCTCTCTTCCTCTGTGAATCAACTGTCTGCCCACTTTGACAGAAACCTCGAGGTAATGAATTCATGGGGGAAAATATTATGTTGCTTCTTAGTTTGGAGGTTTCATTCCATGGTCAATTGCCTATTGCTTTCAAATTACGTGAAGGCAGAGCATCATTGGCGCAGGGCAGTGGTTCTAATGCTGCAACCACTTAATACAGTTTTTCCTCAAACCATAAAACTTATTATTTTGTTGCTACTTCATAACTGTAATTTTGCTACTGTTATAAATCATTATGTAATTATCTGATAATTATGCAGAATAACTGATAAGGTGCCATCCCACAGAGATTGAGACCCACAGATTGAAAGTTACTAGTGTAGGGCTTGGGATAGAATATTATCCTGTCCACTTAATGACAGCTAATAAGGAAAGTGACTAGGGTCACATCACCCTTCTCAAGGCTATGCTTTCTATGATCTAACTAACGCTCATTAATCCCACCTCCTAAGGGTTCTACCACCTTCAAGTAGCACCACAGGATGGTAACCAAACCTTCAACACATGGACTTATGAAGAAATTTAGTATTCAAACCAAAGTATTCTCTGTGAATTTTTCTCTTTAATTATTTCTTGAATGAATCAATATTAACTCATTTGTATTTATTTTTATAATTGGGGTTATAAAATAATGCTACATTTTTATGGTCAAACTGTCCCAATTTTTGTTCAGTTGGGAGCTTCTTTGGCAACTTCTGTGGCCATCTATCACAATGCCGTTGATGAGGACATTTTGTTTGTTAGTCTGCCATTGATAACCTCCTTATTTTCTGGCATTACAAACTGCTCCAGGATCATCGTCTCTACTTCCTGCCTTAGTTCTAGAATTGTGGATTTCAGAATCAGAGATTAAAATGTAGGCTCCAGATGTATAGCTTGCTGCTAAGACCCCATTGCTTCCAGTCATTCATATCTGAAGACCAAGAAAACATATATGTATAGATTGCTATATATGTATATACATACATTTATAGATATTTTTAACTTTATATACCAGTGTCTAAACTAAGCCAGGTATGAGTTTAAACTAATACATAGAACCTTCTAGTTAACTCTGCTTAAAGTCTATATATTCTTCTCCCAAGCAAATCTGGCTGCCACAGGCAGCATTTACCTTGACCCCTGTTCAGTTCCAGGATACATATACGAGAGTTCTAGAATCACCAGCCCTGGACCTGTTCTATTAGTGGTTTTGTAAGGCTTCTTTTCCATGTGGTGACAAATTTTACTTATATACACAGTTTCTTAGGACAGCATCCCTGACCCTTACACAAGCACACACTCACGCATTTACTCAAGGTCACTTCATGAACCTATAGACAGCTCATAAAGGTCTTTCAACACATTTCCTTAGTGGTTGCACATGTTCATTGAGTGAGGTTTGCATTCCGACTTTTGTTCAGTTTTTGAAATGATTTTTGCTTTTCCTATTATTGAATTTTAGGACTCCTAATATATTTTATTTATAATTCTTTGACATTTGTGTGTGTGCATGTGTGTGCCTGTGTGTAGCTACACAACACACGTGTGCAAGTCAGAGGTCAGTGTGCAGGAGTGGACCTCTCCCGTTACCATGTGGAGTCTGCAGTTGAACTCTGGTTCTCAGGCTTGGAGGTAAGCACCTTTATTCTCTGAGTATCTCACTGGCCCTTACTGATAGTTCTTTTATCCAACATCGTTTCTTTTCATTCTATCAGGGGCATATTGTTCAGAGCCAGAATTTCAATTTCACCTAGTTTGGTGAGATCAAGCAAGCTAATGTCTCCCCCCTTGGAGGGTCCGATTTCTCACCCCATTTCTTTCAATGATACTGGCCTCTCTATAGTTCCTATTTCCTTCAGTGAATTTCGGAGTTTGTACCTTTCACGGGACTGGTCTAGTTCATTTAGAAGTATCCAGTTCCACAGTTGTTTATGTTTATTTTTGATACCTGTGTTGTCTATAAGAACAGGAATACTACCTTCCTCTTTTTAATTTTCTGCTGATAATTTGGGTTTTTCTAGGCTAGTTGGACTACATGTATAGCTATTCATGTAATCATTTCCAAGAATCACATTCTAAATTCCTGTTCCCTTAATTAATAAACTTTTTATTTTTACTGACTTGAGCTCTAGATTTCATCATTTATTTTCTTTTGCTTGCTTTAGTTTGAAATTATCTTATTTACATAGTAGAGAAAGCACTAAACATAGCTCTTTCTTCCTTTCTAATAGTTTAATTTATGATTCATAAACTATAACTGCTTAGCTTCCAGTCATTGCTTTTGCTACATTCAACCAATTTGGATAAGTTGTATTTTTACTTTCAGCTAGTTCAAAACAACTTTGCCTGTGAGATTTCTCTGACTCATGTTATTTGACAACATGCCTTTTACTCTCAAAGTATTTTCTTGTTTCCAGTTTCCTTCATGGAATGGATTTTTAGTTAGTTTCATTGTGGTCTGAGAATCTCCTTGTTGATCTCTATCTTCCACATTATGAAGGTTTGCTGATGTGCCAGAACATTCTCTGTCTGGGGGAATGTATCATATCATGAAATAGGTAAAAACTGGAGCTAGCTCTTGATAGATGGAGTGTCTAACAAATGTTGACAGTTCTGTCCAAATTGACTTTATTCCTACAGCTCGTGGCCTAGTTGACCTCTCAAAGATTGACTTCAGCTTTTATGACACATCTTCTGATATCAATTCCAAAGGTTAACTAACCATAAAAATTTTTATTTTTGAATGTATATAATATTTTCATAATATAAACATTTAAGGCTATATATCTATATACTGAGGATTTTCTATCTTTTGGAGAATATATGCATTTATAATTATATCACAGCTTCTTTGGCACTAGTCACTGTCATTGTTCTGAAGGAAATGGAAAACATCCTATAATCTTAAGACCAAGTTTCAATCTTTGCTCATGTCTCTAGAACATTCAAATTTTTTTTCTTGGGTAAGGAGAGGGAGATGGGTCTTGTAAGTTGTTTGTACATCAGGGCTGATTAGCAACTTCACTTGACCATTTCCTGAGTATTGCGGGATGTGATGCTTTTGACATTGAGTCTCTTCATAGCATTTTATATGCAGTGCACATTTGTCAATTTGACTGACTCCTAAGAATGACAGAACATTGTAGTCTGAACTTAGTCAATTACGTCATAAAACAACAAGAATTAGATCCTTCTAAGTAGCTTCTTTGTTTTGCAAATGGTTTCTTTGCAAGGGCCTATTCTAATATGAAAATAAAATCTAAAGTGTGCTTATATTTCAGCTCAATTAAATGGTCATTATATTATTATTAGATATCCTCTGAAATAAAACCATATTAATTGCTCTTAATTGAATGAGCATTATCTTAATTAGGGGCCCCATTGCTGTGAAAAGACACCAAGACAACTTCTATAAAGGACAACATTTAAATTGGGTCTCGCTTACAGTTTCACAGGTTCAGTCCATCATCATCAAAGTAGGAAGCATGGCAGCATCCACGTAGACAGGGTGCGAGAGTTGCTGAACGTTCTACAGCTTATTCCAAAAGGAAATCAGGAGAACACTGGCTTGCAAGCAGCTAGGAGGAGGGTTTCTGAGTCCACCCCACAGTGACATACTTCTCCAACAAGACCACATCTCCCAACAGTGCCACTCTCTATGGGCCAGGCATTTTCTTTTTAATTATTTTAAAACTTAATTTAATTTAAATTTTTTTTACTTACCTACTCACTGCCCCCTCCCAGTCATTGCCTCCCACAATCCTTTGCCCATCTCCCATCCCCTTCTCCTCTGAGGAGGTGGGTTCCCCCTGGATATCCCCCCACCCTGGCTCTTCAAGTCTGTGCAAGGCTAGGTACTCCCTCTCCCATTAAGGTTAGACACAGCAGCCCAGCTAAATGACATATTCTACTTACAGGCAACATCTTTTGGGATAGCCCCTGTTCCTGTTATTCACAACATACATGAAGACCAAGCTGTATATCTGCTGCATATGTGTGGGGAGGCTTAGATACAGCCCATGTATGTTCTTTGGTTGGTGGTTCAGACTCTGAAAGCCCTAAGAGTCCAGATTAGTTGACTGTTGGTCTTCCTGCTGAGTTCCCCTTTGGGGCCCACAATCCTTCCTCCTATTCTTCCATAATAGTCCCCAAGCTCCACCCACTGTTTGGCTGTGGGTGTCTGTATCTGTCTGAGTCAGCTGCTGGGTGGAGCAGCATGCTCTTCAGCTCTCAGAGGACATGTTCCTGTCTGCAAGCATAACAGAGTATCGTTATTAGTGTCACAGATTGGTACTTGCCCATGGGATGGGTCTCAAGTTGGGCCTATTATTGGTTGGCTATTCCTTCCATCTCTGCTCCATTCTCTGTGCCTACATTTCTTATAGACAGGATAAATATTGGGTTGAAAGTTTTTTGGGGGGTTGGTGACTCCATCGCTCCACTGTGGTTCCTGTCTGGCTACAGTAGGTGGCCTCTTCAGGTTCCATACTCTCAATGTAGTGAGTCACAGCTAAGGTCACCCCCATTGACTCTTGGCCACCTTCCTTATCCCAGGTCTCTGTTTTGTCCTGAAGATGCCCCCACCTCCTCACCCCTGTTAGTTGCAGATTTACATAAATTTTCATGACCATCTGGCCTTCTCTCCTGTCCTTCCCCACACCTGATCCTGAACCCCCATTCCCCTCCCTATTTCCAGTCCCTCCCAGTTTCCTCTCTCCATCTACCTCTTACAATTATTTTATTCCCCTTTCTATGTGAAATTCAGTCATCCTTGCTTGGGCCTTCCTTCTTGTTTAGTTTCTTTGGGACTGTGGAGTATAGCATGGTACCGTATTTTATGGCTAATGTCCACTTATAAGTGAGTACATACCATGCATTTTGGGATTTGACTACCTCACTCAAGATGATATTCTCAAGTGCCATCCATTTGCCTGCAAAATTCATGATGTCCTTGTTTTTAATAGCTAAATACTATTCCATTGCGTATGTGTACCACAATTTCTTTATTCGTTCTTCAGTTACGGGACTTCTAGGTTCTTTCCAGTTTCTGATTATTACAAACAAAGCTGCTATGAACATAGTTAAGCAAGTGTCTTTGTAGGCTGTTAGAACATCTTTTGAGTATATGCCGAAGAGTGGTATAGCTAGGTCTTGAGGTAGATCTATTCTGAGAAACCACAAAATTAATTTCCGCAGTGGTTGTACAAGTTTGCACTCCCACCAGCAGTGAAGAACTATTCCCTTTGCTCCACATCCTTGCCAGCATGTGCTCTGTCTTGAGGTTTTTATCTTAAGCATTCTGATGAGTGTAAGATGGAACATTAGAGTTGTTTTGATTTGCATTTCCCTGATGACTAAGGACTTTGAACATTTCTTTAAGTGCTTTTCTGCCACTAGAGTCCTCTGTTGAGGATTCTCTGGTTAGCTTGGTACCCATTTTTAACTGGGTTATTTGGGTTGTTGGTGTCTAACTTTTTGAGTTCTTTGTAACATTTGGATACTAGCCCTCTGTCAGATATAAGGTTGGTGAAGATCCTTTCCTAGTCTGTGGCTGCTGATGTCCTTTTGATGGTGTCTTTTGCCTTGCAGTAGCTTTGTAGTTTAATTAGGTCTCATTTATCAGTCATGATCTTAGAGCCTGAGCCATGGGTCTTCTGTTTAGGAAATTGTCTCCTGTACCAATGCATTCAAGGATATTTCCCACTTTCTCCTCTAGGAGATGTAGTGTTTCTGGTTTTATGTTGATATCTTTGATCCACTTGGACTTGAGTTTTTTGCAGGGTGATAGATATGGATCTATTTTCATTCTTCTACATGTAAACATCCCATTAGACCAGCACCATTTGTTGACAATTCTTTCTTTTTTCTGTTGTGTGGTTTTGGCTTCTTTCTCAAAAAAATCAAGTGGCCATAGGTCTGTGGGTTTATTTCTGGGTCTTTGATTAGATTCAAGTGATCGACATGTTTCGGTTTTTTTGTTTTGTTTTAATCAGTACCATGCAGTTTTTATCACTCTTGCTCTGTAGTATAGCTTGAGGTCAGGGATGCTGATTCCTCCCAAAGCTCTTTGTTCAAGAATATTTTGGCTATTCTGGTCTTTTGTTTTTCCAATTGAAGCTTAGAATTGCTCTTTCAAGTTCTATAAAATATTGTGTTGGAATTTTGATGGGGATCACATTGAATCTGTAAATTGCTTTTGGTAGAATGGCCATTTTTATTCTGTTAATCCTAGCACTCTGGGAGAGTGGAAGATCTTTCTATCTCCTGAGATCTTCCTCAATTCCTTTCTTCAGAGACTTGAAGTTCTTGTCATACAGATCTTTTACTTGCTTGGTGAGAGGTACACTAAGATATTTTATATTCTTCATGCCTATTGTAAAGCATGTTGTTTCTCTAATTTCTTTCTCCATGGGCCAAGCATTTTCAAACCACAACAGGTTTTAAGACCAATTGTCTTTTAAAAATGTATTAATTTTCCACAGCAACCATAACTGCATAACAACAAAAATACAAGGGAGAACAAATCTGAAAAAGAGAAGATTATAGCTGTTTTCCCCACAGTTTGGGTTTCTCCCATAGGAGAAGTAAACAATAGGCAGGTGAGAAAAAGAATGCAAACAAAAAGTCAAACAAAACCACCCATTTATCTGGTCAAACAGTACCGTATGAATGAAAGTGGAAGAGCAGACAATTGCATCATCTCAGACCATGAGAACTTTGTCAGATCAAAATGAGCAAAGTCTCACAGAGAAAAATGCCCCAACCTTAAATACACAAACTATCCTTAACATTATTTCTCACAGGTACTCTCAGCTATCTGGAAAACAACAGCAATAAAATCCAGCTCAGAAAATATAACTAGCTGAGGTACAAAGGCATAGATAGCTCCTAGAAAATGTCTTTCCTTGAATTTAAGCTCTGTACAGACATGATAAGAGGATGCAGAGGAGGTTGCATCCATCGGAATCTCAACCACACAACCATCTGAACAAGACGGATACGTACACACAGATATGTGTGTGTGCTAGAGAAAAAGAAAGAGTATTCATGAATTTGAGGGAGGGTGTGTTCATATATTGCACATATATTAAACTTCTAAAGTTAAGTTTTAAAAACAGCTACAGCTACTTCGTTTGCGAATTTCTTTGCAACTCTTAAAATGTGAGCCTACAATTGAAAATTTCCACAATATAAATTATAAGCAGTAAAAGAACATCAAATAGAGAAAAACTGGTTTTTAAGAGGGTGATAAACGTTGAGGGGGTGAGAATTAACACCGTGTCTTTAGAAAGGAGTTTGGCAATCACTGCTAAATTTAGAAGTAAACCTTTCCTAAGACCCAGGGACTCCACTTCCGGTAGGCATGTGCCCAAGAGAAACACATCACATCTGCATCAAGAGACATGTAAACGAATGCTAATTAAAGCATGATTTGTAAGAGCCCAACTTCAGAAACAACCCAGATGTCTACAGACATTTATAGAGGGAGGGAATGCATCAATGCATTGCGGTATACTCAGACAAAGGGAGAGTCCCCAGCACAGAATGAGGGAACAAACTGCTTGGATGTGGGATAATTTAGACAGGACTCATCAGTATAACATTAAATAAAAGAACGCACACATAAAATAACACATCCTTTGTTATTCAAGTGAAATAAAGCCACGTACAAGCAAAACTGAGCTTCTGGGAATGAATCCATCTAGGGGAAGGGCCAACGAGGCTCCAGAAGGATGATTGATCCCAGCAAATCAGGAGTGGTTTTCTGTGGTGAATTATTGATCTCCACACTGAGGGTTAGTTTGGGGGTTTGTTTTACTTTTCATTTTCTCTGTCTTCACTTTACAATAACAAAAGGCCTTTGACTGTTTTGTGGTTTCTTTTATGAGAACTAGAGTGAATAGTTAGGGAAGGTGGTGCTTCTGAGCCACAAAATTAAAGATGTCAGGTACAGAATTGGGGGTGGGCACATGGATGACAGGGCTACACACGCTAAAATATGCTACACTCATGGCTGGGCTAGTTATAAACCTTATGAGAAAAGTGGAAGACAGATGAAAAAGGTTGTGACACAGTGTTATGGGACTACTGAAATAGGTCCCTGGGGGCTGTGAACACACAAAAGGATGTGATTAGAACAGCATCCTGTGATGGGAAGCCAATCACAACAACAACGGGCTGTTATCACTCCCCAGAAGCAAGCCTCCCATTAAAACTGTAGCCAAAAGACCCACAGTATTCTGAGTTGAAATCCAAAGGACCCTGCCTCTTTTTTTTTTTTTTTTTTTTCTTTCTTTTTTTCTTTTTTTCGAGACAGGGTTTCTCTGTGTAGCCCTGACTGTCCTGGAACTCTCTCTGTAGACCAGGCAGGCCTTGAACTCAGAAATACGCCTGCCTCTGCCTCCGGAGTGCTGGGATTAAAGGCGTGCGCCACCACTGCCTGGCTGAGCCCTGCCTCTTAGGGTCCCACACCCAGCCGTGTAGGAGCACCACACAGAGAAAGCCACCTCTAACCCTGTCACAGCCCCCCCGTGCCCATTTCTTTCCTGAGACTCTTCAACCCAGGCTTCCACAGTTTCTGCTATCTGTCTGTAAGCAGGGACCCTGCTTCTGTTACTCACCATGTGAGGTGCTGTGTCTCACCTGGCTTAGCCAAGGAGGTATCCAGGTTCCTCACAGATACACCATGGTCACCTGTCAGTTAATATTTAAAGTATGTGAGATTAAGGACAAGCAAAGTCTCTCCAAAGAATGTCTGCAAAGACAAGAAGAGATGAAACTGACTTGGATCACCTTTTGAAGAAGCAGCGTGTAACTTTCAGCAGGCACCAAGGGCAGTGATGGCCTGCTGAAGCCACCAATGAAGCAGAGACATTTTCTAAAACCAAGAATGCCACAAGGCTCCAATGTGTAAAGTAATCGTAAACCAATATGAACACAGGCAGGCACAGGTTCCTGCTTAGACAGCCCTCCTCTTCTCTCCAGATTTCTACCACACATTTAGGTACATGGAATGTCATAGTTGTGATCAGAGGCAGGCTGGGAGTAGCAGGGACATTTAGTTTTTATTATTTAATAGACATAATATTTGTCCTTACTTCTGGGTTGTCTGGTACTATGTATAAATTCATCAGGTACATCTAGTTATGATCAAAGGAACATAACTGGCACCTCCACAGCCTGGGGTATTGCCATTTCTGCCATTAACTTAAATGAGTAAATTGTTTTAGACTGAAGTTGTCCTGTTATGCAGAGCATCAGAATGCCCCTGGTGTTTTAGGAACCTGCTCTGCTCCCTCTCTGGTCTTCTTTCTTCTCTACTGACCTGCATGCTGCTCTCTTCCACATCATTCATTAACAGCTTTCACATCCAGAGAGTGATACCTTGAGTAGCTCTCTCTCCCCTGGCTTATTTCACTTAACATACTCTCCTCTAGTATGCTGCCATAGCTAGTAGGACCTAACTTTTATTCTTTATGCTCCAATGATATTCATTTGGGTACTCATACCACATTTTTATTCAGTTGATCCATTGATGAACACCTTGACTTATGTTTATAGCTTGATTATTGCAAAGAGTTTTGTACTCAGCATGAGTGTTGTATTAGTCAGGGTTCTCTAGAGTCACAGAACTTATAGGTAGTCTCTATATAGTAAGGGAATTTTTAATGACTTACAGTCTGTAGTCAAACTCCCCAACAATGGTCAGCAGTAGCTGTGAATGAAAACCCGAGGATCTAGCAGTCGCTTAGTCCCACAAGGCTCACAGGTGAAGAAGATTGAATCTTCCTCCTTCCAATATCCTTATGTAGATCTCCAGCAGCAGGTGTGACCCAGATTAGAGGTGTGCGCACCACCACACCTGAAACTTGTGTCTTCCAGACGCTAGATCTAGATCACAGGTGAGCCTTCTAATTCTGGATGGTAGTTCACTCCAGATAGAGTCAAGTTGACAATTGGAAATAGCCACTACAAGTGTGAAGATCGTTAATTTCAATTCCTTCAGATAATATATACCCAGTAGTAGGTTTGCCAGCCACTCTATTTTTTTTAAATTATTTTGAACCTCCAGACCGTTTCCCATACGTTCCATGTCCACATTCACCGTCATACCTATAGTATGTGTGAGTTCCAGTGGGACATTTAAATTTTATTTAATATTAACCTTCTATTTTTGTTTGTGGGTATGTTTCTTTATGTATGTGTGTATATGGCCACCTTCAGATGCCAAAAGAAGCATCAGATTCCTAGTACAAGTTACAGGAGGAGTTGCAAGCGGTTGTGAGCTGCCTGGCATGTGTGATTGGAACTGCAGTTGGGTCTTCTGTAGGATCAGCAAATGCTTTTAATTGTTGAGCCATCTGTCCAGCACACTGCATATGTCTGTATGTCTGTGCATATGTGTGCACATGTGTGCCTATATGTATGTGTGTGTGTGCATCTCTGTGTGTGTCTGTGTATGCACAGGTGTGAGCTTGTATATACCATATTGTGTCAATGCCTAAAATGCAGAAAATGGTGTCAAATTCCCCAAAGCTGCAGTTACAAGTGGTTGCGAGGGGCCCAACATAGGTGCTGGAAACTGAATTTGTATCCTCTGAAAAGGCAAGCAAGTGCTCTTAACCTCTGAGCCATCTCTGTAACCACTCTCCACACCAGCATGGAATTTTTTTCTTTTTATTAATCATTTTTATATAGTATATGTTGCTCATGTTTTCCTTCTCCAAACTTCTGCCAGAGCCTTCCCATCTCCCTACCCACCCAACTTTATGTTCTCTCTCTCCCTCTCTTTCTCTCTCTCTCCCTCCCCTCTCTCCTTGTCCATTCCTTTCTCCTTTTTTTTTCCCTTCTATTTCTCAAAACAAAAAAAAAAAAAAGCAAGAAACGACCGCCCCAAATAAAGAATATGAAAACCAAAAGAAACAAAAGATGAGTAAGACAAAAATGCTTTTTAAAAAGTAAAATGAAATCAAAAGTCCACAAAAATACCAATGAGTTCATTTTGTACTGATCAACTAGTCCTGGGTATGAGGCCTGCCCTGGGGTGTTTGATACAGTGAGACTCCATTGGGGAAAACTCAGTTTTCTTAAGGCTATTGCTTGTTAGGTGGTCTAGAAACAGAAGTGCCTTCTGAGACTGTGAAAGTCATAGGCAGAGTGTGTGCTCACAATAATAGGTCTGACCCATCCCTGAAAACACCTCCAGAAGCCTCTGGCTTATTGAAACTAATGGAGAGATTTCCAAGGCTCAAGGAGAAACATTTGCTCTTAAGAGCTCTAGCATGAAGTCTATCTGAGGTAATGGCAGTGAGCATTTGGCCTTAAAAAAATCACATTGTCTCTGTGGACAAACAGGAAGAGTGAAAGTTGTATTAATAAATACTCTTGCTATAAGGTATTTATGTGGGTGAGGTATGAGTGGGTATTGAGTATGTGTGTTGTGTATGTTAGTGTGGCATTAGTGTATGCATGTGTGTGTATTTGAGCATATATGTGTGTGTGTAAACATGAGGGTGGGCATGAGAGTGTGTGTATGTAAGTGTGTCTGTGAATGTATGTGTATATGAGTGTGTGTATGTGTGTGTGTGTGTGTGTGTGTGTGTGTGTGTGTGTGTGTGTTAAGAAGTCTCACAGCAAAGGGTGATGAAGGGGTTAAGATTCTGCCTGGCTCTATATTTACTGGTTCTACTATGTAAATGTGTGACAGAAATCCCACTGAGAGCTATACATTAAGTTTCATATCCTGCATTTTGTCATTAGACTAAAAAAAAAAAAGGAACAGAACCCCTTTAATCCTCTCCTTTCTTTTTAACTCAGACACAGAAAATAAAACCAATAAAACTGAAAAGAGAAATACAGTTCAGCCCAAACTTGAGCTGATGAGCTTGTCTGTGCCTATCTCTGTCCTAAGATGCTTCGTCCCCCAGAAGTTTTACACTCCCATGATGCTGCATTGTGACACTAACAGTCCCTTGGAAGCATCCGCAGCATCCTGTGCTCTTGTGGTGCATCTTGAAAGGAAACAAAGGCCGCTGTCATCGCTCTTTCCCACCATCACCCAGGCCTGCATTGTTAACAAGCTGCTCATACTCTCTGCCCTGGTCTTATTTTTCTTTATTCACTGAAGTGAGAGAAGCCATTTAAACTAAACAAACTAGAACAACTTGTCCTGTCTGTGTTAAGTGCTGGGCATCTGCCTGCATGGGCACCCAGCCCTACCACAGAATATCTTTTATTTTCTGTAAGCAACAACTGGACATTATTAAAATAGGGATGTTTATGACAGGGCAAGAAGTCTCATGATTTTCATTTGTCTTTGTGATCCTCTTTGTGATGGTCTTTGGCAACTGTCTTCCAAAATCGGGGTATTATGTTTTTCCATGAACTTGCTCACAGTTTTCTCAGAGGTCATTTTTAATGTGGCAAGCCAAAGCTATCTCCAAAATCAATGGATTCAATAAACATAATTTCACATTATTTGTTCAACTAAGATGAACTAATTTTATCAAATTTTGAAAATCTTATCATATATCTAAGTATAGTGAATCGACTCAAAGAACTGGAGTTGTGTTAAGTTTGGAAAAATCTATAATCTCATCTGGAATTCTGTAGAAAATGTGATCACCTATACAACAACAACAACAGCAAAGAGCTGAAGGATCCTTAGTTGTCTGGCATGATGCTTTTGGGATTGGAAAGGCACATGAGATCTCTGTATGAAATGTTCTATCCTGATGATAGACAGCAATCTGCCACAGGTCAACTACACACAAAAAAGAAAATGCAAATTTAGTGAGTGATTTTCAACTCTTCCTTGGAATGTCAAAAGCATACTAGAGTGACAGCTCCCAGCTTTAGGTTTTTTTTTTGTTGTTGTTGTTGTTGTTGGTTTTTTTTTTTTTTTTTTTTGGTTTTTCAAGACAGGGTTTCTCTGTGTAGCCTTGGCTGTCCTGGAACTCACTCTGTAGACCAGGTTGGCCTCGAACTCAGAAATCTGCCTGCCTCTGCCTCCAAAGCGCTGGGATTAAAGGCGTGTGCCACCACTGCCTGGCTGTCCAGCTTTAATTTAAATATGGAAAAGATGTGTATTTTGTAATTATGAAGTGAGAGACTGGTCTCAGCTAAGGTATACCAAGAGATTCCAGAGTAAAATGACACAGTGGTCATGAGAAACTAAACAGTGTGAACAGAAAACTTTGAATCTAGTCTTTATTGATATAAAGTAGAAGAGGCAGGTGGAAAGGCTAGCTTTTCAACTAAGAGAATCTTGCAGAGCCATGGCTGCTAGGCTGACCCAGAGGTGTATAGTGCCACAATCCCACTGAGGAGTCATGCCAGTGCAGTAATTGAGCTGTATGGTGGTGAGTTTTGGCAAAAATACAGAGGCTTAATCTACAACACCATCTAAATCCACATCATAAGAATCAAAGGGAATATTATGAAATGCCTTACAAGCATAGGAGTGGATCTCACTGTCTCTCTTCCACTCCTATGCCTATGCACTTCCATTACAGGAAAGATCTAGACCTGTGTGACAATTGAATCCCTGTTCTTTTATTTGCTCACTGGAAATCAACAATGCAGAAAGCTAAGCAGATTCTCTGGGACGCATCCTGATTTGCCAGAAACTTTCAGATCTTAACTTAGACCATTCCATGGAAGGATCTATACTTTGTCCAAACCATTCAGGGTGTATCTGAGAAAAGTGTCTGAGAAAAAACAGATGATCCAGAAGAATGTGAAAAAGCATGCAAATCTTACTCCACTGGGAGATTTACCCAGATCGAAGCACTTGGGACTATAATATCCAAGCTGGAATTGATATAGAGATGATGATAGTGTCAAGTACTGCTTGGCCATGTGTAAGGAACAATAAAACATGGTTTCCTGCCCCTGGAACAGAGCCAAGAGGGTGTGGGCCTCCACAAATGTTGATGGTTGCTATGGGCATAAGGCTTGCTTGAATAATAATGTACACATTTTTATATTTTCACGTTCCTCTTTTGAGGAATGTCCTCTTGGCCAAGATTAAAGACTCTATGATAATCAGAGAAAGCATGAGTCTAGTAAGCAAAGGTACGTCTCAGCAAAATGGTAGAATGCTGTGACCTTCAGGACAGCACGTAAGGCTGTGGGAAAGAATTCTGAAAACATGAGTTTGAAAATATATAATTTTTTAACTATATAAAATATAAGAATACAATATTAATTGTATAAGGAACTTCACACATCTAAAAGAACAGAGGCAGCTGTACTATGAACCAGCTTGTCAGAAAGATACTAAAAATGGAAATTAAAAAATTTAAGGAGTGGTGATTGCAAGGCAAGAGCCTACCTAGCTAACTGTTTGTTTGTTTGTTTGTTTGTTTGTTTATGTTTACAAAGGCACATGGATTCCTGACTTAAAGGTGAGCCTGGGACACATGGAGTTTTGGTCCAGGCCTAGGCATGAGAGGAATGCTAATTCCAGGGCAGGGTCCCACCCAGCTCTCTTATTGTCTGTGCTTGTGTTTGCTGTCTCTAAGAATCAAGGGGCTGGGGTCATGGGGTGCTGATTCATGGGATAATCAAAAGGGAACCTGGGATAACGACTAAATTAATATGTAAATAAAAAACTGGGCTTTTGATCTGCAAGAGATGAGCTATCCAGGGAGTTTTTAGAATAGTGAGAGAAAGCTGTCTCAAGCAGAGCAGAACACAGAGAGCAATCTGAAAAGCTGTCTTAAGCAGAACATAGAAAGAGAAATCTGGAAAGCTGACTTGAGCAGAACATAGGCTGCCAACTTGTAACAAATGATTTGACTTTGAGTCATTTGTTTTACTGCTTCCAAAGATCCGTTCTCTCAGAACCCTTCTTCAAGCTGAGGCTGGTCCTTGACATGATAGAAAACCTCATGGTAGAAAAGAACATTCATATTATCAAACCTGCTGTGTATGACAAGATCAGAAAGGACACAAAACGAAGAAAAGACAATTCTTCCCTATTTCTCAATAAGCTCACTAAAGCTTTCAGGAAATTCAATAACTGATTACTTATCCCCCAAACGATGAACTCTTCCATGTCAATATTGCTTTTTCAGGTCAACTCTAACATCTGCAGTAGTTTCAGAGATACAAATAGGACCTGAGATGACCTTAGAGGCTCAACAATTGTGTACTCTGTTTTCAGTGTTCAACAACTGAGATCTAAAGGAGGACAAATGGAACTCTCTGCATAAAGGATGAGAGCAGAATCTAAACAATTGTCTTTGTAGGTACCATTGGTTAGGCCCATCCAATGAGGAACTTCTCAATAAGCCTCAGAGTTGGAAGGACTCTGGTTCAGACTTAAAGTTCTAGGCAATGGGATACATGAATGTATCAAGTACTCCCTACCCCATATCTTTGTCAGATATATAAGGATAGAGGTCAGATATGGGAAGGTGGATTATTCCTATGCCAATAAAGGAAAGAATCAACCCCTGATATGACCACTGTATGGGACAGGAGGTTCTTCCCAAATAGACTAGCAGATAGAAAAGTAAACAGAAAAGAGTTAACCTTGTTCTTTCCAAAGACACACCTGTAAATTTTTGTACTTGGTTAATGTAATTGTATCATAATAGTTGATTCCATCAATTGTTAATTGGTCACTCTGTGCATCAGACAGCATGGGCTAAAACTCAGTTTGTCCTTAGAATTCTTGAGAATAACTAGGACAATATATGGTCACTTCATTTCTTTTTTCTTTTTGTTGTACACTAAAATTATTATTTTGGGGTATTCGTGTGTGTGTGTGTGTGTGTGTGTGTGTGTGTGTGTGTGTGTGTGTGTGTGTGTGTGTCTGTATGTGTGTTTACTGATTAGTGCACACTACTGTCTTATACATTAAATAATTATAAAGCCTATTGAAGTGCTATTTTAAGTCAATTAAATACTAAACCTTAAAGTGTCACCTGTTTATATAAAACAACATTTACTGGAGTCATAAAACACAAGTTTCGTTAAAGTCCCAACACTTAATATTGACCACATTGAATTGACAAGGATTTCCTTTCAAAACAGTTTCTGGGGGAAAAATAAATTTTATTACATTTAAAAAATAATATCTCTGAAATGTACATTGAAAATCTTTTTAATGCATCATTTACTACATAGTTATTTTCTCAGAATAGTTCGACTAAAAGAACTATCAAATGTAAATAAAAAGTCCTCGGAAGCCTGGTCTTCCTGAGCTTCACCTACAAGTTTCACTCAGGAGCAGGAAGTAGGAACCTGCTGGCCCTGTGCTTGCACCCCAGGTTCAAAGATTGTTAGCAACTGGGTATTTCTCTGCCATTAAAGAAAGATCAACCATAAAGTGCTGTTGCCAAAATGAAAATGCTTAAAAAAGAAAATGCACAGGGGCTGTAGAGATGGTTCTGTGGTTTAGAGCACTGACTGCTCTTCCAGAGGTCCTGAGTTCAATTCCCAGTAACCACATGGTGGCTCACAACCATCTGTAATGGGATTTAATGCCCTCTTCTGGTATGTCTGAAGAAAGTGACAATGTACTCGCATATATGAAATAAATAAATAAAACTAAAAAAAAAAGATAATGGACAGTCTTTTTTATCAGTCCCCTCCTGAATCACTTGAAGCTACTAAATATGATAGCAAGAAAGGCATCAATTCTAACAGAAGAGGACAAGACACATGAAGATCAGAAACAAATGTGGTAAAAGGCACTCAGGAAAAAAAAAATTTCCTGTCTGTGGCTAAGGATGAGTAGGGATACTAGGAGCCTAAAAAGTGCCCTATCTGTGGGAGTCAGAAATGGGTAGACTGTAGGGTATTGGATGGCCACTTATTCAACTGTGCCAGTACCCAGAGCTGAGGTAAGTATGAATGCTTCTCTATTGTGATGATCCTGTTGTAAGAATCAGGGCACTGGCACAGCAAAGTAGGTATTTATGTGAGACCATGGCTAGACATCTGTATTAAATACAAAAGATGTCAAGAAGTGGCCCACTCAGGTGATGTGTATTACCTTGTTCTGAAAAGTCAGGTATCGCAGTGGAGGACCAGTTTGGCATGTATTATTGATGCCTAAGCAGAATTGGAAAGCTGTGATTGGTATGTGGATCAACATCTCAGAGGACAAACAGAGATAAGGGACCATCTATTATTTGGAATGTTCTAGAATAAGATGTCATCAACCAAGCAGTGTTAAGAGTAGTGTCCCTATAAAGTGCTATAAAGTATTTGCTCCCAATAGCAATGAAAAGTCATGTATGCACTGGGTAGGGATCATGTCTGATACAGATTATGAAAACCCAAGAAGGGTGGGAATGACAACCAGGAGATCTATGGTGCAGGTCCAAAGCAGAGAATCATAGTGCAGCAAGGTGAAGAAGAAATACTCACATGGTAACTGTCTAGATTGAGATTTTAAGCCCAAATGGGGGGTGGAAGGAGTCTACCTTGGGAGGTAGCCTGATATATGGTGGTGGTACTCAAATGGGATTCCAGAAATATTGACAATGCGTGTAGTACAGGCACTAGAAGTCTATCACAATATAAAGGGTATACTCATGAGGCCGGCTATAGAATTCTACCCTTGTACCACTTCTGGAGCATAGATGCAGTGGGAGAGCCAAGACAGAGTAGTCAAGTTTTATTAGTGGGGCCATGCTTTGTTGCATGGGATCAGGGACTAACCTGGATAAAGCAGCTACTCCTTATGTGGTTCAATCTCACTTGGTTCAGAACATGAGAAAAGTGAGATACACATCCTTTTGGAAGATAACATATCAGTTACAAAAAACAGGCTTGGTTAAGTAAGTAAAGAGACTCAGAGAGAAGAGATGGGATCATTGTTGGCATGGCAACCAAGACATTGCGTTTTAGATTCACACTTTCAGGTTGAAGCAGAGTATAGCAATTGATATATAAGTCATAAACATCTGAATTGAAACAATGCAGGTCAGGGCCTATGTTCACATATGTGCATTCCTGCTTTGTCCATGAAGAGAAACTTGGACAATGGATGATTTCAGAGAACACAAACAGCACCTAGATCTTAGCTTCCAATGGCTACTTCTACACAACGTAAACTTGGGATCCAGGAAAAGCACAGGAGTTAGGATATATAATCCTGATCAGCTTGGTTAAGTGAGATAAAATATAGGCCTGGACTTTTGCTATACTGAGAGGAAGAATGTGTTTGAGCACTGAAAATGACTAAGAGATCAAGTTGAACGGGTAGCCCTTGAGAAACAGGGACAGTTGAGCATTAAGATAAAGGCAGTAATAATGACCCAATAAATAGTCCATAAAGCTGTAATTCATATAAGTGTAGATAAGCAAATGAATAAACAAATTGAATGTTTATCGAGGAATGGAATACTTGCACAATTGCAAATAAAACTTGTCCCCTGACTCACTGCAGCCCCAAGCAATTCTTATAAGTCATAAAGAGTCACTGGTGGAAAATCTGGCATATACAAGGTTAAGAAAGTTAACTTCATCAGTCCAGCCATGCATACCCAGGCCATGTGACAGGAAGAGAATATAGTAGCAGTGTTTAGATTTTTCTGCAAACAAAACACAACTTGAATCCGGTCTTGAAGAATGTATTCAAGGGACAGACTACAAAGTGACATCTGTAATCTTCAAATCTGTAAAAGTTGCATTGAACAAAGGTCCAGGTTAATCAAACTCTAATTCTGCATTCCACGTAAAGAGGCAACTGGTCCAATTCCGGCTGGGATGTAATGAGTAGATACATACAATGTGGATTTCACTCTTATCATCTTGACAGCGATGCTCCCTGCACATGTAAGGAAATTAATGTTTATAGAAAGCAGAGCTTTCTGTAGCTTTGGGAGCCTCGCTAACTTATTTTGTAGAAAATATACACTTAAGTGGTCAGAAATTTGTTTTACGTGGTTTAGGAAAAAAGTACTTTGCACAGTTTTGCAATTTTTATGTAACTTTGAGATGGTTTCAAAACAAGGAAATTGAGATGGATTGAAAGTGACAAAAAGCCAGGGCAAAAACACATATTGTCATACTATATTTAACTGGAGTTCTAGAAAAGACTAGGCTATTCCATGGTAATAGAAAGCAGATTCCTTGTTGCTTGGTGGGGACACTAAAGAGAGTTGCTTCAGAAGGGACAGGAGGAATCTTCCAGCCAGGCAGAGATGTTTTGATGAGGTATGAATTTGAGGCCAAGCTACTTCTCAAAACTGTATAGCTAAAACCAGGATAAAAACAACACATAGCATAATCATTGATTTTAATATAAATATTTTAATACTTTCATTAGATGCAAGCAGTTTAAACATTGATTAAGAGATTTCTGGGCACACCAACTGTGTGGTGCATTTTAAAAAAATAAAGGAAAACAGAAGCTGGAAAGAAGGATCAGTGGTTAGGAGCATGAGCTGCTCTTCCAGAGGACTTGGGTTCAATTCTCAGCACCGACATGGTGGTTCACAGCTGCAAGTCTCCTTCTGGGGGATCCGATGCCCTCTTCTGGTTTCCACAGGCACAAGGCTCACACATGGTGAATAGGCATACATGCAGTCTAAAAAGCCACAAATACTTAATAGATAAATAATGAAGGCCTAGGCTAGGGGAAAGATATAAATATGTGTCATGAGTGTTACGAAGACATAGAGTGAAGTAGGCTGATGCTATGAGAGATAAAGAAGGAACACGCAAAACAGAAAAAGAGCTCATCATGAATGCAGAGCTATCGTGAGATGTGTGTGCCTGACAATATAATGTGAAAGTGTGCTGCAGGGTGAAACATGGGCCACAAAAGACAACACAAACAAAGCCACAATTCTAGTTAGGGATTTTAACACCTCTGCCTCAGTAATTGACGGAGATAAATGTAGAGAAGAACTAAGAATAAGACATAAGAATACAGAAGAACTAAGCAAACTATCACCCAACTTGTCCTAGCTTCCACTTAGACCAGCAGCCTAACGCCATCGGGATACAGAACACCCCAAGTTTATATGCAACACTCACCAAGATAGTCATTCTGAGATACAAAATAGATGTTCTTAAATCTTAAAATATTCTGACATAGGTCTTACATCATTTTAAGATAAAGTAGAAATCATTAATAGAATATTTCAGAACACCTCACTATAAATCACAAATAAGAGAAGTTAGCGGAAACCTTAGTCATGTGTACTGTCCAGGGACTGGAGGCTGAGCCCAGTCACGTCAGTTTTACCAAGTGATATCCAACCATAATGCAGTTCTGAACATTAGCCCAGAAGAGGTTGGGGGAAAGCAACCAATTTACTGAAAATTTTGTTTGGAGTCTTAGAGGAACTAAAGTCTGGCAAAAAATAAACCAGCAATACCCACTCATTACACTTCACTTGGTGTATTCCGCTTCAAAGGTGTTGGGTGTGCTCCTGTGCCTTACAAACTATAGGAACCATGTTTTTCTGGGGTTGCAGCGAGGAGAGACATGGATAAATAGAGCTCACAAGGAATGAACAGAATATTGATGTTTATAGAGTGAGCGGATTTTCAATGGAACGGGAGAGGTTTCATGGGGTAAGGACATCCTGGGAAAAAGAATTGTGTCAGAAGCAGCTAATGCTTTAATAACTGGGCAGTCATCTGGAATAAAACACATCAATCAACCAAAGACTCACTTCTGCTTCCAAGTGTGACTTAGACTAAGATTTTAAGACATGATATGGAGATTGCTGTGAGCAGGAAGGAAATCCCGACCTCAAACCATCTGGGTTATGTGTGTGAAAGTCTCACCTCCACATCCAGCCTCATAAGGGAAAAAAAAAAACCTGCTCCTAGGTCCTAGCTAAACTGTGCACTGGGAAATGCCAGTGATGAAAGGCTCCAGCAAACTCAGCTTAGCATCCTTGTTCATGGCAAGGTTCTCATCTTTATCTCAATGTGGATGTAAAACCATCAGATAACACTATGGGATGTATGCATGGTGTGCACTCGCTCTCACCCGTTCTGCTGAAGTATGGATGAATGATAAGCAGAAAAGTAACCAGTAGAGGAAATAAGAAAACTCAGGATTAGGTATCCTAACCCATGTGCCTTTCATAAACAGAGAGGAGACTCTGAGCATATTCCAGCGATTACCACCTTGTAATGAGCAATGGTGAAAGCAGGTCCCAACTGCTTACCTGGAGTATGGGCATAAGTGCTTTCATGATCAGGCTGCAGACACTTCTGTGACACAGATGCACCAAACTAAAGTCACCTAAACACTGAAACACTGAATGCTGACTAGCAGTGTTCTGGGGCTTTTAACAAGCAGCAAACCTCTCGATCGATTGGTCAAATTAAGTCTTAGAAGAACCATTGAAAGATTTTTTTCTTATGCTGACAGATTCTGGACAGCTAAGGGTGAGGGTGAGGAACAAGCTGTGACTGCAAAGGCCCTACAAAGCACGAGTAGTGTCAGAGCTGATGATGAAGGACAAGCAGTCTAGCACATGGTGCCTCTAGGCCGCCATTTTGGTTGGTGATCATTCTCGGCTTAAGAAACTGCTAAATTCACCTTCAGACATGACCAAGCCATATCTTTCACTACTCATAGTTTTTTAAACGAAATTTTCAAACTTAATCTTTAATATGCTAATGTGAAACATTTTCCTAAAGAAACAGATTATATGGTTTGGATACTCAACACAAGGGTAAGTCTCTAGACTTACTGTTTATAGGTCAGTCTCTAGAATTACTACAACTTTTCTTGTTTAGAAAATTCCCAGACCACAATGGACTAGGAGAGAAAACTACACAACATTTACTGAGCCCAGCTGTCCCACATCACTCGTTGGGTAAGTTCTGATGACTTTCTGTTGGATGGTTGTCAGTGTACCTGCTGCAAATAGGAAAACTCATGTTTTTGCAGTGTAGTTGGGCAAATAGGGCATTGCTATGTCCTGTGGTCAGCTTTATACATTGCTTTAGAAAACAACTGAGCATTTCCACTGCTACCACCCATGGATGGGAGTTTTTGTTCCTTTGTATCGCGGTCAGAATTTAGAGTTTCCTGTTTGCTTGTTTTTATTTTTGTCCTTCTGGTGGGGATTAGGTGGATATCCTTGTTTACTTCAACTTGGATTTTGCTAGCTTCCAGCTGTGGTTTAAAAACTTTTCATGTGTCGCTTGCTCTCTGTGTGTCTTTTGTTTTCAACTAATATTTCTTTACCATGACAGGTATTGTGTTACACAGTTTATGTTGAAATTAACGTTCAAATGGATATTACAATTACTTCAGATACAATAGAGTTTAATTTGGGATAAAATGGCTTTGAATATGAGCTATAAAAAGTCTTGTTTCTGTTAATAGCACTTCTGGGTTTCATATTAATGAAAAGAAGTGAAAATAATTTTTCTAATTTTTTTAAAACTTTTTTATTGATTCTTTGTGAGTTTCACATCATGCACCTCAATCCCATTCATCTCCCTGTCCACCCATATCCACCCTCTGCCCTTACAACCTTCCCCTAAAATAAAAAAAAAGCACACAAACAAACAAGAAGATTAATACAATAAAACAAAGCATAGGAAGCATCTTGTCGTGGAAGCTGCAGTGTGTCACAGTGTGTCCCACAGTATACCCCTCTGTCCACACCTCTTCACTTGCAAATACTCATTGCCGTGAGTCATTGGTCTGGTTTGACGTCTCTGGTTTCTGTGACACCATCAATATTGGATCCTTATTGGGACTCCTCCTGGTTATCCTGCTGTTGCCCTGTGACATGGAAATCCTGCAGCTTTGGATCAGCAGAACTGACCCGTTCACATGTACCAATAGTTCACAGATGATGTAGATCTTGGGGTGGGCCAACTCAAAGCCCTGGATCTATGCCTTGGCCGTAGCTGAGCTGGTCAGCCTGAGTGCTCTCCCTTATTCAAACCATCAGGGTGAGGTCTCCAGCAGTGCTTCAATTCAGCCACCCAATGCTGCTATCAACAGGAGACAAGGTCAGCAGAAGCTGACTCACCTGCACCCATGTCTCCAGAGGCAGCTCTACTGTGCTGCTCAGGCCAGAACAGGTACAGGGCCCATGCTCCTAAATGCTGCTGGTGGTGAGAGGTGGAGTCAGCTCTCCAGAATGTAGCAGCCAGTGAGGAGTGGGGCCAGTTCTACACAGACTCTGGACATCCACGTGGTCGCTGCCCATGAGTGTCCCTGTGGTCTCAAGTGGTAGTATCAGCCATGGACACTGACCCAGACATGGCCTTCAGTGGCAGCATGGGTTGGGACTTCACTGTGATCTCAGTCCACTACATACTTTCACATTGTAGTGACTCCTGCTCTACAGGCAGGCTAAGAAACTGGCAGGCCTCTGGGAACTTCCTCTATCCTGATAGCCTGGTGCCAAGCAGGCCTCTAAGTGTGTACAGTCTGCCCATGTAGCATAATAGTGGGAAGGTCTATGAATATCTTCCTCCTCCTGCACTGCATGGCCCAGTGTCCCTAGCCATGTGGTAGCAGACAGGTCTCTGGATGTCTCTACATGTTTTTCTCCAACCCCCATTATATTACATGGTAGCAGGTGGAGCTCTGTGTGTCTACCAAAAGTAATTTTTCAATGGCAAGCCAGTGATTTTTCTTTTGGGGCCAATGACATAATAGAGAAAAACTGTCTGGGCCAGGTTCTGAAAAGTTCCTTTTGCTTTGGGTCTTATCAACATCCTGATGCCTGATGATAGCAACCAAGTTATTAACAGGGAGAAATGAAGCTTTTCTGCTGAGTCAGGCAGCTGTAAAGTCATGGCAAAGCCAATGATGGACACTCTCTTAACTAGTCCCCAGCACGACATTTCAGGTGAGTTCACCTCTTACAGATTTTGACTTCTGAATATACTCAGAGAGAGAAGATAACCAGATTTGCTTGTTTGGGGTCTGCTTGTTGATCACACGAGTTCCCAGGTCCCTGCCTAGCTTAATAATTAACACACCACCCCCAAAAGAGACACCATAGTCCTCCAGAGTATGTCTTATCTGCAAGGTTTGCAGAGAACTCTGCCAGAGCTTCCAGTGTTTCCCCTGTGAGTCTTTCATAAGCCATCTGGTCTAGAAAACTGGATGGTTTTTTTTTGTTTTGTTTTGTTTTTTGAAACAAGATCTTCCTAGACAGCCTTGGATTTATGATCCTGCTGCATCAGTTTTTTAAGTAGCTGTGATTACAGGCATGTACTTTTCATATCTAGTTCATTAAATATTTTTTATTTCACACATCTGCTTCTGCTGGACACTTCTTCATTGCTTTTGTTACTTGGGTTGTCCAAAGTCCCTGAGTTCCTCAAACCATCAGGCAGACACACTGCTTTTTGATGTTCAGAATCTGATGGAGGTAGTGAAGTTTCAAACTGATGTGGCAGATGGAGCAAGCCGCATTGGTTGTGATGTGCAGGCCTCAGCTGCCAGCCTGTGGCTCCAAAGGGCTCTCTCCCACCCAGGTCCATGACCCATGGGTAGCAGACCCGCCTCTACTGTTTCTTAAAATATGAAGTTATGCTTTTGTTGGCATTTTCATACATGATTACTGTGTTTGCATAATTTCCACCTTCTTCTCTGCCTCTCATAATGCCTCTCTCTCCTCCACTCCACTCAAAATCTTGACCTGTTCATGCGGCATTTGTCATTCTGGAGGGGTTTATCTCATTCACTATATAGGATTTTCTAGTTTCATCCATTTGCTACACATTTTTAAGTGAGGTGTCAGCTCAGTATTTGTTCATTTTTACTTGGTTAACTTGTTTTTTGTTGTTAGGACGGCAGATTCTCAGGATATTTTATTGGATGTATAAGTATTATTCTGGATGTTTGTCATTTTGCTCCTTAATTCTTTTCAGGGCTGGATAGACGGTTCAGCAGTGAATAACACTGATTATTCTTCCAAAGGACCTAGGTTCGGTTCCTAGGACCCATCTGTTACTCTCATGCCAGGGGATCCAATTTCACTTTCTGGCCTTACACCTTTCTGCATAGATGGTGTATATATACATACTCTCATGCACATGCTCATAAAGAGAAATAAAAAAACAAATAATGCAAACTCTTTTAGAAAAAGTGTATTATAGAGAATGTATTTTAACAGTTTTCACACATTCCAACTTGTCTTCATTTTTACAAGTCATACCTTTGCTCTCACACCCGAAGTTCCCACTGTGGTCCATGAATTTCATTCTTCAAATTTTTAAGACAAGAATTTGAAATCCACTAGAAGTTTCTAGCTCAGAGGACTTGGGTGGCCATCAGCTTTTCCTGTACCCTAACCTCCTGAGCTAAGCTCACAAGGAAACTGAAAAAGGCTCCATTGATCTCAAAGACAGCCCCACAATGGCCTGTATCGAAAGGCACAAAGATTCAGTTATATAGGAATATTTATTACTGGAGATCTACTATGTACTTCAACCACTAGAGGTTAAAATATTAAGCTCTCTACTTAAAAATTACTCAGAGATTTCACACACACACACACACACACACACACACACACACACACACACACACACACACTATTCTTTGTTCAATGAAGGGGATTAGTGGTCACAGTTAGTAGACTGCTCATCACATGTAATGAATTTAAATTGAGGTGTGGGGATCAGACCCTATAAATGTTGCTATTATTCTCTTCTTATTATTGTGTCTCTTGAAGTGCAATATCTGAAGTCCGAAACCTTAATGGAGGGTCACCTTCTACCACAAAGGGTCAAATGCTCCACAGACTTCCTTCCCCTGTCACAGCACCGATCACTTATCACCCTGTGCTGTGAGCCTATCAGCTATAAAGTCGGGTGTGTACAATTATTTGGAATACATGTTGATACCTGACTGGAGAAGGAAGAATGATAAGCTTTGGAGTGAATCAGAACTGAATAGAAATTTTGGTTCCTTTATGTTTTATTTGTGTTACCTTGACGGAAGCAAATAATTTCTGCATATGTGCAAGACACAATCTCTCTCTCTCTCTCTCTCTCTCTCTCCTCTCTATCTTCTCTCTCTCTCCTTCTTTTCCATACACATATGTACACATACATATACACACACACATAAACACAAACTCTACACAAACTTCATTCTCTCTCTCTCTCTCTCTCTCTCTCTCTCTCTCTCTCTCTCTCTCTCTCCCTCTCTGTCACACACACACACACACAAACACACACACACACACACACACACACACACACACACACACACACACACCTCTGTGGGTATTCTAAGAATTAAATGAAAATAAAAGAAGAAACACAAACAGCCAAGAAATATTTCTACCAGCATTCAACATCCTCAGCCATCAGGAAAATGCAAATAGGAAGTACTTTAAAATCCCATCTCATCCCAGTTAGAAGGGCAATTAGACATGCTGGGTAAGTCAGTGATGCCATCCGTGAGCATATACCCAAAAAGCTTCATGTCTTGCCAAAAAGACACTTACACATCTGTGTTTATTTCTGCTCTATAGCAAGGAAATGGAACCAGCCTTGATGTCCATAAACAAACGGTCGGACACATATGGCACCCATGCATGATGGAATTTATTCAGCTGTAAAGAAACATGGGATTATGGCAGTAAAGGAAAATGGGTGAATCTAGAAATTATTGTGTTAGGCAATGCGGCCCAGACTCAAACAAATCTTACATATTCTCATTCATGTACAGATTGTAGTTGTGTGTGTGTGTGTGTGTGTGTGTGTGTGTGTGTGTGTAGTATATATGAGTGTGTGTGTATGCTATGAAACTAAAAAGTAGTCAAAAGAAGGGCAAAAAAATGTGTTAAGCAAACATGGGATGACAGTAGAAAACAGGAAAGTGGAAAGAAGGCTACCAGAGATGAATAGATATAAGGAAAAACAAAGGGCTGGGGTAAAAAGAAAAGTATATAAAAATAAAAGAAGGTGATGCGTGCTACTATAATGATGCCTCAGGGATACAGGGATGCCACAATGAAAATATCAGGCCACATGGAACAGGAACCACACCAGTGTCTCAGTGGGAGGTGCAGCTGGTGTCTTAGCCAGCTCACATGCCCACAGGACAGCTCTGGGCATTGGAGTGGCCTCTGACACTTGCTGGAAGAGTTGGCAAAGCTATTTTTCCATGCTTTGTTTTAGCTTCCTTGTTTGAAATCCAACGAACCGACTGACCGACCAGCAGAAAAATAGTACTTGTCTGACAGAAAAGCAGAGTGTGTTACTAGATCTAAGAATACAGGGTTGCTGGGCATAAACTGTGCTGATGCCCTTAGCCCTCATCTGTGGGTGTGAAGAGTACTTGGCAGCATAGTGTTGGATATACTACTGGGAAAAGGATGAGCTAGATAAAGAGGGAGAGTGGTGGAGGGGGGGAAGGTGGAAGGCAAAGCACAAACAAGCCCTGGAAGGGTGAGTGAGGAAGGAACTGGGAGGAGAAAGACAGAAAGGGAGAGGAAGTAGGGATGGTGTAAAAAAAATAATTTATTTTATATTAAGTGTATTGGTCTCCATGGGTATTAGTAAAGCTTATTGCTGAATATGCAATATGCTCAACTAAACACTTAAGGCAATTGCTTATGAATTTCAGTATGTATGTTTGTATGTATGTGTGTGTGTGCATGCATGTATTTGTGTATGGCTTTGGTGTTAGGGAGTCCAACACAGAGCCCTGAGCATGCTAAGCCAATGCCCACCTCCTTTACAAACTGTATTTTAGAAGGAAGTCACTCCACACAGCCTGCCCTTAGGGAGTAGAGAGCACTCCTGCCACTGAGGCTGGAGTATTTATGCGGAGAGTTCCAAATTCTTCTGTATTATTGGTCTTTTCTCCTCCCCCCTTTTAACTTATAATGTAACCAGCTTGAATCGATGCATTTATTTGACATATCATATATTTTGGTTATAGCGATCCCACCTCACTTTCTTGGTCAAGTGTTCCACGGACCAGCAGTTCCTTTCAGGCTCTTGTGTACCTTTAACATGTCCATGTCACGAGGGGCCATTATATTTTGGAACACTGGCTCCCCTTCCATTTTCACACACTGCTTCTGCTTCTGGCTTTCTTAAAGACTTTCTCCTTGAATTCTAAAGTTAGCTATTTCTCCAGGCAGCACCATTCTCTGTAATGGGGAAAATAGTACAAGAATTGAAATGTAGGGATATGCAAATCTTAACTCCTACAAAAGCACACCTACATACATTTCTCTATGCAAATGTCTTTATTTACATTAAGTTGAGCAGTGTTATTGATGATATCAGCAGCCCTAACTCATTGCCACAAGTACACAGTGGCTTCCTCCTCTGTCTGGTGAGGTAAGTCTCAAGGCTGGCTCCCAAAAGCTACAGTATATTTAATATGACACATGCTTAAAGGTCTTAAAATTGCTAATTTCTGGACCCCTGAGATGCATGTATGTTAATAACATGGCAGTGTTTATGGGGAGTCTCTTTTGTCTCTAATGTTACAACCTGCCTTCATCTCCAGGTACCCAGACCAAGATCTTTCCCCCACTTTCCCTTATCAGTAAGATTATTTCAGGCCATTCTTTTTAAAAATTGTAATCTAATTATATTAGCTTGTTGTATCTACCAACAGTTCTAGCATCTACCAAACTCTGAAACGATTCCTTAAACTGTGCACAATGCATTGCTTTCTCAGGGTTGTAGAGTTCTATTGACCTTGACAAATGTGTAGTGACACGTACCCATGATTACCATATCACAATAGATCCAAGAGCTCCACATCACCAAAAAGTGATTGTTCTAAGCATCCCTCACACGCATGGGAGCCCTGCACTGACAACGTCGCTTTAGCTTTGCTTCCTGTCAGTATGCTATGCAATAGAGATCACATGTCATTTAGCTTTCTGGAACTGCCATTCTTCATTTCACAAGTAAACAGTTTAAACTTCATTCGTGATGGCTATTGGTTCCACACTACATTTCTCAGTACCACGTGAAAGAAGGTTGTATTGTGTGGACACACTTGGATTTCCTGATTCAGCCACCGAAAGAACAGCATATTGCTTGCTTTCCCCTGTTGTAAATAATTGCATACACATGGTCTGTTTGCAGGTAAGTTCTCAGGTCAGTGGAGTTAAGTCACTACAAGCACAAAGATGAGTCCCATGCCTTGAATATGATCAGCTCTGTAAGACCGCTGAGTTGTCTACCAAAGTGATTCCAGAGCCAGCAGCTCCAGCAGAAATTACTAATGTCAGAGGTTTGAGTACTTTTTCTCATCCCAGTAAATGTTGACAAGGTTCACACCACTGTTTCAATTTTGAATTTCCTAATGACAAATGGAAAATTTGTGCTTTGCCATCTGCAAGGTTTTCTTGTTGGGTTATCTGCTCTGGCACTTTCCTGTGTTTTAGATCATCTTTTGTATTACTTTTGGTTTAAGGACTCTTTGTATAGTCCAAATGCCAGCCCCTTATGAGGTATGTGTTTTACAAAGGTTTCTTTCTAAACTCTTTAATTCTCTCAACACTTCCTCTTATAGAATAGGGTTGATTTTGTTTTTAACAGATCCAAATTTATCCCTTCTCCTCCTCCTCCTCCTCCTCCTTCTTCTTCTTCATCTTCTTCCTCTTGTTCTTCTTCTCTCTCTCTCTCTCTCTCTCTCTCTCTCTCTCTTTCTCTCTCTCTGTGTCTCTCTCTCTGTCTCTCTCTGTGTGTATGTAGGTGTATGTGTGTGTATTTCATTGATTATTCAGTGTTCAATATTCAGTATTCAATATAAAAGTCAATATAACCCACATTTTCTCCTGATTTTCTCCTAGAATATTTTTCTTTACATTTAATAACAGTTATTGCTTAATAATTTTATTATTTAATAGCAATACTAATTATCTAATAATTAAAAGTATTATCTTATTTATTATTATGTTTTTTTGAGACAAGGTTTCTCTGTATAGCCCTGGCTATCCTGGAACTCACTCTGTAGACCTGGATGGCCTGGAACACAAAGACCTGCCAGTCCCTGCCACCTGAGTGCTGGAATTAAAGACATTCACATTAAAGGCATGCCAAGCCAGGCAATTCCACATTTTTTGAATGTTGTTCCTTGTTAATTTTTACCATCTTGTTAGTTACTGGGAAGAGGTACTTCACACTTCTACCTCATTCTAGAAATACCACCTTTAAACCATACATTCTACATTTGCTAATTATCCTTTATCTTTCTCTAGAGAAGTTATCTTATTTTAATGATGCAATTAGCTTACTTTAACATTATATATTTAAAGTATTAAAAATTCAGGACTGTCTTTTATTATTTTTAGCTGCATGGGTTATCAGTTAATAACTTATTATTCCTAATATTATATATGTTAATTACAAAAATAGGAATTTTTTCTAGTGATGTATGACTACATAATCCTTATAAATCCTCCCACTGAAAAATTGGGAAAGCTATTCTTTAAAGGTTTTTACAGATAATATAATGCTAACAAGATAATGAAGAACTATCAGGTCAAGACACAGATAAAAGCCAAATCCCAGAGAGGTGTCCACATTCTTCATTTTCTCCAGAGATAATCACCAGCCCTCAGAAGATGAGCAGGCTTCTAAGGGGTTGGCCATAGCAGGGTGCACGCTTTTTCTTGATTGGATTTCTTAACCATTGTCTACTATAGGAAGGGACAAAATACTTTCGTGAAGGTTAATGACTTTGCACATAAGCTGCTGTCTTTGAGAATGATGTAGACACTGATTGGTCTTCTATGGATGGAAAAGCCCGCTGGAGGTACAGTAGGAGGCCACCAAGGTCAACCATTGTTGTGGGGCCTCAGCAATTTGTAGCACTGACTTGCAGAAGGAAGGTCAAGTCACATTTAGTGGCCATATGATGACCAGCCATAAATAATGCAGCCCTTTTTTGTCACTAATGCTTCCTGTATGTGATAAATTATAATGGATCCTGGTGCAAAGAGTGTACTACCCAAGTACTTGCAGTAGTTTCTCACTTTTAGAATCTTCTTGTCTTTCCAGTTGCCCAAGGATCTTACTATACTTTCTTTTAACATTAAAAGGAATTAACAGGCAATGGAGATGGAGCACCACAAGGAACTGAATCTTTTTGCCTACTAGATAGTCTTAAATATTCTTACATAACCCATAGTAAGAATTGGGTCAGATTGAATTACTCATTTGATTTTATTCCCCTACTCACTGATAGTAGAACCTCCAATAAAATGGCAAAGAATCCTAATATAAAGAAAAGAAGCTCATTGGGGAGAGAGATCTAAGGTTTAGTGGAGAGAAAAATGCTGACTGTGCTACAAAATTGTTCCAGATGATTGATCCACCTTCAGTGACTGTCATGCATCACAGACTTGGACACTTTATGTGATAGATCATTCTATTCTCTTAAAAAATATCATCCAGATTGACATCATTATCTCATTCTATAAAAGCAGAGCCTACACTCTGACAAAGAGGATTGGGATCGTCACCATGAGCTCTTCTAAGGGGCTCTACTCCCCAGCCTGAACTTGTACATTCTGAAAATCCTACCTATGTCTCCTGATCTAATGCCAATATGCTCGGTCAGCAGTGGGCCATTGGATGGGCATGTCTCTTTGAGTTTGTGATGCTAGTTTGTTTAATACCAGGCCTTAGAGGATCCTCAGGATCAGGCAGAGTATTTACTTCAGTGGGCTGAGGTTAGCTCTAGTTTTGTGTTGCCCTAGTAATGAGTCTCTCTCTGCTCTACCCTCCTTATAGCCTGTGGCATCGCCAAAAACAGCCAGCTCTCTGAGTGTTTCCCTGTCCCTGTTTTCCCCAGGAAGACTTCACATCATGCTGTCTTTATGGAGGCTCTGGAAACAATGCCTGCTTCTGCTCCTGCGGTCACTGTTATTATTTCCCTTCCTCTTCTAGTTTTCATTTCTCCCCCACAGTGCCCATTTTCCTGTGGTTATTCCCACCCCACATCCCCAGTGCTCTCTAACTCAAGCCAGCACACATCTTCTCCCCAGGTTACATCTGGCCACTCTGCAGAGTGATCTGGGTTTGGTGTCTCACTTCTTCCCAAATGCTCAGCAATGTGTCCAATTGACATTTACTCTTCACTCACAGTTGCTTCATCATTTTTTCCATACACTAAACCCACAAGCAGGCTGGAGTATATATAACTCGGGGCACTAGCATTGTAAATCTAAAGGCCTGTGGCAATTCAGTGTTTATACTTGCTTGGAAAAAGTCAATAATCTTATTTATTCAGTGGAACGGTAATCATGCAAATAGACAATCAACCACATTCTTCATCCTGTCATGTATATCAGAAAATATTGTATTGAATGAAGGCCAAAGGATTACAGAATATTACCCTAAGTAGAAGTAGATTTTTATTTATTTATTTATTTATTTATTTATTTATTTATTTATTTATTTATTTTATTTTGCCTAAGAAATCAGAATAAGCTCTAATTTGGTCATCACTAACATAATTTTATTATCTACTTAGAGTAGTTTTTATTTCCTGGGACATTTTCTTTTTTTTTTTTTTTTTTTTAAAAAGAACATTATGAAGAAAGTGTTTATTTTGGCTCACAGCTCAAGGGTACATACAGTCCATAATGATGAAGAAATTAAGATGGCAGGAATTTGTCACATCACATCCACAGTCAGCAAACAGAGAACAATGAATACTGGCAGCTACTCAGTCCTTTCTCAGCTTACAGAGTTCAGAATTCTGGATAGGGAATGGCACCACCCACAGTGGGAAGGTCTTCCCACCTCAGTTAATGTAGTCAAAATAACCCTCCACTAGTCTATCCAGAAGCCTGTCTATGGTAAGATTCTATATTCTGTCAAATTGACAATGAACAGCAACTGTCACAATGAATTTTAGGTAAAAGGCTGTATACACATTCATTTGCATATCACGCATATGTTCTTAGAAATATGTTTTCCCCTGAAGCTTAATATACTTAAGGATTAATGAATTCATTCGCTCATGAATGAAGGATCTATGTGTTTGTGTGTGCATGTCCACATGTGCTGTTTTGTTCCTTAGGTGCATCCCATCATATTTTAATGTAGGGTCTCTAACCAGCCACTGAGCTGTGGGTCCCAGTGTCTTCACTTCTCTAGTGCTCAGATTACAAGTATGCTCACTTCTTGTTTTTTTTTTTTTTTTT
>CM052712.1:19601509-19613125 GCA_028551405.1 Uromys caudimaculatus | reverse complement strand
GGGGCAGTACCTGGTGAGCTGTGGGGCGTGTCTTTGGCCCTCTGCTGGGTCTTGCGATCTCCGGCGAGGGATCTTTGTCCCGGCACTGATTAGCTGTGGGGCCCTGTGGCCCAAGCTGAGGTTTCCGGCCGTCTGACATTTTCATGATATATAAAATGCATTTTTTTCTCAAATAATCCTGTGGCTATACAAAAGTTGTCATGATTTTCTTTTAGGTCATTTCCTAAACGTATTAATTTCTTTTATAAAAAATACATTTACATTAAAGACTCATAGCACATGCTTTTTTCATATGTGTCAACATAGTAAAGAAATGTGTATGGGATAGCGAGGAGCCATGGTAACACACTCGATCTCTTATCCAAGAACAGTGCAGGGAGCTACGCCTTGCTTGGTGGGGACAAGAAAGTTTAAACTAAAATACAATGAGTGTGTCAAGTACAGGCTTAGTTCAACATCTTTTAAAAATAGCTACACTAGACCTGTCCTTTGTTGTGAGAAAGATATGAAGAGAACAGTACTGCAGTGGAGGATTAGGCGAAGAGAGGTAGCATCCACTAATCCAGTGGATGGGGGAACCAGAAAGCAGAGAGCAGCTAAGAACATGGACCAGAAACTCCAAGGGGCGTGAAAGATGGGGAAAACACACTTTGAACAAGTACAGGCTGTATCATGTTTGGGAAGCCAGTGCTACTCAGAGTATCCCAAAGGATACATGAGAGAGTGGGAGCAGTAAAAATGGGAAGTATCCTATGAACAAAGATGGGGTTTCCATCTTAACAAAAACCTATGAAGTGAGAGGAATGCTTCTCTGGGCACCCCTGCTTCTCATCTCTGTACTCACCTTTGTTGGTCTTTTTTTTTTTTTAAATCTTCCTCATGTCTCCTCTTCTTATTGCTCCTCGTCTTCTCCTCCTCTTTCCATCCTATCTTTCCTTTTTCCTTCACTTCCCTTTCTTTATCCTTTAAATTGGTTGGCTCGGGAATATATTGCACAGCAGAGGCAAACTGTGCAATAGTGGGAGCTAAAATTAGCACCTCAACCACATCTTATCTTTCCCCACATTCTGTAGTCTCAGAGGCTGACCTGCCACTATGGCCAGCTGCAGGCATCTCCTGCCCTGACCAGGGTTATTTTACATTGACTAAGGTCCTTTTTTCATCCACTGAAATGCTCCAGAGAGTGCACAGATATACCATTTTGATGCTCTGAGGAAGTGCTGGTCGTATCTGATATTCTTAAAGAAAGCAGAAACCCCGTTCTTCTATTGACACTGCTTAGCCTGCACTGCGTGCTTTTGATGTTGGTTGTATGGCTCCTGTCCTGGACTGAGGAAGTCCTGCTTGTCTCCTGTGTTCCAAACTTCCTAGTCCCTGACCCTTAGCCCATTTGGAAAGGCAGTCTCAGACCGAAGAGTAATTCACCATGGGTCCACGTCATCAGGGGAGGAGTCTAAATGTCAAAACTCCATGTAATGGCATTGGTTGTTTAGTTTTAACTCTTAAAATAAACTGTCTCAAGACAGTTGTTCAACATGTATTTTTTTTCCAAGATTTCTGAACAATCACTTCAAAAACACAGCAAAAGTTCCATTCAATACCCACTAGTGGCCCAGGACATTTCTTGTCTGCTTGAAAGGTCAAATTAAGAAATACCTGCTTGCTGACCTTATATATGTACAGCTATGTAAAACCCAAGGGTGGTTTTCATATGTCCCAGGGATATGTGGTCCCAGTGACCAGCTAGAGAAACAGAGAAGGAGATAAAAGGGAAGCAAAGAGGAGAAGGCCAAGGTCACTGAGAAAACGAAAAAGTTAGGAACCGGGGAGATAGAACAAAAATCAATGCAGCCAGTGTAGTTATATCACTAGGAAGAAAGCCATGACTATGGTGTTACCTGGCAGGGCACCCTCAGGAGTAACACCCTGGTATAGTCATATATAACTCTAGTATAGTCAGACTTAATGGACGAGTCTTTAAGTGTCGCTCTCAGCTCAGGGATGACCAATCATTCCTGTTAACCAAACTGGAGATCTTTCTCCCAGCTTCCACTTGGCTACTTCATGGCAGACTTGGGCAGCCACTTTCACTAGTCCCACCCCTCAGTCCTTGTCTCAAGACAATCACAGGCTACTGTTGAATTAATGGAAATATCTCCTCAGAAAGAGCATGAAAAAGCCAGGCTGCTCATGGTGCAGTAAAGTAAAGAAGACTCGGGCAATTGGCTGAAGCTCAGGTATGTTAAGTAATATTAAAGATGAGCCCAGTTTGGGGAAGCTGGGATGGCAGGGTGAGATCACCTGTACTGATCAGGAAGGAAGGCTTAAGCTGGACTTCCCATAATTCCCTGATCCCCAGATAGAGCCGAAGTGTCTGGGTGACCTGTGGGCCTAGCTGTGTGTTCACTATGCAGAACTTTCCTGTCATGGAGGGGGAGAAACATGGTGGGAAGGACTGTGATTAGGGCTCGGTTAGTTTCACCCTAATTAGAAGACAGGAAATAGCTTGACTTTCTGACCACACAGACCCACAGCATGTCCTACAAACATAGTTCTTGGAGGCCGGTGCCCTATTTGAATCACACTTGGGCACCAGGAGAGAGAGGGATGCCATGGGACTTGTGTTGAGAACAACTCTCTCCTGTTGGCTAAGTGTCTACAGATAACTAGAGACACAAGAAAAAGCTTCCAGTTTTCAGAAATAACAAGCAAAAAGTATCTCTGTATAACCTGAACTATTCGGTTATGGGCGCACTCCAAGGCCAGACTATGTAGCCTTGTGAAGCAATTCAGGCAGAATGTCACATATACTTGAAAACTTATATGAAGCATTACAGCACTGCGTCATACACTGACTTATCCTATTCTTTGGTGTTTCTTTAAAAACGGAAAAATAGTCACTAAAATGTTTTCTGCAATTTTTCATTCCTCACCTTGAAACTCATACTATATACTTAAAGGGGGAGTAGCTTGTAAAGATTCATTAGAACAGCTCCAGAGCACCAAGGGGATGGAGGCGGTGCGAGGGCGGAGTCCTTTGTCTGACATACCTGTATATTCTGAAATACAAAGTAATAGTACTGTGTTTCACTGAACCTAAGGTACCAAAACCAGCGCACGGCCCGGTGTGGTGATTCTGCCTAACGTCCCAGAATCCATAAAGCTGCTTTAGGAAAAGCATGAGTTTGAAGCCAGTCAGGGTTACACAACAAGAACATGCCTTAAATAAACAAACGAGCAAACAAAATCCCCAAATCTCCGCGGCACATGGTCATTTTATATAGTATTTTTAAAAGAATAAAAATATTGTTCCTGGGAGTGGAGTGCAAGCTCAGCATATAAGAGTTCTTGCGGAGGATCTGGGTTTGCTCCCAGGACCCATGTGCAGTTTGTTATTACCTGGTACTCCAGTTGTAGGAGTTCTGACTCCCTCTTCTAACCTCTGTAGGTATTGCATGTAGTGGTGCCCTTACGAACAAGCAAATCACTCATATTATCAAAGAAAAATAAAGAATACAACTTCCAATTTATACTGTAAGGTACTACTAATTCTCTAATGCAGTATTAATTCAGATATATTAAAATATGAAGCATATAAACATGTAATTGTAAAATGCAATGCTTGTTTCAGAAGTTAGTTCCCTGATTGTTAGTCCAGTAGTATTTTTCTCTAGTAATTACGCAAGCTACAACCTGAGACTTCTATCCGTAAGCTCCTGAAGAGTTCCTGAGTAGCATGCCCAGCCAATTCCTATCTGCGCTGTTGTTCATGTATAGTTTTGAATGATTTATAATAATAAAAGATTTTTAAATGCTGAAAAAAAGAACATCACTTCTGCACGTACCCGTTGGTTTAGTCACATAGCACAAGCCTGCATGGTGTCACTTATACAGCTGTTGAGATTCTGGCACTGCATTAAGCATGAGGGAAAGAAAAGAAGATTAGGGACATCTCTTAAATCTCTCCCTAAGATAAAAATATCCTTAAAATATTTAAGTTTACACCTAGCTAAAGAAAGGCAGCCCAGGATGCCCTCAGGAACTTGCTAGGAACTGACTTGCTCTTCACAGCCTAGACAGTAAGGATGAATGTCCTCATGCCCAGATTTAACCAGATTATAAAAGTTGTCAGTGCTGGAGAACTCATTTTGCTCAAATGTGCTGACCTAGACTCCAAGCGCTCAACACTGCGCCAATGGGCATGCAGGACATGCAGACCAGGCGTGAATGCAGGTTGCCTGTGCTGCAATTGCTGCTAAGAGTAGGACTTATTCTCCGCCCAAAACAACTGATGATACTGGGGCTGTATTTTGATTTTTCATTTATATGAGTGTGTGGATGTGTGTGTATAAATATACGCGTGTGTATATATGTATACATGTACATATATATATGAATATACATATATGTATATATGTGTAAAGTAAATATGTATATGCATATCCACATATATTAGTGTATATATGAATGTAAAATCAAAATGCAGTATATACATATGCATTCATATATGTCTATGTGCATAATGTGTTCATTCATTCATTCATTTATAAAAATGGACCTTTAAACAGAATCTTTTTTAAAAGGAAAAGGAAAAATTTTCCGGATTCCTGCACATAATAAGAGAGAGAGAAAGAGGGAGAGAGAGAGAGAGAGAGAGAGAGAGAGAGAGAGAGAGAGAGAGAGAGAGAAAGGCATACATGTACATATAAACACACACATTCACAGACAAACACATACATGGACAGACACATGGGCACACACACACACTGGAACAGAAGTGTTTACTGCTTTTCCACTCTTATCTTCTTATAAAAGAAAAAGAAAGGAGACTAGAGGAGAAGCTTCTCCGGTAGCCTGTTTGACTAGTATGTGTAAACCCCTGGATTGGATCTTCAACACCACAAAGAAACAGGCTTGGCCTGGCATCACATCCCTGAAGTCCTAACACTTAGGAGGTAGAATCAAAAGAACCAGAAGTTCAAGGTCATCCATGGTTACATAGTAAATTGGAAGCCAGTCTGGGCTATATGAGACCTTACCAGAAAGGAGAGGGGAGGGGCTCCTCTCCACCAGCCTGGTGTAAGCATGTCTGTTCAGTGATTCATTTCTGCTGGTGACAGGTGGTTTGCCAACCAGTACTCCATCTGCCATCAGATTCTATGAGCTCCATGCAGAAGAGTACAGTGGACCCTGTTTCCCTGCTGCGTCTTTCCCTTCACACTGCCTCTGGAACTCCTGCAGCTGATGGAAACACTTAGGTGTCTGTGTGGAAATAAAGTGAAGGATTCAGAATCAAGAGATAACTGAAAAAATGCAAAAATGTCTGGCATGAAGATCAAGTATATTAATAGTCATATCAAGACTACCATCTCAGTTGACAAAGACTATGAAACAGTGGATGAACTGAAGGCCTTAAAAAATGGAATTAAGCCAGGCGGTGGTGGCGCACGCCTTTAATCCCAGCACTCGGGAGGCAGAGGCAGGCAGATTTCTGAGTTCTACAGAGTGAGTTCCAGGACAACCAGGGCTACACAGAGAAACCCTGTCTCGAAAAAACAACAACAAAAAAAATGGAATTAATAAAAATAAAATGAAAATAAGAAGAGTAATTGTGTCAATTAACTGGGGGGTATTAGGTAAAATGAAAAGAGATTGGATGCAGCAGAGTAGATATGTTTACTGTGTCAGTGCTTTCTCAGTACAACAGTGGACAGTGAAAGATGGGATGGGATGTTATGAGCACCTTGGTTAGAGGCTTGTCTGCAGTAATACAGCTTGAACCACTGTGAGTACCTGACTGTGGGGTGTGAACTTAAGTTGAACGCCATCTTTGAAAGACCTCTCATGGGACATGGAGGAGATGGTGAGTGGGAAAGATACCCAGACGGAGTGCAGGCAGCATGCTAATTCATGCTAATACTGCAGGCAGGCAAGGTTGACTGAATGCCAGCTGGCACTTGGGCCACTTACACAGAACATCTCTAAAAACTGAGGTAAGGTGACAGTAAAGAAGCAGGTGTCCGCTCCTTTATTCCAATTTCTTCTGAGTTGGAGGCTGCTTCTACAGGGACTCATGGAGTGACACCTGGTCTTCTATGTGAAGGACCCTGGAAGAAGGAATCTTGTCTGAGATCAGACAGCATCTGTTATGTGATTCTCCATAAATGCAAAAAAAAAAAAAAATGTTGTAAATAAAAAAAAATAGTCCATACAAAGAATGGTTTCACACATGTAAGTGCAACTAGATAATGATATTATGGAGGGTGCATTTCTGCCACTGGAAGACAATATAGACAGTTTACCCTATTCTTCCTTCAGAGTAGAGCTAAAATGTCATGATCTCTCTCTCTCTCTCTCTCTCTCTCTCTCTCTCTCTCTCTCCCCCCCCCCCCATCTCTGTCTTATGCTGCCTACCAGAAACCCATTTTAAGAATCAATAGTCAGATTAAAGATAAAAAGATAGAGAAATTTATCCACCTAACCTCTGTTTGGGAATTGAACAAGAAAAATAAGTCATGTGCTTCCGCCAAGGGCTTCCGTTTGAAGTGGGTTTATGGGCCTTTTATCTACAGAGAACAACGCATAGCGAACTGAAAAGCGAGAAGGCCCATAACAGAGCCACACTTGGAGACACATCCGAGAAACTCATGAGACTTTTCTCAAAGAGTCAAAGAAGGAAACATGCTCACGGTCTTAGACAGTGCTCTATGGCTGTGAAGAAACACCATGACCATGACAGCTCTTATGACAACAAAGGATGTATCTGGGGCTTGATTACCATTTCAAAGGTCTGATCACAGCAGAAACATGACAATATACATGCAGACATGGTGCTGAAGAGGAGTTGCAAGGTTTACATCCAGATCTTCAGGCAGCAGGAAGAGGGAGATGCTGGGCTTGGAATGGGCTTTCTGACACCGCAAGCCCACCCCCAGTGACACACTTTCTACAACAGTACTATACCTCCTAATCCCAAATAGAGCAATTCCCAAGTATTCAAGTCTATGAGTCTATGGGGCACATTTTTAAAAGCACTACATTTGCTTGCTACTAGACCATTTGCCTTTTCAAAGTCTACATTGGTTTCTTTTCACTTTGACAACAACATATTCCTGTGCAGGAAGAAATGGAAGGGTTATTGCTCAGAAAGTCTTAGTGTTAACTGTGAGTATTGTCTATTTAACTTCCATTTTGGAATAAAATGAATACTTTTTAAAAGAAGAAATAATGTAGCTTAAAGGACCTTTAGACTACCATTAGCCCCCTCCCGTGCTTCAATACTATTTAAGAAACCTTGCAGCAATGTTTATAGTCATTTCAAATGAAAATGGAGGACGTTCTCTGACCTTGCAAAGTCATTATACAACAGTAAAAGGTGCCATTTTTCAAGAAGATTCAGTATTCTCTAACATATATGCATGTATATATAGTCTCAAAACATGAGGCAAATCCTGAGAAGACTACAGAAGAGAGATATAAACCAGTGTTGAAGCAGGGACTTCAAAGTCTCTATCATAAATATTAAAATAACCAGGCCTCTACAGGTAAATCAACAGACATGTACATCAAATCTGTGCAAATCTGTGCAAGATCTTTTTAACTTCCACAAAACATTAACTCAAGCAAGTGCATATACAGAGCTGGAAAATGAGTTTTGAATAAAATATAAAAATGCATGATCCATGAAAGAAAAAAATAATAATTTAAACTTTATAAAAATCAGAAACAAGACAAGCATTATGGTCTGAACCTACAGTCCCAGCCCTCAGGAGGCAGCAGTGGAAAGATCTGGACTTCAAGGTTAGCCTGGGCTGTACAGTGAGACCTTCTGCCAGAAGAATCAAAGGAGGAGAAGTTCAAACAAGAAGTTTTAGTTGTCCTAAGAAAGAGTTTAAATGTTTTTTTTAATTAAGGCATAGACTGAGAAAATTTACCAGATTTGTCTAATAAAAGATTGCATTCAAAATACAAGAAGATTCTTTAAAACTCACAAAATAATAAAATAAACAAGCAATTTAAAAGTGAGCAAAGCTCTTAATAGACACTTCAGAATAGAAACACTGGAGGCAGGTGACCATACAGAAAGAGATGTAACAGCATTCATCATAACAGAACTGCCAATCAAACATGAGAGCTTCTGCTACGAAGTCATCGGAGCTGCTCCAGGCAGACTCTGACAACACCAAATGCTACAGGGATGCTGAACCTTGATTCTTCCTCTCAGCTGCCAGACATGGAACCAGTCCAGGACTTCAGAACTTAGGTTGATACATTGTGATATACTTATCTAGAGTGATAACGTAGGAATTAGACACACAGCTTCTACATAATTGTTTAACTGATCTAAATCACAGATCCTTTCAAAAACTTGAATCTGGGTTCAAATCTCTAATAATGGGAAGCAATCTAGATTCAGTCAGTAGGAAAAACTATAAATTCTATATCCCTCTATAAACTACATGTCATTATATGACATAAACTATATATTTCACCCTCCATATGTCCAGAGGGTCATATAAACTATAAACTTTATCTCTATGCAATACAATATTATTGAGCAACAAAAAAATGAGTTGGCAAGCCATGAAACATGGGTTAATTTTAACTATATGCTACAAAATGAAAAGCATTCTGAAAGGGCCCATGGTGTAAATTCCAAAGGCATGGCCGTCTGAAAACCTGTGACTGCACTGCAGTGAGTGATCAGTGGTGTCCTGAAGCTCATGGTGGTGTGGGGCGTGAAGAAGGCAGCTGAGCACACAGAGTGCTGAGATGTTCGGATCATGCTGTTCTGTACAAGGCCGCAACTGCCAGCATGGGAGAACTCCTCTCTCTGGCACTAATCATCGGACTTTTATGTTTCCCTCTAGAGAACTTGGCTGGCCTTTGTCCATGGTTCTTGGAAAGCATCTTCCAGTTCCTTGGAGTCGACTGACTGTCATTCATGATTGGCTCCTCCTTCTAATGAAGAGCCTCAGGGTAGGTCCCAGAGAGTCACAGTGTGGGAGGCAGGCTGTGTCCACAAGCTCAACAAGGGATCAGAAGGTTAGGGTTCCTGGACATTTAGCTTTATTCCAAGCTCAGGGGGACATGGGAAGCTGGAGATGAGTTCAGTCTCCTGCTCAGTGACAGAGTCAGTCATTCCTAGGAACTAACACCTTGAACCAAACCTCCACACCAAAAGTCAGTCGTTCCTGGGAACTAACACCTGAACCAAACCTCCACACCAAAAGTCAGTCATTCCTGGGAACTAACACCTGAACCAAACCTCCACACCAAAAGTCAGTCATTCCTAGGAACTAACACCTTGAACCAAACCACCACACCAAAAGTCAGTCATTCCTAGGAACTAACACCTGAACTAAACCTCCACACCAAAAGTCAGTTATTCCTAGGAACTAACACCTTGAACCAAACCTCCACACCAAAAGTCAGTCATTCCTAGGAACTAACACCTGAACCAAACCTCCACACCAAACGCACTAGGGAAAGTTTCTAATTGGTGACCCACACCAATGTCCAGAAGGAGGCCAGTGCTAAGACAAGAGTCTTCACATTTAGAACCTATGGAATGCCACTCTGTCACTTCCATTCACTGCTCCCTGTTTGATACCTTCTTAATAAGCCTGTAACTTAGCACATTCCTAAGCTCTGAGTCATTCTAGCAAGTCACTGAACTTGTGGAATTAGTGAGCCCCATATCAGAAGCAAGATGGCCTGAATACTCCAAGATCAGCAGTCATTATACTGTAATTAAGATGGTCTGAATACTCTGAAGACAGCGGTCAAAGTTAGTGGAGTCAAGGAGGTTGTGTGTTTTGCTTATGGATGCTGACCTAACTCCACATAGTTAGTAAATTACAATATAATACTTAAATATACTTAATAATAATGAAAGAGTCAAAATGATACTTTACCTACACAATCTTCCTCCCAAAACCCACATCTTCCAATTAACAAAAAGACAAATGGAATAAATTCCAACAAAGAAACATTCTATAAAATACCTGGTTCATTCTCTTCAGCGTTACAAGGTTCACAAGAAACAAGGAAAGTCACAGCCGAGAGGAGCCTAAGGAGCCATGATCACTAAATATAATATAGCTATCACATGGGATTTGGAGCAGGTGGAAGACATCATGGTGGATATAAAATAGTAATAATGTCTTGGTTTTCATTAATGTGTCAGTTTATTCATGTGACAAATGTGTAATTGGAGCATAAATGCTAAGAAGAAGAAACCCCTAGCAGGAAACAGGAGAGCACCCTTTACTGCCCCTGTGGCTTTTCTGTCAGTCCAAAATTATTCTTAAAAATTACAAAACAAAAGATTCAGAAGAGATAAACTGCAAGACATTCACCTGACTAATTTCTTGTATTTAGGATATATAAAGAACTCTCAGGTTTTAACAGTAAAAAGACAAGCAAATAGGCAATCCCATTTGAAGCCACCAACTGTATAAGCAAGCCTGTCACACAAAGAATAAATGACTGCAAAAAAGCACACTGAAAATATAGGTAGTTCTCAGGGCACTATACTGAGAGAAAAGAGCTACATGACATACGATTCCCTTGCTCTAGTATTTGAAATCCTGTGGGAAGGGCACAGCAGGAAGACTAGAGGAAGAGAAGTGTGTCTTTGTAGTCTGGAAGACTGTGTGTCTCACATGTGACTTGATGTCATGGAACTGTGTACACAGTATTATAGAGTTAAATTAATGGTTCTGATATTTTAAGTATAATGGAAGAAAGCAAACAAACAATTTGTCTGTGTTCTCTCTGTGTGGTATCATGCCAATCTACTGAAAACATAATCACTGCAAAATTATAACATAAGAGAAGCAATGAATTAAATTAACATTTTAAAAATGTTGATTCTCTCTGAAACCTTGAGTTCTCTAGGCCTATCTACCTAACAAGATGACAACAGAGTAGAAGGTCATTTCTATTTATAGACAAAGATTACCAATAAATTTTTCTAGGACTTAATCATAGAAAATACAATGAATATAAGAATTATAAAAGATCACATGCAAAACTTAAACAATGGATATTTATTAAAAGTCATTATCAGATAAGGGAGAAAAGCCTTAATTCATATGTAATGCTTCCAGAATTTGATGATGCTTGACAACATATTTTGGTGAAAAGCGTAGAGTTAGCATGTTCTGATTGCATGAAATAAAACATTTCTAGCAGATAGTGATACTCTTCACCAACACAGAAAGACAGCAGCAGACAGTTATGCTGGGGCTGATTGATCCCTGGTAATGTATAATGATCTCTCCCAGCCAGAGGAAAGAGAGACTACAGGGTCTTAGGAGGAAACATGAACCCATAAGAGATAAAAAAAAAAAAAAAAAAAAAAAAATGGCTAAGTTACCTCGCTCAGGATGATATTTTCAAGTTCCATCCATTTATCTGCGAATTTCATGAAGTCATTGTTTTTAATAGCTGAATAGTACTCCATTGTGTAGATGTACCACATTTTCTGCATCCATTCCTCTGCTGAGGGACATCTGGGTTGTTTCCAGCTTCTGGCTATTATAAATATGGCTGCTATGAACATAGTGGAGCATGTGTCCTTATTACATGTTGGAGCATCTTTTGGGTATA
>CM052712.1:19563149-19601409 GCA_028551405.1 Uromys caudimaculatus | reverse complement strand
TATAGCTGGGTCCTCAGGTAGTAATTACGTCCATTTTTCTGAGGGTCTGCCAAACTGATTTCCAGAATGGTTGTACCAGCTTGCAATCCCACCAGCAATGGAGGAGTGTTCCTCTTTCTCCACATCCTCGCCAGCATCTGCTGTCACCTGAGTTTTTGATCTTGGCCATTCTGACTGGTGTGAGGTGGAATCTCAGACTTGTTTTGATTTGCATTTCCCTGATGACTAAGGATGTTGAACATTTCTTTAGGTGCTTCTCAGCCCTATGAGTTTCCTCAGTAGAGAATTCTCTGTTTATCTCTGTTCCCCATTTTTTGATAGGGTTATTTGGATCTCTGGAGTCTAACTTCTTGAGTTCTTTGTATACATTGGATATTAGCCCTCTATCGGACGTAGGATTGGTAAAGATCTTTAGTACTCACTGATAAGTGGATATTAACCCAAAAGTTCGGAATACCCAGTTCACTTCATAGTAACCGTTGGACTGAGCGTGGGGTCCCAGATGGAGGAGTTGGAGAAGAGACTGAAGGACCTGAGGGAGTTTGCAGCCCCATGGAGGGAGCAATAGTGTCAACTGGCCTGACCCCCCGGTGCTCCTGGAGACTGGATCACCAACCAAAGAATACACATGGAGGGACCCATGGTTCAGTCCACATATGTGACAGAGGAGGGTCTTGTTGGCCATCAGGGGGAGGAGAGGTCCTTGGGCCTGAGGGTGTTAGAGAACCCAGTATAGGGGAATGCCAGGGAGGGAAGATGGGAGTGGGTGGACAGGTGAGTGGGTGGGGAAATACCCTCATAGAGGCAGGAGGAGGGGGGAGGGGATAGGGGATTCCAAAGTGGAGACCTGGAAAGGGGGAAACATTTGAAATGTAAATAAAGTATCAAAAAATAAAAATTTTTTAAAAAGAGACTAATAAATAAAAGAATAACAGCGGGAAAAAAAGAGAGAGATAAAAACGGCTGAACCAATTGTCCCAATGCCCAAGAGTTGGGGACTTTCCTAAGATGTGTCCTCCATCGTGACTCTGAGAGTGCCCAGGCCTAGGGTTACTCTTGAGCTCCATATGATCCCTGCGCCATTGTTATTCTGTGTTCTCCTCTCTCTTTCTCTCTCTCTCTCTCTCTCTCTCTCTCTCTCTCTCTCTCTCTGTGTGTGTGTCTGTCTGTCTGTGTCTGTCTGTTTCTCTCTCTCCCTCTGTGTGTGTGTGTGTGTGTGTGTGTGTGTGTGTGTGTGTTTGTGTGTGCTCCAAAACTAGAGAGAGTTTATTCAATGTATGTGGATCAAAAAATAGAAGAAGCAGCTTAAAGGGATATGTGTGCAAAGTGGGATAATTTGAGTAATAAAAAATATAATGGCTGGAAACAATTAAAATGCATCGAATAGGTAAGCATTCGTGAATCTGTAATGACTCAAAATAAAGTGGGGGTCTCACTGGTTACCCCTGAGAATCACTAAAAAACCCAGCAACAGAGTAAAAGGATCATGCATGTCTCTATGTTTTCCTGATGTAAATTGTATTCCAGACAGAAAAGGGGTCTTTCTATAAATGATTCTATCGAAACAACATTTATATCTCCAAATAACATAACTTGGCCAATTGATAATCTTAGTGTTAGAATCAGAGCTACTAAGCTTCGGGAACTAGAAACAAACTAGCACAACAAACCCTGGAGGAAAACATTGAGTGGCTCAAGATGGAGAGCCTCCTATTGAGCCACTGACGGGAATTCCTCAACACTTTATTACCAAGGAGAGTCAGAAGAAATTAATCATGTGTTCTGAAGGCTCAGGAAAACCTGGACTCAGTGGCATTGTGGTGGGATAGTCACATTTATGGGTATGGTTATTATTACCTAGCTAAAAATATTTTATATGATTTTATAAGTATTTTTCAGTTGCACATAGGTAGAAGTAAATCCTCAATCACAAAGTAGGTGGCCCATTTATTTAAAATATGATAAATTAATGATGTATATTTCAAAAGTATTGAACATATTGAGATTCTTAATCCAATGAGCACATTGACTGAAATCACCTATCATTAAGAAAATATATATTTCTCTCTAAGATTTCTCTTAAACTACTATGATTATTTCCAGTTGCATCTCTTTTCCTACAAACATCATAACTTTATTTCTCTTTATGGCTGAGAAAAATTCTATTGCATATATAACATCTGCAGTTCAAATACTTAGTTGTGAGATTGGTTTTAAAATAGTTAAGTAAAGCTAATATTTCAGTGAGGTGTTTGCAGGTACTTTTTGGGCTTCGTTTGTCTGGTAAGCCATTATGTACTCTGGTTTTGTGCTCATCTAGTGGGTAGGGTTGCTTTCAAAACTGAGTAGCTAGATTTGTCTTAAATATTTAAGACAAATGCTTTGTATCAGCTGTAAATTTGTGCATCTAAAATAGCTAAATGTGATTGGTCCCTTCTGTCACTTTTATGGTAAAAACATGCTATAAATTACAAGGTATTAATACCTAACCATCTCTATAAAAATGTTTTTGCCCATAAACAAAGCCAAAGTAAACACAGAAGGGTATCTAGTTCTGTGTCTATTATTAAGGTCCTTGTTGTTTAAAGATGCTGTCTTTGTGCTACTATAATGAAATAACCAAGGTAGGTAACTTTATCAAGAGAAGAGGTTTGAGCTTGGGAGATAGCCCAGTGGGTACAGGGCTTATTGAGCCAAAATGAAGACCAAGTTCATTCCTAAGAGCCACATAAAAAGTTCATCATGATAGTGTAATACCAGCATTGGGAGGAGGAAGCAAGAGGATTCAATGGTTTCACTGGATTGTCAGTCTAGCTAATCCATTAGCTTTAGGTTCAATAAGATATCCTGTTTCAAAGAAATAAGGGGGGAGTACATATATTCCTTAACATCAACAACTGGCCTATACATACAGATGCACATATCTGTACACATCTGCATACAACACACACACATACACATGCACACACATGCACACACATTCACATGTATTTATCTCATGGTTCTGAAGGCTTAAAGGCATGGCCCTAGCCTTAGCTCTAATCTGAACAGGAATCTATGGTGGGTATCATCAGAGATGGTAGGGCATGTGGAAGGGAAATTTCACACAATGAGGCAGGATGTAGTGGTAGAGAATGCTTGCCTATCAATAATAACCCCTCATAAGAACACAGTGCCCCATTATAACTGCCATAACCCCTTCTGAGGACACCATTCCCCACAAAGCCCCATCTTTTAAAGCCTCACCACTGTAACCCCAGAACACTGGAAAACAAGATTCCAGTGTTGGACATTTGAAGCACAAACCATACCTAGTCCATACCAGCATCCCAGACAGGCTTCATTTGACTCCCATCATGCAGTACAATAGAACTGTGTCACTGTTATATTGTCATAGCCATTCCATTCCTTCTTTGACCTTGAGTCTTCAGCAGACCTAAAAACAACCTATCTACAGTAAGCATGTGATTGCCTATGAAACCATATCCTCCACCATCTGATGGAAGAAATAGCTTGATGATGGCAAAGAACCCAGGAACCCCAAATGGGTCAACTTCAATCACAGCCTCAAAATCTACAGCAGGTGCTCACTGACCGAGGGCATCTAAATCTCAAGGCATCAACCCAAAACACAGTGAGTCCTCCATTCATGCTTTTTCTAGGCAAGGGTCCCCCTAAATACCTTAAAACTCTACCAGAGAACAAGCTCAAAAACCTGTCCAAAGAGAGATATCAGTTAAAATTACCTTACACCATGCATTCCTATGTGGCTTTTTACAACAGTGGGTGGAACAGGAGGAAAACCCTGGAGGATATCAGGTCCTTTCAGGGTAATCTGTGTGGCCCGATTCTTTGTTAGGGTACCATTTCCATATCAGTGTATATGGAGAATAAACTATTCTCAATCTATCCTTATCCCTACAACCCTGTCCCCTTCGTTGGATGTCATTTATCTGAGAAGCTTTGAACCCGTGGTAACCTGAGCCTCAGCTGAAACTAAATAAAAATAGTGTGAATATTCTAGAACCACTCTTAACTCAAGTGAGCACCCACAATAAAACAGAGGGCATAGGGAATTCAGATAAGAGGAAAACTGTGCTCCAGTGGCCTTACTTGGCTCTTACACCCTGAGTAGAAAGAATGCTGGGTCCTGCCAAAGAGACACCAAGTTCTAAGATCTTTCCATGTACCAGGTCTTGTTCTAAGAATTGTTTAATTAGTCTCTACAAGTCCAAGGACAGGACAAGCTCTTCCGTCATGGACATAGGTACTAAAAGGTGCAGGTGGTGAGATTCATACTCCAGTAGGCAGGCCCCACATTGCTTTGAGTGAAGCTGTGACATTTCAGAGGGGGCCAGAAGTCTGTCTGATGAGATTCTTGACACAAATATCGTGGGGACTGGAACTCCCAGTGGCTCAGATGTTCCAGAAAAGCCTCAAGTCAGATAGTATCTGCAACTGATGATGTAATCACCTGGCTAAACACTACGAGCTTGCCTGGGGATGGAGTGTAAAATTTGGTCAGCACACTCGCAGTAACCGCTTAGACATGCTCCTTTATGTAGAGCACTTGTGGGAAACAGTTCACAGTGAGATTCCAGACTGTATATACCCTTCTCTATCAACCATCACCAAGACCCAGGTCCAGGTCTGCTGTGGGCATGCTTATATGAAGTAAGGACTGGCAGTGACTCTGTAATTGGAAGCTCCATTACTACCAGAGTATGCCATCTTCATGATTTGGTTATTGGAGTCTGATGTAACTCACACTGCCTATCACATCCCAAATCATCATGAACATGTAAATGTGTGTGCAAATACTTATGCATAGATAGATAGATAGATAGATAGATAGATAGATAGATAGATAGATAGATAGATAGATAGATGGATGGATGGATGGATGGATGGATGGATGGATGGATGGATGGATGGACCGACCGGCAGACAGACAGACAGATAGATGATAGAACAACAGAGACAGAGGCAAAGGAAGAGGCACAAGCAGGTTTCCAGTGGAGTCTGAGTGCCTTTACTGTCCTCTTTGTAGTCTTGGGGAGTCCTACAAGTGGCCCAGCCATTGTCCATGTTCTCCTGGATCTTCATGAAGAACCATTCACCTGGGCTGAACTTGTTCTTGTCTTTGTCCTATCTCCACTCATAAAGTAGGGTTGCCAGACAAATTACAGGGCATTATTCCTGAAGTCTGGATGAGGAATGAAAACATAATTACTTATTTCCCAGAAATTGCATGGGACTAACCTAACCTGGAAGAGAAGGCATTTCTCCGATTTGTCCCCCATCTGTGGGCATCGAAGGAGATAAAGGTGTTCATCACTGTGAACATCTAAAGCTTTGCTGGACCCACTCGGAGCCCTCCAGATTACTGGCCGAGTTATAGAAATTAAAAACAGATGTGCCCCCAAATATGACACTGCTTTCTTGTAATTACAATGGTGCTTAAAGACTCTTTATTGAGCCTCAAATTGAATTTAGTGAACAATTGCCCCAAAATGTGGAGTTTCCCACGCTACATGACACAAGAAAATCTTAATTCAAGATGAGTCCCTCAGGCCTGTTGCCATGACTACAACATCCTGCAATTAGATGACATAGTTGTTGCTGTATTTATCTTAAGGAACTTTGTAACCTCTTGGAAGGAAATTGTAAACTTCCTTTTTATTCAGTTTTACTTAGGACAAGCAAAAACTTCAAAGCCTGGTTGCTATTAAAGGGACAGTAGCTTTTCTAGCTGAGAGCTGCAGCTCTACCTCACAGCTCCTGTGTAGAGTGTCTATGACACCAACCTTAACCCTTGACATTTCATGCTCTCAGTTAGAGAGCACTGATGCTTGTTAATTTCATTATATGCCAAAATGCCATTGAAAAGAATGAGCTAAGACTGTTTCAATGTTGTCAAAATGATTTTGTTTTTTTCTTTCTCCTCACTAATACTCTTGTTGTTGTTGTTGTTGTTGTTGTTTCTGTTTTCTAGTTTCTGTTCTATTTTCTATTCCATGGCCTGATCAGCTGATGGGGAAACATTGGTTTTAGCCGTTTAATCAACATTGTAATTCCAACAAGTAGACACTAATAATATTGTTTCTACACTATGATTTTTATGTGTTCAAACATGTGGTTAACATATTTAGTGGCAATTATGCATTCAGTATTGTGTTCAAGTTTTTGGGTAGAGTGCATTCATATATAAACTCTCTGAGGTAGAAACTATACTTAGGCCAACTTTATAGCTTGGGAAATTAAGGCAAAGCACTTTTAGATGCTTATAGCATTGCAAATATCTGTTGTTGTGTTGAAAATATAAATGCCAAAATGTAAGTCGACTAGGTTTTTTTCCAGACTTTTTCTTAATTACACCAATGCCAGACTCCTAACACAAATGTTTCAACTGAACTGAGTTGTGTCAAACATGCGAAGTGTCCAGCTGCTGACACACAGAAATGCATGAACATCTCCTAGCCCTGCTCAGCACTTCACTGCCCTGAAATATAGGCTCACACTACATTTCTAAAACAAGTTTTAGAAACTAATGTTCTTCTGCAATATTAAAAATATATATCATTTAAAAAGATCTGTGGTCCAAGGATGCTCTCCATCCAGTTTTGATGTTCTGAGATTTTTGGCGTTTTCTTCTGAAGACAATAATCCTGCATGACAAGTAATCCCAAACAGGTGCATAAACAAACTCTGTAGTCTACTCATGCTCCATGGACTAGGAACACAAACAAACACAGCAGGCACAATTGCCTGTCCATGCTATATGGACCATGCTAGGATGATATGGAGGAGTTTGGTGAGAGATCAATGGCTATGAGCTAAATGCTACCTGTGGGCTCCTGTGTGGGATCCCTGGGCTGAGAGGAGTTAAAGACTGCACGCGTCACTGGAAGGACCTCCTCCTGTACTCTCTGGGTGGGTTAGTACTTCTGAGGCATAGGTGTCTTCTGCATTGCTGGGCATCTCCCACTATACCCAGGGCTTCTAAAAGAACTTTTTGATGCTTTATCAACGTTTGGCTTGATTTCAGAATTCAAACTGCATTTTGGACACATTCCACAGACACATAGCCAAAGACATGGCACAATCCATCCATAGTTGAGACAGTAACATAAACGATCTGTCTCCTTCACTGGAGTGAGAACTTTTATGACTTAGAAAAACAGAGGGAGAGAAGCTGTCACTGTGCTCATGTATGGAGGTAAAAAATGACCCTCAAAGGATGAATGGCCATTCCCCCCATTGTGCTTCCTTTTCCCATACAGGCCTGTGTCCCATCAAGAAAAAGCATCCTTCACACATGTGTCTTGAAGACATAGACCAGGGGATTCTGTCCTCATATGCAGATAATGTCAAGATCCATGGACATTTATATTGCCAAGGTAGATTCTGATTTCAAAGCTAAAAACACACTACCATGGTGTCTTAGTCAAGATTATTATTTCTGTGATGAAACACCATAAACAAAAGCAACTTAGGGAGGAAAGATTTTGTTCAGTGTACACTTCCATATCACACTTATGATCGAAGGAAGTCAGGACAGAAACTCAAACAGGCCAGGAAACTGGAGGTAGGAGCTGATGCAGAGTCCATGGAGGGGTGCAGCTTACTGGCTTGCTCCTCATGGCTTACTCAGCCATGGGGGACCACCAGCCTAGGCGTGGCACACACACACACACACACACACACACACACACACACACACACACACACACACAGTGGGCTGGGCCCTCCCCCATCAATCTCTAAATAAGAAAATGCCTAACAAGCTTGTCTGCCTACAGCTAATCTTATGAGGACCTTTTCTTAATTGAAGCTCCCTCCTCTAGAATGACTCTAACTTATGTCAAGGACATGTGTATTTTATGATGTTGTCTTTCTGAGCTAGACAGAAAGATAATTTGTGGTAGTAAAATCTGGGCCATATTTCCCCTTTCTGTCCTTTCTCCTATGCTGGCAACCTCTCAGGGAGGCTATGCACTTCATGAAACTGCAGGGCCCATGTTCCACTTCAGAACCGGAAGTCACTTAGGTTAACAGTGGACCATTTCCCTACTGTAGGAATGAACTCTCCATGGCTCCAGGTGATAATTCAGTTTTCAAGAAACCATCTTGATGGGCTGTAATCTCTTCCATTTTAAATTACTGCGGTTGTACAATTCAAATGCACCACCTTATCCATGTTTAGGAGCATACTGTATTTGTGCATACATAATGACGTCACTCTCTTCTGTCATGCTTTTTATCATCCAAAACTAAAACCCAGTACCCCATAAACAAGAACCCCATCATTCTGCTTACTACTTCAGTTGATATACACAGTGTCCAGGTATGCCACCTAAGTGGAGTTATACAGTATACACATCTGTCTGTGACTGACTGGTTTTGCTTGGCATAAGTTCACCCACATTGCAGCACAGAGCAGCATTTGCTTCCCGCTAACTGCTGAATACCATTCTACTGTGTGTCAGGCTCACATCTTATCTGTTCACCTTCCCATGGATAACTTGAGCTACTTCCAACTTTGGAATACTGCAAGTGACATTGACAAAATTGTGGGTGTTTAATAGCTCTGTAAGGCCTTTCTTTTGGTTTATTGCAGTATACCCTGACATGAAGTTTCTGTGGAACTTGGTAATTCTAGTTCTGCGGTTTGAGGAATTATAATCCTGTTTCCCACAGGTACACTTTTAGACCTTCCCTTAGGCATAGCACAAATGGTCCAGCTCCCTTCCACCTTCCCCAACACTTGTCATACTTTTTCTGGCTTCGTTTCAATAGCGTTCAGCTCAGTGGGTACAAAGCACCTATTATTTCAGTTTTCACTTGCTTTTCCCTAACACTGTTCTGTGCAGCATGGCTTCTTCACGTCCAGCTGTATATGTCTTTGACAAAATGGGCTACCAAGCTCTTTGTGCCCCTTTGTTAGTGGTGCTGAGTTATCGGAGCTGTTTGTATATTCTGGATTTTAATCCTATGTCAGGTATGTCACTTGTAAGTATGTTCCCCATTCTGTTGAAACTACACTTCGGCACATTAAAGTTTTTAGCCTGAGTGAAATCTAATTCATCTATTGTTTTTCTCTTGCTACATGTACTTTTGGTATCATTAAAAAACATTTTAAATATTTATTTATTTTGTGTATATGAATTCTGTAGCTGTCTTCAGACACATCAAAAAAGGGCACATGATCCCACTACAGATGGTTGTGAGCCACCACATGGTTGTAGGGAATTGGACTCAGGACCTCTGGAAGAGCAATCAGTGCTCCTAATCACTGAGGCATCTCTCCCACAGTCAAAAACTCTGACCCAGAATTGTTCCTTTCTGAAAGAACTGCAGGGAAAAAATGGAGAAGAGCCCGAGGAAAAGGAGGTCCAGTGACAGGCCCAAGGTGGGATCCAGCTCAAGGGGAGGCTCCAAGGTCTGACACTAATACTGATGCTATGGTATGTTTACAAACAGGGGCCTATCATGACTGCCCTCCAAAAGGCCCAACAAGCAGCTGAAAGATTCAGATGCAGATATTTACACCCAGCCAATGGACAGAAGCTGCTGACCCCTGTGGTTAAATTGGGGAAAAGCTGAAAGAAGCTGAAGAGGAGGGTGACGCTATAGGAAGACCAGCAGTCTCAACTAACCTGGACCCCCAGGATCTCTCAGATACTGAGCAACCAACCAGACAGCATACACCAGCTGATATGAGGCCTCCAACATACATACAGCAGAGGACTGCTGGGTCTGGACTCAGTTAGAGAAGATGCACCTAACCCTCAAGAGACTGGAGGCCCCAGGGAGTAGGGAGGTGTGGTGAGGTGGGGACATCCTCTTGGAGATGGGGAAAGGAGGTATGGATGTGGAACAGTTGAAGGGTGGACCATGAGTGGGATAAAGTCTGGACTGTAAAAAAAAGATTAAAGAATTCTGTAGCTTTAAAATCTATTAGAAAACAATTGTCAAAGAATGTCACAATGCTTTCTTTAGGTTGTCATCTAAGAGGTTGGAAGTTCCAGGTCTTAATGTTTAGGTATTTGATTCATTCTGAAGTGATTTTTATGTATAATATAAGGGTCTAGTTTCCTTTTTTCTTCTTGGATCTCAAGTTTTCTAAGCATCACATATAAATGTGCTTGTAAGCTATTCACCGAAGTACTTAACTGTGGCTACAGATGGCTACTCAACTCTTTGTATGTCTTCTGCTAGTCCTCTGAAATGTATCCCACTCTTCTATTGCAATTGCCACCTGGTCCACCAGTCTGCCTTGGAGATGGTCACTGATGTGACTAGTTCAAGCTAGCAGGATTGACGTGTAACATGAGCTTCTAGGAGACTGATTACAGACCGCATTCTGGTGAGAGTAAATCCTCTGTCATTTACTTTCCTGCTGTCCTTAGCCTGGGGCACAGCTATATTGGTCAGAGGAACAGGAGGCCATGTGGATAGCAAAACTACCTGGAGTCAAAGTGAGCAAATGAATCGCATATCTGAGGACAGCATGACCCTGTGATATTCATCCAATTTATGTCATCTTGAGACACACTGGTGGGTGACAGACATGAGTTTCTTTGCCTTTTGGCACTCCCAGTCTCTCTCTTCCTGCTGTGCAACTGACCCTCCCAGTTTGGAAGGTTCTATTTATGCATTGTTTATAATGCACTAGTTGAAAATATGCAATTGCATGAACTTAGGCACAAACATGTCTCAGTGAAACTGCCACTTGGACAGTTTCCAGATTCACATGGCCTTCAAGAGTCCTTGCTCCTATTTAATGTCATTCCTTACCTCCATCCAGAGCCACAGGCAGCCACCAGTCTCCAGTATCTGCATGGGTGTAGATTAGTTTGACCTTTACAGAATTTTGCACAGTGAAATCACTCAGTGTGTGTGTGCTCACATCTGCTTGCCCTTCTTCTCATGATTCTCACTTTTGTCTCTGTCAAGAGAACCAAGGTTTGTCCCTTTCCAATGTCGACTTGTTTATTTAGTCACTAAATTTCAGTGAATGTATGACAACTAACTCTTTCATTCATTTCTTCTTAGTTTTTCTTTTCTTTCATTTGGTTTTGTGAGACTGTAGCCCAGGCTGACCTGGACCATAAATACTGCTAGAAATCACCACACCCAGCTCCATTTTCAGGTCACAGATTACCTAAATCCAAGAATAGCTATGTAGGGGCCCCAACACACTTGTAGATGACAGTATTATACTGCAGTGTCACAAAAGGTTGTTCACTTCATAAACCAATAATTGACCTCTGGATAATAATATGGTCATAATCTCCCTTAGTGTGTTACAGCTGTCCTGAACAGAGCAGAAAACACAGTAAGCTCATCCCCAGAAGAGAAGATGTTGAGAAAGGCTCACTATTCTTGATATCTAGTCCACAGCTTAAATTTTATAAAGTAAAATTCACAATACTTAGTATAATGAAAATAAGCCAAAGTGTCTTATATGATGAGCAGAGCAAACAAAGATATTTGTTTCCCATATAAATTATAGGGTGATAACAAAGGTCTGTTTATAATAACAATAGATACTTACAACAGCTATAGCTCTCATTTCTACAAGTTTGCAGCTGGTACTGGGAACTGCCTTTTTAAAAAAATATATATATATTTCTTTAGAATTCTGTATGCGTTCAGGGAGCTCTTCAACCAGAACCTGACTTAGATCTTTATTCGTGAAGGGTCTGGTCAATCATGGTCCTGTCTGAATGAAGTTGTAGCTTTTACTTACCTTAGTCTGGGAACAAGATAATAATAAGAGCCTCACAAAGGGATTATCTGGCTGACCAGACATGCTCTTCTATGGCTCCATTAGGAAGTGGCAGCCCTCCTTCTCTTTGGTGGCCTGGATCAGTCACCCCAGCCAGGACCATAAAAACTTCATGGACATAAGGACTCCAAACTGGCTGAAGAGCAGCTTTAACACTTGATTCAAAAGAATATGTTGCATCTCCTAGTGAGAGAATTCTTCGTTGGGGAACTAAAATTTGCATGTTATCATAGATTTTCATCACAGAAACAGGTTGGCCAAAGTTTACTACGATAAACTAGAGGTAATGGTAAGTAGGCCCCTCCTATTCCCAACCCCTGATTCCTGGACTCCTGAATCTTGACTGTGGGAGAAACAGTATCTTATATTGGATGTTAAATCAGAGTATATACTCGCGTTAGAAAATCTTACCCACCTCTGCAAAGTATTGCTACCTACTGCCTCAAAATGGTAATGAGCATGATAAGATTGTGAATTCAAAGGTTAGGCACCCACTGTTACATTTCATTGCTGTGAAGTGAGCTTCTTGGTCAGAAAGTAGTATCACATGAACTATAATTCCAAGTGACAAGACATTTGTAGAATCACATGGTAGATTTGGGGAAAGCATTACATATCTAGTACATCTGTATTTAATAACAAAACACTGTCTCCTTCATAATGGAGTATAATTAATCTGCTATCAGTTGGCTGGCTAATCACCCTAGAGAATGAAGCTATACCGAAGCTTAGTGTTCACTTCTGCTTCTCATAGATTGGATACCCAATCATGGCTATAGCCAAATTGGTCTCAGAGACTGAAAGTCCACTTGCTTAGGCCATGTATAACTTCCATCCCTGCCACAATAACTACTCTGTTCATCAGCCCATTGGGTGGTGCCAGAGATGGTTGGAAAGGAAACTCACTCCTCTGGAGAATGAGCCATCTTATCAACTTGATGATTAAAAGTCTTCTTTTTCCATGGAGAAATGCAGTAATCATATAACAGAAATTAGGACAGGATTTGGCTGTAGAAAAAGATAAACCAGATGGATACAAATCTTAACCTATATATAGAAAATAAAATGAATTAATTCCAATTTTTCTACATAGTAAGAATATTCCAAGAAGTGGGAAATAAGCTTTAATCATCTGCATCCCACAGAAGTGCCCTGAGCTGCCAGGTGAGGGCCTTGCTGGGCCTAACCCTAACCCTAACCCTAACCCTAACCCTAACCCTAACCCTAACCCTAACCCTAACCCTAACCCTGATTTTTTTGGGGGGGAGGGGACCAGTTCTGTTCCTGTCTTCACGGTGCTCGCCCAGCCTGGTCTCTGTCATTGTTTTTCTGGTCCTCCTTGGTGAGGGGTTAATCACTCCTAACTGTAGTTTTCCTCTGCCAAGTGAAGAAATGGGGCTTTGGGTATTTGATGCTTATTTCATCTCAAATACAATACACATCTACTCTCCAGATTCTTTTAAATACTTTTTAAAGAATTACAATTCTCTATTTTGAATATAAACTAAACAACACACATGTTTTCCAGGAAAACCTCATAGGTCTATAAGTTATTACACACTACAGAATATAAGACCTCTTCAAATTCCAAAACAAATAAGTGGGTTTAAATTTCTCCTCTTTCCCTAGGATACAGGGAAAAAGTTGTAAGTATGGAAAAATATAGAAAATCTTTTTTAGAAACATATATTGTCATTTCATTTTTACTTAAGAACAACAAAAAATACATAAAATTTCCAAATAAAACTGATCTCCATGCTGTTCTCCAAAGCTATGGTGGAAAGCTTTGTCTTATAAACATCGCCCCATCTGGATGCCTAGAAGCCCTTGCCCTGCTGTGGTCCCTCCAGCGCATTTGGTTTTGACAACTTTTCCCTCCTTGGATATCTCATGAAACCCAGTCCTGTCTTGAACTACCAAGATCATGGATCCAGAGTTGGATATGAAATCTTTCCAAAGAACATGTCAACGCATAGTTCATCTCTTCTTTAAGAAAAGCCAATTTCTATTTTTAGGACAACTTTACTTTCTGAGAGCAGTGCCTACAGGCTGACAGGATTACAACACAGATTCTTATGAGGGCCTGGGGTTCTTACCTCCTCATCGATTCAACCAGTTTGCAGTAAAGAGCTCCTGGCCCTTTGGCCTTCTGGCCCTCTGTGAGGTGGTATGGATTCAAACTCTACAAATTTCATAGTTTCTTCCTAGGGAGAGCTTCTTGGCTTCTTGAAAGACCCAATCTTTAAATAAATCACAATAAAACCTCATACAGATGAGCATCATTTGCTTCTCCAATTTGTTAGCAGGTTGGAAGCAAGGGGACCATAACTGAAATAGGGAAAATCTAGTTTCTAGTTTCAGCTGCTGTGACTCTAGTACATCGAGTGTCTAGTTCCTGGATTTACTAGCTCTGTCAGGAATCATGAATGAGTCTCCCAGATGACCTGTTAACCTGTCCCTACAGCATTGTGCTGATCTTAAGTGTTGTGGACTACTTTGTGGTTTGCTCTGACACAGCTACCTTCTCCTACAACAGCCCAAGACTATGGTATGCCAGACTGGCTTGCCATATTCTCTTTCACAGATGCATATAGGCATTTTGACACTAGCCAAACACTGGCAAGCCCGTTGTCTTCCTACCGAGATTCTCTGGGAATATGATATTGAATTAAAATGAGAACATGACTGTTAGCAATTTCTCTAGGCTCCTCCCAACAGTTACCTAGCAACAGTATGCATGGCCACCTTTTAGGTACAAGCCTGGTTTGCATTAAGAAGGACTGTTCAGCTCTGCCTCTGTCTCTGTCTCTGTGTCTCTGTCTCTGTCTCTGTCTATACCTCTGTGTCTCTGTCTCTGTGTCTCTGTCTCTGTATCTCTGTCTCTGTCTCTCTGTCTCTGTCTCTGCCTCTGTGTCTCTGTCTCTGTGTCTCTGTCTCTCTCTCTCTCCCCCATGTGCCCCTGCCCAGCCTCTTCTCTTTTTTCTCTCTTCCTCCCTCTTTCTGTTCTCTATCTTCCTCCTTTCTCTGCCTCTTCCCCTTTCCCAGGTCCCTTTCCCTTCCCACCAATTAATTTCTTCATATTAGATCAGTCTGTGGCTGATTCCTCGGGGGAATACCCTGGCAGGGCCCACTGAGGTGCTCCCTCCCAACACACTACACTACTATACTTCATAAAACACAAAAAAGTGTGTTCCCAAGTATTGTTGGGAAGAGGTTTTATTGTAGATAGGAGGGAGAAAACAGCCAAAGACATCTGGAAGAGTCCAGACTGAACATGGCCAGCATAATAAACTTGGCCATGATAGGAGAAGATGGGAGCCTGAAAGAAGAAGAGAAGAGATAGGGGCCAAAGAAGACCAAGAGGGCAAAGAGAACCAAGAGAAGAACCCAGAGAAGAACCAAGAGCATGTAGCCAACATGGTTGGGTTATATAAAAATCCAAGAAGCTAGGGAGGGGAATGAAGCTCAGAGGATGGAAAAGTTTAGGGTAAGGAGGCAGGGTGTGACAGCCAGGATGACTATAACAGATATGCTATCGCAGGTAGAGACTGAGAGCGCCCAGAAGCTAGCATAGACATATGCTAATAGGCACCACAGGATGCATTAATGGAAGAACCATGCATCCTGTCCCTTCTGTCAGGGCTCAGGAGAATGACTCTTTTTTAACTAGTAGTAACTAACTTTCTAAATCCCTGAGGAAAAGCTGGCTTTTGTCTAAATGCAGACTTTGGGAAAAGGAATTTCTGGGACCCAACAGATCTAATCCTGGATCTGGAAGAATCATAGGTTATCCAAGCTGACTTGGCTTTTTGCTGCAGACATGTCCCCTAGGCCTCCACCTTGAGTAGTATCTTTTCTATTGTTGTAACATAATAACTGAGAGTAGTTATAGTACAACAATATATGATACTTATAATGAGCTATTATGCTATAATACACTAACTGAGACTATAAATACCAGAAGCTCAATTGGTTATAATTCTGAAGACTGGGAAGATTATACTGTCTGCATCTGCTTGGCATTTCATAAGGGCTTGTTTCCCAAATCATAACATGTCAGAGGACATCACAAGACAACACTGGGCAAATGTATTGACTTTGACCTCTGTTCTTCTCACAGTCTTGTCTAATTCCAATTACCTTCCAAGGGCTCATCTTCAACTATTATGAACATGTAAATTTGACGATTCAGTGGACAACACTTTGGGGACACACATTCAAGGTACAGTAGGAGATAAGTTATTAAAGCTACTCTGACAGGCTTTTGTCTTTAATAATGAAAACCATACATTCAGTTTCAGAGGCGTATTCTGACAATTGGCTTGAGTGGCTAACAAGGAGTGTTTGATATATATTCTCCAGTAGACTAAGATCATATATTGGGCAATGTCTCTGATCCTAGCAGGTCTGAAGACCAACCTCTCCTCTAGGCTTACGTACACTGAGCTTTTGTCTTTCATGTAAGACACTCTATGGTGACTGCCTCATCCATTTGACTGTATAAATGATTTGACAAAGCTCTGTGCTATTCTGTCTCTTTAGAACCTTTGCAATGATCTTCATACATGCATCTTTTCAAAACCAATTTATATGAAAAATTCTTAGGTAACTTTGATCCCTCATCAAGCACAGAATGAAACAGAGAGTTTGGCCATTACTCTTCATCAGTCTCTGGTTAGATGTTTCTCAAGTGTCCTTCATGCGTGGCCTTCCTCATTTCCCTCAGTAGGTGAATGACTGACATCTACAGCCAGTAACTAACTACTATATATGTCTCCATACATATTGCTATTAAAACAGCCTCAGTTCTATGTTAGTAAGAATATCCCAGTTTGGACTCTATACCCCAAACTTGACACCAAGAATTATTTAATCATGGCACCAACATTTAACATGAAATCCACATTGTGGATAAATTTGAAGTGTACAACACAGTGTGATCAGGTGTGAACATGATTGTGGTGTGAATATCCATTTGCCCAGGGTCAGTCTTTGAGAATATCTTCATATCCTCACAGTTTTTAATAATGTCTCCATGAATACACTTACATAAATATCAAGTTCCTGACTTCAAGTGTTTTGAACAAATTCCCAGAAGTGTTATTGCTGGTTCACAGAACCCTATGTCATGTTTTGTTCAATTTCCATGTTGCTTTCTGTATCATCTGGAGCATTTCATAACCCCACTCACCAACTATCAGCATGGATTCTAGTTCAATTTCTTCATAATAGTTTTCCTTCGTGAAAATTACACTAACATGTCTAAGATGGTCTAATTTTGTCTTTGACTTTGCTTCTTTGACTTTTGACTTTGACTTTTGACTTTGCTTCTATTATAAATACAAACTCTTTGGAAATCCCACAGTTAATACAATAAGAACAAAAGAGTAAAAAAGTCAGTCGAAACCAGCCAGGGGCCTTGATGATTATCTCTCCACAGAGATAACAACTATGGCTTACAGATGTACAAGTCCAGGAGAAGGTACTGAATCTTGCATCCTTTACATCTGTGCAGCTGGTTCCTGATCCTCTGTTTTCTGGAACACATTTCCATCCCTATGTGGCCTCTGCTTCCTTTCAGATCTGCCTAGGGCCCTTTCTTCTGCTGTCAGAACACAGTTCTTTGGGATAACGCTGGCAAAAATGCATCTGCAAAAACACCCTATATCAAATTTCTCCAAAGTTCAATCCTGGAATCCTTTGCATAAATTTATAATATTCTTTATAGGTTTTGAGGGGGATGGAGGAAGCAAGAATATATAATCCGATCTCTTCCTTCAGAAAGAGAGTAAGGAAAACTTCTTTGTTTGGATATTCTACCCAAAAGAGGTGTCACTGCAAAGACTAAAATGTGGTGACCTGTATCTCATGATGAAGAAAAGAACTGGATCCATCCCTTACTCATGAGCATGAAGGCAATCAGGAGAAGCTTGCTATAGGCTACAGTCATACCCCAAAGGCTGCTAACTTCGTTCTGGAAAGCCATCCTCTGGGAAGATAGTTTTGCACGCGAGAAACCCCAATAAGCTCATTCTCCTTCCCTGCCAGTCAGCCAACCACATCCTCTACCTTGGGGTGCTATTTCCCATGAAGTGGGTTTCCATCTGCCCCTTCTCCCAGCTCTTTCCCATTGGTCCCCTCATTGTACCTCTCCTCGGAGCCCTGAGCATCCCTTTTAGCTCTGCTACTCTCTTCTCAGACAGCAGGGACATCTTACTGTTCACAACGATGTTTGGACCTTCGAAAGATTCCCTGTCACTGAACCCCACACACACTGGCCCCTCCTTTCTGTGTACCATCTCTGCTGATCTTGGAATCTCACCTTTGTATTTCTTCCTTTCTTCAACTGCCTCAGCTTTCCCTCCTGTACCTCTCCATTTTCCCTCAGCTAATAGCCTGATTTTGATGTTCCTTCCCTGTTCCCATGCTTGCCCCCACACTCACTTCTCCCCAGCCCCAAAGGTCACTGTCTTTCTTCACCTTTTAAATTTTCTCCTGACTTAAGTTGTCAAATGGATGTGCGGTGGTACCCTGAAGTTTGATGAAGCCTTCACTTTTGAGTCCCTCATCTAAGCATCAAAACCACAGGCTGGTGACTGCTCCTACGTTTCATTCTTCAGTGAAGGCCTTTGAATTTCCCAGAACTTGTTATCACCCATGGTGGACGCAGCAGGCCTAGTATACCACAAAGATCGAGGCCTAGTTTCTCAGGTGTGGTCCCTCATGACCCACCAGAGGACACAGTCGCTTTCTGCAGGGCTCTCATTCCCCACCTCTACCCTCTGAATCTTCACATCCAAATGCCATTTCTCTTTACCTTGTCCCCTCCCTGGGCACACCACTTCCTCTCTGCTTGCAGTATTTCCTCTTTTTATCACCTATGAGTGAAAAGATGAGCATTTGATCCTCACCGTTCTCCTTCTCAACCGTAGCACAAGTTCCATGTTACAGGTCTTTGTGGGGACCATCCTGTGGGATATTTGACAGCACTCTGTTTTCTACTCAGTAGCTGCCTGGCCCTTCCCCTTGATAACACCCACTCTTTGCAGCAGCCCCAAAGTTCCCTTCCATGCTTCCCAGCCCCATGGCTTGAAACCCACTGTCCTAAGGCAATATGGAAGGCCAGAATATCTCTGACTTTCATCAGCTATGACACCAGGCTTCTCCTCACTATTTCTTTTAGAGAAGCTCTACGTCTAAAGACTTGGCCTGGATTCCAGTGGTCTGAAGCCAGTTTCTGCTGTGACCAGCAGCAGGTAGAGCCTCATACAATACTGCCCAGCAGCCTTGCTCAGGTGTTGGTATATACACTGTGAAGTTTTTTCATCCCCTCTATTCTGATTTGCCCAAGAAGCAGTCACTAGAATGCTGTGGTCTCAGTGTGGGTAACACAAAGATTAGGGAAGAAGAGTGTTAAGGGGGGGGGGATTTCCAGGTGGATTAGTCACCTTCGAATCTTGTGATGTAATACATGACAAAAGCAACATCAAAGAAGAAAGGTTTACTTGGCCTTGGTTTGGGGGGGGAACTTCAGTCCATCATAATTGGGAAAACTTGGTCATGTTTATGCTGACAGAAACATGACTGAGCTATTTACATAGAAGTGGGTCAGGAAGCAAGATCACAGGCCAGAAACAGGGGTGGTCCCAAATGTCAAACGTGTGCTCTAGTAACCCATTTCTACCATCCAGGTCCCATATCTCTAAAGGTTCTATGGCCTTCAAAATGGTACCACAAGCTAGTGATCAACAACTCTAAACATGCCCATGAAATGCAATACAGATTCAAGCCATAGCAATAAGACCACAGGGTGAGTCAAGGAGCTAAGACAGGAGGCAGAGAACCTAGGGACAGAGACACAGCAGGTAGAGGGTGTGGAACAGGAGGGAAGAGATTGATCTGAGGACAGGCAAGTGTGATCACACTTATTTTTACAGGGAAAGGGCCAAAGAAGACTTGGAGAAGGAAGATGGCTGAGGCAGACATGCAGGGAGAATTGGGCCCATGCACTCTCAGGACTGTGATGGAAGGCTATATTCCTTTTCTGGGATCTGGGAAGAATGGGTATAGAAGATGGAGGTGGGAGCTGGAGAGATGGCTTGGCAGTAAGGAACTGTTATTGCTCTCCCAGAGAACCTAAGTATAGTGCACAGCATCCATAACAGGTGTTTCACAACTACCAATGACTCTAGTTCCAGATCTGTTACCTTCTTAAACATGGGCTTCTGAGTGCATGAGATACACATATACTCACATAGGCACATATACATAAATAAAAATAAACAAATATTTTTAAAAAGAAATCTCTCTCTCTCTCTCTCTCTCTCTCTCTCTCTCTCTCTCTCTCTCTCTCCCTCTCTCTCTCTGTGTGTGTGTGTGGGGGGAGTGTTTAGGATCTGAGAGGATGGATCATCATACCTTGATGTTGATTTTTCTATGGGTACCCAGCCATCTTCACTGTGATAAGGGATGAAGAAGGGTTCAAAACCACAACTTAAGAATGACAATTGTGATACCTTTGGGGAAAAGGAGACCACAAGAGAGTAGGGTTCTGAGGGCCTTACATAAGGATTCCGAGGTGTTTCAGAAGCTATAGTGATTCTTCTACTACTAAGATGCTTGATCCAGGGACCTTTAGACAGCTCCATCTGGACCACTTTTTCCATACTTTCTCCTGGTACAATCAGTTTGGAGAAAAAATCAGTTCCTTCCAGGTTCACAGAAGTGACAGAGAAACAGTTCTGGAGCAAAAGGTATTTAACTCTGGTTCACCCTGAGTAAGCTGTATGCATCTTTTTCCGCCATGAATAAATGGTTTGGACAAGCAAGGACTGCTGGTCTGTACACCACGGCTGGGCAGGAGCATTCAACCGAACGGGAAAGGGCATGAGCAGAGAGTACAAAGTGCAGTCACCACTGCCACTCTGGTACAGATGTTGTCCAGGCTAGTGCAGTGGCCCCAAGTCCCTGCACTGTACAGAGCCAAGCTGGCAGAGGGCTTGGCTCACAAATGGAGGCTCAGGGGCCTTCTAATGGCAAAAGCTTTGGGAGAGCATTCTCTTCCCAAGAAGTGTTACAGCTCTTATACAACAGATGCTCTCAGGTGGCGGAGTCATTCTCACATAACTTTATTCCTTCTGGATAGGATCTTAGAAAAAATTTTGTGGTGCATTGGGGGTCTGACAGCATGTGCTTTCTATTGGCTTGGTCTGAGATGTTAGGGATTCCTCATCTACATATGGAGGGGCTTGGGGGTGTTGCCTCTACATGACAGGTGACCACAACTCTCTCTATAGGGGGCTGTGGCTATGTCAGGGGCCTGGCATTGGGAGCAAGTGAAGCTTCTCCTGTCCCTTCTGGGTCCCCAGGGCCTCAAACCCAGCTCAACCTTACCAGGCTTCCTCTCACGGTCCACCACCCCACAAAGGACTGTTTCTCTCATCAAGGACCACTTTCAAGAGAGGCATTTGTCATACAGAGCCATGCCTAATTCTACTGCAGAAGGCTCTCCACACACCTGACACTCACCCTGAGCTAATCTGCATTCCCCCTGTCCCAGCCTCATCTAAGGCATGACTCTCTCCCCTGTTCTCAACTCTTTGAGGTTCCCAACAGTGTCTGAGTGCCAATGAGTTTGAGAACCACACCCTCTATCCCAGCCCTGCCATTTCTCACCAGGAGAATCATGGACTGAGGCCCCTATCTTAGGCTGCACTTCATCTCCCCTGAGTGGTGTGTAGGCATCCCCCAAGTCTGCCACGCCAACAGGGAGAAGGGAATGTAGCCTAGTGTCCCTGTGTTTCACCTCCCCAAATAGTGACTCAGCAGAGATCCGACACCCCAGCAGCAAAGTGAAAGGCAGAACCTCATCAGGACACTTATATGCTCCCTCAAGTCCATAATCACCACAGAAACGTACTCATATGTGTCCGGTCACTCTTTCATACCCACTGAGGACCTGAAACCCCAAATTTCATAATTACATAGACAAACAAGCTCAGACTGACAGACACTCACTTCTTCGGCCCACATGTATTCATTCACACACATTTATATCCATCCCATTCTGGCAGGAGGCAATATGAGGATATGGTCATCACCATTGACTTTCAAACACAGTCAAGGTCAATTCCCACCCCACCCCTGCTGTCCTTCCCACTTCACCTCTTTATTTCCCTCTATATTTGAAGTTCTAGAGTATGAATGTAGAGTCTCACAGATGCTAGGCAAGCAGTTTATCCCTGAGCTGCATCTCCAGCCCTTTGCAGATACAGTTTCAGGTGACCTTGCACATGACTCGTGGATGTCAACTCTCCTGCATCCACACTCATCCTGCAGTGCTCTTACATTCTTATTGAAGGGCTCTCTCCCCCACACACCATTCTCTCCCTAGATAGCCTGACTAGCGAAAGCATAAATTTAGGCCTGCTTACCCATTACACCCTGCCTCCATTCGAAGCATCCTGCTGAACCACCCTGCCTACATGCCCCACAAACCTATACTTCATCATCTCTTTTCTCTCCCATACTCCTCACCACATAGTCCATGCTTGGGTACCTCTCATACATAGACCTTTTCCCCATAGGCACCTATACAGGGAGCTTCTCAATACACCTTGTCTTGTCCCCCCTCCTTAAATCCATCTCTTCCACAGATGCTCCCCCATCCCAGCCCATATTCAATCACGTTTCTATTAAATCTCGAAGTCCAGATTCCACATCATAAATTAAGTAAAGATAAATCTACATCTATAAATACTGTACCTAAACCTCTGGAAACATTTTCCTAGTCTACCATTAAGTACAATGAATATTCGGGATATTGCATTCTTAAATACGAAGAATCTTGGTTGCTAGGCTGTCTGGGGCTGCGTTTCCTCAGTTTCCTCTGTGTCTGGTATGTCTCAGTCTTACAGCTATAGAAATAAAATTCTGACTCTCCATAGGCACAGACAAGAGAAGTCCCAATGAAAACTCCCTATTACTAATAAAAAGATCAATAAAGAGTCTGTCTAGAAAGCTAGAAAAGTTTTAAGAAATAAACATTTTACTTTAAACATACACTATATAGCCGGACAGTGGTGGCACACGCCTTTAATCCCAGCACTTGGGAGGCAGAGGCAGGTGGATTTCTGAGTTCGAGGTCAGCCTGGTCTACAGAGTGAGTTCCAGAACAGCCAGGGCTACACAGAGAAACCCTGTCTCGAAAAAAAACAAAAACAAAAACAAAAACAAAAACAAAAACAAAAACAAAAACAAACAAACAAACAAAAAACATACACTATATAGACTCTAGCACTGTCCCTAGCAAGGCCAGTAGAAATCCAGAGCCTCCAGCCTCAGGGGTCTGACAGGGAGTTGCGACAAAGAAGACAACTAGAACACTGGAACTTTTATCCATGAAAGCAGATAGACAGAACCTACATCCCCATAGCAGTCAGTAGAAATCACATGCAAAAGCTTGACTCTTCCCCGCCCAGAAGTAACAAGGAGTCCCAGTGCTTGATAAGATACCCTGGGAAGTCAGCCCCTTCCTGGGCTCAGCAGTCACAAGGTTTTACTCTCTGTGTGAGTTGAGGCCACTTGGACAAGGGAATCAGGTCCCTCTGCCTTTTCAATCAGAATAGTACCAGGAGAAGCTCAGCAAGGAACCAGCACCTGTTCCCACCTATTATCAACGGGAAGCCCCTTCCAGGCTGTATCCATCTGAGGCCCAGTGGGGCCTCAACTTCCATCTCTACCTGCAAGAGCAATATGATATTCCCATTTTTCTACAGTGCTTATAAATAAGTCCTAATAAAACAGAAGAGTATGCATCGTCTCAAAGACAAAGACAAAGACAAACACCAATCCACAAATAATATCTCATTCTTCTAACAAACTAGGCAGGAAGTGACCACAGATACAACTGCAGATAAGCAAAACTAAAAATTCCTATCGGTACAACAAGCGATGAGCTACATAAGTGGTTCTCAACCTGTGGGTCATGACTTCTTTCTCAAGAGTCTCCCAAGACTATCTAAAATACAAATATTTACATTACAATTCATAGCAATAGCAAAATTATAGTTACAAAGTCACTATGAAAATAGTTTTATAGTTGGTGGTCACCACAATGGGAAGAGCTACATGACAAGGTCACAGCATTAGGAGGAAGGTTGAGCACCACCAGTCTAAATAATCTTGGAGAATTCCCTGCGGAGAAACCAACTCATGGGTCCTCTGATGATGTATACAGTTGTCCTAGCTGCATTAGCTCCTTTATTAGAAATCAGTTGCCTGTGGGTCTGTGGGCCTATTCTGCTTCAAAGCTCCCAATTCTTCACCCTGAACTATTTTTCACAGATGCAACATGTTTATGACTGCAGCTTTGCGGTAGGCTGGAATAGTCCTCTCATTTTCTTCTTTGCTGTCAGTATATTGGCCATATCAGGTTCTAGTTCCGTAGTTTAGATTTTTAACTTGTATTTTAGAGATGGTCAAACAGAATTGGGCCTCAGAGAAATGATCTAATTTTGTTAGAGTTCTCCATCTAGTGAGTAACAGACATTTAAACTATCCTCAGAGATTGAATTTATCTTAATTTTTAATAAAAGGCCTATGAAAACTCAAGTCTTAAGATTACCTAGAGATGCATGTCAGTGACTCTCTGAGATCACCATTGGTCTTCTCAGTAATCGAATGCTCTCACAGGCAAGTGACTTCTTGACCTTATTTGTAGGAACACAGAATGTTCTCAAGCTTCAAGCCTGAGGATTCCTGCAAAGTTTCATAACTCTCAACCAAAATGTGCTTTTTGTTTTTATATATTTCTGTCCATATTATCCCTGGGGAATGCCTAGAAACAAGAGAACAGACCACCCCAAATATTAGAGGTCTACAAATAAAACCTCTAAAAACCAAAGAAACAGCATGTACCAAAACGTCACCAAAATAGAGGACACACAAATTAGAGAAACCATGAATCGGGCCTGTTCATGGGGCTTGCAACTAACTCATAATTTTGCACATTTTGCTTATAAATTCTTAGCCACTTCAAACAAACCAATAACCTAAGACAAGGGCCATTTCAAAAGCAAACACACAAACATATCCCAAATTTTTGAATAAATACTGCTTTTGGTAGACAGTAATGATCTGCACTTACTTATTTCCCAACTAGAAACCAGAGTAGTTCACCAACTGAAAAGTGAAGTCACTTCAACCACTCACTTCTACTGAGTTTATCTCATGTGTCTTTGTGGTCGGCCTTGAGAAAACAGGATGGATTAGGCATAGCCCCTGCCCTCGGGAGAGATTTAGACACACAAATAAATCATGGTAAATATGAGACAGGCCACCACGGAAGTACAGCTCATGAAATAACAAAATGCCACATGTGGATAATGGATCAAGGAAGTCTTGTCTGAAAGGGTAATGCCACTGGGCCCTAATGTCTCTAGTCTTGCTCAGCTGCAGGTGAAAAGGACTTAGTCCACAGGCCTAGTGCATATGGCTCTTCAGGGTAAAGAATACTGTTTATTAGAAATCCTATCCCTACAACAGGGTCTATTTTGGAATTAGTAGGTGCCTTCAGCCTATAGAGCATATGGACCCTTAAAACAATGTGCAGTCTCTCTATGCCCAGCTCCAGACCCCAAACTAGCCTGCTCATCATATCCCTCTTGGACTTGAGTTCCAAATTCAAGCCACATCTGGATGTTCCGGAATGGATCCGTCAATGTCTCTGAATTCACCCAGCCACACCCAACTCTCCAGCCCTCAGTTACAATCTCCTTCCAGACTATCACTGACATGCAGTCCTGTTGTAGGAGCTTTCCCACAGGACCCTGGGTGCTAAGCATAGATATAAGTCACAGGAGCTTGGGGTTCAGAGCATTGATTCTCTGCTTATGTGAGTGAGGCTGCTTTGTTTTTTGGGGTTTTTTTGCAGATGACATAAATAGTATTTTACTTAAATTTGTGCTTTTTTTTTTTTTTCTTACATGGCAGTATCTACACTACCATGCCTATTATGGATATTTTTTCTTTCTAAAGTGTCTGGTTGCAATCAAATTTGCATAAGAATAATTTGTTCTGATCAATCCAAGAAGAATGAGTTATTTGAATCAGGCAAGCAGGTGAGGTTAAGAAGTAAAAGACTATTCCCAAGATACAATCAGATCCTAAATCATATCCCAAGACTTGTCACAAAACAGCTATGTGGTTACTCTGGACTTGGTGGCTCAGCGTTCTGTGGTTATTTTGTTACTATACTGTGTGTGTTGAGTTGCATTGTGGCCTGTCGGGACATTGGCTGTACTGTATTACATTATTCTGTTCTTTGTTGTATGAAAGAATTTCTCTATAATCCTGATATTATAGTGATGATTTGTATATGTGTATTCATAGGCACTTTGGAAATACTTAGATACAACATGCACTACAGGTGGTAAGCACAGTCGTGTTAAATAGGTTTTTGACTAACGCGTGTACAGTGAGAGAGACGAAAGTTTGCAATCTAGACCTTACAGGATGCTTGGAGCAAGGCTTGGACCACGTGCATGGGTTTCTGTGGGATGCTGGCACTGTTACCACTTTTGAAAGGTTGTTGGGTACCACAGTAATCCCACTAACTGTGGAGTATACTTTTCTCACCTAACCAAGATTTTAAGTTTCAAGTGTGTCCATAACTTTTTTTTGAGAAATGACAAAGCAATTAAAGTCCTTTTGGGGATAACTATTTGATATCTTAAAAAAAATAATAAGGATTTACTTTAAAACACAGGTGTTTTTTACCTTTAACATTTAAGGAATAATATGAGAATTTTGAGGACAACTCTAAAGACAAAGTTGTTTTTCTAGAAGAAAAGACTCATGCCTCAAGATGACACAGTACAGAACAGACTAAAAACCTGAGCCACAGTGTCCAAACATGATACAGCACAATACAATGTAATACAGCACAGAGGCTGTTTTCTGTAGATTATGGCCACCCATGACAATACTTTCTTCAAGCCATGTCAAGTCTATGCCCTCCTGATTCTCATTTAAACATAGTTACCACTGTTGCCAGCCTGGGCTTCTGACCTAACTGGATGATGGTTACACCTGCACTGTGGGGCACGTGGCCTGTGCCACCAGAGAAACCACCATGGAATTGGCTAGGTGGAGCATGTTCAGACCCTGGAAATCTCTGTTTCCGTGCCTGTATCGGCAGCACATAACACCAACCAGGTGGTCCCAGGTGGTCAGCATCCCAGCAGTTGGAATTCTTCTCCATGCTAATGAGGCATCTCAGTAGCCTTAGCCTTCAACCAATGGCCTTTGCCCCCTCTGGATTCTCACCCTCTTCTCCAAAACTATATAGCCCTTGGTTCATTCCAACAAAGCATATGCATGTAAGCCCACCCTGAATAAAGGCATATGCAAAAGCTAAGACTTTCTCAGAGAGCTGTTTCATTGAAGATTGCTGGTAAAGGCCTTCGCCTAAAAGAACTGTAACATTAAGATCCCAGGAGAAGGCTTTCTCTCTCTTTCCCCATCCCCGAGGCATTCCCCAGCCTAACTAGGATCCTGTCCTTTTCAGACTCTGCTTGACCCCTCCTGGCCTGGCATGCAGCAATCCGGATGTGTCCCACCCGTTCTGGACTTTGTCCAGTCCTTTCTGAGCCTGTGGACTGTCAGTGTCTGGATAGCCCGAGCGGCAGAATCCGGAACCACAATGCACAGGGCTCGAAGTAAAGGTCACTACTATTTGTGGACTGATATTTGGCCTTGAAATTTGGTTGGTAATCCAGCCAAAGGTAACTTGCTCCTGTTTGTAAAGAAATCAGGGTGAGTGGGGTTTTGGTTTTGTTTGTTTGTTTGTTTGTTTGTTTGTTTGTTTCTGTTGACTCTCCACTGATCGCAGGCTTCATGCTTTCTTCTGGACACATACCTCTCTAGGGAGACTGTCGAACACATCTTTGCCTCAGCAGACCTCTTTCTAACTCCTCTGATCCCTACAGTTGACTAGGTTCTTATGTGAGACTAGAGCTCTGTGGGCATAGAGTACCGATTGTGCTTATTAAGCATTTATCTATCATAAGTATGAATTGGATCTCATCTAGTTATCTGTCATTGAACCCTCAAGCCCAGTGACCATCTCGTGGTCTATGCTTGGTGTATTTGCTCTGCACGTTAAAGGATGCACAAAAGATCCTGCAAACAGGATCCTCCTGTCTGATGCGTCTCTTTGTTGTGGTCTTACAAATCATAAGTTCACATAAACTATTTATTTCACAGCCCTAAAGAAGTCTTTCTCTCTCTCTCTCTCTCTCTCTCTCTCTCTCTCTCTCTCTCTCTCTCTCTCTCTGGATTTAATCAGTTTCCTTGGGCTATGATTCTTTCTGGAAAGTCTAATAAGAATTTATATCTTTCTCCCCTCCAGATTCTAGAGACCACCCACAAGTTCTGGTTTGTAGTTCTTTCCTCTGTCGCTGAGGCCAACAACAGCAACTCCCTGATCTTGCTTTTCAGTTGCTTCTCCTTGGATCACAGCTGCTCTAAGGCTTCTCTACTCTGTGAGGTTCTCCCTATTTGACAAGACTCAGTGGACAATGCAAGCGCATCTCCAACACTCAAAATCCTGCATATTATCAATATGTACAATCCCCACCCAGTAATTCTTATGGGATCCAGCATCATGATGTGCTCATTTTAGAGAATATGATATTTGGCTGAACACGGTTGTAATATCACCACATCCAAACTTGCTATCCTTTCCTTTATCTATTTTGGTTATAAACTTTAACTAAGAGGCACCTCAGGTTTCACAAACTAAATCTAAGTAGTTACATAAAATTATACATTTTCATTTGAGGATACTAGCTAACGTCTTTATTCCTAGAGCTCTTTCTTAATCTTGAAATATATTAACTGCTTCCCCACTTATCTTGAACACATTAAAGCTAATAGAAGGTTTAGAAGCTTTAACTTCCCAGTAAGGTCTATGCTCAACTTTCTGCATATTCCTGGTTTGGGATTCTCAGGAAAGAGCAGCATGATTTGCTTTGTCACTTTCAGCCATACCTCAAGAGTGATGCAAGTGGACTCAGGGACAAGTAACCTCAGGTCATGAGCATTTACAGAGGAAATGTCCCCTAGGCAGGGAAGAGATAGGAATCACTGGAATGTGCAGGCCACTGACTTGATCCTCCCTCTTCCAGGTTCATGTGTCCTCAGTTTATAGTCTGTCTCTATGTCTCAGACACAAGAAACACATTGCTTAGTCTCCTCCGTCTAAGATGCGTTGAGCACCCTCCATTCTAGTTTGTCGAGGGCAGTCATGACCATTCTCGTTGGAAGTTGGCCAATTTCCCTGTGCTGCTGTCCATCATATTTCATGATGGTTTCTTATATGGAGAAGCTGTAAAACTGGCACAGACCCTGCAACTATGACTCTATCATGGACCTGGATACACAACCTACTATGAGCTCTTAGACAACTTGCTTAATTTTTGGAACTGTTATTGTCTCCTCTATAATATGCAGGATACACCTATGACTCTTTTAGTACCTAGAACTGAGCTTATCAATAGAAATTAAGGCACCCACAGGTAATGGGCACGCAATAAGTAACAAATAAAATGCCTATTTTAAAAATATATTCTACACAGCCAATATTATCATAGAAGCTTCAGACAAAATATAACAGACAAAAGGAAAAGTTACATGGTTTCACATTAAGTATTATTGGTAATGTTTTTCCCATGTTATAACTGACTGTAATACGCCCCCTCTCTCTAAAACACACACACACACACACACACACACACACACACACACACACACACACACACACACACAATGACACTGAAATACAGTCAATCAAATAAACACTTCTAATTTGAAGGTCAAATTTATTAAAGACTTTCACCTGATGCTAGGCAAATGCAGAGCCAGTAGGCCTTCCAGTTGAAATGAATGAAACATTTGACCCTTCATTTTTATTTGTTAATTTTTTTTTTTTTTTTTTTTTTTTTTTTTTTTTTTTTTGGTTTTTTGAGACAGGGTTTCTCTGTGTAGCTCTGGCTGTCCTGGAACTCACTCTGTAGATCAGGCTGGCCTCGAACTCAGAAATCCACCTGTCTCTGCCTCCCAAGTGCTGGGATTAAAGGCATACGCCACCACTGCCCGCCTTATTGGTTAAAAATTTGAAGACATCGTTAATACTTTATGTCAGTTGTTTCAAAAGATAAAACATTTGACAATAACAGATATTGAATTACATGGCTGAATCAGCAATCTAAAGAGAAAAATATAGAGTTGGGGAATATGGGATTCAGAAAAGAAGATTTACCTATGCAGATGGCATCTTTAGATAAAAAATACCCAGGAAAAGTCCACGGTTAATTTGTTGCTCCACTTCAACCGGTCATCACTTCTCACAATAAAAATTAATGTTCTTTAAATTAATGACCGTTCTCCTGCAATGGCACTTGGTGTAAATGAGGTGACTACATGACAGTCTTTTTTCATGCTGTGTCTTTTTTCACCACGTAGTTAGCTATGTGGTTGTGATTTCTTCACTCTAACGTTTGCCTGTGGTTGTCCTTTTCTTGTCATGAATATAAGTATAGCACAATTTACACATCTCACAATCTAAAGTGAAGTTGATTTGCTATCAGCTTAAATTCTTCTGAACAGTGCTCTGAACACACTTGCCTGCACCTGTTCACATTTCTACACATTTTTACCCAGTTTTAGTTGTTAATACCTAGAGGAGAAATACCAAGACTGGGATACATGTTTTACTCTGCTTTCTGTTGCTATGATAAACACAGTGACCAAAACCAACTTGGGACACAAAGGACTTTATTTCATCTTATATTTCCAGGGCATAATCCACCACTAAGGAAAGCAAGGGCAGAATTCAGAGCAGAAACCACAGAGAGAGGCTATTCACTGGCATAGTCACAGGCTCATACCTAGCTAGTTTTCTCACACCAACCTACCAAGCTTGTGATGTCCTCACAGACATGGATACAGTCAATCTGGTGGAAGTAAATCTTCAGTTTAGGCTGTTTCTTCATATGAATGGAATTATGTCTTTTTCTACTTAGTGTAATGATTTCAAGGTACTGTAGGATAAATATATATAGAAACTTTATTCTTTTACTTACTTATGAATAGTATTTCATGGACTTCATTTTGCTTATCTATTTAGGGACTGGGCTTGTTAAGTTTTTGCTAGCTAGCGTCAGCTGAGGTAAGATCGTAATTGGGAAAATGCATCCATCAGGATGGCCTGTAGGCAAGTATGTGAGGGCATTTTCTTGATCAGTGGTTGATGCAGAAGGGATTGGCCCACTGTTGGCAATATCGTCCATGGGCATACAGTACTGGGTTGTGTAAAAAAACAGGCTGATCAAGTCATGGAGAGCGAGCCAGTACACAGCTTTTCTCCATGGCTGACATTGTCGTTCCTACTTCCAAGTTCTTGCATTCAGTTCCCCACCTGAATGTCTTCAGTGATGGACTGTGTGACCTAAAATATAAGCCAAATTAGCCCTCGGGAAGGCCCAAGTTGCTTTTGGCCATAATGGTTTATCATAGCAACAGAAAGCACTGAAGTTGTCACATTTTAAATTGCTTCTAAGGTCATGTATTTAGAAATATGCCTTTCATTTTCTAAATGGTTGGAATTTATAACCTGCATCTGGTGTTCCATGACTCAGATTTCCCACCAGCATGTTGTGTGGTGACTCTACCTGTGCTGTATAGCTATGTCAGTGTTCTGTGGGTACCTGTACGTCCCTTGTCTTCTTAAGAAACTATTCAGAGGGATTTGAAGCAGTAGTAGTAGTAGTACTATGTGTGACTAAATATGTGTATGTGTACCATGCACATGCCTGGTGCCTGTGGGGACCAGAAGAAGTGGAATTAAAAGTGATCTTGAGTCTTTATGTGGTTCTGGGAACTAAATCCAGGTCTGCATAAATAGCGAGTGTTCTTCTTAACAACTAAGCCATCTTTTCAACAGTAATTCTTTCTTATTGTATATGGCATAAAGAAGGAGCTCAAGTTCTTTCTGAATAAATTTCCCATAGGTGTTGACAGGTTAACTCTAGACTCCCAGTTCTAGTGGCCTGTCACTTTATTTCACAGCCAATATTGATTATTTTTGAATGAAAAATAAACGCTGTATTCCTTAAATGAACATAGATAGCTGGAATTTTGTAGAGACTTTTTTTCTGACTGGGTTTGATTTGCTAAGGTTGTATGTGGGTTCCTGTCCTCTCCATCACTGGGCAAGGCCTCTTGGGGAGGCAAAACGCTGTGGGAAGTTTGACTGCACTTATCTCATGCCGCTGCTTGGTGGGTGCTGGGCTGTAGGGAAGCACCAAGACACTACTCCAGGGGTGGGAAAGCACAGTCTGAGATGTGGGAACACCAGAGTTGGCACATTCCCCATGGCAGGTAGATGAAAGAGACAGTCCATGGTTCTAAACTATTAATTGACTGTTCATGGCAAAAAATAGATGCACACCTAATCACACCCACTTCTCTGGGTGGACCTGAGATTAAATATCTTTTTCAGTGAAGAATATCTGGGAAGGGAAGTTTATTGGCTAAGCCCTCAGGGCCTCTAGGTACCTCATTAGCATGGGGAACTCTGTTCTGGGCCTATGTGACTGCAGGTCACATTTCCTTATATGAGGAGTATGGCATCTGTTCCAGGTCAGGAATCTGGCAGGGAGCGGGGAGTCACCTAAATCTCAGGTGCGTGCCCACAGAGTCTCCGGGTCTCAATATGTTCTACCCACCAAGCTTCGTAGCGTGGTTTTTCCATCCCACAATTGTATTTAGATTTTTTAGCCTATAATTAGAAGAGAGATACTTTTCTTTTAAAAATGTTGTCCTGTTATTTGTATGAAGGTTTGCAAATCATTTTTTTATAAAGATAGCTTATATTTCCTCTTTATCCTGGAAAAAAATATATATATATTACCTGGAATAATTCATATTTGGAATAATTTCTAAGAGTTGATACCTGTGATCTCTAGAGAAAGAGAATAAATAGGATATGTAAGTATGTGTGGTATAAAACAAAAGTATTTATAAAGTCAAAATTTTAGAAATACTTAGACACAGATAGAAAGAGAGAGAAAAGCAAAAGAAAAGTCTGGTTTATTAAGAAACTAGTTGAATAACTGCAATCAGGACATTCTGAAATCCACAGGGCACTGAAGACTGGAGACCAGACAGTAGATGATATCAGAGCGCCAGACAACATTCTCTCTTCTTCAGCAACCTCCCTCTTCTTCTCTTAAGGCCTTCACCTGATCTGATGCAGCCCACCTACACAATGAAGGGTAGCATGCTTCACTCATATTTACACTTTAGATATCAGTTTTATCTAACGATATCTGCACAGATGCATGTTGAATGATGTTTGGTCAGACACCTGGGTTGCATGAGTGATGCACTTTGACAGATAACAATAACTCTCACTGGTCTCAGCCCCTTTACTTCACCAATTTTGACAAGAGTTTGGTCTTTTCAAAGTAACGTTTTCTGTCAATTCTTTTTTTGTGTTTGTTTCTTATCTTGATAATTTCTGTACTCAGGTACTTTTAGTTTTTTTGGGGGGGGTCTTCTTTTTTATTGAACTTGATATCATTTGCCTGATTTCTCAATAACAGGTCCTTAGAATACAATTTTAATTCTTTCTTCTTTGCAATGTCTGCATCCATGCTGCACATGTGCTCCTACGACATAAAGTATATTCTATCCTAAGGTATATTCTACAGATTTTAAAGTGACATTTTCTGTTGTATTCCATTCATTTGTTGTATTTATCACCGAGATTCCTTTTCTTCTCTGGCTTCCAGGTTTCTTTAGAGTCATAGTGAACATCGAACTGGCATTCCTCGTAATTTCTTTTCAGGTTGATGTTGGGCATTTTGCATGTCTCTTCCAGCATTTCAAATTTACATGGCTGGTCTATAGACTCAAGCTAATTCCTGGAAGCTGTGGGAGAGAAGAGCCTCTGTGTGCTGACCCAGCTACCCAGGCATGAATAAAACTAACAGGCTAAGAATGTGTTGGCTAATGCACAGGAAACTTCCACTCTGAAACAAAATGCCACTGGGAAGAACATTGGCTTTTGTTCGGGGCCAAGGAACTCCTCCACTGGCCGTGACTAGGGCTACTAGTCCTAAAAGTACCCCTCCTGTTTGTCTTTTCAAAAGTCACATGTGAATCATGACTCACTCAGGGTTAGCCAAAGTGAATATTTTACCTACAGAGGAAACAGAAAGAGTGGCTTGTAGTATTTCCCTGATTTTTTAAGAAACACAATGCGATCTGTGGCAGGAGACCTGTGCCTAGGCCACCAGGGATCCATAGCCAAGCAGGGCTGGGAGAAAGTTACCCTTCCAGGAGCGTGGAAAAGCCGTGAGTGGGGATAAGACAAGCACCACTGCTCACCCGGACCCGCCCAGAACTCGCAGGACACAGGGACTGAGGTAAAGTCAGGCATAGGAACCTTCTGGTTTCCATCTGTGACAGGAGACCTCTGCCTGGGCCACCAGGGTTCCAAAGCCAAGCAGTGCCGGGAGAAAGTCACCCTCCCAGGAGTGTGGAAAAGCCGTGTGTGGGGATAAGACAAGCACCACTGCTCACCGGGACCTGGGGAGCTTAGCCTGGGCCACAGGGCTCCAGGAGGGAGCTGGTATCCCAGGAGTGCTGACACACCTTCGAACATAGGCAAAACCACCACTTCTGTTCAAACTCACTGGATCAAGGGGGACCCTTGCAGAGCCATCAGGACACAGGAACCAAGGGAGAGCTGGGGACAAGATCCTTCTGGTTTCTGTCTGCACCCAAGAGCTGACCCTGTGCCACAGCTCTCCAAACCCAAACACCTCTCAGAAAGAGCTGGTCTTCAAGAAGTATTAATTGACAGGCCTGCAGGAGGGACAAGGCACAGCCAGCCAGAGTAAGATCAGCTAACATCAGAGTTAACAGATGGCAAAAGGCAAGGGCAAGAACGTAAGGAACAGAAACCAAGGTTACTGGATACCTCAACACACCAGAAAAGCACGACTCAGATTTAAAATCAGTTCTCATGATGATGATACACTTTAAGAAAGAAAGCAATAGCACCCTTAAAGAAATACAAGAGAACAAAGGTAAAAAAAAAAAAAAAAACAAAAAAAACTAGAAGCACTTAAAGAGGAAACACAAAAATCCATTAAAGAATTACAGGAAAACACAATCAAATAGACAAAGGAAATGAACAAAACTATCCAGGAGCTAAAAATAGAAATAGAAACAATAAAGAAATCACAAAGGGAGAAAACCCTGGAGTTAGAAAACCTAGGAAAGAGATCGGGAGTCATAGATGCAAGCTTAACCAAAAGAATACAAGAGATAGAAGAGAGAATCTCAGGAGCAGAAGATACCATAGATAACACTGACACAACAGCAAAAGAACACACAAAATGCAAAAGGCTCCTAACCCAAAAGATTCATGAAATCCAGGATACAATGAGAAGACAGAACCTAAGGATAATAGGTATCAAAGAGAGTGAAGAGTCCCAACTTAAAGGACCAGTAAATATCTTCAACAAAATTATAGAAGAAAACTTCCCTAACTTAAAGAAAAAGATGAACATAAATATACAAGAAACTCACAGAACTCCAAATAGATTGGGCCAGAAAAGAAATTCGTCCCGTCACATTACAGTGAAAACACCAAATACACAAAACAAGGAAAGAATATTAAAAGCAGTAAGGGAAAAAGGTCAAGTAACATATAAAGGCAGACCTATCAGAATTACACCAGACTTCTCACCAGAGACTATGAAAGCTAGAAGATCCTGGGCAGAATTCATACAGACCCTAAGAGAACACAACTGCCAGCCCAGGATGCTATACCCAGCAAAACTCTCAATTAACATAGATAGTGAAACAAAATATTCCATGACAAAACCAAATTTACTCAATATGTTTCCACAAACCCTGCCCTTCAAAGGATAATGGATGGTAAACATCAACTCAAAGAGGGAAACTACACCCTAGAAAACACAAGAAAGTAATCTTTCAACAAACTGAAAAGAAGATAGCCACACAAACCTGAAAATAACATCGAAAATAACAGGAACCAACAATCACTATTCCTTAATATCTCTTAACATCAATGGACTCAATTCCCCAATAAAAAGACATAGACTGACAGACTGGATCCATAAAGAGGACCCAGCATTTTACTGCATTCAGGAAACACACCTCCATGATAAAGACAAATACTACCTCAGAGTAAAGGGCTGGAAAACAATTTTCCAGGCAAATGGTCCCAAGAAACAGGCTGGAGTAGCCATTCTAATATGGGATAAAATCAACTTTCACCCAAAAGTCACCAAAAAAGATAAGGAAGGACACTTCATACTCATCAAAGGAAAAATCTACCAAGAAGAACTCTCAATTCTGAACATCTATGCAGCAAATACAAGGGCACCCATATTCATAAAAGAAACTTTACTAAAGCTCAAAGCACACATTGCACCTCACACAATAATAGTAGGAGACTTCAACACCCCATTATCATCAATGGACAGATCTTGAAATCACAAACTAAACAGAGACACAGTGAAACTAATAGATCTTATGAACCAAATGGATTTAACAGATATATATAGAACATTCCATCCTAAATCAAAAGAATATACCTTCTTCTCAGCACCTCATGGTACCTTCTCCAAAATTGCCCATATAATCAGCCACAAAACAAAACTCCACAGATACAGAAGATTGAAATAATCCCATGCCTCCTATCAGATACTAGGGATTAAGGTTGGTCTTCAATGGCAATAATAACAACAGAAAGCCCACATACACACGGAAGCTGAACAATGCTCTACTCAATGATAACTTGGTCAGGAAGAAATAAAGAAATTAAAGACTTCCTAGAATTTAGTGAAAATGAAAGTACAACATACCCAAACTTATGGGATACCATGAAAGCAGTGTTAAGAGGAAAACTCATAGCTTTGAGTGCCTCCAAAAAGAAACTGGAGAGAGCATACACTAGCAGCTTAACAGCACACCTGAAAGCTCTAGAACAAAAAGAAGCTAGTGCACACAAGAGGAGTAGAAGGCAGGAAATAATTAAACTCAGGGCTGAAATCAACCAAGTAGAAACAAAAAGAACAATACAAAGAATCAACAAAACCGGGAGTTGGTTCTTTGAGAAAATCAACAAGATAGATAAACCCTTAGCCAGACTAACCAGAGGGCACAGAGACAGGATCCAAATTAACAAAATTAGAAAAGAAAAGGGAGACATAACAACAGTTTCTGAGGAAATTCAAAAAATCATCAGATCCTACTAAACAAGCCTATACTCAGCAAAACTTCAAAATCTGGATGAAATGGACAATTTTCTAGACAGATATCAAATACCAAGTTAAGTCAGGATCAGATAAACCATATAACAGTCCCATAATGCCTACAGAAATAGAAGCAATCATTAAAAGTCTCCCGACCAAAAAAAGCCCAGGACCAGATGGGTTCACTGCAGAATTCTATCAGACCTTCAAAGAAGACTTAATACCAATACTCTTCAATCTATCCCACAAAATAGAAACAGAAAGAACTCTACCCAATTCTTTCTATGAGGCCACAGTTACACTGATACCAAAACCTCACAAAGACCCAACAAAGAAAGAAAACTTCAGACCAATTTCCCTTATGAATATCGAAGCAAAAATACTCAATAAAATTCTCACAAACCGAATCCAAGAACACATAAAAATGATCATTCGTCATGATCAAGTAGGCTTCATCCCAGGGATGCAGGGATAGTTCAATACCCAGAAATCCATCAATGTAATACACTACATAAACAAACTCAAAGAAAAAAACCACATGGTCATTTCATTAGATGCTGAAAAAGCATTTCACAAAATTTAACATCCCTTCATGATAAAAGTCTTGGAAAGATCAGGAATTCAAGGCCCATACCTAAACATAGTAAAAGCAATATACAGCAAACCAGTAGCCAACCTCAAACTCAATGGAGAGAAACTCGTAGCAATCCCACTGAAATCAGGGACAAGACAAGGCTGCCCTCTCTCCCCCTATCTATTCAATATAGTACTTGAAATTCTAGCTACAGCAATTAGAGAACAAGAGGAGGTCAAAGGAATATAAATTGGAGAGAAAGAAATCAAAATATCACTATTTACAGATGATATGATCATATACTTAAGTGACCCGAAAAGCTCCACCAGAGAACTGCTGCAGCTGATAAACAATTTCAGCAAAGTGGCCGGATATAAAATTAACTCAAATCAGTAGCCTTCCTATACTCGAAGGATAAACAGGCTGAGAAAGAAATTAGGGAAATGACACCCTTCAAAATAGTCACAAACAATATAAAGTATCTTGGTGTGATTCTAACCAAGCAAGTGAAAAACCTGTATGACAAGAACTTCA
>CM052712.1:19532300-19563049 GCA_028551405.1 Uromys caudimaculatus | reverse complement strand
AGCAAAAGCTATTCTCAACACCAAAAGAACTTCTGGGAGAATCAGCATCCTGACCTCAAGCTGTACTACAGAGCAGTAGTGATAAAAACTGCAAGGTATTGGTACAGTGACAAGCAGGTAGATCAATGGAATAGAATTGAAGACCCAGAAATGAACCCACACATTTATGGTCACTTGATTTTCGACAAAGGAGCTAAAACCACTCAGTGGAAAAAAGACAGCATTTTCAACAAATGGTGCTGGGTCAACTGGCAGTCTATATGTAGAAGAATGAGAATTGATCCATTCCTATCTCCCTGTACAAAGCTCAAGTCCAGATGGATCAAGGACCTCCACATAAAACCAGATACACTGAATCTAATAGAAGAGAAAGTGGGGAAAATTCTCGAACACCTGGGTATAGGGGAACAGTTCCTGAACAGAACACCAATGGCTTATGCTCTAAGATAAAGAATCAACAAATGGGACCTCATGAAATTGCAAAACTTCTGTAAGTCAAAGAACACTGTCAATTGGACAAAACGGCAACCAACAGATTGGGAAAAGATCTTAACCAATCCTCCATCCGATAGAGGGCAAATATCCAATATATACAAAGAACTCAAGAAGTTAGACTCCAGAAAACCAAATAACCCACAGCTAAACAGAGAATTCTCAACTGAGGAAATTCACAGGGCTGAGAAGCACCTAAAGAAATGTTCAACAGCCTTAGTCATCAGGGAAATGCAAAGCAAAACAAGTCTGAGATTCCACCTCACACCAGTCAGAATGGCTAAGGTCAAAAACTCAGGTGACAGCAGATGCTGGTAAGGATGTGGAGAAACAGGAACACTCCTCCACTGTTGGTGGGATTGCAAGCTGGTACAACCACTCTGGAAAACAGTTTGGTGGACCCAGCTATACCACTCCTGGGGATATACCCAAAAGATGCTCCAACATGTAATAAAAACACATGCTCCACTATGTTCATAGCAGCCATATTTATAATAGCCAGAAGCTGGAAACAACCCAGATGTCCCTCAGCAGAGGACTGGATACAGAAAATGTGGTACATCTACACAATGGAGTATACTACTCAGGTATTAAAAACAATGATTTAATGAAATTTGCAGGCAAATAAATGGAACTTGAAAATATCATCCTGAGCAAGGTAACTCAGTCACAAAAGAATGAACATGGTATGTACTCACTGATAAGTGGATATTAACCCAAAAGTTCAGAATATCCAAGTTTCACTTTACAGTAACTGCTGTACCGAAAGTGAGGTCCCAGATGGAGGAGTTGGAGAAGGGACTGAAGGAGCTGAAGGAGTTTGCAACCGCATGGAGGGAGCAACAGTGTCACCGGGCCTGACCCCCCTGGTCCTCCTGGAAGGCTGGACCACCAACCAAAGAATACATATGGAGGGACCCATGGTTTGGACCACATATGTGGCAGAGGAGGGCCTTGTTGGCCATCTGGTGGAGGAGAGCCCCTTAGGCCTGAGGGTGTTAGAGACCCCAGTAAAGGGAAATGTCAAGGTGGAAATAAGGGTGTGGGTGGGCGGGTGGGTGGGAGGTGGAATACCCTCATGGAGGTGAGGGAGGGGCAGGGGATAGGAGGTTTCCAAAGAGGAGACTTGGAAAAGAGGAAACATTGGAAATGTAAATAAAGTACCAAAAAAATAAATAAATAATTTTTAAAAAGAAAGAAACACAATGCTTAGCACCGAAAATGTTTTAAAAATTATGACTTAAACTGATATGATATAATCTGTGACCCCTTAAAGCAATACATGATATTGCTACTATTCTTAGTCATCTACCAGAACTTGATGATAATGTGGAAGCCTCCTCTGTTGGCTAATTCTCATAGTGCCAGAGAGTAATCTGTAGGCTAGCAGAGACCAATGAACTTTGGGAGCTACACTATGACCCATTGTGTCAATAGTGGCACAAATGTTTGGGGATAACTAACAGCTGTCTGATTGCATTGAAGGCCTACTCAGCAGGGAAGAACTTATGCCCGTTATGGTAAACTTAACCAAGTACTCATGGCTGGAGAGGTCACAAACCCAAGAGAAGAACCCACTACCATTATTTTGCTAAATTGATATATCTAACTGCTTTGTAAATTACTTATCATTAGACCCAAAAATTAGCAATCCTTTAGTCCTCTTCAAAGAACCTTGTTTGTTAGTTGTTAGTTAGTTAGTTAGTTAGTTAGTTAGTTAGTTAGTTAGTTAGTTAGTTTGTTTGTTTGTTTTATTGGAAGTGGACAGAAGTTAAACCACAATTGTCCATACACAGAGAATAAGCAACTGTAGAATACTCATCCTCAAATAGAACATCTATGTCCTAATTCCTACCCTCAGAGTTCAGAAAACATCAGGGAAGTATCGGGAAAGCCAGATGACTGGGTAGACTACTGTGAATTAGTGTCTTCCAGGTATGACAGGGAAGTTGCACCCTTTAACTCTCAGCAGCTGTGGCAGCCTGCACTAGATCAAACTAGTCAGCATTTCAGCATGGATGGGGAAAGAGTCACAAGGCCTTGCTACTAGTTGAAGAGCTACAAGTTACAGGCAGTCAACAGCTTCTGAGGAAGAGGAATTAGTTTTCTTTAGAAATGTGGCCTCTTGCAGGTTGCTGCTCCCCCAGTGGACAACCCTGTACCCATACTTATATGGTCAGCACTAACTGAACTCAGTGAGTTATGTATTTAGAAGAGGAGACAGAAGACATGGCATAGCGTGGGGCAAGTGAGAGGGGATCCAGGAGGAGCTGGAAGGGAGCGAAGAGTAAATCAAAGTGGAAAAGCCATTATGATCAAAATATATTATGTCTACATATAAAATTATCCAAAAGTAACCATTAGAAAGCATTGGAATGTGTTTTAGTGTTGATAGTATATAAGACACTTGCTCAAAGATTGCTCATATAAAAAGTTATCTTCAAAAAGAAGATTCACGGTGAAACATTGCTTTCAGCCTTAAGAAAGAAAGGTATATATAGAGGGTGAATGACTGTAGGCCATTTTCTTAACTGAAAAGGCCCAAGCACAATAAAACAAACACCATGGCATGTATCTCATGTAAGAAATCTAAAATGTCAAATTAACAGAGGGCAGAGCAAATGCCTACCAGAGGCTAGGAGTAAAAGTGGAGGATTGCAGAGATATTGGGAGCGATTGGCCAGAGGATACACATTTTTTTGTTAAGCAAAAATCGTTTGGTTTGGGAGACAGCTCAGTAGGGTGACTACAGTTAGTAGCAGGGTGCTATAGTCTTGAAAATTACGGAAGAATGGAGTTCAAGCTGTTTTCATCGCACAAAAATGTATGCTAGGTAAGGCCTATGCTAATGAGCTCAAGTCACCACCCGAAATCTTACACTGTCCAAGGCATTACGGTACACAGTGTATCCACATCTTGCCAGCAACAAATAAAATAAAGGGCCTTTTTCTACATTAAAGCGATTCATTTGCATAATACTCTGATACCTTTTCCCCAATAATTGTGTTTTTGTAGTCACTGGGCAACTTTTTAATTCCTAGGCATTTGAGAATAAATTAAACAAGGCAGTAGAAATATTTCCTTTAATTAAAACAAAGTGTTATGATGTGTTTATTTGAAAGAGCAACTAATGATATTTCACTCCAAGTTACAAGTTAGCATTTCCCTAGTACTTATGGAGTGCTGGTGTGTGTTGGACACTTTCCACTCGAGCAAACCAAAATAAAAACCAAAAGTGGTTTTCAGAGCTGAGAAAGGCAGTCCCTGCCTCCATTCCTGAAGGCTGCAGGTTGATGGCTGGAAGGTTACAATGCTCTGTTACTTTCTCCACATTTGAAAAGAAGTGTGAAGATTGTTTTGAAAGGTTTGTTTTATCTTTGTGTGTATGCGTGTGCGCATGTGCATGTGTATACATGTGTGTGTGTCCCAGAGGAGTCCAGAAGAGGGTGTCAGATCACCTCAAGCTAGAATTACAGGCAGGCGTCAGCCACTCCCTGTGGGTGCTGAGAACCTAACCAAGTCCTCTGAAAGAGCAGTACATGCTCTTAACCTCTGAGATAGCTCTCCGGCCCCAGATCATTTTCTCAGCACTGTATACAATGTTTTTACTTTAAGACTCTTGCTCTAAAAGAACTGTGATAGATACTAAAAGTATACATTTTACAAGATTTATGGTTTAAACACCCAGTATTACATGAGCTAAAGTGTACAAACTAGACATACTTGAATCTTTGGTGGCAGATAAAATGATATCAATGTCTGTATTCTTTAATATTTGATAGTATTTACATGAAATATTGAAATGGCCAAGGCATGGGGCACCATTTGATGAAAAAATAGAGATTTCAACTCAGTGAGAAATGCTAAATTATTAGAAACTATTTACTATTATGAGTAATGTTATTTCCAATTGATAAACTTTAATTTTATAATTTTTAAAGCTTGAAAACTCTAAATACACAAATACTGGTAAGCATTCATGATAATATTTAGATACCAAACGAGATCTTATATTAATGCATACTTATACATTAGGTAGCACTTCAGTATGCCAATCATGGTTTCAAAGCCACAAGCAATAAAATTAAAATCTTCCTTTCTAGAAGTCCCTAGATGATTCTGCCTTCTGTTTCTACAGCCCAAAGCTCAGAAATCTTTCTTAAAGGCACAATACAGAGAAGACAAGACTTACATTAACACAAAAAATACTAAAATGAAACGTGGCCTATATTCTACAGGAAGTTTAGGGTCCGAGTGTTTCTAAAGCCATTTCCACTGTCCTGGTCCTTACGTTCCCTGTGACTAGAGAATAGAATTGCTGTGTCCACAGCTCAAGAGTATGTGTATCCACACAAGAACAGAAAGACAAACTGATAGATATATGTATTAAGATAGCAGCACGGTGTGCTTTATAGGACTTTATTCACTGATCATCAACATGTTATACTGTGTCTTGTTTTGGACAAAATTCTCGTGTAGGAAACAAGGCAGAGGCCCAGGATGACAGCTAAAGGCAGAAAGCTCACACCACAGGCCGAGGCTCCAAAGAGAGGGAAGGACCATTCCCCTTTAAACCTGTCCAATTTCTTCAATCAACTGACTTAATTAAAGTTTGCTTTTTTAAATTGCTTGTGCAGAAATCCACAAAATTTATAATGCAAGCCAGGAAATTGTTTCAAACACAGATTGTTCTGGTAGGAACTAATAAAAGTTCCTGTGAGTTGTGAGGTTCAATGCAACAGAAGCAGAGACTTAAAGTCTGAGAAAAGACAGTCTTGTTTTACTAGGGTGTGTGAGGGACACCACCTTAACTTTATTTAAGTGCTGCATGTGCTGTAGATAATATGATTACGAGAACCGTATGTATAGCCTCATTTCCAGGCTACTAATGCGAAATGAGAAGCCTATTTTCTTGCAAGACTCATTGGAAGCTCATTGTCGATGGAGAAGAGAGTGCAGTTTATCTTGGCTATGTCGCTGTATCAAAATGACTGTTTTCTGTTTTCTCTACTCCGAAAGCCCTGTTTTATTTTCAAGAGTGACTTTGGATGAATTTCCCTGCTGTGGTTCTTCTCACTGTGGGTTATTCAGAGTTTAAGTTCAGAAGGTTGACCATCCCCACCAGGCAGAAAGGCTCTCAGCACATTGAAGCCAGAAGCCCTGCGAGGGAAAGCAGGTGTCCAGTGCTCCGTGACAGAAAGCCCCCACCCCACGCCCACGCCCCTGGAATTGGATCCTAGTGAAGCAGAGTAGGGGCACGCAGAAGGCTAAAGACCACTCATTCATCAGGTGTTCCGGGAACATGTGGCCGAAAGAATGGAACATCCAATCCAGTGTTACATGATCTGCCCTGACTCACTGTGTTCTGCCCCAGATATTCTCTTGAAGCTGCTTGCTCACTGTGGGTCATCTTCAGGAATAAGCTCACCATTTGAAATTCTCTTACACTGCTTGTGGAGACGTCAGGTAGCCTAACCACTATGGAAATTAGAATGGAAATTCTTCTAAAAAAAATCTAAAAATAGAGTGCCATTGGACACAGCTCTGCCTTTTCTGGGTACTTACCCTAGAGGATCTGAGTCAACGTATCTGTATCGCAGAAACACTTTGCATCAGTGATTTTCACAGCACTCCTCACAACAGTGAGTTATGGAAATAACCCAGGTGTCCAACTACAGAGGAAGGACCGAAGAAAATGCGAGGCGTGTGTGCATGCTTGAAAGTAAGAATTAATTTATGCCATTTGTAGGAAAAGAGCATGCAACTACTGGCAATCACATTTGAATGGACGAAATGAGGCCAGAAAGACCAAGATTGTGTTTTCTCTTGCTGTGGTTTCTAGGTTTTGTATAAATAAATAAGATTGTATCTATACCAAAAAAGGGGGATGCCCTCAAGAAATGGAAGGTAATTAATGGGATTGGGGAGGGGGTACACTGGGGTATGGATGGATATGTGCAGAGAGTCTTGCAGTCCTGTATGGAAATGGTACTAGTGAAACATAGTACTATGTACAAGAAATATATGTCAATAGCACAGAAATTAAATTTCAAATTAGTAAGCTCATCTTTCAGTGGTGCTGTATTATCTGTAAAATGTGATATTACCTATATCTTTTGTAACACTACAATATAAACTAAGTCAAGAACTTGAGGATAAACTGCGGACAGATTTTTCCAGCTCTGGCCTTTGACATCACAGGCATGACTGTAGAAGAAGCAGGAGCTCCTTATGTGGCCTTCCTTTCTCACTGCCGGCCTGCACACTTCACATTCCCTTGCTTCTTGGGGGAAGGAAGAGGCATCCCATGAGCAATAAGAGCAGACAGCAGGCCACTATGTACAAAGGGGACGAGTGGACGTCAGAGGCCAGGAGCTGGCAGCCCAGAGGCAGAGTTCCAGCGGCTACAGTACTAACGACATTGGTCTTTTCAGATCAGACTTGAGCTGGGGGGACCTCTCTGCCTGCTTCTGGCTATTTTGTAAGCTGATTGGTATAATAACTCATCAAGAACATTTGCCTGTTTACTAAATATAAAAATCACATTCTAACAAATATTTTACATAGTTAATTTTTATTGAAAGATAAATCCTATAACATAAAATCCCTTTTTACACTTATTTGTTCATTTGGTGTTTGCCTGCACACACTAGGTCCCGTGTAAAGGATGAGTTATGGAGTCAGCTCCTGCTTCCCCCCACATGGGCTCCAGCATGGGAAATCAGACCCCCCCCCCTTGTCCTCCCATTTCCAGGTTTGTTAAGGACATCATTTTCTTGCTATTGGTGCTGCTTTGTTTCCCAACCTGAGTTAATTCTTCAAGGTTTTGAATGCTTTCTCATGCGTGGCCATCGTAGTCTTTGTATATTTAACTCAGTCACATCATTTGAGTTATTTTCTAAACAGCTCAAAACAATGTATCTCCCAGATAGCCAAAGCATGCTGTATGACATCTGCTGCCCTCAGAGGCACTGGCGCCCATACCTTAGTTTGAACAGACGTAGTTTATGATGAGCCTTGGGGTGAGCAGGAAGTGAGAATCTTACACTGTTTTTTAGACATAGGCTCTTTTCTATATTGCCCAAGCTGGCTTCAAACTCCTGTGCTCCAGTGATCAGCCTGTCACACCCTCCAGTGTAGCAGGGACAGCAAATGTTTGCCACTGTCCTGGTTGGTCCCAGTCTCCAATTTTGCTCTCCAGCACGTACACCTTCCTACAGTGCATGAGACATCCGTAAACCCACATAAACAGGGTCAGGCTTGGCAAAGTCTCTGGGAACCTCTCACTCCCCAGGCTTTTGCCACAGCTGTCAAGGTGACATGACAGGAAACAATTGCCAGTGGATGTTTTCCACCAATGTCCAGGAAAGAGAATGTTTTCAGGCAATGAATTCTGTCAGGCCAAATCAAGATAAGCCCTGTCCAGAGCATTCCAAGGCATAGCTACACAGGTCAGAAACTGACCTTTGCCCTCAGATGTGGCTTTGGGAAGCATGAGGCTATGGTGTTCTTACAGTGGGTGCTACCTTTCTCAATTTCAAAATGACTGCAATGAAGGAGCTGACTGTTTTAGCTGTTTGAGCGGAGCTTGGAGACAGATGAGGAAGCAGACCAGGTTAATACCTTGCAACAACCAAGGGTTGGGGAGCAGTGTAAGTACTCTGATGCTTTCCTAGCACCCCAAGGAGGTGAGCTATAGCAATATCCTCTGTCATTGCTGAAATTCAATATTCTTGACTCCTTAGACTTTTTTTTTTTAAATCTTAGTCCTCTGTCCAGAAGATTGTTTGATTTTCTCTTTTCTTTCTTTTCTCTTCTTTTCTTTCTTTCTTTTTTCTTTTGTCATTATTCTTGTTACATTCATGTCAAAGTAAGGTTTTGAGATCCATTCTCAGAAATTCTATTTTTTAAAAAGCAGAATGGAATTTATTTTTTTGAAGAAATTCTTATTTCCTTTTTTCATTTTATAATAAAATTTAATTGTTAGAAATTTTTAGAAAAATGTTCCATATAACAGTACAAATCAATACAGTACTAAGGAACAGTTTACCAACAAGTACTAAAGTATAAATTATGTATAAAATTTTATCTAGCAAACTTATTTCTAGGAATTTATGTTGTCAATATTATGTATGTACTGTGGAATATCTATCACAGCATTATATACAATGGTGAATTATGAGAAACATGTCGAAATTAAATATAGATTTAATAAATTATGAAATTACTTGTAGACATGTCTATAATAATCAAAATGCTATTTTCTAAGCTAAAATTTTAGAAGTCAATATTATCATCATCTTATACTTTCACATTCTAAATATTATTAAAATAAATTAAATCACTTTGTAAAAACATTATGCAATTGGAAATTATTTCTGACAGATCAACTCTTACAGTTTCATAGACCATTCATTGTTTTCTCCTTTGAAATGACAAAGGAAGGTTGACTTCAGTCAAAATAGCACACATAACCTAATCTCATAAATCACAAGTTTAATGTTATTTGTTTTCAGTAGGTTTTGAAAACCTTACTACCGTCACACTCAACTACAAATAAGTTGACAACTCCTGACTAAATTCAGAGAAAATAAATACTAGTCTTCTAAAATATACAGGACCCACCTCTCTAATGTGACCATAAAATTCAAATACCTCCAGTGTTATCCCTTGAAGATATGTTAGCTTCACTCTGAGCAAAGAGCAACATTCCTTTGCGTTTCCCAAGGCCATTACACTGAGATTCATCAGAGACCTATAACACTTGCTGAAGTTACCCCTTAAATATTTCTGGTTCTGTAGTGACTATTTCTGTGAAGAATGAAGTGTGGCATTTTTTCAGGACATTTAAGTTTTTTAATAGTTAAAACACAGATGTAGAAAATAAAAGAATTCAAAGTATTAGCAACAAATAAAATTGTACCAGTGGACTTTGGTAAAATTCTATAAAATTATACTCATTTCAATTATAATCATTGTTTAAAAAATGCTTTAGAAAACAGTCCCTTGAGTCCTATCTATCCTTCTGCATGTGTCACTTACCTGAGCTGTGCCATATTTGTGTATTTTAAACATATATTATTATTATTATTATTATTATTATTATTATTATTATTATTATTATTATGCTGCCTGTGAATTTAGAGCATAGATGTTCCGAATTGAGAGTTCATCTTGGTAGATTTTTCCTTTGACCAGTATGAAGTATCTTTCCTTACCTTTTTTGCTAACTTTTGGTTGAAAGTTGATTTTATTTGATATTAGAATGGCTACTCCAGCTTCTTGGGACCATTTGCTTGGAAAATTGTTTTCCAACCTTTTACTCTGAGGTAGTGTCACTGAGGTGTGTTTCCTGTATGCAGCAAAATGCTGGGTTCTGTTTTCATATCCAGTCTGTTAGTCTATGTCTTTTTATTGGGGAATTGACCATTGATGTTAAGAGATATTAAGGAAAAGTGATTGTTACTTTCTGTTGTTTTTGTTGTTAGATGTGGAATTATTTTTGTATGGCTATCTTCTTTTGGGTGTGTTGAAAGAAGATTACTTTCTTGCTGTTTCTAGGTTGTAGTTTCTGTCCTTGTGTTGGAGTTTTCCATCTATTATCCTTTGTAGGGCTGGATTTGTGGAAAGATATTGTATAAATTTGATTTTGTCATGGAATATCTTGGTTTCTCCATCTGTGGTAATTGAGAGTTTTTCTGGGTATAGTAGCCTGGACTGGCATTTGTGTTCTCTTAGGGTCTGTATGACATCTGCCTAGGATCTTCTAGCTTTCATAGTCTCTGGTGAGAAGTCTGCTGTAATTCTGATAGGTCTGCCTTTATATGTTACTTGACCTTTTTCCCTTACTACTTTTAATACTCTTTCTTTGTTTAGTGTATTTGGTGTTTTGATTATTATGTGACAGGAGGAATTTCTTTTCTGGTCCAGTGTATTTGGAATTCTGTAGGCTTCTTGTATGTTCATTGGCATCTCTTTCTTTAGGTTAGGGAAGTTTTCTTCTATAATTTTGTTGAAGATATTTACTGGCCCTTTAAGTTGGGAATCTTCACTCTCTTCTATACCTATTATCCTTAGGTTTCGTCTTTTCATTATGTCCTGGATTTCCTGGATGTTTTGGGTTTGGAGCTTTTTGCATTTTGCATTTTCTTTGACTGTTGTGTCAATGTTTTCTATGGTATCTTCTGCACCCAAGATTCTCTCTTCTATCTTTTGTATTCTGTTGGTGATGCTTGCGTCTATGTCTCCTGATCTCTTTTCTAGGTTTTCTATCTCCAGGGTTGTCTTCCTTTGTGATTTCTTTATTTTTTTTTATTTCCACTTTTAGATCCTGAATGGTTTTGTTCATTTCCTTCACCTGTTTGATTGTGTTTTCCTGTAATTCTTTAAGGGATTTTTTTGTTTCCTCTTTAAGAGCTTCTTAAACACTGGTAAACTATGTTCTCCTGTATTTCTTTAAGGGAGTTATTTATGTTCTTCCTTCTTAAAGTCCTCTATCATCATCATGAGAAGTGATTTTTAGATCTGAATCTTGTTTTTCCGGTGTGATGGTGTATCCAGGGCTTGCTATGTTGGGAAAATTGGGTTCTGGTGATGCCAAGTAACCTTGGTTTCTGTTGCTTATGTTCTTACTCTTGCCTCTGGCTGTCTGGTTATCTCTAATGCTACCTGCCCTTGCTATATCTAACTGGAGCCTGCCCTTCCTGAGATCCTGGTTGTATCAGAACTCCTCAGAGTCTAGCTGTCTCTGGGATCCTGTGATTCTGGGAGCTTGTGATCCTGAGATGCTGGATATGTCAGAACTCCTGGGAGTCAAGCTGCCTCTGGGACCCTGACATCCTGGTGTGACCAAGCTCCTGTGATCCTATGATCCTGTGATCCCAGGTGTGTTAGTGTGCCTGGGAGCAGGGCTTCCTCTGGGTGTTATGGGACTAGCTGCGGAGTTTGAGCCCAAGGTCTGCTGAGGGCACCAGCCCAGACCAAAAGGCTCTCAGAAATTCTAGAAGACCTTGCATAGCGTTCTCTACTCTGTTGTCTTTAGAAATACACATTTTGCCTGAAATGCCCCAGATTGATACAAAGATTCAACAAATGACTTAATCTTCAGGAACTTTTTTTTCCCCTCAAAAATATGCCAAACTCCTCAAATTAATCCAAAGACTTTAAGGAAACTTCTACTTCTGTTATAATAAGATGTTATTAAAGAGAATTTTGGCCCTGGACATAGTAGTGCATGTCCTGGGTAGGGGTGCAGAGGCATGCAGATCTCTGAGTTCCAGGACAATCTGGTCTATGAGAGAGTTCCAGAACAGCCAAGGTTACACAGAGAAACCCTGTATTGAAAAACAAAAAAGAAGGAGGGAGAGGTGGAAGAAGAGGAGGAAGACAAGAAAGTGAGGGGGAGGAGAAAAGAAAAAAATCAGATTTGGTTTTGTTTTGTAAACATGAACTGTGTACCAATCATTGTATTAATATATGTGTATATACATATGTGTGTGTGTTTAGATATCAAAATAAGACTAAAAGTCATTATATCAAATTAATGGCCTTAATACCAAGGCCTTATAGCTCCTTGGTAGACTACTTCCATGGCATGGGTGAGGCCCAGGGTCTGATACCCAGTACTATAAAAACAAGAAAGAAATGAAATAGAGAATATTACTGTCTGTGGTTAGACCAACTCCTCCTTGCTAAAGAACTGTGAATTACACACAAACATCGTTTTGACTTTTAGAACACTTGCTATCCTTCTTATATTGGGTGAGTAGTGAATTTACTGTATTTGAAATTACAAAATGGTTTAATAAATATTGTGGTTGATTAACTTTACTCTCGTGTGTGGGTTTTATGTATGCTACATTATTTCACTGTGTTTCAGGAGCTTAGCAGTTTCTGAACATTCATGCCCAGTGTATTAAAACAGCTCCTGCATCCACATACAGATAAAGTGTTAAGTAGCACAATGTAAGCACACATGGGAGGTAGACCTAGAGACAAAGAATGGGGACAACTAGAACAGAAGCTAGTGTAGAGTATGGATGTACTCTCAGTGACACAGGAGGAAAGAGACTGTTGCGGAGGGGAGTGTGGCAGGCTGAAGGGTAAAGAATGACTTTCATGTGGAGGTAGAGGCAGAAGGTAAAGCTTTGCTGGCTCAGTGGATTCTGGGTGCATGGTAAGCAAAGCCTTCTCTATCCTCCCGAGGATACAGGAGTGGTGACCCTGGACTGGAGAAGCCTGGTGACTACCTTTCCAAGATACAACATTCTTCAGTAGTACTCTTGATTCAAGTCTTACTTCCTGTTGATGGAGTTATAGCCACAATTCTTCCTGTTTCCTCCCACTTTGGAGGACACATTGCCTTAAAAATTGGTGAGTTATGTAGACCTTGTTACAGACTCTGCTCTTCTAAAACTCAGATGAAACTCATCCCCCAGTGGGATGGTGTGAGGAGGCAAATCTCTAAGAATCCCTGAGCTCATTGTGAGGGGGCAGAGCCCTCCGAATGGGATAGAGCCCTGGGACAAGAGACAGAAAGCTGCATTGTTCCTTCTAGCCCATGACGACAAATGACAGGGTATCATCCTGAGCCAAGGCACCAATCCTCCCCAGGCCCTAAATCTACAGGCACCTTGATAATTAACTCCTCAGCCTCAAGGTCTGCACAAATGTATGGGTTATTTTTGAGTCACCTAGTCTGAATGGACTAAGAGACGCATTTCCCCAGATGGCTGTTATTAATCACCGGCAGAGCTTGGTTGCAGTGTGAAAGGTTAAAATATTGGGAAACCATGAGGAGATTATTCGAGAGCCATGTGGTAGATATCTCTCAAGGTGCTCACCTCTAGGCCATCTGTTAGACTGCAACGAGACTGCCATGCGTTAGTCACAGGCTCATTTTGGTGACAGTTACAATTTGGAATTATATTATTCTTTCTATACCACTATGTTTGCTATGTTTGCACCCTTTCAATTGTCTTGTTCTAGAATATTTTGCTTCTACATGTAGCTTTAATCTCTGTACTATTCATTTCCACGTTTACCTGGCCACCATTCTCTTGAACCTTAGCACATATTCTTAGCTCTCACAATCTCAACAGCTTTCCCATAAATCCCTGATCATGACTATTTAATTTTAATTTCAAACTTCTTGGCAACTCAATTGAAAGTTTATTAGTTTACTTAGCAAGCAGTTCTGTTTTAGCTCTTACTTGCTAGGAGGTGCCCACATAGCTATAATTTTACATAAAGGTCTGTCTAGTGGGTTAATGGAAAATAAATAATGGTCTTATTACAGACATATCTAAGATCAGCATGAGTTCAAGCAGACATCCGTTGCACTTTCTGCCATACATCTGCAAAGAGATCTCTGTAATAAGTAACATTTCAAAAAGGTTAATCCTTAGTTAAAAAAATACAAACTGAAGCAAAATCAGAGTATCTTTCGTAGTTACTAAATGAATAAATACAGACCTGTTAAGAATGCAGTAAAATTGCTGAACTTCTGAACTCCTGTAAGAACAAAACCGAAGAGTGTGGAGAGCTTCCATCTGTGGTTAACTCTGTGCATTCATAGTAACTGTACATTCCAGCCTCTGTGCTCCATACCAGTGGGTACGCTGAACACAACAACCCGCTCCATAATTAGCTTATGCAATGGTAATTCCACAGAGCAGTCATCAATTGACTCTAAAGATTATCTAGCATTCTTAGTGTTGGCAAAACAATATGGATCAGTTCATCAGGTTTTGAAAATCTGAAGCAGTACATAAAATAATTGAATACTATACAACTATAAAATCATTAGGATTAATCAAATACCTTTCTTATCAAATTCAAAACAAATAACCTTATTAAGCTAAGTTTACTTTAGATTGGTAATCGACAATACACCTCACAGATTTCCTCTTTTTCCCCCTTTTTATTTCTCTGTTTCTGTTTGCTGGTTTGCTTTTTGAGAGTGAGTCTCACTATGTATCCCAACCTCAAACTTGTAGCAATTCTCCTGCTCTGCCTCCTAAATCCTAGAGCTAAAAATGCAAGCTACTATTCCCAGCAATCTCGCACATTTTCAATAACAAATTTACAAAGCATTTTTTTTTTACTCCAACAGCTGGTACCTCTGCGACAGAGTTTTCCTTATCTACTTGGCTTCTCACCATAGGGAAAGCTGATTTTTTTTTTTTTTTTTGTACTTGAGAATGGGGTGTGATGAGTCACCTGGGTGTGGGGCTAGTCTACGATGGTATGTAAACCCTGAAAGACAAAAATGGGCTACCTCTGAACGATGTGTTCTTTAAAATAAAAACCAGTCATATTGAACTGTATAATCTACTATAGAAGATTCTGCAGGAAAAACTAGTTAGTGTCCTCCAATCAACTCAAAGTCTGGCTCCATATTCCTAAAGGTAATGTAATGAAATCCTGTCTCTTGTTCTTCATTCCACTGATGATGGAAGAGGGACTTCAGTAAACCAGTCTCCAGAAAAATAGGCTTATTTCTCAATGCTGGACAATCTTCCATTATGTCCTACGCTATGCAAAGAAACAGACACCTTGTACTTGGTGTCAGCTGTATAAAGCATTTCTTGGGTTTTTACGGACTTCGAATTATACTTTATTGCTACATATGCCTAGACCTCCCCCATCTTCATACCTTTGTAACAATGTTCGTTCTTGAAATGTGTAATATACAGACACTAGCATCCTTGAAAGCTGTAGCATAGTAAGAGTGTCTTTGGAATCCTGATAGGATGGCATGTTAGCGTGGTTTGTAGATCACAGCCTTTGGACACCAGATGGGGTTACACAGGGAATGTGGGGCACTGGGAAAAAGTTGGACACAGTAAGAAGGGGTTTGATTACAAAGTGACAAAATCCACTCCAACTCAAATGCATAATGAATCTAAGGCGTTTCTCCCAGTATTCATCAATTTTGCATGGGACAACTTCATTGTAAGCCTTGCTTCTGAACACGGAGAAGATGCATCATGTCTCCTAGCACTGAGGAGTAGGCACTGCCTGAAACAGCCTGGCTGAGAATCAAGACTACTGCACTGTGAACCAGAGCGTCTATGTCATATTTTCTGATGCTGTGGGGATACAGTGGCTTAGTCACTGAGAACAAACATGTGTAGCTTTTTCCTAGCCTCAATCCTCAGACTATAATCAAATCTTTAGATAAGATCGTACTAGAACGTTTGATATTACAAATTGTTTCACTTGGTGACTTGAGTTTCATTTTTCTAAAAAAATAAAAATTGTTGAATACATTTTAGGTAGAGAGTAGGACAGAATTCTTAATATTACCTAAAAGAGCCCTCATTAGACTTCTGCCAATTTGCATAGCTATGGTAGGTGACAGCCTCAGCTCTAATATTACAAATCAAAATATTGATCAGCTTGGGAAATATATTGAAGGCGTTCTATGTTCTGCAATATTAAATACCCAATAAAATTTAACTATTTCTATAAAAAACAAACACATCTGTCTCATTATTATGCAAACTTGCTTTAATCATTAATAAATTTAGCGTTTTTAATCAATAAAAGCATTGGGTCTACATGCTTATTTTATAAGCTTATATGCTCAAGGTCATATAAAATTTTAGGGGTGTGAAAGGGCTTTTGAGTAGAAAAAAAGCAAAACAAAACAAGATGTTTTGTCCTAAATAACATGAGCTAGATTTCTGATTAGTGGCCCACCATAAGCAGCAAGATTTGATTACAGGATTGAGATTTTTAATCCTACGCCAACAAAACAGCAATGACTGAAGAGTGGGTTCATCAATCATGCCTGTGTAATGGATTCTTTATAGAAAACCCAATAAGACAGGGTTCCCATGAGCTTCGGAAACCTCTTACTTTAGCTAGCCCACACATAGAGGGGAACAGGCCGGGAGTGAATATGGAAGCTCTGCCCTCCTTACTGAGTATTTACAGATGGTATCCATCAATTGTATCGTTAGCAGTAATAGCCTTTTAGATAAACCAGTAAACCCCAAGTAAAAGAATGTCTATAAAAAATATGTAGCCAGTTAATCAAGGTTGGGTTGGAGGTTAAAGGGCTCTCCATCTGTAACTAGTTCATCTTCATAAGCCCTTCATGCTCAGACATGACTGGAATCTGAAGAAGGGTAGTCTAATAGGACTAAGACCTTTAGGCAGAATATGCCCGAGTAGAACATTTATAGGGTACTGACCTGTGTCCCCTAGAGAATCTGATGCAGAACTGTTTGGCAGATATTCTAAAAAGACCTCCACTCTATTCTAATATTACAAGTGAGTGATCTATGAACAGGAAAAAGTCCATAGTTTTTTTTTCTTCCAGGTGTTCCAGACAGTGTTTAAAAATGATCATTTGGGGGCTTCTGAGCTCGTTGTTTCAATGAACTTGAAGTCCTGGAGTGAATGTGACTCAGTTCAGCCACTCTGCCCCTTCCCTCCCTCTCTCTGACTTCCTTCCTTGCTGACACGTCTAAAAGCACACCAGGCAGGCAATTAGGCAGAGGGGATTTAACAAAGGAAATTGGTTACACAGATGTTGGAGAGCTGAGTGAGAAGACAGGGAAGCCCTGAGGCATTGCAGAAACCCCAAGTACAGGAAGCAGCCGCCCCCTCAGCTTGACACCCAAAGGAAGACAGGATGCTAGGATCCTGTGTCGTCAGCCGTTCAGTCATCAGTTTCCAATAATTACTATGTGTCTGCATGGTCTTCCCACGGAATGAGCTGTGGGGATAGAAACTGGGGGTGATCCTTTACACAATTCACAAAGCCTCGTGTTCAACTCCCTATAACAAAGTCAGCAGTAAAGAAATGTTACAAATTCAGTTAGATCACAGGTAAATGGCATAGCAGTCTTCAGAGTGCAGCTCCAGAGACCACAAGTGGACCTTCTACTTCCACCCTTTGGATCAATGAGGCACTGACAGCCAGGTAGAAAGAAGAACAGACAGCAAGGGCCTGAGTTCTTAGTAGCAGAGTGTGGGAAAACTCAGCACGGATTATCTAGTCCCTTTTCCCCTCTCACTTGTAGCATTTCTTCCTCCCAGGGAAGGCCGAAACCCCTCTGGAATGAGTTTTAATTCCCTGATATTCAGCTGATCCACACTAAAGCAGGAGAAGTTTGGCAACATACTCTCACTGTGTTTTATGGCTGACCTGTCATGAGTAACAGAAATTGTAGTTCATTCAGTTTACCTCGAAAGAGACGTGAGCCATGAGCCATGAAAGCACAGGGCTGTAGAGAAGATTGACTCCCAAGGCTCTGGCTGAACCCCAAACAGCTCCTGTCAACTAAATGTACACAGCTCAAATGGGGGACTGGAAAGTAAAGAGGTGGCACATGTGTCTACGGACAACAGGTGAGTAGGGGCTAGAGCCTGGCAAGGAGTGGAGGCCAAGGGAAGGAGTGCTGATCACTGGGGTCTGCAGAAAGGCCATGCAGAAGGACAGTGATTTCATTAAGCAAGGGACAGAACACAGAAGACCAGGCCTGAAATGAAGATGAAGTCTTCTGCACGTGAAAAAATGCCTAGCTATTCCACCAGGTCTTTATAGAAATGTAGCATGCAAACATGAGAACTTCAGCTGATTTCCCCAGGGTTTGCCTGTTCAGGACCATTGCACAGGCTCTTCACCTCAAACCAGTATGAAGCCCAAGACTTTGTCTTGTCTTTAGGCTGTTAGCTGTATCCAGGTCTCTGAGCCTTCTGTAGCCCTCCCTAGCTTCAAATGCAAACTCTGGGTCAGAAGCTTTTGTAGCATAGAGCTTGCCCCTTAACCTTCTTTGCAGGACCCTTTCTGTCCATGATCTTTCTGTCCAGATCCATGCTGTCTCCTGAATCAAGTGTCTGTCTGGTCATTGAAACAGTACTATCAGAGCTAGGCTTCAGAAAAACGCTCTGTGCATCCCAGGGGGTCTCCAGGAGAGTAACAAGGTACCCACAGATCTCTGTTCCTTGTTTCTTCATCTGCAGAATAGAAATGGTTGGCAGCGCCTTTCCCTTCAGAGCTGGAGATCAGGATTAAATGAGATAACATCAGTGAAGCCCTTAGAATATCCCCACGCCTTGCAAGTGCCACTCAAGTGTTTGTGGGGAGGGGTGGTAATGGCATAAAAAAATTGAGAGGAGGCAGGGGAAAAGAAAGAGGGGTTGAGGAAGGGAGGTGGAAGAGGAAAAAGGGTAACTTTAAATTTTCTTTAAATATATTTCTTGTGCTGTTTAGTGTTTGGTTAGCTTGACACAAGCTAGAGGCATCTGGGAAGAGAGACTTAATTGAGAAAATGCCTCCATCAGATTGGCCCATTGGCAATTCTGTTGGAACATTTTTTCAGATTAATAATTGATGTGGGAGAGCCTACTGTGGGTGGTATTAGCCCTGGGCAAGTGGGAAAAAAAGAGCTGCTGAGCACGGCCTGAGAAACAAGCTGGGTAGCAACATTCTTCCATGGTTCTTGCTTCAGTTCCTGCCTCCGGTTCCTGCTTCACGTCCCTACCCTCATTTCCCTCATGACGGAATATAGGCTAAAAGAGAAAATAAATCTTTTTCTCTCCAAATTGCTTTTGATCATGTTGTTTATGACAATAGAAAATAAAACTAGGACCCTACTAAACACACACACACACACACACACACACACACACACACACACACACACACACACACACACACACACATTCACTTTGTTATTGCAAAGATATAGTCTCCAAGAACTATTTTTTTTAAGTATTTATTTATTTCGTGTATATGAGTACATCACTGCTCTCTTCAGACACATCAGAAGAGGGCATAGGATTCTATTATAGATGCTTGTGAGCCAACATGTGGTTGCTGGGAATTGAACTCAGGACCTCTGGAAGAGCAGTCCCTGCTCTTAACTACTGTGCCATCTCTCCAGCCCACCCTCCAAGAATTATTAAATAAAAACATTTAGTTGAGCTAAGAAAAGTAGCACTTAATGACTTAAAACTTGAAAAGAAATGTAGATTTTAAACATTAAGTAAATACAAAAAGACTTAGAACCTGGTGTGGCATTCTTCAATCTGAATACCAGCCTTTGTTTTGATGACAATGTTGCAATAATTCTTTGGATATAATCTTCCTCTTTCTCTGGAGGAGGACTCTCTGAATTGGCCTTCCAAAAGTAATTTTGTCAAACATTCAAACTTAGGAGAAAAAGAGACAGAATGAAACAAAGTGGAGGGCTGTGACAGGCTCCTCCTGCGATAAACATCTCTGCCCTCTTTCATCTACAAAGCTGGTGCAGTTGGACACTCCCCCTGGAAGGCTTGAGAGCACACACAGGATTTTAAAACATGATTATCAGTCTTATCACAGAAGAAAACTCTCCCAAGGATGATAGATCATTAAAATCTCCAGGGAAGAAACACATTCCTCCTTTTCATCTCATTTGAACAGAAGTGCCTTCAGCTCTCTCAAACTCCTCCCATTTTGACCATTCTTTGCCCTCCCTTCCATTCTTAAAGTTTCAGGAGGGACATGAACCTGAAGGCTAAGAATAAAATAGTGCTCTGTCTCCTCAGCCTCTGTTCAATGGTTATATTTCTTTCTTGCTTTGTCCTATACAAATGCACACACACACACACACACATACACACACACACACACACACACACACACACACACACACACACACACACACACACGACTTTACTGTTACCGTCATGTAGGCTTGCAGAAAAAGGTCATGAGCTACTCTGGCTCTTCTTGGCACTCCTGAGATGTATCACTGGTGACTGGAGAATCTGATCTTCAATGGGATTGAATAATGATTGAAAAGTTAATAATAAAGAATTCATGAGAAATCAAAACCAAGCTCCATTTATTTTTAAAGTTTGAAATAATTCCTATGACCCGTTTTACTTGTCATACAATTTGTGTAGTTTGATTTTATTTCAAAAGTAAAATGAACTTTTCTGGGTGCTTATAATTTTGGACCAAACTAGGAGAAAATCGGAGCACAAGAGGAAAGTCTCTTGATAATTTATGACTGCCACACATGTCTATCTTGACCTTCTAGATCCAGCATCTTCTGACAGCTGAGATAAGCAAGCAGGCTGAGGATCCTGACCCAACTTCTTGACAGCTGAGCAGATGACCAGTCTAGATGAGATTCACTTCTATGTGCGTCCATAATCTATATGTGCCTCCTTCCCTTAACAATGGCAGTAGGAAGTGAGAGCAGGCTGAACGAATCCCTGATTCCTGCATATGTATGTTCTAGGGATAACTATCATTTCTACAAAAGTCCTTCCAAACAGAAATACACAGATAGAACTTAGAAGAACTTCTGGATCATCCATCATGCAGAAACATCTCCCCTTTGGCATATAAAAGGGAATAAAGCTCTGGGCAGGTCTCAATGCACCTGTGAAATTTCACCGAGGCAGAGCAGATGCTGCTGAACTGCCTAGGCATTGCATGGGATGAGAGGAATGATGGGGCCCATTGTCTCCAGGTCACAAGCATTGAAATGGACATGGCTGCGGAGATCCTGTTGCTAAATCCGCAGGGTTATTTTCATGACATGACCTGAGGCATCCTTCAGATTTCTAACTCCTTCTCCCAAACTCTATTTCTTATTTTCTACAACTGCATGAGGTGCTTTCATTGTCACTGTTTGGGTGTTTGGTTTATTTGTTTGTTTTCATCCTGACTACTTTGTGTAGTGGGTTGAATAATGTCCCACGCCAAAGATAACCACACATTAATGCCCAGAGTTTATGAATGTGCAAGCGAGCATGAAACATGTATGATTCAAGTAAAAACCTGAAAATTGGTAAATTGCACAGATTTCCTGGATGTGTTTAAGCAATTCTGGGAGTTCTGAGAACCAGAGAACTGTCTGCAGCTCTGGGTGACAGAAGGACCAAGGTGAAATGGAAGTTAGAAGCATTCTGTGTGAGAAGGCTCAGCTGTCCAGGGTCTATTCTGATCTTGGATGAAGAGGGCCAGAAGCTAGAGAACGCACATTCTGTCTAGAAAAGCTGAACCCAACTTCTGCTGACAGCCTGCAAAGAACTCAATCTTACAACCACAAGGAACTAGATTTGGCCAGTCTGCTTGAGCCAGAGATGCCAAGGAGAACAACAGCCTTCATTCCAGTGTGGGGATCCCAAGCAGGGAGCCCAGCTGTGCCACCTTGTCACTGGCTTCAGACACACCGATCCAATGTGAACATAAGCATCTTTTGTCTTAAGCATCGAACTTTGTGCTTATTTGAACGGCAACCACAGAGACATGCATGCTCCAGGAAGGGCAAGCCTATGCCAGGGCCAGAGGGATCTGCTTCTGCTTTTGATAAGTATCTCTCACTCTCTGTGAAGACTATGACTAGGTCAGCTCAGTACCATTCACTGCCTCATAACCAGCCAAGGGTCAGGGGAGAGGGAATCTAATGAGCAAGATGCAGCTGCACTTCCATCTCAAAACGGGCATACAGGGACCCATTCCCTGAAAGGTCATGTGACAAAAGCAGGTGGCTGGAATGAAGGAAGCATTGCATAGCAGCAGCTGTCAGTACACAGCTAAAACTGACACAGACCTGCAAGATGGTGGGTGAGAACAAGGAGACCCCAATTGCATGACTGGGTTGGGTTGGGAGAGACCACCAGACAGAAACAATACAACATATTGAGATCTAAGCATGATGGGACCGTAAATGGAGGAGAGGAGAGGCTTCCCTTCAAAGCTCAGAGAGGTTTCATTAGAGTAAGAGAGAGATAGAAGAGGCCGAATGGGACAAAGGCATGAGACCCATGGAGGAAGGGCAGAAGAAGCCTCTTCACAGAGCAGTCCCGTCCCTGGACCAAATCCCCTGAACAAAGGAAAATTCTGACTTATTGTAGCCTTTTAGGAGTGGCAGGAAGTTTCACATCATACAATTTCATTCAATATAGCACACAACAAGGAGCACAGAGAAGGCAGGCCTCATAAAATGAGAGCTTTTGAGTCACTGCACAGAGTGCTTCTTAACTCTTTGTACCAGAACAGGCTTCTTGGAGGTGTGGCCTGATTCAGGCTATGTAAGCTAGCCTAAAGGTGCAGACTCAGGTGTTAACAGGGAGCAGTCAGCCACCAGGTCGAGCCATCAACCCTACAGAACGCTTATACCTTGGGCAGTCACCCTGAAAGACTCTCAAATCCACTGCGAATGGCTCACACTATTTACTGAACTGTCCGAATCTTTCCCAAGAAAGCCACTGTGATATCTACACAGATGCCAACAAAGAAGCCAAAGTAGGGCCAAGAGCACCAAAGAAGTTAGTGGGCAGTTCACAACCATATTAACTAGTCTTGGTATTCGTTCTTTTCATAGCAGTTTGAGCAAAGGACTCTGAATGTTGCATGACCAGGTTCCAGGCATGGCTACTGCTGTACTCCTGTGTCCTTTGTAAAAATGTGTTTTCCCACTTATTTATCTATTTATTTATTTTTCAACTTTTATTTTCTCTCTCTCACATGGACACACCCATGCCAGGGCTTGTGTGAAAGTCAGAGGAGAATCCATGGAAGTCAGTTCTTTCCCGCCACCATGAAGGTCATGGGGATCCAACTCAGGTCATCCAGCTTAACAGCAAGTGCCTTATCCTCTGGATCATCTTACCAGCCAGCCCCAGCCTTTCTTTACGGAAAGGTAATAGAATGTCAGGATACTGAAGTGACCTATTCATAGCCAACCTAAGGATGCGAACAGTGCTCGGAATGGTGGATTAGTCACCCTCCCACACAGTTCTTGCAGGACAAGAAATCTCAGAACTAAGCCAGTGATTTGTATATTACTATAAAACTCTAGAGAGCCCCTGCTGTTTAAAATAAATGTACGTGTACCTCGACTTACCATGAACTGTGTCCTGATAAAAACATCAGAGACAGGACTGGTGACATGGCCTAGTGGTTAAACATGTGCCTAACAAGGACTGGAGTTTAGGTCCGGAACCCACATAAACACCGGGTGGGCATGGAAGTGAAATTCCAACCGAGGACAACAGAGTCAGGGGATCCCGGAACGACTTACATAGTGAAACTAGCCATATCAGTGAACTCTAGATTTAAATGAGAGGCCTCGCCCCCGTGAAGAAGATGGAAGAAAGATCAAGGATGATTCTTGCCATCAACCCTGGACTTCCATCTGCATGTGTGAGTATCCAAACACATGAGCACACACGCATGAATGTAAACATGCATACATATACACACATGCACATTGAATGTGCGCATGTGCGTGCACACGCGCGCACACACACACACACGCAAGAAAAATGGAAAAAAATAAATCATTACAATCTAAAAATTCTCTTAAAACACCTAACCTACATATAAGCACAGAGGAATCCAGCCTAACTTCAGCATGCCTGAAAACACTCGTTTTAACCTGCATACTGTTGGAAAGACATCTCATCCAAAGCCTACTTGACAGCCAGTTTTGAGTATGCCATACGATTGATTGAGCACCTTACTGAACACGAAAAACAGAGTGGTTGCCTAGTTAGACTTTCCCACTACTGTAAAGCAGAAAGCACACACATCAAATCAACGGGAGTGACAAGCACTGGCAATACAGTGCAGCCAATCCAAACTCGGAGTACTCATTCTCCAAGTTTCTAAATTCTCTTCCTGGGGCCTGAGTGGCATGTCCCCTCAGCCATGTACCATGTGGTAAGAGCTGCCAGCAGGCACAGCTCACACCTGAGTCAGCTGGGTCCTTCGATGTGGTGCTACCAACGTGTGCGTGTGCGTGCATCTGTGTGGCAGCGCTGTGAAAATGGAAACACTGTAACTTGGAAGCAAGAGTTTAAAAGCCTTACCCTAGATCCCCTTGTTTCTAGCTGATCTTATCTCCAGAGATAGCTTCTGAATCATACAGTGAAATCCCACTAAGTACGAACAGGATTGAATAGCATTACAATAGAAAGATATGCCAAGTCCAGTGATCAGGATCCCAGCAGTCACGTGACAGAAGTTAGGAAACTGCACCTGGGAGGTCCTGCAAGCTGCCTACTGCAGGGATCTCTCTGCCCTCAGCCTTCTAGTCCTCGGTCCCCTTTGTCCTACATAGGAGCGCACTTCAGGAAGTCTTCCCCACCTCCTCCTCCTCCTCCTCCTCCTCCTCCTCCTCCTCCTCCTCCTCCTCCTCCTCCTCCTCCTCCTCCATATCTTTGCATTCTACCTGGCAACTCAGAGGCATACCTAAAAAGCTTGTGGACACAGTTCTTGTTCCCAGCATCCCTTGCATTAGAGAGAGTTTGGGGAACTCGTTGAATCATTCTTATTTATTATGGCAAGATCCCAGAAACAAAGCAGAGTGAAACCAGATGACAACTAACACAAGAGAGAGAGAAGGATCAGTGTAGTGAAATGGCTCTCCTTGCTTGCTCACCGAATCTTCTGGCTATCATGCTCAGAGTCTGACCTCTACTGTCCCTCAAATCAAGGCATGTGTGCCTGATAGGGATATAACTGAGTGAATGTTTTCCAACCTGTTTCTGGATCTAAAAGAAAGCAGAACAGAGTCAAAGCTCAAGGAGCTTGTGTGAAACTCGACTTGTGAAAAAATTGACAGAACTCTCTTAACGAATAATCCTATAATGCTGTCTGAGGTCAGTCCTTGCTAACCGGTCTGTAAGCAGTCACTACCATGGCAGAATGAATGAAGGTGGAATATTAAAGGGAAATTATTGGTGGAAAAGAGAGGGTAGGTTATGAGCAGCAATAGGCTTGGTTGAATTGTGTAGGAAGGCAAGAATGGAAAGGTCTTCGCTATAGCCACCATGGGGTTCCATGGACAGTTTGGGTCAAGTCTTCTGCTGCACATAGACCACCATAAAAGCACCAGCTCAGTGAGAGCCCGGTGGATTCCAGACCTTTTACAGAGCTTAGACAGAGGCTGATGAAGCACCTGAATGCTCTCCCATCCTTCACAGCATGACGCACAGTTGATGCCTAAGGCAAGAGTGCGACAAGGTGCATCCTGTAGGGTTTTATTCTCTTTGCTTCCCCCAGGATAGGTGAGGAAGGCAGGAACCTTGGCAAGGTGGCACCAAGACTTTGAAGGCCCTTTAACATGTCAAGTGGTAAATCAAAATCAATAACAGAAGCAACCCCTCACTGTGGTTGGGAGATTAACATCTTTACAAGATAATAAAGGCAACAAATTACATCTGCCAGCACTCAAAGCAAGAGACTCATAAAGACGTTCTTGGATAAGCAATGAGGCCCCATGTCTTGGCCCATCAGATGCAGGGTAAAAGCTGGAATCTGGCCTGGAGGAGCTATAGACCAGCTCTAAGGCCTGCGTGTTTAACACGATGTATCATCTAAGAAGGCTTAGACAATGAGCTCTGGTAGCTTAGAAGATGCACTCGGAAGGAGTCCCAGGAGTGGCAGCAGACATCTGAGTGGTCCTTGTCACTCTCTATCCTTGCTCTGTCCATTTATGGTAGTCATACCCATAAGTCCCTGAGCTGTTTCAGAAAACCTGCCTTGGTAAGCCCAGCCAGCTGGCTGAAGTCAGGAACAAAGTCTTTGTAGCAACCAGAGTGGCTTAGCTGGGATCCTGCTTTCAGTGACTGCTCAATGAGCAGACACAGTGAGGACTGATCTGGAGGGCGCTGCTCTGTGGAAATCAACTCAACTCATCTCCTGCCTCCTCCTTTTTCCTTCATGGACATTTTCTACCCGATTCCATGCATGTCTATCCTGGCGCTACTACAAACCAAATCCAACAGCTTGCTAAAAACTGCTACTCCATGACCAAGAAAGGGTTATTTCAGCAATGGAATGTATTGGACCAAGGGACAATAGGCAACAAGTGCAGTCTATCCTATTAACAGAATAAAAGAGAGAGAAAGCATCATGTGATTATGTTAATTGATGCCCATTGAACATTTGACAACATCCAATGAGCTGTCATGATAGAAGCACTCAACAAACTAGGATTAGGAAGGAACTTCTTCAACCTAATAAAGTACATCTGTGAATAGCCCACAGAGAAGATCGCATCGGATGGTGAAAGGGAGGCCAGAGGCTTTCTCCTTGACCTCAGTCCTAAGTATCTAACCCCTGAGGATAGAGGTTCCTCTCATCGATGTTAGGCAGTGCTGCACTGGAGTTCCTAGCAGGGGCCTTATGCAAGAGAAAGAAACAAAAGAAATTTTGAGCCAAGAGAATGTAAAACTATTGGCAGATGGCACTATCTTTTCTACAGAAAACCCTAAAGAATCCATACACATAAGTATGTTCATATGTGTGTGCACGCACACACACACACACACACACACACACACACACACACACACACACACACATACATGCATACACATGAGTTAACGATAAAGTCAATATAGTTGCAGGGTAAAGGGGTAATTGTGTTTCTGTATACTGGTAATGCATAATCTAAAAGCAAAAAATGAATAACACAAATAGAAAATACTTATGATTAAATTTAATCAAAAGGTGTTTGACTTGTATTTTGAAAATGTGTTAAAAGAAAGCTAAGACACTAGGTGTGGTGGCACACAACACTGGGGAGGCTGAGGCAGGAGAATGAGTCATGAGTTTGAGGCCAACCTGGACTACCCAGGGAGGCTCTATCCCAAGAAGGAAAAGGAAGAAGAGGAAGAGGAGAAGGTAACTAAGGAGAAGAGGAGAAGGGGGGAGTGGAGGGAGAGAAAGAAATCTTAAGCACATATGGACAGAGAGGGTATTCAGGGGCCAGAAAACTCAAGTTGTAATCCTCATATATAGTTTTATGGATTTTATGTAATTCCTTTCAAACTTATAAATGTGACATTGACACATAGATAATCTGACTCCAAATTCATGTTATGCAGAACATTAAAGAGCCACATTTTAAAATGATCCACATATCAGAATGGAAATGTCTCCAAAGGCGTACAAGTGACAAGGGACACATAAGAGCTGCTTGTCATCATTACTTCTTTGGGAAATATGATATTTTGTAGGTACTAGGATAGTCGTAACAACTTTCCTTAAAGGGATAGCTAAAGATGCAGACACTCTGGAAGCTTCATTCGTTGCAGGTGAGAGTGAGCAGTAACCCAGTCACAGCAGAAAGCAATTTGATACTTCTTCCAAGTAGATCCTCCTGCTATCCAGTAATTATTAATATATCAATGGGAACTTCTGCTTATTTAGCTCAGGAGGTGATTATAAATTCCATATTGAGGTGATTATAAAAAACTAGATGAGTCACCTTGTGTTATCACTCAGTGCCACAATCAGAGGAAAGCAAGCATATCTCTGGGATGAACATGGCTTTTGTTTTGTTTTTTAAAAGATTGTGATAGAAGATGCGTGAGTTTGGGCAGAGACATTCTTTACCTTGGGATTGGAAGTGTGTTTAGCCTTAGAGGGCAGACGAAGCAAGTCTTGGGATCCATGTAGGGAAATTGAGTAACTGGAATTCCGGAGAATAAAATCATTGCAGAGTCTGAACTTAGAAACTCCAGACCCGTAACTGATTTCTAGTTTCTTTATCTGTCGATTGTCAGTGAGCTATTGCTGCCCTGGCATGTGGAGGGTGAGGAAGGAGATGGAAACCTTTGAGGTCTTATGTTTAAGCCTAAGGAAGCTCAAACCCTGCAGCTGAGGGTCATCTTTTCACAGGTAGTCCCCACACGTGGTATCTCAGCAGGGTCCCAAAGCTCAAGAAAGCTTCTGCAAACCTGTGTCTTTCCTGGTAGACCCATGTGAATGCATGCTCCCAGTTTGCAGTGGAATGCTTTAAAATGAACATTTGTCCGCCATCCCCTTACCTGGGGACAGAATCACACCAAAAAGCCAGGTGTACACCTGACTGGAAGATTGAATGTGGCACACCAGTGAGAATAGAGAAGACTCTGGGCACCGACAGTCCAGTTTGACAAGCTCTATTCCAGACACAGGTCTTCAGACTTGACAGTGACTTACACGGCTTTTCTCTGTCTGCCTCAGACATACTCTTTCAGATGGATCCATCTCTTCCTAATAATCTCCCTCCTTGCCATTCTCTGTTCTCATAGATACTACTTAATGTATTCTCTGTTAGTCTGCAAATGCTTTCATGCCTTTCAGAAGGACACTGGGTGTGGACAGGAGAGGGGGCTGTATGCAACAATGTCTATCCCTCTTTACTTTCCCTTCCCTCGACCCTGATATTCCTCTGCCATTTGCTTCAGTTCTCCACACTTAATCCCAGTCTCTTAACTCTGACCATGAACTCTGCATTCTCTAAGACAGAACACCCCAGCCGGGGGCTGTTCTGCAGCCTGACAGATGTCTCAGCCAGCCCGTATGTCATTTCTAGTTTTATTTTCATCTCACTTTGCTCATTTATTATGAACTCCTGTAAATTTAAAAGAGATGAATGAAAGCCTGTCAGTACATCGTGTTTATCTGGTTGCTGGTCTGTTCTTGCTCACGGTGGCCCCATGATGCTCTGTGTTCTGTAACATCAGCCCATCTCTTTATTTTGTGTTTCTCTTCTTTGTTTTCCTTTCTTGCAATTTGCCTGCTTTATTTTCTATAAACACGGCCTTCCATTTCATCGGGTGTCAAGGCTCTTGGCGAATGTATGTTATAATCCTACTTCCATCCCTCTACTAAGGTTAGATTTTCTTTGTCTATTTCCTCATTCCTCATGAGTGGATTGTGCATGTCAATCTGAAACTTTCTTTTTATTATTAAAAAAAAAAAAACATTTCTGTATACCCATGACTGCTCAAGCTGATGACATGTGGGCTGGAAGCTCCTGGTACAGACCAACATCACACTGGAAAAGTAGGTAATCATTTGGCCTAGCTGCTAGATCTTGGATCAGGAGCACGAGGCTTTGTCAATTCCAGAGGGCACTGACAGCAAGTTAAGGGACTGTATCCTGTGCGCCAAAGCTCTACCCTCCTGAGACCTGTCTCAACCAAACCCAGGGATGCCACCACTCTTGCCGGCACTTGAAGATTGTGTTTCAGAAACAGAATATGGAGAAGAGGAGATTAATGTGGGAAAAGCAGAGTATGGTACAAGACAAATTTACATTAGTAACAGTGGGAACTGGACTGCTTAAAGCAGATAGGAATGCTATCAGCCATGGCTGCAAGATCCCAGAAGGCAGGTCACTTGACAGGTTAGAAAGAGGGGACAGAGATTTGTGACAACACAACGCTGAGCTTGGGGGCCCCAATAGCTCAGTACTGCTGACCTATTTGCAGCATCCGAGGCAGGCGAGGTGGGAGGGAAGGGCAGTCTCAATACACAGGCCTCGAGTACTTGCTCTCCCAAGCACACATATACATCCATTTTGTAATGGTGGGATGGTGTTCAAAATAGTCTTTTTGGTGATAGTGTACAGTTTGGATGACGGGAGAAAAGGCTAGCTGCAAATGATGAGGCTGGAGCAAGAGTCAGAAGATGACTCAATCCTCCTAGCTGAACGTGTCTCTAAAATACAATTACCCACGAACTGACATCAGCATTCTCCTTGCCAAATCTCTTCATTTTGAATGCAAGGTGTGCTTTCAGCTAGGGGTAATTATCTAATTATCTGTTATCCAGTGTGTATCCCTTCATTTTCTCCTCTTTCTCCCGCTTTGTTTTGTGTGTGGCTTTTGGCGGGCTTGAGAAAAGCATGAGTCAGTTGCCTGTCAGCACAGCTTTGCAGAGGAGAGAACATCATAGAAAAGGAATCACAGTTGTCTCAGGAGCGGAGTGGTAATTGATTACTAATTACTGAAAATCATGTCTGAAGTGGAGGAGGCTCCAGCCCATTTTCCAAGGCTTGGGGTAATTAGCAGACGATCTTGAGACACTAGTATAGGCCCAAGGAGATTGATATCTGAGGAGGATGAGGCTGTTGACCATCCTGGTGGGATCCATTTGTAGCCTCTGAGTGACAGGCCACTCATTTTCAAGCAAGAAAGAGGAGGGAAGGCAGGTTAGGATCAAGGAACTTCTTTCAACAATGTTACTCAGAAGCGGGTACCCCAGAATTAGCCCCAGCCTTCCCTAGCGGCATGGGGGTTGAGGTTGGGGTTAGGGGATGGAATCAAAGAAGGTAATCAAAGCTCTTTGCTTTCTTAAAACTCTTTTTTTTTTTTCTTTTTTTATTTTATTTTTTTTTTATTTACATTTCCGATGATTCCCCTTTTCTTTGGAAACCCCGTGTCCCCTCCCCCTCCCCGCCTCTGTGAGGGAATTCCTCCTCCTACCCACCCGCCCACCCATTCCCATATTCCCA
>CM052712.1:19516048-19531800 GCA_028551405.1 Uromys caudimaculatus | reverse complement strand
CTTTGTCGAAGATCAAGTGACCACAGGTGTGTGGGTTCATTTCTGGGTCCTCAATTCTATTCCATTGATCTACCTGCCTGTCACTGTACCAATACCATGCAGTTTTTATCACTACTGCTCTGTAGTACAGCTTGAAATCAGTTAAGGGAATACGACAAAACCACAAGTCTGATCGTGCCATTGCTCTGCAGCCAGACGTCCAGTGGCTTCCAGAAGGTTCTCAATGCAGCTTGGATGGCACTCCAACTTCCTCATTCTGCTTCACTGCTCTTGAGAGAAAATAACTGGCTGCTGGTGGACCTCACATCTATGAATATCTGCATCAACCACCTGACTGCTCTGTAGCGGGGGCTCTCTTTGCCAACGGCCCTCACTCTTTCTTTTAGTCCTAATGTACCACTGCCAGCAAGACCTCCCAGAACTCCATCACTACGTACTTCCATTGACTCGATTTTTAATGGGCTTTACTTTGTTTCAGAAACAAAGAAAAATACAAAAATCATAAGGAAAATCTTCATATGCCTATGCTTGGTTTTCTCTTACAATATCTTAAACTCACATGCCAGCATGCTATAATTAACAAACCATCACTGATACTTATTTGAATGTCACCTAGTCTACTGTTTAGTCAGAATTCTTAGTTTTTGTCAAAGGTTCAATAACTGTTACTAAATCCTCTTCAAGGTTTAGCTATGATTGTGGTATGGTTTGTCCCTAAAGGGTCATATACTAGAACTTGCTCCTCAGTGTAGACATGCTGAGAATTGTAGGTCTTCAGAAGGTGACAGTTCTGGGTAGTAATTTGATCCCCTGCAGACCCTACCCTCAGGATATGGAGTTCTGAGATCCTGATTGGTTGGTCTGAAACAGAAACAGCCATGGCTCTGGCTCCTGACTCTGACTTTTCAATCTCACCATGGGATATCTCTCACACAGTCCCTCCATTGTGATGTTGTCCACCATGCAGACCTCATTAAAAGCTGATCAGATGCTCAGGCCACGTTATTGAACCACAGAGCTCTGAGACAAATGGACCTCGTTTTTGTTAGCAATCAGCTTCTCCCACTCCTTATAGGTGTCAAGCCTCCTCTCTGTGATGAGTTGGACAGTTTCAAGGATAGTTGCTCAAATCTCTCTGTCAGAATTTGCCTTATGAGTTTCCCCCCCATAATCTATGATAACAGCTTTGTCAGAAGAAATCATATATGTAAAGCATCATTTCCATTGTACTATATTTTCTAACTACTTTTCTGTCACTGATAAAATACCATAATCAAGGCAACTTATAGAAGAGTTTATTTTGGTTACATGGTGTCCAGGGCAGAAAGCTGAGAGCTCACATCTGGAATCACAACCATAAAACTTGAAGATGACAGGAATTTTTAAATTCTCAAAGCCCAAGCCCAGTGAAGATGTATGTCCTCTGACAAGGTTGCTAGTCCTAAGCCTCCCCAGACAGTGCTTCCGACAGGGGATCAGGCAATCAAAGACACAAGCCTATGGGGGAGCATTTCTCATTCAAAACGCCACACATATCAAAGATACATTCTGTCATTAAAGAGAACAGAGCTAAGAATTACATCAGCACATGCAACCCGGACAGAGGAGGGTGAAATAGTTGAAGTCGTAAGTGAAAACAAAGCAAAGGTTAAAATCCTAGCTCCAGAGAAATCATTCCTTAAAATTGAAAGGCAAGTAATTTAAAATGCTTCCCAAAGGTTGAAACTTCACCAGAAGCTTTGCCTTCTGGGAAAGTAGAAAGAAGTTCATCATCCTCAGAGAGAGGAAAATGAACTTGATGCAACCCAGACTACATAAAGAAAGGACCAACCAATGGAGAGAAAAGGTTGTCTTATACTGTTCATCTACTTAAAAATAACTTTCTAAAAGTAGTAATCACAATAGATCAGATACATAAGTGAAATGGACCCTTAATAATAACAATAAGGAAGAGCCAGCATACTGTTGTGTTACAAAAAAAGCATCTCGTTACAATCCGTGTTACAATAAAGCATCTCGTTACAATCCGTGTTACAATAAAGCATCTCGTTACAATCTATGTTACAGTAAAGCATCTCGTTACAATCTGTGTTACAGTAAAGCATCTCGTTACAATCCGTGTTACAATAAAGCATCTCGTTACAATCCGTGTTACAATAAAGCATCTCGTTACAATCTATGTTACAGTAAAGCATCTCGTTACAACCTGTGTTACAATAAAGCATCTCGTTACAATCTGTGTTACAGTAAAGCATCTCGTTACAATCTGTGTTACAATAAAGCATCTCGTTACAACCTGTGTTACAATAAAGCATCTCGTTACAATCTGTGTTACAGTAAAGTATCTCGTTACAATCTGTGTTACAATAAAGCATCTTGTTATAATCCGTGTTACAATAAAGCATCTCGTTACAATCTGTGTTACAATAAAGCATCTTCTGCTCTCAGGGGAAGCCAGCCATTGCTGCTCACATTTCAGCTGTAAACAAATCAGCTAACGTGCATGCTCAAGCTGTTTGGAGGCCACAATCCTTTTCTATCTACCTGTATATATACATTTTATTTGCTTCTGTATGTGGGCAAATGTGTCACAACGCAAGTATGTGTATGTGGAGGCCAAAGGATGACTTTGAAGACTTGGGTCTTGGTGGATCAAACTCAGGCTTACAGGCTTGTGGCTGACAAATGTATTGACCCACTGACTTATTTATTCCATTTTAGGATTACTATCTTAAGAAACTCTATCTGAAGTATTAAAAAACCAGAGAAAGCAGAAAAATAAGTAGAGAGATGCAAATAAACAAGCAACAAATATAATAACAAGAACGTGGTAGCTTAGATCTAAATATCAATAATTACCCTAAATGTGAATGATCTAAGTCATAAAGTAAAACACATTGTCAAAATTTGCAAACTAAACAAGATCCAACTGTATGGTGCCTAAAATAATCATTTTAAATTGATAATTCCTAATTTAGGACAATTTAAATAACAATTTTTCAACTTTGTGAAGGGTTTATCAGTGTTTGATGATTTTTTCAAACTAATTTTTAGTTTAAAATGTTTTTATACAGTATGTTTATCACATTTTTTTACCCCCAGTCTCTCTCATCCTTGCTACCTCCTCTGCACCCACAGTCTCTTTTCTCTCTCTCCCTATTAAAAAAATAAAAACTAAAAATAAAATGAATGAAAAATAGCAAAAGAAAAAGTGCACAAAAATGGAGGAGTGTGTGTGTATGTGTGTGTGTGTGTGTGTGTGTGTGTGTGTGTGTGTGTGTGTGTGCTGGCTAATCACTCCTGGGCGTGGGCCTTGCCCTGGAGTATAGTTGATATACTCAGTGAGAATCCACTGGCGAAAACTGAGTTTCCCTTTCCCAGCAGGTATCAATTGCAAACAGCTTCTTGGTTAAAAGTGGACCTTGTGCTGCTCCAGCGCAAGTCTTATATGTGCTGTCTTGTATCTATTTCATGGAGTGGGGCTTCATTGCAATTTTTTAAAAAAGGTTTGGCTGTTCTCATACTTGATATTTGAGCCACCATTGCACTGAAAGTCAAAGCTGCTTTTGACATAGGATAAATGGTTTATCCTGACACAGCCCACCACTCATGGAGCTACATGTTCGTGAAGTCTCACAGAGCTTGGAAGAAAGAAGACTAAAAAGAGATAGCATACTGCATCGACTCGAGATGTGGGAGTTCCACACTGATGTCAGGGTGGAAAATGGAAGGAGGGGTCATGGTCGAGGTGAAAGAGGGCCTTACATGAGGATAATGGGGTCAATTCTTCTCCCCAGACAACAGCTTTAAATTTGGTTGCACAAATTGATGATATCAAAACGTGAGAGGCTAACATAGTTAGAACTCGAAGAGAAAAGAGGCAAACCACTGTGATAGGGGTCACCCCTTGGCTATGGTCTCCGCTTCCGTGTTCTTAGTTACCTGTGTTCAACTCTTTTGAATCTGTGTGAATCAAAACTCTCTGATGTAGGGCTTGAGAGATGGCTCAGTGGATAGGAGTGTGTGTGGCTCTCACAGAGGGCCTGAGTTCACTCGTGCGTGTTAAAAGCAAAGTTCAATGCTAAAGTAAAAATTCTAATGCTGATTCTAATATTTCGATACTAAACTAAAATTGTTGGCCATCCTTTTGAGAAGGCATTGGACTCCAATAAGCTTCACTAAACATGTCATTGAGTAATGCATGGTGACATTCTTGTTGGCTGTTCTTTTGAGAAGTCGTTGGACCCCAGGAAGCCCCACTAAATGTCATAATTGATTAATGCATGGTGATATTCCTGTCACCAAACTAAAGATAAACTCTTTGTCTGACAGTCTGATAAGTCAGAAAGGCAGAAATAAGAGGCAAATCCCACAGACAAGCTGATTCCACTGTGACAATGATGAAGCCCCTTGGTCATACTCTTTTAAGGCTATTTTAAAATTTAAAACAATTTTATACAATATATTTTAATCATATTCTTTTCCCTACATGATTTTATGATTTTTCTCTTTCTCTTTCTCAAAAAAAAAGATAAAATAAAAAAATCAAAACAAACTTAAAGAAAAAGGAAATAAAAAAAAAGACCAATGAAACAAAAAATGTCAAACTAAAGAAAAGGCATACACACACACACACACACACACACACACACACACACACACACACACACCCCATGGAGTTTATTTTATATGGGTCAGCTTCCAACTACTCCTGTACATGGAGCCTGCCCTGCAGTATGGTTGATATACCTATGACAGTCAATTTAAGAAAACTGGCTTCCCTTACCAAGCAGGTATCAGCTTCTTGGTTAGGGATGGGACTCTGTCTAGTTCTCAGTGCTGCCATTTTGTCAGCTTTGAACCTGTGTGGGTTTTGTGTATGCTTTCAGGGTCTCTGAGAAGGCTTATGTGTGTCAGCCCTGTTGTGTGTCTCTGAAATAATCTGCATGTGACAAGGACCCTGGACTGCTTCCTGTTAACCAGTCATTTACATTCCTATTGTTCAGTCTCTCTGTCATCATCTCCTTTCAATGAAAGCGACTTCCAATGACCAGTTTGCTGTTTGTCTGGGTTTCTTTATGCGCTCAGTAAATCTAGCCTGTCTACACAGCTCGTTGGACACTCATCCTTTCATAGGTGAACAGAGCTACCTGATTATATGACTACAGTAAAGTCAATGACGATCTTTAAATTTTGTTGCAAAGTTTTTAAATTGTTGTCAACTTTTTTTTTTGATGGAAGAATCAGAGTCCTACATTAGCCTTTTTTATGGCTTTGTTCCTGGGTATATACCTTAATTTTTGTTTTTGACAAGTTCAGCTGCATTCAGACGAGTTTGTTTCTAGTCAGCATTTTTCACATCACCCTTGCTGTTAGAAACCACCTATCTTAGTTTCATGTTTTAGAGATCATCATTTTATCAAGTTCTACACATAATGCTACAATATATTTAATACCAAAGGAAAATACCTTTGCACCACCCTCTTGGACCCCAAACATGTTCTAATTAGGCAATTTTAAAATTCTTTAGCTGTGACTTTTGTTATTGTACTCTAGAATGTTAAAGCAACATAATTTTAGAAGTTGGTGTTGTTTCTACCCTGTTGTATATACAATTTTGGTCCTTACCTAATTTTATATTGAAAAGAAACTTTTATAAATCCTTGGAAAATTTTGTACATGTCTTGTTCATATCCATCCCTCTTCCAACTCTTCCCAAACCCTCCTCTTCCCTACTCAGTCAGCTTTGTTCTTACAGGAACAATCTATCAAGACCAATTTGTGCTGTATGGATGAGCATGGCTATGTGGCCTTCTACTGGAGCATGGTTGACTTACTAGGGGCTACACTCTTAAAACTGACCTCTTCCAACAGCTAAAAATTGCCAATAGGCAACTCAGCTACAGAAGGAGCTTTATACACAACTCCTCTCTCTATCCTGGGATTTTGTCCAGTTTGAGCTTGCAAAATCTTGTTAGTGTTATCATAATTGCAGTGAATTCATATGTGCAGCTGCTCTGCTATGCCCAGAAGAACCCCTGGCTATTACACTCTCCCCTCTCTTTTTCTGCAATGATCCTTGAGCCTTGGGAGAAAGGGATGAATTTTATATGTTCCAGTGAGAGTTAGGTATTCTGCAGTGTCTTATTCTCTGTACCTTGACCAATTGTGGATGTCTGTATTAATCATCAGACTAGGTTTGAAAGACTCATTAATTTATGAGTATAATGGTAAGCTCTTAGAAGTAGTTTTAATGCCATATCCATTTATCAGAATAATAAGAGTAGATTCTTCCCTAAGGCCTATGATTTGTCTAACCATAAGTTCTTTGGCCAATTAATGGTGGCAGGAATGTGTTTCATCTCATGGAGCAGCATGAGAAGAAAGGAGTTTTTATTTCATCTTATAGTTTATTCCCTCATCCAGGGAAGTCAGTGCAGGAACTCAAGCAAGAAGATGTAAATACTAACCAGAGCAGAAGTCATGGAAGAGTGCTGCTTACTGGATTGCTCTCCAAGACTTTCTCAAGCTGCTTTCTTATACACCCTAAGTCCACCTGCCCTGGAATGGCTTCATCCACAAAGGCCTGGATGCTCTCACATCAATCACCAGTTTAGAAAATGTACCACAAGCTTGCTCATAGGTCCATCTGGTGAGGCCATTTTCTCAATTGAGGTCCCCTCTGCCCAAATGACTGTAGCGTATGTCACACAACTCCTTTGTCAAATATAGCTCTTTAAGGTTTCCCATTCTCTACACTGCATCTCCACTCAAGTGATGGTGCCCTGTGCTATATGCTTTTTGTTTCATGATGTCTAATGAATTCCTTGTTAGTCTTAAGTGAGAGCCTGTGTTTTCAGGGTCCTGTTCAGAAAGTTCTTTTTTTTTTTTTTTTTTTTTTTTTGATACTTTATTTACATTTCCAATGTTTCCCTTTTTCTAGGTCTCCTCTTTGGGAACCCCCTATCTCCTCCCCCTCCCCACCTCTATGAGGGAATTCCACCTCCCACCCACCTTCCCACCCATTCCCATATTCCCACCTTGACATTCCCCTTTACTGGGGCCTCTAACACCCTCAGGCCCAAGGGCCTCACCTCTCTTCCTGATGGCCAACGAGACCATCCTCTGCACATATGTGGTCTGAACCATGAGTCCAAAGATGTGTATTCTTTGGTTGGTGGTCCAAACTCCAGGACGACCAGGGGGCGGGGGGGAGTCAGGCCCGTTGACGCTGTTGCTCCCTCCATGGGGCTGCAAACTCCCTCAGCTCCTTCAGCCCTTTCTCCAACTCCTCCATCTGGGACCTCACTCTTAGTCCAGCAGTTACTGTAAAGTGAAACTTGGACATTCTGAACTTTTGGGCTAATATCCACTTATCAGTGAGTACATACCCTGTTCGTTCTTTTGTGACTGAGTTACCTCGCTCAGGATGATATTTTCAAGTTCCATCCATTTGCCTGCAAATTTCATGAAGTAATTGTTTTTAATAGCTGAGTAGTACTCCATTGTGTAGATGTACCACATTTTCTGTATCCATTCCTCTGCTGAGGGACATCTGGGTTGTTTCCAGCTTCTGGACACTGAATTCAAATGTAATTCCTACTTTATTCTTATACAAATTCAGAATATTAGGTCTTTTAGGTTGAGGTCCTTGATCCATTTGGAGTTGAGTTTTGTGTAGAAAACTTTTGAGAAATAAGGATCTACTTTTATTCTTTTATGTGGATCTGCCATGTTTGGCTAGTTTTCATTTCAACAGTGTACACATACTGAAAATTATACCACTTCACTTTTCATCTCTGTGTGTTCTTGTCTTTATCTAACTGAGCAAGAATGCAGCACTTCCAGGTTATAATTTTCAAAACCATGTAAGCATGGAGGGTGAAAGTGGACAACTTTAATTTATTCTTAGAGTTATAAGAAAATATTTAGTCTTTTACCATTAAACACGGTGTTATTTAAAGAGTTTTCATTTGGGTTTTACAAATATCCTCTTTCAAGTTAAAATGTCCCCCCTGTTCCTACTTCATGGAAAATTTTTGATATAAATAGATGTTGAGTCTTGTCAAACGAATTATCCAGATCAATTGATAGAATCAGGCAGCTCTTCTTTAGATTTTACAAATTTTGTTTTATATTGGTTTTCCATAATTAAAAATAAATGCCACTTGGCTACTAGGTATTAGTGTAGTTTGCAAGTTTGTATATCTATCTAGACTACTGTTTTACAATCTTTCCCACTTCCTCATGCCTTTTCTTTTTCTCTTCTCTTACACCATATCTCCCTGGTTTTGATATCTCAGTGGTTATGGCCACTGTAAATTCCTATTCTAGATTACAGATGAGAGTGTATACACAGCATTGGCATGATGTCTTCTTTACGCATCTGTTCTAACTCCATGGAAAACTCTAGGTTAAGGATGAGTTTCCACTGTGTGTTCAAATAGAAATTCATTTGATAGATCACTATAATGCTGTTTGGATTGCTTTCTTCTTACATTTATTCTAGCAACCTGTAATTTTGGGGGGAAAAGGTCCCTTTTGGTTAAGTTGTTGAATTTATGTGTATACAATTATTGACATGTTTAATATCCTTTTATTTAATTTTATGAAGTAGCCATGACTAACCTAAAGTCAAATATATTCATTCTCCTCTACCACCCTAGTACTTGGATTAAAGTCTTATGCTACCACAGGACTTATAATATCTGTGGATTTGGTACTGATATCCTCTCTTTAATTCCTAGCATCTTCCCATTGTGTCTTCTCTATCAACGGTGCTAACAGTTTAAAACCCAGATATTAGCTAAATTCATTTTCTCTAAGCTGTCCTTCTGTTTTTGTTAGGTGCGTATTCTTTAGCCAGTTGAAACTGACATAGCAAGCATTCATAGACTAAGTGACCTATAAACAACAGAACCTATTCCTTCTGGATGCTGGACTCTGGAGGTAGGATGCCAGCCTGGATGCATCCTGATGAGAACCTTGGGGTGACTGCCAACTGAGTGCCTCCATGACAGAGAAGGTAGAAGCACACCTGCAACCTTTACAAGGCTGCTAATCCCATCCACAACGGTCTAGCTCTATGACCTCAGCTAATCCTAATTACTTCCAACATTACTTTGGAAGGTAGGGTTGCCAGTGAGTCTTAAGAGATGCACTCATCCAACCTGTAGCAGGTTGTCTGTTTCCTTAACTCTTCATTCTTATCCACTAGTCTTTTCCCTCTGGGGCCCGGGGTTTATTCAGCTTTACTTTTTCTAACTCCTTAAAATGAAGGCCTGGAGCACTGACTCTATGTCTTTCCCTTATTTTCTTCTTTATGCCAAATTATTCCCTCTAATTGCTGTTTTAGGATCGCCATCAAGTATTAATATGTGGTATTTTAATTTCATTAATCTCAAAATATTTTATATTCTAGTATTTTTTGTAAATGAAATGTAAATTGAGAAAAAACCCACTTCAACTGTGGTTATTAACAGAATCAAGCAAATTGATAAACAAATGTATCAAATAGTCCTGAGAAAGGCATCGCATGAGCTTACCTTCCTTAGAGCTCAAAGCTCGGGACAGAACGGGTTTGGCATAAATAATTGCCACACAAGGAACACAAGAAAATTGTGCTTGAGAGTTAGTTAGAGTTACATAAATGAAATTAGGATAAAGTATATTTTTGGTGATTATGAACATTTTTCTTTTGAGAAAATATTCTTGAGAATTTTATACATGTATACAATGAACTATGATCACATGTACCTCCACTGTCCTGTCTACCTCCCACAGGTGTCCCTCTCAGGGACTGACTTTTCTTAGAATCTGCTACAGTGATTTCCCTGCTTTCTTTGGCTTTCTGCTGTCTTCATATGAATTTTCATGGTGGATTAGCTTTCCCAACAGTGCTGTGGTAGAATCTAGCCTAGCACTTAAGAGAAGACCATGGATAAAATTCACTGTGATAGTAAAACATTTGGTGAGCATTTCATAGCAGCTGTTTCCTAGGTGCAAACTGACTTGACTTTACAGTTAATTTTAGAGAATGTTCAGAAACTTTCAAAGGATGCGTGTGTTTCAATTGTGAAATTACTCAAAGCTGGGACCCAAGATTTCAAGCTGAGTAGATATTAGAAGACTTAGAAGTCACTCTGACTCATGCAGTCAGTCTGCACCGTTGTTAGAGGTCAGTACAGATGTCTTCTCCTTCCAGACTAGACATGGTTCTTTTGCACATGCTTGACCAACCTCTTGCTCTAAAAACACCTCCTAAGGTAGATTGACATTCTTCAAATCCCAGTTTTGACTGCATTTGGTTTGCCCTAATGAGGAAGAATCATTACATTTCTTGTTCCTTTCGTCACAAAGGGGAAACAAGCTGTTTCTTGTACACTTACAACAGGCCCATGAGCAAATATGTGCATTTTCCACACCAAACAGTTTCCCAGCTCTGTGCAGGCACCAGACAAGTGTCTGCATTTAGCTCAGTGCTGTGGATATTAACTACGAAAAGTTAGTACAGACCTCATGAGTCAATGGCTCAGTTCTACAAGACTGCCCCCTACCTCAGATGCCAATCATGGGATTTGTCCCCGTGTCACCCAAACGTTTTTAAAATTTAGCTGCACGTTTGTGCTTCCTCATGTTCCATAATTTGCTTTAAGAGCTCACAGAACTCAAAGGAATGCCTTAGTGTTACTGTTTATTTTAAAGGACACACTGAGGAACAACCAGAGGGAGAAGAGCAGCACAGCTCAAGGCATGTTAAAGGTACAGGAAGGGGTGCAGGACTCCCACGCTGCCTCGTACTCCACTCCTGGTACATTTCTGTGTTCAAGGATGGAAGCTATCTACCATGTCATTTAGGGTTTGTGTGGCATGTCCAGTTCTCAAGATATGATGGATTAGCCCACTGGCCACTAATGATTGAACTCAATCTTGGGTGCCTTTCCTCTCCACGGGATGAGGCTAAAAGTCACCATTGCCAATAGTGCCCTAACAATCCAGAGCAACATACAGTCCCCCAGTTACCAGGCACATGTTTCACTAACATGCAAAGAGACTTTCTATCACTCTAGAGACTCCAAGGGTCCTAGCCATGCCTGTGTTAGGAATTAGGGACTAAGGCTAAATGGAACAAAAGATTCTCCAGCCACCAGTCCCTTAGGATATTAGTGACTGAAGTCTGCATCAGAAGCTGGGCACAAATGGTACTTTGCTAGGATAACTGTCCCCCACACTGTTTGAAGGTGTGTCCCTGTATTTTTAATTGTTAATTCTGTACTGGCAGAGAGCTAAGTGCTGGCAGGATTTTGGTGTTGTGATTTCCGTAGCTGGTCACCAGTTTTATAAATGTAAATGTCTTTCCTCACCTGCACTAAGATTATCATATTAAAAAGCAAGCCTCCATGCCTAAAGGCAACCCTAAGGGCTGGATCAGGAGTCATCCTGTTGCTGATTGGCTCAGACTGGAATGTAGCTTTTGTGTAATAAAGAGCAGATGGCTTGACCTGCAGCAGGGATACAGAGGTGGTACTTGCAAGCCATAAGAGATGCAGACAGACATTGAAGAAGACAGAGGGAGGTTGATGGAACTAGAAGCAAGCACTGAGAATCATATGGAGAGACAGAATGTTGGAAAAGTCAGGATAAGTTTAGATAGCTAGCTCACTGTCCCAGCAAAAGGCCATCAGCTTTAAACTATATAGTTACTTCTGTGTCTTAATTAAACCTCAAGTGGTATCCGTGAAAGTCCTGCAATAGCACTTTCTGTTCAAGACTGCCTATCTCACATGTTCTGGTGATTCTGCTTATGTGGCACCCATTAGATGTATATACACTGATCACCCTGTCTAAAATAGTCCCTTCGCAACCATGTGGACCATTCTGTTCTTAAAGGTTACTATGTCTCCCTGTTTTGTTTTTGTTATTGATCTTCCCCAAGAAGAAGATAGTTTCTACATAAGCGCTGTCATAGTGTGCTGCGTCTAACCCTGCGGCTCCTTTGCAGAGAAGAGGGCTGGCCTACGTGAAGTGCTCAGTGCAGATATGTGGTTTAACACAAACTATAAAAGTAATTCAGGATTAATAGAGATACTGAAGGGCTGAATTGCGTTTCCCCCAAAACAACATGGTAGTTGTGTCTGCATGTTAACAATAAGATGTCTAAACTCAGGTCACTGGCACAAAGACACAAACTGGTAAACAATAAAGTCAAACTGATTAGGAATATGGATGTTTTGAGTATTTCCATCTGCTGGACATAAATACTTTATTCTTACCGATGGAAAAAAGCTAGGATTCAGGTGTGAAAAAAGTCTGAATTTGATAAAATAAGAATAAGGGAAAACCTAAAATTTGTAGAACCATTTCCCAAAGGAGATAAACTGAGTAAATTTTATTGACATTTCATGATACATAGGGTTCTGAGCTTATTGAAATGTTGATATGACCTCAAAACAACAACAGGCAAACAAACAACAACAAAACCCCACATGTGCTTACAAGCTATTACTATTCCTAATTTCCACCTGAGAAAGTTAACACAGATTGTCTCAATCCCATGTTCATGATTCCTGAGCTAGCCCATGGAGGAGTGGGTGGAAGCTGACAAGCACTGAGACTCCAAGCACAAAGACTTTCTTAAAAACAGGATGTTGACTTTAAAAGATCTAGAGAAAATTCATTAAAATGAGCTTCTGTGCTTTCTATGCAAGTGAAAAACAATTTGGAGAAACCCATCCCTGAGCCCCAGGTCTTTGTGACAGCCATGGGGCCTAGTTCTACATTTCCCATCCCGAAACCTAGGGCAGCACCAAGGAGGACATGCATATATCTCTCCCTCATGCCCAGAATAGATCCACTGAGTTCACGGCCAACTCAGAAACTATCCCACACTACAGGGGAGATGCAAGAAAATCAAGCAGAGAAGCTGCTATCCAAGCCAGGAGTTCAGAGCAGAAATTGAAGCAAAGGTCATAGGGAAATACTGCTTACTGGTTGATTTCCCCTGGCTTCCTCAGCTACCTACCTTATACAGACCATCCTGCCCATGGGTGGCACCGCTCACCATGGACTAGGCACTCAATCATCTCAATCATTAAGAAAATGTCCACAGGCTGATTTGATGGAAGCAAGTCCTCAATTGAGGCTCCTTCTTCCCAGCTATGTCTAGGTTTGTGTCGAGTTGGCAAAAACTAAGTATGAAATGAGGTGAGGACACTTCACCAAAACTGGAGAGCATTCTGGAAGTAGAGAGTCATATCGAAGTTGAACTTGGGCAGTGTATTTCAGAGGACAAGCCCAGTGCAGGGGAAGTGACATAAGAGTGTCATGAGATGTAAGCTGGAAGAAAGGTCTTCTAAGATAATTCACTTAGCAGATGAAGGAAAACAATCGAAATCTATAGCCAATCACCTTTTACAATTAGAATCTTTCAAACAGTCCCGGCCCCACCTATTCTTCCATCTGAACACTTACTGGCTGTGTTGGGTACCAAAACAAGTCATTCGATACCATTATACACTCAGTAAAATAATTTTCCTTTTATGCATGACAAAATCAACTCAACTATACCCAAATTTCCCATGTTTATGGTTATTTTAAAATAATCTACACTTATTCACATTCAGTTTGTTTCCCCTGGATCAAAACAAAGGGCATGTAAATATGCCAGTGTTCTTTTATGGTCCCAGGTATTGAAGGAGAACGCTTGGTGTCAGATTTCTTCCTTTCTGTCCAGACCTAGTAGTATGGAGTCAGATGCGGCTCTGCCTTCTGGAATACCATCCGTTAGCATCTACAATAGTCCACAAAAGACAAGCTAATAGATTCACCAAGGTCACATAGGAAGGGTATGAACATAATGACTAGTATTAATCTTGAAAAGTTTAAATGTCAGAAAGAATAACTGATGCAGTGAGGACTTTTGCCTAGGGCCTCCCATTTAGCAAGGCCCTTGCAGAGGAGACATTAATTGAAATGCAACTCATGATAAAGAAACCACGGGAGGGTCGAACATCCCCCAGAAAGAGGAAGCATCCAAGACATGCTGGCCAAACATTTACACCAAGTCTATATAGATTTCACAGGACTGCACACCATGTGTCTAGGGATAAGATACCCAACTGTGACTGCTCTTGATGTTGGAATATAGAGCCAAACGTTATGTCAGCCATGATAGATGTTAAAGGGAGATCTTAGAGGACTCAAGGATTCAGAAAATATACTAACTAGGAAGACAATTGACTTCATATAGGGATACTTAGTGGGACTGTGAGAAAACTCTTATGAGAGAGGGTAGATATTGTCACATAAAAACGTTAACTATTATAGAAGAAAGAAAAATTGGATCTACTGAAGCTTAGTGAGGGCTCCCGTAGGCTGGAAATCTAATTAAACATAGATTTTTGTAAAACAGTGGTATCCATCCACTACAAGGCAAGCTACTGGACGGGGTGTTAGAAACATCTGTTGGGGCTGGATGTCAATAAAGATGGTCTGTATGGGGCTGCAGATCCCAGATTCTCTTATGTTAGTGATCTGCACAGACATCAGAAAACTGCCTGCTTAGTACCACAGAGCTTAAGTCACAACACCACCCTTTCTGTTAAGATTTGAGTAACTGCCCCACGAAAAGATGCTTGACTTTGCTGGGGGTTTTTTTTTCAGTATGTGATAGTTTTGCAAATACTTTATTGGCTCAGTCTTTTGTTCACTTGCATTTTTTCCTTAAAGCACAAAAGGGTGAATTATTCCAAAGGACTCTTTAAATTTGGGGAGCATGCTCTGTTAAGTTGCTGATACCCCACAGGGCTGAGCAAGTGTTCCCCTCCCAGAGCTGGCGTAAACAAACTCAACGCAGCAGGCTCTCAAGCATTTCCTTTGCAGATATCTTGAAGGCTCCCAAAGTCTTCATCCTGATCCTCAATATTTGAGGTAAAGTCACAGCTGTAACCACGTTATCTGTTCTTCTTCATACTCATCCTCAATGCCAAGGGGCGATTCTTCCTGGAAAAACCCATCTTTTGTGAAAACATGCAATGTGTTTTTCATAAATAAAGTTGCTTTCTGCTGGCAGAGTGGAAGTATCTTATCGTCACATACAAGGGGAATTTGTGCATGGTCCTGTCTATGCATGCTGAGCCCTGGAGCCAAAGAAAAGAATCTCCTGTCATTAACTGCTCTGCTTAACTAGCCTACTTATTAAGAAGCAAGCCGTCAGTCATGCTGGATAAGCATATCAGATGTAATGGACGCCAGAAGCTGATGAAATACTTTGGCGAGAGCAATGACCAGCTTTGTTATAATAAGTTGTGGTTTGTTTCCAGTGTGGAAGGAGAAAAAGTCATTTATGATTGCTCAACATCCTTGGGTAAAATATTCCTGTCATCTGAATCCAGAGGTTAAAAAAAAAAAAGAGGATTTATTTATTTGTTTGTTTTGCTTCATTTTTTAAGTAGAAATACGGCTTTGCAGTTGAGGGGCCATGGGAGCAAAGCTGGCTTTGGAGACAAGCCTGGCTTCGCTGCAGAACGCACAGTTGTCACTTCTCTTTGCTTGTCACCTCCCTTCCCCTTGACTACGTTCCCTCCTTTCGATGGAGGATGAATGTCCCACATTGTGATGAGCACATGCGATAAAGTAAGAGAAACTGTGGGCTGTGCAGATAAAGACATCATCCTTCTGTCTTGAAGTAATTCTTAAAAAAAAAAAAAAAAAAAAAAAAAAAAAAAAAAAAAAAAAAAAAAAAAAAAAAAAAA
>CM052712.1:19491995-19515948 GCA_028551405.1 Uromys caudimaculatus | reverse complement strand
AATTCATTCCCGAAGGGAATCAAAATTAAATTAAATGTGGGCATGAAATGCAGTGAACGTTCTGATAAGGAGGGAAGGAAGGTATTTATAGCTTGGGAGAGCATTTCCTGAAAACATTTTTAACGGTAAGACCATTGAAAATGATACGCTCAATGGTAGCTGCCCTGCAAAGAGGAGAGGCCCCTGCAGGCTCACACACCCCTGTATTACTAAGCAAAATCTCTCATTAACACGAAAGTTATATTAACATTCCCTGCTAGGCTAATGCAATACACGGCCTCTAAGCAAAGTAAACTTAGAATAAAGCGCAGTCGGGGGAGAAGAAATTAAACTAATTGCTTTTAATCACAAAAAATACAGCCCAGGTTGAGTCATCACTAAAACGGGGTAATTTTCATAAGCATTGAGTACTCTTCAAATGTTTGAAGGATTAGCCTGATAATGTTTTTAAATTACAAACTAAGGGACTAAGAATGAAAAGCCAGGCTACCCTGGGGGGTGCACTTTGGGTACAAATAAAATGCTACAACAGAAGACAGATTTTTTAAAATGAGGGTCTGTTCCGGTTGCAGTATCTACAGATCAAGGAGTCTATAAAGACATTTGGAACAAAATAGATGAAAGAAAATTAGAAGGATGCTAATGGGCCAGCATATCTTATTCTTTCGTTTGCTTGGTATAGCCAAGTAAGTAGTGATTTCCAGGTAATGTGCACCGTATCTTCTAGGGGACTTGCTGGACCGTTTATGTCCTGTGATGTCTTTCATGATCTGCATCCTTTTCTCAAAATACACCCCAGTCTCTCCCACACATCTTCTTTCCTTCCAATTAACCCCTTCCTGGCCTTTACCTTGCAATAACAAGCTTCTTAAGGAATGGATCAAAGATGTATAAATTTCTGTTACCCCCAGTATTTCTGGGCTGAATAAAACTTAGTATTATAGTATGAGCTTACTATTAATAGAACTTACTATTCATCACAGACCAGATAAAATGAATTGAATCATGGAAGGTGATTCTTTTGAGATGCTAGATTGGGTATATCCCGCTGGGGGTAGAAGAGGAAGTGGTGATATTGGCCATTCCATATGGGCAAATTTGATGGAGACTGCCCTCTTATCAGGATATTACACTTTTGAGCTAGGTATGGTGGTGTTTGCCTCTATCCCGGAACTTTGGAGTCAAGAGGCAGCTAAGTACATTGCAATCTACTTGCTATACAGATTTATTTGTCTGCATTGCAAGTTCTAAGCAAATTTGATGGTTAATCCTAATGCCACAAAGCAAAACGAAGACCCTTCATAACAAGATGACACCTTCAGTGACCAAGAGAAATGTGTGAATTTTGATTGATCCCCTCCGTCTCCGTGAAGTGAGTTCTCTGTGGACAGGGGCATTTCTTTTTCATCCCTTGCTGTGACTCTGGCCTGGGAACGGCATTTTCAATAGACTTGCCATACTGGCAGACCCACAGGAGCAGGCCTGGAACTAACCTGTAACTGACTTTCTTTCAGTGTATCAAAGGACAATTGGTGTCTTGCCGGGATAATAGAAATTTTATGATTCAAAATAGATAGAAAAAATAATATAACCACATGTGTGACATGGGTTTGTGGAAATGATGGACCAGCATATCCACATTGAAGAAGAATTCAGTAGGACCCAAGCACACAGCCATTGTTGCTACTAAGATCTCCAATATCCTGCTGAAGAGAAGAGAGGCTAAGATATGCAGGCATTGTAGTAGGTGCAACATTCTGTGAACGGGAGTGAGAAAGAACACAACAGGCAAAGGGAATGAATTATCAATTCATTCATAAGGTTCACTCTTCCTTACAGGCCAGATTAAACAGGATATGTCCAGTGGAAGGATTCCTCTAGCTACTTTCCATTCATTCTCATGTACATTCATTATTGGAGTTAGTCTTCTTGAGTGCACACCATAAGATGCTGCTCCACACCAGAGAGGCTAAAAGAGATAGGTCCCCATCTTGGGACACACCATAGCAGCATCTAGCCAAAGTTTAAAGCTGGCTATACTAAGGCTGTGACGCTAATAATGGTGTGGAAAGATCACACTGAGAGACATAGAGATGGGAAGAAAGGAGAGAGAGACAGAGACAGAGACAGACAGAGACAGAGACAAAGAGATAAGGAGACAGATAGGGTCAGAGAGACAGAGAGAGTCAGAGAGACAGAGAAAGTCAGAATGAAACCTAGGAGCTCAGCCTCTCAGTCCAAACCGAGACATCAGACACTGGAGTGAAGAAATCTTAAATCCCACATCTAATACAAAAGCCTTAAACCCTACATGAGCACTGTCAGCTAAGTCTATGTAACTCCAGAGTCTAAAGGAAGCCATTAGCATCAGTCTTTGTGTGGTTGCATCTAGTCTCCATGGCACCTATTCTCGATAGCCAGAGTGGGAGAAGGAAATGGAATGTGTGGTACCACAGGTAGCAGCTGAGTGGAGAGCTGGCAGGTCTCTTTCAATAAGGACTTGAAGACAGGGAGGTGATACTGGAAACTGAAGGCAACTGCACTGTTCTGTAGATAAGTCAGCAATATGGCCACAAAATGCAGCAAAGAGCAAATGTCAGAACAACCCAGGGTGAACTCGGACTAGTTAGAGTGGTAATTGACGTATTTTAGCTAAGTGCATCATAAGATGAGCATATGGGTAGAGTTCATTGTTAGCCTAAGCTACAGAGGGCCCTGAAGGTCACAACTTCACTGGATTCTCTTTTTCTCTCCTGCAACCCAGAGAAGCAACCACTCAGAATTCAGTACATGCATAGATCACAGGGATATCAAACAGAGAGAAAGAGAATTGTGATCCTGACACAAAACTTAGGAGGTGTGCAGTATAGTCTTGTAAACAGGGACACAATAGCTAAAGTCACCTGAGAGGAAGAAATCTCAATTAAGAAAATGTCTCCATAATTTCAGACTGTAGGCAGGCCTATGGGGCATTTTCTTAACTAGACTATTATGAGTGGTGCTGCCCCTGGGCTGGTGGTCCTGAGTTCTATAAGAAAGGAGGTTGAACAAACCATGGGGAGCAAGCCCGTAAGTAGCACCCCTTCATGGCCTCTATACCAGCTCCTGCCTCCAGGTTCTGGACCTGCTTGACTTCCTGTCCTGACTTCCTTCAATGATGAACTAAGATGTGGAAGTCTAAGCCAAATAAACCCCTTTGTCTCCAAGTGTCTTTGGTCATGGTGTTTCATCCAGCAACAGTCACCCTAGCTAAGAGGAGAGGGTGGGTGACTTTGAGAAGGCCTTGGCCCCAGCTGCTGTCTGATACAGCCATGGTAAGACAGATGCTGAATGAGAACAACCCAATGAACCCCAATAGGCTCACATTCATGAGCAAAAACAGTTGATCCATGTATTGTGTAAAGGAGACCAAAGATAAAACAGTTGATATGACAGCAGTTTGATTCAACAATTCCAAGAAATTGTTCTAAAATAGCAGAGATGGAGAATAGGAGGACATAAATTATTTATTTATGTTTAGGATATAATTTTAAATATCATCTTTAATCTAAATAGAAATTGAAGTGATCTTAGAAGTGTTCACAGTCATTAGGGAATGAAATAAATTGACTGAAAGATATTCTGGGGAGATATTTGAGTTGAAAGGGACAGCATGCTATGTTTTGTGACTCCTTTAGGCAAAGATTCCAACAATGACTCCTTTCTTACATGTCTGAGCCCTTTCTGTGGTAAATTTTGTTTTACCTCAGTACAGCTTTACGGAATCTCTGGATACAGCCTTTGTTTTTCATTGAAGTCTGTAACAAATTTCCTAAAAGGAAAGAAAGAATATGCTCTAAATCATTGTATCATATACCTCATGGTCATTTTGAGGACCAACATTATCTGCAAAGTTCTGCCAAACACAATGATTGCAAATGTGCGTGTAAGAAATTAAAACTAACGTGCACAAATAAAGTTTTCAAATACCAAGCTTTGATGAATTTTAGACAGTTAGGAAATGCTCAAAGACAAAAATAGAGAAGATGCAAATATTTGTGCTCTGCCTGAACACACAAGTCATTAAAAGTCACTCTGTGTTTGTTTCTCATCTCCTCCCATGACTAGGTCCGTCCATCATGCTCAGTGGCCTTCCATCCCTCTGTCTCTATGTGGGATGAGTCTTATCTGCCCTGGGGATGTTTAATAAACTTGGTCCTTACAAATACACAGAGACCACTCAATTAACTGTAATGGTAATCACAAAAAGTAAAGCTTTGCAACTCACTAAACTGTATTTGCTTTGTAACCAATGCATAGTGTGCTGGGCTCAGATGGGAGCCATGTTTTTATACAGGAAGATAAAGATGTGAAATGCAATGTTATCTGTGTCTATGCAGCCACGAGTAGGGCAGCTTAGAAGAGAAGAGCCCTAGCTGCAAGCAACATTCCAAAGAGTCATGTGACCAACCAGGAAACAACAGAGAGGAAAAATGAAAATACATGCTTTAACTTTTGAATTTATTGTTTCAGAATTTCATCCATGTGTATATTATATTTTGATCAAAACCAATTCCCCTTCACCCCCTTTTTCCAAATCATCCCCTATTCTCCCTTTCACATTTGAATTTCATGGATTCTCTCCAAAGAAATGCAGAGTCCACTCAGTGCTGTGTGTACGTGCATGGGTGTGTGGAGTTTGGTTAATGATTATGGCCTGGTTGCTTTTGGTCACCTTGACCCAAACCTAGACACATGGAAACTTCAATGGAGAAATTTTCTCCATCAGATTGGCCAGTAGGCAACTCTGTGGGGGCATTTCCTGATTATTATTGATATGAAAAGGATTTCAGCCTATTGTGGCCCCACCCCTGCACTGGTAAGCCATTTGGATAAGCCATGGGAAGCCAGTCAGTAAACAGCACTCCCCCCAACAGTCTCTGCTTCAGTTCCTGCCTCTAGGTTCCTGCCTGAGTTCCTAACCTTGACTTCCCTTAATTATAGTCTGCAATTATCATCATAGTATCATATATTTATACCATGAAGTCAAATAAACTCTTTCCTCCCTGAGTTGAATTTGGTCATGGTATTTATAACAATCTAATGAAGATGGCCTCTTGGGGCAGAACTCTAATTTCTCCTTTTCTCAGCAGCCATCAATTGCCAATAGCTTATCATCATGGGGTAGAACTTCAGGAGACCCTCCCACATCCATGCCAAAATTTTAACTGCCTAGGTCTTCTCCAGATTTTGTACATGTATTCACAGCTTCTGTGATTGACTTCCTGCGCACCAAGGCACTGAAAATATGCCTCCTTAGAATTCATTTTATTTTAACTTTTTTTTTTTGAAACAGGATCTCACTATGTAGTACAGACTAGCCTTAAACTCCTGATCCTACCCCAGTTTTCTCTAAGAGCCATAGTAGTTTTAAGTCATGCACCAGCCTGCTCAACCTGAAAATGCACTTGTAACGTACCACAGGACCACATTCTTTGAGTAGCCAGACATCACTTTCACAGTTGAGACTTCTGTGCAAAAATAACCATCAAGATTTTAAACCCCTCTTGGTCCAGCCCCCACACTGGACTGGTTCCTGTCCAAGTGACTGAGACCTGCTGACCAGATTTCCTTCCTCAACTCTGCCAGGATAAGATGTGGGCTTTGTAGACTACCTTCTTTTCTACCACTCCACACAGAGTTTCTACCAATGATGAAAAAGAAATTAAATATCTGCCACTGTGATGGGTGACAACAATAATGTAGAAGCCTTTCTAGCTCATAAACATGGGATAAATTACTTTTAGCCTGAATAATAATATCATGAATGGAAAATCATAATCACTTGCATAAATCTAGCCTTTAACCCATTTTATCTTAGGTTGAGTTTGCTGACATCGCCAATGTAAAGAAATAAGTCACAAGGCCATGCCTTCTGTCTGTGTAGGTTTGGCCTTGGGTTTCAGAAGAGGGAGACTTCACAAGAAAACACTGCTTTCCTCTCAACTCCTCACTGCTCAACCAGAGTGGAGCCAGAGCTGTGATGCCTGTGCCCTTGTCTGCATGCACTAGTTCAGCACTTGTGACTGTGTGTAAACTGGACCTCATGCTGGTTCTGCCTCCCCACTGGGCCCTTACATCACCCTTAGATAGCAGCACTTTGCTTCCACCTGACACTTGGCCCTCCTTCCCAAATTGCCCTCTCTCAGAACTGGCTGCTCTAAGGGCTGACAGATTAGATCTCATTCCCATCAGTACCATACTGTACAGAGACCTGCAAGGTCTGAGCAAAGGTTCCCTTGGGACTTTATATTTGCCAAAATACAAGGCCATGTGAGCAGGCATTTGGACATGATTTCTTGGCCTATTCTCAGCACCAAAGTGTGGCTTCAGTGTGGAGAACCTTCATTCTCACCCAGCTGACATTGGCCCCAGTCTCTAGATGAGGTAAAGGACAACAGGTTATCCACATGTGATGAACCTTTCTTTATTATGTCACCTGTCTAGACTCTTTGTTACAAATGTTATTATTTTCTTTAAGCCCTGGTTAATATTACTTACTGAGATTTATCAATATATTGCTCAAAGGAATAACCACTAAAAGTATTTAGAAAGAATAGGAAGTCAACCACTGAAGAGGTATTAGCAGTGGGTTAACCTTATATAAAAAAAAAAATAGATTTCCAAACATCCATAACTTGCCCAAGTGGGGATCACTTGAGATGAAGATTAGAATCCACACAATGGTCACCAAGAGCTTTAAGGATCCACTTGGGACTTATTTGTAGTTTCTCTCCCTTCTGTGGTGCACAATGTCAGCCACTTAGTACTTTCTTTTAAAGGCTGCACTCTGGGAGGAAGCTGTTTCCTTACAGAAGTAATGTGAGCCATTTTAGCCTTAGACAGACAACAGATAGAGCACAACAGATTTGTTCTGAGTTCCCAGAATGCAGCAAAGGGGACAGATGTATTTGCTTCCCACTCTATCATAAGTTAAGAGGACCGAAAGGAATACAGACACATTTAGGCAGCTCTCTTATAGATTTGGGGAAGTGAGAAATGGCCCTGCTACATACAGACACCTTCGTGCCACATCACCAATACCTCCACTTCATTGATCATTTATGAACTGTGATCCTGAGTGCGTGTACATAAAGCTTATTTTAGTCTTCTTAAGTAAGAACATTGCATGAAATTCAGGCCTGCTTACCACGAGTTCATCTGAAACATGGATGTTCTCAGGATTTCTATGCTCTGCATAATCTCCCAGCTGCAGGCATGGACCTGGTACCTCACCAGGGCTGCTCCACTTTAGAGCAAGCAATGGAAGTCTGCTGATGCTAGCAGGCTCTCGGGAGTATGAGAATCCCTCGTCAGCCTTCATCATGGTTTATACTGCAAATGAACCTTTACCCTCCCCAACTCCAAAGTTCACGTCCAGTTCTTTGCTCAGTGTTTCTGAGGAGAAGCCAACTGGAATCTTCTGAGACAGCAAGAAGGCATCCAAACACTGGTGTGGGCCAAGGATGGGTGCTGTCCAAGGCACGGGTGAAACTCCAGAGAGATAAAAGTCAGGCTGAAGAATTTTATCTAAATTTCATAATTACAGAGAAAATCACATTGGAGGAACATTCAAATATGATAAGAAATAATAAGGGGCATAATAAAGGACATTCACTTGAAATTTTAGGCATCAAAATGAGGCTCTGTATCTAGGTTAACTGGAGGTCAAGTTTGAATTTTTCTCTACTAATTAATAATTAATCCAGCACTTTTTGCCTTGTTTAGAGTATTTTTCTCACATAGCCATTTATAAAATATGGGAGATGATTTTTCAAAGAAGACAGTACAAAATATCTACCACCTTCTCTTTAGATATTGCTTCAACACCATAATATTTCAGCCCTGTCACAGGCATTAGGGTGAAACAGTAGTGAAGTTTGAAGTTAGACATTGTGTGTGTGTGTGTGTGTGTGTGTGTGTGTGTGTGTGTGTGTGTGTAATAACTTAGTTTATTTGATTTTCCTTTGTTTTTATTGTTAATAACAAATAATAACATTGCTAAAGAGTAGACTCTCCTCTCAAAAAGCTGAATTCAACCATTATAATTTTCAGTCTATTACATCTGAAACTCAAGTGAACCTTAAATTTTCTAAAATATGCCTGAAGATATGAATTACCAGCACAACTCTCCATACCCCAGATGCCGTGTTGAACTTATAGAATGAAAATCTCTACAAAGTACATTCCATATCCTGAAATTCTTTGCATTTGTCAAGGGGAAATTATTTCTATTTTTAAAATGAAAAGTGACACAGGTTGGCCTGAGGCCTGGGAAGAACTACCAAGTAGTAAGGAGAAATTGCCTTGCGTATTTTTGCAGCCTCACATTGCAAGAGGCAAAATAGGATTGTGAAAAGTCTCTTCATGTTTACTTAACAAATATTAATGTGGAACCAAAGCACTTTTCATGAGCAAAGCACAGTGTTGATCAGTGGGCCTTCATAGAGCATCTATTGTACTGTGAAAGATAGATGTTAAATGTAAAATTGATTCAAACTTAATTAAGACATCATGTAAGAGATCTGAGTTTGTGGTAGAAGGAAAACTCCTAAGGAACTCGTCTTGGTGAAGCTCTAAGGACAGAAGAAGCTATTTATATAAAAGGAAGAATATTGTATTCGTCTGCATTTTGTTCCTGGGACAAAATTTTGATGAAAACCAACTGAAGGGGGAAAATGTTTACTTGGCTTTCATGTCCCAGGTGTATCGTTGAAGGAAGCCAAGGCAGAAACCCAAGCAGGACAGGAGCCAGAATCAAAGGACTGAAGCAGAGATGATGAAGGAATGCTGCTGACTGTTTGGCTCCCCGTGACTCACATAGTTTGCTTCTTTTATGCAACCCTGGACCAGCTGCCCAGGAGTGGCACTAACCACATCTATCAATAATCAAGAAAATGCCACAAAGACCGACCTACAGATCAATCTGATGAAGCCATCTTCCCAGTTAAGGTCATCCCTTTCTAGCTTTCTCAATTTGACAAAAATACCAACCAGCACATAAGTGGTACAGGCAGAGGATGTGGCCATAAAGAAGGTCAGGACATATATTTGAGGACCAGGGTCTTAAAGAGCAGAAAAGTTGGGACAAAGATCATCCGTGAACTTCTGATAAGATAGAAAGAAAGATAAAGCAAGTGGGTCTCTTGTAGGCATTTGCTAAAGGTTGGGACTTGGCCCTAAGCCCAATGAGTTCCTAAGAGTTTTAGAACCAGAAAAAAATAAGTATCAGGTTTAAAAGGGCAAAGATCTAGACATCTCTTCAGAGAAGGTATACACACAGAAAATAAGCATATAAAATAAGCATCCTATGTCATTTGAAATTGCAAATTAAATTGAAAGACAAAGTAGAAGACCACAGGTTCAACCACTGGCACCTAAAATAAAATGAAGATAAATAACTGTGTATGAAATAGAATGGTCAAAATCCAAAACACTGATGGCCAGGATCCTGCCTGGCTGAGATACGGAAGTAACACTTTTACAGAATGAAAAAAATGGTAGATATTCTAGAAGAGAGCTTGGCGGTTTTTCACTCCTACCATAGGCTCCTCCAGTTTTGTGCCTTGGTACCTTGACAATTACCCAATGCAAGATGAGAAGTCAGGCCCCACAGAGACCTCCGCATCATTGTTTACTCAGTATTGTACAAAAGTGGAAGCAACAAAGATGTCCTTTAATCATGCTATCTCCAACCAAAGGATATTTTTCAGTGCCAAAATGAAGTGAGCTACCAAGCCATGGGAAGGCATGGCGAAGACCTAAATTTTGAAGATGCTAATCTGGAAATGATGCCTATTGTTTTATTCCAACTATGTAAGATTCTGGGAAAGGAAAATTCTGAAGACAACAAAAATGGTCAGTAGTTTCTGAGGAGGAGGCTAAGCAATCAGGGCTGGAAGCTCTTTGGTTAGTCTTGACAAAGGTCATGCTTGAGATTAAGAAAAGCACTTTTGCAAAATGTGCTGTAATGTCAGAGAATCCATGTGTAACTCTAGAAATTCTTTTATGGTAAAGCCAATTAATATTTCCTAACACGAAAAAATGGACCCCTTGACATACTTTCCATGACTTTGAAAAATGTCTGCTCCCCTGACACAACTGAAAACATGACATAAGCCTACAGCAGCACATTTAACCATAGACGACGGAGCATGGTAATGCCTCACACTTAATGCAAATGAGTTCCTATTATTCTATTGTTGACGTTAAAATAGCTAAGACATCTCTTAGTGCTGAGAGGAAATAGAACTGCTCAAGGGAGCTTTGCGTCATTGAGCAAGGCCATGAGAAGGCTGCAGACTATGTGTGCGATCACCAAGAACTAACGGTGTTTGAGTATTTTGCTTTACCCTAGGTTCCTGTGCTATCTAGTCTCTGGCCCTTGGTAACCCAAGAAGTGTCAGGCTTTCCTGGAATGGAATCTCATGAAATGAACCTTAAGTCATTTTTTTTTTTTCTACTAAGTCAGGACATCTTCAGCTATCTCAGCTCTTTCAGTGCCAAGTCTGGCAAGGTTTGTGCCCCGCAGTGTTCTGTTCATGACAAGCATCCTCTCTGCCCCTAGTACCCCATCCCCACTGCAAGCTTGGTGTTCATTCCTTCTTGTTTCTGCTCTCCACAGATAAGCTGGACAACTAAGGATAAGAGCATGTGTCTCAGGAACACGATCAATTCTGTATTAGGACACTTATCATGGTCTCTCCAGGAACCCCGAACAGCAGCTAGAAAGTAATTAACTACCTCTTGTACTTCTTCCAAGAGTCTATAGGAAGTTTTCCTACAAAATAATCTTATTATCATTGCTGTTGGATGTGGTGTCATAACATGTCACAGGAATGGGGTTCCATTTCTTAATAACTTTGTTCTGTTGGGACACTTGCTTACACGCCATCTCTATATGGAAGTTACCACAAGTCTTTTGTTTTATTTTATTTATTAATTCTATGACATTTTCACGCAATATATTTTGATCTTATTCACATCCACCTTGTCCTTTTTTTAAAAAAAACGAGTGCAATTTCTGCTGCCCATATAATCATGGGTGTGAAGCCATGCACTGGAGAAAGCTGAAAATGACCTCAGGGAAGTTCAATTGTACAGTAGATGGCAATTGTACAGTAGATGGCAATTGTACAGTAGATGGCAATTGTACAGTAGATGGCAATTGTACAGTAGATGGCAATTGTACAGTAGATGACACAGAGAACCACAGCTGGCCCATCTTCAGAGGAATCAACCTGAAACAGGATATCTGAATGTACCACACACTTCCTTCTCAAGGCTCTGCGATCATAGTATAAGAGGATATCAATAAATAAATAAATAAATAAATACGGTAAGAGCCAGAGGTTGGGATGACCATAGAAGTGTGGTCTTCTGGATACAACAGGGGGATTGTACACATGCACTCTCAGCAAGTATGAATGCATACACAGTACCTGTGTGAGTTCAAGCCAGACAAAATCCTGGCATGGAAGAGGGTGATCCCAGTACCCTACCCTTAGCTGAGCAGCTACTGGCAACTGATGTCTGCTGAAAAGGGGAGAGTTGGTTGTCTTTTTAAGAAGAAAACTAAAACCTGGTTTTACTTGAGAGGATATAAGGGGCCTAATGTTCCTTTTCTATTCATACTTCTCCTCCATGTCACCTTTGACAAGGCATTCTAGGGTTGTTTGTAATTCTCACTCTGCAATGCGACCAAGACATTACAATGGAAGTGTGTGCACACCAAGACAGTGAAGACAGCTCAAGGACTGGAAAGTAGGTCCTTTACTCAGATGCCGTGAGATTTTCCAATATCAGCTTTTCCTTTGGCACATGTCCCACTGGTCTTGCCTATTACACTGCTCCATGACAATTTCTCTGCCAATCAAATCTGCATCATAATTGCTAAGAAGCAAAATAACATTTAATTTTTATTGTCTATTTATCTATTTCTCTTCAGTAAAGTGGCATTCCTCGTGTCCACCTTTCTACTGGCTAAAAGGCCTTTTGCTCATTTATTTTGATGTTGGTAGACGATACAGATAGATGGATGATAAATAGTTTGATGATATCCAGGTAGATAACATAGATACATACATAGATGGCCAATAGAGATGTAGGCTGGTTTAAATTTCAGTGATGTGCATTACAAAGATCTTCCTGGTTTTTGCTTTATGTTAATGTTCTAAGATTGGTTGATAAGCAAATGTTTTTAATTTCCAATGAGGACTTGCAATGAATGCTTTTGGTGTCCCGATGAGGAAATCCTTCCGAACTTCAAGGGCAGGGTGATTTCATCCACGTTGTTTCCTCTCATTTTCCAGCTCTGCCGTTGACATCTAAGTTCTTGACCCATCTGGACTTAATTTCCCTGCAGTGAGAGATAGAGATCTACTTGATGAATCCCTTGCAGGGATATATTTCCTTAGCTCCACATATTATGCAATCCTTCCTTTGAACAGTAACCTGCAGTAACACTGTCACCATCTATCAGAGTGCTATCTGTTTTTTAGGTCTCTCTCTGTGTTGTGTGGTTTCATTCATTCACCTGTCCTCCCTACTCTGCAATCAATTCTGTGCTGTCATTAACAGATAACCTTGGCAACATCTGCCTTGGTTCTCTATCCATTGGAAATACTTTGAAGATGGAGAGTGAATCCTTGTGGCTGCTAGCTCTTTGGGAGCTTATTGTCTGGCACCTAGCATGTTCTCAGCAAATGCTTGCCCAGGACATTTCCATATGTGTTGGTTCTCCCATCAGATGTGGAGTCTTCCTTTTCTTAACCCTGACAGAATGAATAAATATTGAACTACTGGGGACAGTATTTTAATGGTTTGTTAAAGACTAAGCAACTACTGCCTCATTCAAAATGGCTCCTGTTATTAAAGCCATGTGTCATTATGGAAGACTCTTCCTACTTTATGGTCACCTTTGTAAAGCCAACGCCACAATAAAAATGACATACAAGGACAGCCATCCATCCCATTTCATGATGCCAGAGATTCAGAGAAGAATTCTTTGGCATAATTCTAATACCTTGCACTTTAACTATCTATACCTGTTAAATCTTCCCAGTGGGTAAGAACAGGCCAAGCCCACTAGGATTCACTCATATTCCTGACCTGTGGGATCTGACAGCCTAAGGAAAATCTGTGCTTTATATTCCCCAGACTCACAGTTCTGACACTGCACTTGAGAACAGGACACTTAAGCAATGACCTGAACAAGGATCCAGGGCCACCATTAAGCTCTGTGGCCTGAGAGCCTGTGAGTAGTGCATTTCCATCAGCATGCATTGACTCATTGGCCTGACCTCAGTTTCTCCCACCTTAAAACCTGTGTCACACGAAGTAATTCAAAATATTCTTTCCCATCTCCATTGACTTTCTGCAAATGAACTCCGTTTGATATTCTTGTTCTCTGAAGCCTATGGATGCTTATTAAAGTTCCGTCCTCTCTACTCTGCTCATAATCGCAACTGCTGTTCTCAAGACTGATAGTGGTTGGTCGGTCGATAATAGTTACTATTAACAAATTTTATTACCAGGGATACAACAGCCTAAGTTTCATCACACACAAAAGACATTCTTCATTCAGAATATACACTGTGACCATAATTAAAAGGATCTGATACTTGGTATACCTTTACTAGGTAGAGATTTAAAAGGAAACTGATATCATAGGACAAAACTCACATTAGCACGGTCGTTGATAATGCCTGTAACAATCATTAAATTCATTTCTGAGAAACTTAGACTCAAAAGCAAAAAATCATGAGTTGCTAAAGTCCACTGTGATCAAATCTAGCATATATACTTCTGAGTAGATAGAAAGACTCTGCCCTGAAACAAACCAACAACATAGAAACACAGGCCCTGCTATTGGGTCTCATAACACCCCATCGGCATTGCATTTTACAGATGAAAAATAAACAAGAATAAGATGCTAATACGATGTGTAGGAAAGAGTACAAGTTCTGGGGCCAGAGCAAGGTCCAGACACAGACTCCTGATCTCATTCACCTTCTTTGTTCACAAATAGTGAATATTAAACTCACCTTGTACAAAGACATTGGCTAATCTGTGACCAATATATATGATAATAATGCTGTAAAAATATAGAAATTCATCTTTTATCAACTTTCCAAAAAGCTAAATTTCCAGATAATAACACACACACACACACACATACACACACACACACACACACACACACACACACACACACACACACACACACATACAACCTAGCAACTATCACAATAAGGCCAGGGTAATAAAGAAAACTACAAAATGAGATTCATGGGTGCTTAATATAGACAGAGAGATAGATCAATGGTAAGTAAAATCAGCTTCCCATGTGAGCCTGGGGCTCTGACATCAGAGTCTCAGAACTCAGGTAATAATCAGAACTTGTAATTTCAGCAGTCCTAGGGTGGGATCGGAGGCAAAGACAGGAGGATCTTCCAGAAGCTGATGGGCCAGTTATACCAGAGAGCATAGTGCTGTGGCAAACAGAAGAAGATATAGTGCTCCAAACTGGAAAAAAGATAAATACTGGCCTAAGTGTATGTACTAACCTCCATACCCAAGTTGCAGCATGTACATGCTCTGTACACACACACACACACACACACACACACACATTCACATACATGTATACACATACCTTCACATATACATTCTCACACATACCATATATACAAAAAATTTTGAACATCTTATTTGCTGGTAAGATATACAGTATATTTAAAATATGTTAGAAGTGCCACCACCATAAGCATTGATCATTTTTTTAAAGCATTTTTAACATCTCTGCTTGAGCACATGGAAGACCAGAGACCTGACTCACTCCTGCCCTTAACTTTTTTAAATGTTGAAATCTTCACTCAGATCTCAGATAAGAATTGGAAGGCAAATAAACCAGTTCAAGATTGGTTTTCCTTGGTGAGTTTTTGGAATAAAGATATAAAATAAATCTATCCTGAGCCATTCCAGTGCACTGTGTCCTGCATGTCTGACTGCAGACATGCTGTGTGCTTCGGCAGTTTGGGTTCATGCTTTCACCATGTCAGGTCAGGCATCTTCCAGTCTGATCCGAGAGAGGGTTGGAAATGTTTGCGGGGTTCAGCTTCAGCAAACCTTAAGCTCTTGATCATGGGGGGAGGGGGGAAGGTTCTATAAATGTGATTACAGCTGATTTTCTATTGCTCCTGCATAATGCCCATTCAATATACTCAGGAAATCTGGAGGAAGCCAGGACTACCCTCATCTCCTTGGTATCATTTCCCATCAGCAAGGCTCTGCCGTGCTATCCTGTACCACACTGAATTCTCCATTGGAAGATTTTCTGGACACATGGAAGAATTATTACAGTCTCCAGTAGTCTTAGGTAGCTCTTTGCCACTTCTCTTCCCCATTCATCTAAGTGTCTTGGTCTTTTTTGACTTGACTAAATGCTCACTGGTGTCACAACCCTATTATAACCTGTGATACTGTCTTCTCTCTTAAAGATTAGAAATGAAAAACTAGTAAGACTTTGAAATAATCTTGAATTCAACTCAGGTTGAAAAGATTTCTTTTCCAAACATGTCTTGACTTCAGAATTTTATTTTCAATATATCGGTAAGGAATTTATACATTGGCTTTTATTCTAGGCCTAAGAAGACCATGTGTCTTCCCACAGCTCCTTCCCTTTCCTAGAATATTCTTCCCTCCCACTCTCCAAGCACAGCCTTGGATAATCTGATTTTTACCTCCCCTTGGGCATTTCCCCCGATATCTGCAGACATAAACGGGGGTGCTTCCAGCTTTTAGAACAGCTGTTGTCATAGAGTCTCTAATGAATAGTTACCTAAATGGAAGAGATGCTTCTTGCCTGTGTATCCCAGACACAAACACAACAGTAATAGCTCGGTCTCAAGGAGACTGCATTGGATGAAGTTCAACAGACACACGCAGTCCGGGGACAGGCCAAAGCAGGACTCTAGCCTTACAGATTTGTGCTGTGGGACCTTATAGAGTGAAGCAGACGCTGGTGAGAAAGGAGGTCTAGAGAGAAGAAAGAATGGATGTGCTGTTTCTTAGGTGAACCTCTCACGGAACAGCAAGAGAGCAGCAGGGCTAGGGTGAGGGCAGAGTCAGGGAGAAGAGCTTCAGAAATGACATGGCACCAATCATCTCTGTTCCTGCAGAACATGGTAAGAATTTTCAGTGGGTTTTCTTGTATTCAATTGGACATGGTGAGCAGAGACAATAGGAATTCATTTGTATTTTAAGAACTTCATGAATAAAAAATCAGCCTTCCTTCATTACCCCACCCCTTTTTCTCACTTAATAAGACCTGAGGCAATTTCTCCCTGGAAATCTGCTGGCCGGAGAATCAGATAAGAGACCTCCAATTTCAGTTCCTCAGTCTTACTCAAGCTGTGTAGTAGTCCATCTGCCACAGCCTTTCTACCCACAACCCAGGGAACTAAGCAGATCCTCTCTTATAGCTTTCCTTGTCATTCCCATACCTTTATCTCAGCTGCCAACAATCAAGATGGTGTGTGTGCGTGTGCGTGTGCGTGTGCGTGTGCGTGCGCGTGCGCGTGCGCGTGCGCGTGTGCGTGTGCGTGTGCGTGTGTGTGTGTGTGTGTGTGTGTGTGTGTGTGTGTGTGTGTAAAACTTCTGGCCTTATTGACCAGGAAACCATATCCTTATGGCATATCCAGCTTCCCTCCCTTCTGTGGACCTCTCAACCCCCTTCCCTTCTATTCCATCCCTGTTACTGCATGTCAACTGTCAATACCTAGAAACAAGTTCTACCCAGGATCTCCAGTTGTCAGACCTGACAAGAACACAGAAGCATTCCTTACAAGGTAACCCACAGCAGTAAATGCTCCTAACATCCATAAAGGACAATAGAAAACAAGGAGCAGAAAACCTATCCAACAAAGAAAATATCAGAAGATATCAATATCTAGAATTACAATCATCCTAAAGTCAGATGTCTAGACCCTAGAGTACAACCACAGTGGAGAGTAGTCAGGACAGTATTTCTCCATTGGAGCATAGCAAACCTACTAGACTACAGTAGGCTTTGGGAAATGCAATACAGCTGAAGCACAAGACAAGGACTTCAGAACAGCTATTATGAATATGGTCTAGGAACTTAGAGGGACTATGAATAAATCCATTAATGAAAACACATACACACACACACAAAAAAAAAAAACAAACAGTGGAGTGAAATGAGGAAAAAAAACTGCTCAAGAAATGAAAGTGGAAATAGAATTAATAAAAAGTAACTGAAAGAAAACTGGAAATGAAAACTGTAGGAGCTTGAACAGGAACCTGGGAGTCAAGCGTCACCAACAGTGTACAAGAGACGGAAAAGAACGCCTTAGTCATTGAAGCCAAGGGAAGGAATGAACACCTTGGTGAAAGAAAAATAGTAAATCTAACAATCCAGTCACAAAACAGTCAGCAAATCTGGGGAACCAAGAAAACACCAACTCTAAAAATAATAATAGAGAAAGGAGAAGAAACCCAGGTCAAAGGCAAAAACAAACAAACAAAAACCAAAAAAAACAAAAAACCCTTCTGACAAAATCATAAAAGAAAATTTCCTTAACCTAAAGAAGGAGATACTAGAAATATGCAGAACATCAAATAGACTGAACCAGAAAAGAAATACCCCTTAGGACACAATAATCAAAACACAAACTGTACAAAACAAAGAAAGAATATCAAAAGCCATGAAGAGAAACAGATTAAGTAATATATAAAGATAGGTCAATTAGAATAACTCCTGACTTTTCAATGGATATTATGAAAGCCAGAAGCACATGAGCAGATGTTCTACAAACTCTAAGAGACCACAGATACCAACCCAGACTACTATATCTAGAAAAAAATCTCAGTCACAAAGAATAGAGAAAGACATTACACTATAAAAAAAATTAAGCACTATCTATATACAAATACATCTCTACAGAAGGCAATAGAAGCAAAACTTCAACCTGGACAGGTTAACCACAACCAAGAAAACACAAGGAATAAATAATCTCAGACCCACAAATCCCAGGGTGGGACCCATACTACAACAAAATAACAGGAATGAACAAACACTGTTCATTGATATCTCTCAACTTTAAGGATCTCAATTTCTCAATAAAAAGACAGAAGCTAACAAATTACATATGAAATTAGAATCCATCTTTCTGCTGCATCCAAGAAACATATGTAAAGGTCAAGAATAGACATCATCTCAGCATCAAAAAATGGAAAAAAGATATGTCAAACAAATGGACTCCCAAAACAAGCTGGGATAGTCATTTTAATATCTGACAGAATAGACTTCAACCCAAAACTAAACTGAAAAGATATACAAATCAAAGAAAAATACATCAAAAGAATATTGTAACTCTATATATTTATATTTTGTATTTACAAGAGTACTCAAGTTCTTAAAGAAATACTACTATAGATTAAATCACATATTGACCTTCACCCAATCATAGTGGTGACTTCAATACTCCATTCAATAAATAGTTCATCCACACAAAATCGAAATAGGGTAATGTTGAAATTGGCATCATAAAGTAAATCAACCTAACAGGTATTTAAAGAGCATTTCATCCAAACACAAAAGAATAGACCCTCTTCTCTGTGCTTCATGCAATTTCTTAAAACTTGACCACATTCTTGGACATAAAGCAAGTCTCATAAGATGCAAGAATATTGGAAGAATATCCCACATCCTAGCTGACAACCATGGATTAAAGCTGGGTACCAACAACAGAAATGACAGACTGCTCACAACGTCATGGAAACTGAACAGCTCACTAAGGAATAAAGAAGAGGTCAAAACAGAAATGTAATTCCTTTTAGAATTAAATAAAAATGAAAACATAATGTACCCGAACTAATGGGGTACAAGCAAAATAGTATTAAGAGGCAAGTTTATAGCATTTAAGGGCCTATATTTGAGAGACAGAGACAGACAGAGACAGAGAGACAGACATAGAAAAAGAGAGACAGAAAGAGACAGACAGACAGAGAGGGAGAGATATGTCATATTATTAACTCAATGACACACTTGAAAGCTCTAGAACAAAAAAGGAATAACAGACATAGAAGTAGACTGTAAGAAATAATAAAACTCAGGAATAAATCAATAAAATAGAAATAAACAAACAACAATAAAACAATACAAAGGAGTTGGTTCTTGGAGAAAACAAATAAGATTGTCAAACCTTTATATAAATTAACTAAAAGGCAGAGAGAATATTCAAATTAACAAAATAGAGATGAAAGTTAGGACATAATAACAGACATCAAGAAAATCCAGATACTCATAAGGATTATGAATATCTTTGTCAATATTCTTCAGATTATTCCACAAAATAGAAATGGAAAGACGATAACCCAATTCTTCTTACAAGGCCACATTTATCCTAATATACAAACCACACAAAGACCACACAAATAAAATACAGACCAGTTTCCCTAATGAGCATACATGCAAAACTGTAAATATAATACTTGCAAACCAAATACTGGAACATATCAAAAAGATCATCCACCGTGATCAAGTAGGCCTCACTCCAGAGATAAAGGGGTAGTTCAACATATGTAAATTGATCAGTGTAATCCACCATAGAAACAGACTGAAAGGCAAAGAATATGTGATTATCTCATCAGATGCAGAAAGGCCTTTGACCAAATCTAACAATATTTCAGGATAAAAGTCCTTGAGACACTAGAGCTACAAAGGACATACCTGAATATTCACCTAAGTCAGGAACAAGACAAAGATGTCCACTCTCTCCGCATGTATTCAATATAGTACGTGAAGTGTTAGATAGAAAACAAGACAACTGAAGGAGCTACAGATAGAAAAGGAAGAAGTTAAGTGAGATTATTTGTAGATGGCAATAATTGTATATATAAATGACCCTAAATTTTACCAGGAAACCTCTGTAGCTGATAAATATTTCTAGCAAAGTACAAAAGTACAAAATAATACTCAAAAAAAGCAGTAGCCTTCCTTTATACAAATGGCAATTAAAAAAAAAAAAAAACCAGGGTAACAATATCTTTCACTATAAACTCAAAAAACATAGAATATCATGGGGTAACTCAAAATAAGCAAGTGAAAAACTTATATAATAAAAACTTTAAGAAACTGCATAAAGAAATAGAGGAAGAAATTAGAAGGTGGCAAGATCTCCCCATGTTCATGGTTTGGTAGGATTAATAATAGTAAAAATATAGTAAAAAAAATAGCCATCTTACCAAAAGCAATCTACAGATTCAATAAAACCTCTGTCAAAATTTCAACACAACTCTTCACAGAACTTGAAAGTTTCATTTTCAGCTCAGTATGAATAGCTAAAAAAAATTCTTAATAATAAAAGAACTGTTAGAGGTATCAGTATTCCTGACCTCAAGCTATACTACAGGACTATAGTAATAAAAACAGTGTGGTGTTGGCATTAAAGCGGGTACATTGATTAATAAACTCAAATTGAAGACCTAGTCATAAAAATCCACACACCTATGGACATGCGAGTTTTGATACCCACTGGAAAAAAAAGACACCATCTTTAACAAATGACGTGGATCAAACTTGATGATTGCATGTAGATGAATTCAAATGAATCCATACCTATCACCCTGCATAAAACAACCTCACACGGATCAAAGACAGCAACACAAGGCCAAATATGCTGAATCTGAGAGAGGAGAAAGTCGGGAAAGGTTTTCAACTCATTGGCCCAGGAAAGAACTTTCAGCACAAGCAATAAGAACAAAGGTTAATAAATGAGACTCCATGAAACTGAATAGTTTCTGTATAGGAATAGAGAGCACCATTTGGACAAAGTGACATGGAGAAAGGTTTTTATCAACTACAAATCTGAGAGAGGCCTAGCATACAAAATATATTTTAAAAACACACACACAAAAAAACTGGACATTAAGAAAACAAACAACTCACTTAAGAAATGGGGTATGGATATAAGTAGAATTCTCAAAAGAGAAAATACAAATGGCTGAGAAGCACTTAAAGGCTTTCTTTAACATCCTTAGTCATCAGGGAAATGCAAATCAGAGCTACTTTGAAATTTCATCTTAAACTACTCATAATGGCCAAGATCAATAAAGTAAATGACAGATCATGCTGCAGATGTTGTGAAGCAGGGCGAACACTCATCCATCGCCAGTGGGAGTGTAAACTTGTGCAGTTACTATGGATATCAGTGTGGCAGTTCCTCTGGAAGACTGGAATCAGTATACCTCAAGATCCAGTTATCCTCTTGGGCACACCCCTAAAAATACTTTCTCATACTATAGAGACATTTTGTTCAACCATATTCATCATTGCTTTACTTACTTCCTCAAAATTAAAGTCCTAGAGGATGTTCAGCAATGGATAAATGTTCATCAATGGATGAATGAGTAAAGAAAATATGGTACATTTTCACAATGAAATATTTCTCAGCTGTTAAAAATGTAGGCAAATGTATGAAACAAGCAAACAAACAAATCATCCTGAGTGAGGTAACCCAGACCAAAAAGACAAATATGGTATACAATTACTTGGATGTGAATGTTAGCTGTTAATTCTTCAGTAAGAAGGCTACAATCCAAATAACCACAGAGGTAAGTTATAGATGGACAGTTATAGAGTATAGGGAGGACATACTAGAGCTGAAGGATCAAAGCGAGAGAGAGAGGAAGGAGGGAGAAGGGAGAGAATCTGTGGAGAGACAGAGAAAACTAAAGGCCATTTGATGGGTTATATGGAACCCTAGTACAGCAGAAACTTCCTAAAATTCATAAATATATGAGAGGTATCTAAACAGAATTGCCAAATAACAGTGGAGACACAGCCCCAACTGGCCAGTTCTCATTGACAAACGAAGACTCCAGTTCTGAGAATGGATTACATCTCATTGAGTTGTTGGCCAAAGCTACTTCAGTGGAACTCCCAAACAACCCAGGCTATTGCCAGGGCTGTGGGTTGCTCTCCACAAACTGATGTTAAGGCTCTATTGCTAAAGATAGCAGCTACACAGCTCATTGAAGAGCGAAGAGTCAAGCTGGTGCCTACCTACAGCCTTCACTTATACTGTATAGTGTTCAGGGTACTAGAAGGTACTCTGCATGCTACCAAGGGAGAAACACCCACTCAGCTACAAACCCTTCACTCTACAATGACCTGCTTGCAAGATGCACTAGTGCAATAGTGGCACACAGCTTGTGGTGACTAACCAACCAAAATCAGATTAGATTGAGGGCCCACTCATGGACTCCATCTCCAACTCAGCTCTAGTGGTCAACAACCTGAAACTAGATAGCCCAGGGACCTAGGAAAAAACAAATACTACTGCTCTGCTATAGGAACCTAGACAATGTTCAGAGAGTGAGAGACCTTGAATCACTTGGTCTTACATGGGATGTCTGCATCAATTCCCTCTCCTTGAAACTCAGGCAAATATGCAGAAGAGAAAGGAGAAAGATTGTAAGAGCCTGTGAAGGTAAAGGATACCAAGGGAACAGGCCTTCTAGACACAGCAGGACCTGTGTGCCCAGGAACTCAGACTATGGCAGTATGCACAAGGACTGCACGGGTCTGCACCAGATGGGGTCACAGTGCTGGGAGTGGAAGGAGACACAAGCCCACATGCCCAACCCAGAAGCTATCTCTAATTACTAACTAATAAAAATTAGTTTTCTTCAAAAGAGTTTTACTGTATGTACAAAACACTATTGACCAGGTCTCAGGCCAGCAGTAGATGGCTAACACAAAATAAACTCAGTGGTATTTCAGAAAGTGTTTTTGTCTCAAATACTCTGTCTGAGCTTTTTCCTTTCTCTTTCTTTGTTTCTTCCTTTCTTCCTTCCTTCATTCTTATTTTCCCCCTCTAACATTACAGGTCTTTTGCTTATGTTTTCCAACTTTGTGTTTATGGGTTTTCTTGTGTTTATCAGTGTCACTGAGTCTACATTATTTTTCCTTTGGAGATATTGTTTTTCTGTTCATTTGTTTTGTCTTATTTGCTTTTTAATTTTATCTTATTTTAACTTCATTTTTTGTATATCTGTGTGTTTTCTAATGAGAGAGAGAGAGCAAGAAAAAGTGAAGAATTGGGTAGGAACCATTATCAGAATATATTGTGTAAAAAAATCTATTTTGAGTAAATAAATAAATAAATAAATATTTTTAAAGGTTCATGGATACTCAATGACTGCCATATTGAACACTGCAGTGCTTCCTCTGACTTTATTGACTGTCTAACATTGTCTGCACAATTAACTCTCCCTGACTTGGAACAAAACAATACAACCTCCAAAGGTGGAAACTTAGCATAAACCTTCTAAAACAGTAGTTCTCAACTTATCTAATGTTATAACCCTTTAATACTGTTCCAAGAGAAAACGTAGAAATACACAAAAGGAAATTAAACCTGGGAAATAATGAAAAGTTAAGGCCTAACATAGGAGACAGCCAATGAAAGGAGCCCCGTTACACACCATTATACAAACCTGCCCCCTTTTTTTTTTTTTTTTTTTTTTGATGAGAAAAGGAGAGCACTTTATTGATGAATCTTCAGATCAATAGAATTTGGATGGCTTATTGAAACATGTTTTTTTTGTTGTTGTTTTTTTTTGTTTTTTTTTGTTTTTGATACTTTATATACATTTCCAATGTTTCCCCTTTTCTGAGTCTCCTCTTTGGATACCCCCATCCCCTCCCCAACCCGTCTCTAGGAGGGAATTCCACCTCCCACCCCACCCTCCGTCCACCCATCCCCATATTCCCGCCTTGACATTCCCCTTTACTGAGGCCTCTAACATCCTCAGGCCCAAGGGCCTTTCCTCTCTCCCTGATGGCCATTGAGGTCATCCTCTGCCACATATGTGGTCCAAACCA
>CM052712.1:19460947-19491495 GCA_028551405.1 Uromys caudimaculatus | reverse complement strand
AAACAATGACTTTATGAAATTTGCAGGCAAATGGATGGAACTTGAAAATATTATCCTGAGTGAGGTAACTCAGTCACAAAAGAAGGAACATGGTATGTACTCACTGATAAGCGGATATTAGCCCAAAAGTTCAGAATTCCCAAGTTTCACTTAACAGTAACCGCTGGACTAAGAGTGAGGTCCCAGATGGAGGAGTTGGAGAAAGGACTGAAGGAGTTGAGGGAGTTCGCAGCCCCATGGAGGGAGCAACAGCGCCATTGGGCCTGACCCATCCCCCCAGCCCCCCCTGGTCATCCTGAAGTTTGGACCACCAACCAAAGAATACACATCTATGGACCCATGGTTCGGACCACATATGAGGCAGAGGACGACCTCGATGGCCATCAGGGAGAGAGGAGAGGCCCTTGGGCCTGAGGGTGTTAGAGGCTCCAGTAAAGGAGAATGTCAAGGTGGGAATAGGGGCATGGGTGGGCGGGTGGGTGGGAGGTGGAATTCCCTCATAGAGGTAGGGATGGGGAGGGGATAGGGGGCTTCCAAAGAGGATACCCAGAAAAGGGGAAACATTGGAAATGTAAATAAAGTATCAAAAATAAAATAAAAAAAATCAAGTATCAAATTAAACTAAAAAAAAAAAAAGCGTACATTAGTATGCATGGCTTGGATAGCTAGTGGAAATGTCCAGGTTTACAGATGATTCAGTATAGTAATTAAGCTGAAGCAAATAGCATAAGGGTTTTCTGGAGAGGGGAGAGTCTATCAGTGAAGTAAGTCCTCCCATGAAAGAGGAGCACCTTTCTGCACAGTAGCAAAGGCATTTCCCATAGAAAGAGAGAGGAATCAATGGTTAGGTGATTCCCATAATGAAATAGCAATAAATTGCAGGAATGACACCCTGCCTCAGAACAACTTGCAGATGTGGACGCTGAGATTTCACTTCAAAAGGAAACTGTCTCAGACTCTTGGAAGAATACATGGGAGAAAATCTTCACTCATTAAAGTGAGATTTCTTAAATGAGACTCCAAAGCTGAAAATAATGACTCATCAAAATGGCAGACAGATTGTAGTGTGAATCCTTCGTGACTAAGATGCAGGCCTTTAGACCTGGAAAAGCATGGACAGCTCATGCAATGGGAGTATGCACGCTGGAAGCACACACACAGACCCATATGTACTAACAAATGCAAATGTGGGAAAATCAGAGTGACTCTAGAGTAGCATCTTTTCAAGCAGAGGCTCATCAGCATAAAACAACAAGAGAGAAAATGACTTGTAAGGAAATTCCAGCCTGGCTAATGTCACCAGGAAAGGCTGGTTACATTAGAATGTTTACTTTCATAACCTGAGACTGTCCATTAAATCAGTCCAGGTGAAACCGATTTAAGGCTTGTAAGAAAGTGTGTCAGTTTGTGGCACTAGAAATTTCAATGCAGTCCAAGTTCTGACTTGGTGACCTGAGGGTCCTGGTTCCTTCCTCCTGCATCTCTACCTCCAAGCTGCTTTCATTGTAAACCTGTTTCTCTTCCTAACCTCACCAGCACTATGCTTTCTTTACATCATTCTTTCTCCCTAGTTATCTACCTGGTACCCTATGAGATGGTTCCATTATTTTTTGTCACTGATTTTGTGGATGAGGGCTAAGGTGCAATGAGGTTGATTCTCACCCAAGGTGGACTGGCTATATAGTAGGCTGTACACTGCACAGGGAAGCTTGCAGTTTTGACAGAGGGGATGTGAAGGCTGTCCTGAGTCTTTCCATCTATCTTGGGATGACAGCTAGCCATTGGACTTGCTTAGAAAGGTCATATCCCCATGGCTGGCAAGCAGGGAACCAATAAAGGCTTTTAGCTACTGTCACAAGAGTCAGACAGTTCCAGGGAAGCTGTGCTTTACAGCAGCACCTCATTGCCCCCCATCCTGCCAAGAGCTGTCCTCCCACAGTCTGTCTCAGCATCTGGCCAGATGCTTCAAAGTATCTCTGCACCAAACACATCAGTGAAGACACCTATGGCATGACTCGTATGTCAAACTTCATTTGTTTTTTCCAAGACCCAAACAAAGCATGTCAACTGTCTACAGGGGCTGTGTAGGACTTACCTCTGCTCTGGTTCTGAGCATTCTCTCTATCCCTTCCACAGTCATAGGTTCTATGTTTTCCAGGATTCACTGAAAGAGTCCAGTTCCCATAAATCTTCAGACAGAAGCAAGCTGAGAAATCAGATGTTCAACAAATGGGAAAGAGGAAATACCTGCTTCTTGGAGACTACCAAAGCTTCTAGTAACTGCAGTCTCGTCAGAAGCATACAGACCCCCTAGAGGGAGGGATAGCACCTCCATATCTCTTGTCAGCTAGGATCCAACAGCAAAGTCAGTTTCCCATGCCGTTCCAGATGGATTAGTTAATTAGTTCATTAGAGTATGTGGTATTTTAGCTGCCAATTTTAAATTGTGATATTTAGATAATATCATAAATCGTTTGACATCCTGTAATCAACACCATCGAGAATCTTGATGGAAGATGGCTATACAGGCAAGAGGTGGATGCAGTAAAAAAGAAAACAGAGCTGAACTCCTTGCCAACGTGCCCTATGAGTCTGCTCCTAACTGCCATGTTTAAGCAAAGAAGGGAAGATTGGGCCACTGACAAAGAAGGAGAGTGGCCAGGACACCTAGAGCTATCCCAGTTAGGATTTCCAAGGGCAGTCTAGGTACAATCTGAACTGCGACCCAAGACTAAAGCAATGCTAGTCCACAAAACTATTAGTGAGGAAGAAAGGCAGACACCCAAGAGACAGATTCCTGCGCTAACAGCTTGCAAAACACCCTCTTACTTCCAGGTAAAACTCTGTAGTGCAGGCTGAGCACGTAGTGAAGTCTTCCTAAAAAGAGAAGGCTCAGAAGTGGGGCCGTCCCGATATGGACGTGTTTATGTCCCCTAAACCAAACCTCGTTTGTTCAAATAGAGCGTCACTCTGGAAATGATCCCATGCTGAACACCCCTGATGCTGTGGCCCTCTTTCCTGGGCCTTGGTTGTATAAGACTTGAGTTCATGGCCTTCAGTTACAACTGGAGCCAAGAAAATTTAAAGTGAATTCAAGATGCTTCAAAAGGCAAATTCAAAGTTAGGCTGACCTGGAAAAGGCTACACCCTTTTTCTTGTCTCCGGCTGGGTCTGTTTTGAAATTGAGATTTGTCACAGCATCTGATGAGTGTCCCATTCTTCTGAGCTTCGTATACACCCATCATTCTTCCTCCAATGCTTCTATCATATGCAAAGCAGGGTTAGTGTCTGAGACTGGAAAACTCAGCTGTGTTGAGATGAAAGGCATGTGTAGAATGTGGTCACTGACTGCAGCCTGTGCTGTTCAGGTCTCCTGTTGCAACTGTCAGGATATCTGGATTGCTTCCTATAAATGTTTCTGCATAGACTCACCTTCATCTCTGCAGCTGTACAGTATTTCTACGTCTAGTGCAGATTTTGCTTGTGTGTACTGGGGATGCAACTTGGTGCCTGCACAAGCTAGGCAAGTATACTCTCACCGAGATTCATCCTTAGCTCCTATTTTTCATTTTCTATTTTGAGACAGGGTTCAGAGTTTCTACTTCAACCCTCGGTACCTGGGATAACAGGTTTGCACCATCAGGCATGGGCCATAATTTCTAGTTATAGCATGGGATTCTATAGACATTTGGCTTAATTGAATTTTACTGGTGAAGCTGCAGTAAAGTATATTTGTTCTTTTTCTATTTCCAGACTTCATTTAAACACTGAAAAACTTTTATATACTGAAGATGGTCTTACCATGTACCCAGATATGGAGATTAGGGTTTTTGTTTTGTTTTGTTTTTATTGATTATTTTATTTATTTACATTTCAAATGTTGGCCCCTTCCTGGTTTCCCCTCTTGCAAACTCTCCATCCCATCCCCCTCCTCTTGGCATCTATGAGGGTGCTCCCCCACCCACCCACCAACCCCCACCTCACTGCTCTAACACCCCCCTACGCTGGTTAGTTTTAAGTATCAACTTGACACAATTTAGAGTCATCTGGGAAGGAGGTCTCACGAACAAGTGTCAAGATAAGGTTGCCCTGCAGGCATGTATGTAAGGAAATACCTTGATTTTATTAGCTGGAGTGGGAAGACTCAGTAGATCCTGAGCTGCATGGGAGTGAGCAGAGCAGATTGGGCACAAGCTTGCATGAATTTATTCTCTCTCCCCTCTTGACTAAGAATGTAACTAACTGCTTCAATTCCTGCCATTTTGACCTTCCCACAACCTGGAATTTGAACTACTGCAAGCCCCCTCTCCACTAAGTTGCTTTTGTCGGGGTGTTTTATCACAGCAATGGAAATGTTCCCAAGACATCTTTGGAATGTGAGAGCTCTATTAATATTACCCACAGGCATGTAGCATGCTGAGGATAGAGTGGTATCTGGCAGCTGATGGGGAGCCTTAGTGATGAAGACGCTCCATTGGGCACAGACAGAGGCAGTTTCTTCAGCCTTTCCTATCAAGAGTGGTTTATCTCAGTGCAGCTGTCAGAAAGGAGCTCAGTTAACAGCAGCCCATCTGCTCTCTGCCCTGCCTCACTTCTCTGTGAAGAGTGCATCAGGATCAGATGCTAGTTGTAAGGTCCATCAAGTAACATGTCGTGATTTCCAGTGCCTAGTCACTTTCTCCTCTCTCTCTCTCTCTCTCTCTCTCTCTCTCTCTCTCTCTCTCTCTCTCTCTCTCTCTCTCTCTCTTCATGTCTTGCTCTTTTTTATGACAAGGTCTCACTGTGTAGCCTTGGCTGGCCTGGAATTTACTATGTAGAGTAGCCTCAAACTTACAGAGATTCTCCTTCCAGTGTCTTCGGAGTGCTAGGATGGATGGCAAATTAAGTATGATTTTTTTGGTACTCTGGGCTTCCTGATTCATTCTCTAAAGCTCCAAGTGGCTGTTTGTCCAGCAGGTTGTTGACCTCCATGCTGTTTTTATTTAAACAGCATACTTGCTTTTCTGTTCTCTTTTCTTTGCTTTTCACCACTTTTCTCCTCTGGGCATCTGCTGAGGTTTTTTGTTGTTGTTTTTTTTTTAATTATTTTTGATACTTTATTTACATTTCCAATGTTTCCCTCTTTCTAGGTCTCCTCTTTGGAAACCCCCTATCCCTTCCCCCTCCCCGTCTCTATGAGGGAATTCCACCTCCAGCCCACCCGCCACCTGCTCCCATATTCCCAACTTGACATTCCCCTTTACTGGGACCTCTAACACCCTCAGGCCCAAGGGGCTCTCCTCCCTGTGATGGCCAACAAGGCCCTCCTGTACCACATATGAGCCATGGGTCTCTCCATGTGTATTCTTTGGTTGGTGGTCCAGCCTCCAGGAGAACCTGGGGGGGGGGGGTGTCAGGCCAGTTGACACTGTTGCTCCCTCCATGGGGCTCCAAATTCCTTCAGCTCCTTCAGCCCCTTCTCCCACTCCTCCATCTGGGACCTCACTCTCAGTCCAGCAGTTACTGTTAAGTGAAACTTGGGTATTTTGAACTTTGCTGAAGTTGTTAATCAGCTGCAGCAGTTCTCTGGGGGAGGTTGTTGGGTCACTTAAGTATACGAGCATATCATCTGCAAAGAGTGATAATTTGATTTCTTCCTTTCCAATTTGTATCCCTTTGACCTCCTTTTGTTGTCTAATTGCTTTAGCTAGAACTTCAATTACTATACTGAATAGATAGGGAGAGAGAGGGCAACCTTGTTTAGTCCCTGATCTTAGTGGGATTGCTTCAAGTTTCTCTCCATTTAGTTTGATGTTGGCTACTGGTTTGGTGTATATTGCTTTTACTGTGTTTAGATATGGGCCTTGAACTCCTGATCTTTCCAAGACTTTTATCATGAAGGGATGCTGAATTTTGTCAAATGCTTTTTCAGAATCTAATGAAAGGATGATGTGGTTTTTTTCTTTGAGTTTGTTTTTGTAGTGAATTACATTGATGGATTTGTGGGTATTGAACCATCCCTGCATTCCTGGGATGAAGCCTACTCGATCATGATGAATGATCATTTTGATGTGTTCTTGGATTCAGTTTTCAAGAATTTTATTGAGTTTTTTGCATCGATATTCATAAGGGAAATTGGTCTGAGGATTTCTTTCTTTGTGGTTCATTCTGAGGTTTTGGGATCAGTGTAACTGTGGCCTCATAGAAGGAATTGGGTAGTGTTCCTTCTGTTTCTATTTTGTGGAATAGATTGAAGAGTATTGGTATTAGTTCTTCTTTGAAGGTCTGATAGAATTCTGCAGTGAACCCATTTGGTCCTGGGCTTTTCTGGTTTGGAGACTTTTAATGACTGCTTCGATTTCCTTAGGCATTATGGGACTGTTTAGATGGTTTATCTGATCCTGACTCAACTTTGGTATTTGGTATCTGTCTAGAAAATTGTCCATTTCATCCAGATTTTGCAGTTTTGTTGAGTATAGGCTTTTGTAGTAGGATCTGAGGATTTTGTGAATTTCCTTGGAATCTGTTGTTATATCTCCCTTTTCATTTCTAATTTTGTTAATTTGGATTCTGTCTCTGTGTCCTCTGGTTAGTCTGGCTAAGGGTTTATCTATCTTGTTGATTTTCTCAAAGAACCAACTCCTGGTTTTGTTGACTCTTTGTATAGTTCTTTTTTTTTCTACTTGGTTGATTTCAGCCCTGAGTTTGATTATTTCCTGCCTTCTACTCTTCTTGGGTGCATTAGCTTCCTTTTGTTCTAGAGCTTTCAGGTGTGCTGTTAAGCTGCTAGTGTATGCTCTCCCCAGTTTCTTTTTGAAGACCCTCAAAGATATGAGTTTTCCTCTTTACACTGCTTTCATTGTGTCCCATAAGATTGGGTATATTGTGCTTTCATTTTCATTAAATTCTAGGAAGTCTTTAATTTTTTTCTTTATTTCTTCCTTGACCAAGTTGTCATTGAGTAGAGCATTGTTCAGCTTCCATGTGTAAGTGGGCTTTCTCTTGTTATTTTTGTCCTTGAAGAGCAGCCTTAATCCGTAGTGATCTGATAGGAGGCATGGGATTATTTCAATTTTCTTGTATCTGTGGAGGTTTGTTTTGTGACCGATTATATGATCAATTTTGGAGAAGGTACCATGAGGTGCTGAGAAGAAGGTAAATTCTTTTGATTTAGGATGAAATGTTCTATAGATATCTGTTAAATCCATTTGGTCCATAACAACTGTTAGTTTCTTGGTGTCTCTGTTTAGTTTGTGTTTCCAAGATCTGTCCATTGATGATAATGGGGTGTTGAAGTCTCCTACTATTATTGTGTGAGGTGCTATGTGTGCTTTGAGCTTTAGTAAAGTTTCTTTTATGAATGTGGGTGGCCTTGCATTTGGAGCTTAGATGTTCAGAATTGAGAATTCTTCTTCGTAGATTTTTCCTTTGATGAGTATGAAGTGTCCTTCCTTATCATTTTTGATGACTTTTGGGTGAAAGTGGATTGTATTCGATATTAGAATGGCTACTCCAGCCTGTTTCTTGGGACCATTTGCTTGGAAAATTGTTTTCCAGCCCTTTATTCTGAGGTAGTGTTTGTCTTTATCACGGAGATGTGTTTCCTGAATGTAGCAAAATGCTGGGTCCTCTTTATGGATCCAGTCTGTCAGTCTATGTCTTTTTATTGGGGAATTGAGTCCATTGATGTTAAGAGATATTAAGGAACAGTGATTGTTGGTTCCTGTTATTTTCGACATTACTTTTAGGTTTGTGTGGCTATCTTCTTTTGAGTTTGTTGAAAGATTACTTTCTTGTGTTTTCTAGGGTGTGGTTTCCCTCCTTGAGTTGACGTTTACCATCTATTATCCTTTGTAGGGCTTGGTTTGTGGAAACATATTGTGTAAATTTGGTTTTGTCATAGAAAATTTTGGTTTCACCATCTAAGGTAATTAAGAATTTTGTTGGGCATAACAGCCTGGGCTGGCAGTTGTGTTCTCCTAGGATCTGTATGAGTTCTGCCCAGGATCTTCTAGCTTTCATAGTCTCTGGTGAGAAGTCTGGTGTAATTCTGATAGGTCTGCCTTTATATGTTACTTGACCTTTTTCCCTTACTGATTTTAATATTCTTTCTTTGTTTTGTGTATCTGGTGTTTTCACTATAATGTGACAGGATGAATTTCTTTTCTGGTCCAATCTATTTGGAGTTCTGTAAGCTTCTTGTATATTTATGTTCAACTCTTTCTTTAAGTTAGGTAAGTTTTCTTCTATAATTTTGTTGAAGATATTTACTGGTTCTTTAAGTTGGGACTCTTCACTCTCTTCGATACCTATTATCCTTAGGTTCTGTCTTCTCATTGTGTCCTGGATTTCATGGATGTTTTGGGTTAGGAGCTTTTTGCACTTTGTATGTTCTTTTACTGTTGTGTCAATGTTGTCTATGTTATCTTCTGCTCCTCAGATTCTCTCTTCTATCTCTTGTATTCTGTTGGTTATGCTTGCATCTATGACTCCTGATCTCTTTCCTAGGTTTTCTAACTCTAGGGTTGTCTCTTTTTGTGATTTCTTTGTTGTTTCAATTTCTATTTTTAGCTCCTGGATAGTTTTGTTCATTTCCTTTATCTGTTTGATTGTGTTTTCCTATAATTCTTTAATGGATTTCTATGTTTCCTCTTTATGGGCTTCTAGTTGTTTACCTCTGTTCTCTTGTATTTCTTTAAGGATGTTAATTTCTTTCTTAAAGTCTTCTATCATCATCATGAGAACTGATTTTAAATCTGAGTCTTGCTTTTCTGGTGTGTTGGGATATCCAGGGCTTGCTTTGGTGGGAGAGCTGGGTTCTGATGGTGCCAAGTAGCCTTGGTTTCTGTTCCTATGTTCTTGCCCATGCCTTTCGCCATCTTGTTAACTCTGATGTTAGCTGGTCTTACCCTGTCTGGCTGTGGCTTGTCCCTCCTGCAGGCCTCTGAATCAATACTCCTTGAAGACCAGCTCTCTCTAAGAGGTGTTTGAGTTTGGAGAGCTGTGGCACAGGTTCAGCTCTGGGGTGCTGACAGAAACCAGAAGGATCTTGTCCCCAGCTGTCCCTTGGTTCCTGTGTCCTGATGGCTCTGCAAGGGTCCCTCTTGATCCAGTGAGTTTGAACAGAAGTGGTGGTTTTGCCTATGCTCGAAGGTGTGTCAGCATTCCTGGGATACCAGCTCTCTCCTAGAGCCCTGTGGGCCAGGCTTAGGTCCCCAGGTCCCGGTTGGTAGTGGTGCTTGTCTTATCCCCATTCACGACTTTTCCACGCTCCTGGGAGGGTAACTTTCTTCCTGAGCTACTTGGCTATGGAACCCTGGTGACCCAAGCACAGGTCTCCCACCAAAGATGGAAACCGGAAGGTTCCTGTCCCTGATTTTTCCTCCTCAGTCTCTGTTTCCTGGGGGCCTGGGAGGCTAGCTTTCTCCTGGTGCTAATTGGCTATGGAGCCCTGTGGCCCAAGCTGAGGTCTCCTGCCAGAGATGGAAACCGGAAGTTTCCTATGCCTGACTACCTCAGTTCCTGTGTCCTGCTGTTCCAGGCATGTCCCAGTGAGCAGTGGTGCTTTTCTTAACCCCACTCATGGCTTTTACACACTCCTGGGAGGGTACCTTTCTCCTGGCACTAATTGGCTATGGAGTTCTGTGGCCCAAGCTGAGGTCCCCAGGCACAGATGGAAACCGGAAGTTTCCTGTCCCTCAGTCTCTGTCTCCGGCGGGTTCTGGGCAGGTCCCGGTGAGCAGTGGTTCTTGTCTTGTCCCCACTCATGGCTTTTCCATGCTCCTGGGAGAGTAACTTTCTTCTGGCACTGCTTGGCTATGGACCCCTGGTGGCCCTGGGCAGTGGTCTCCTGCCACAGACGGAAACCAGAAGGTTCCTATGCGCGACTACCTCAGTCCCTGTGACCTGCGGTTCGGGCGGGTCCTGGTGAGCAGTCGTGCTAGCCTCACCCCACTCACAGCTTTTCCCTGCTCCTGGGAGGGTAGCTTTCTCCTGGCACTGCTTGGCTATGGAACCCTGGTGGCCCAGGCAGAGGTCTCCAGCCACAGATGGAAACTGGAAGGTCCTGCTGAGGTGTATTACTTGCCCTGGATTCTTCTCTTTTAAGCTCTGATAAAATGGTTCTCAAAATTGACAGAGAGAGAGAGAGAGAGAGAGAGAGAGAGAGAGAGAGAGAGAGAGAGAGAGATTTTCAACATAATTCTCTGTTCTTCTGTTATGCCTAGGTGCATTTCCCCAGGCTGTTACTGCCAGTTGGGAACTTGTCACCTCCTCCCTGTAGGAATATTTGCTACTTGTTGTTGAGGGGTAGATGTGATCAGTGAGCAGCCAGAGCTCTGATATCAACATAAAAGGAAAGCTCATCATCACAGGGACTGGCCTTGGGGTCCTGCTCTAATGTGGGGTTACATACTCCTCACTATACACGAGCAACCCTGCAGATACCAAGGTCTGTGCCTTCCATTGAAAAGCACAATTCTTTCTGTAAGGAGCACAAGAAACTCTGAAAGCCATTCTATTTCCCTTCTTCATTTCAGACATCTTTAATAAACAGTGCCCTGCCTTGAGTTATTTCCCAGAATCCAAAAAAGGTTTTGATAGGAATCTGTTTTTGAAAATTAGACTAGACTGTACATTATAGGGGAGGAATGGTATTGGAATTACTTTAAGTTCATCTTCATTTTATAATATCTGTTTTATGAATAAGACATTGTGATGGTCTTGGGCTAGACAATGTATTTTAAACAACAGAATAGACTAGTATAGCTTTGGTGAGATTTTCAGAAAACTATAAATAACTGGATTTATTTAAAAAAAAAAAAAAGCAAGAGGAAATAATGGAGTAGCCTATGCCCTACGAACAGATTTCAAGTTCACATTCTGTGCAGACCATTCCAAGGATGGGTCTGTTGCTGTAAGTCTCAGAACCCGTGCCAATGAAGGGAAGGCAGGATCACTGCAGTTCTCGGCTACTCAGCAGAAACTTCCTGGAACATTGGGAAGGACCAGCACTTTGAAAACTAAATGTAAAAACATAGCTAAGTCTTTGTGAAATGACTTAAAACAGAAATAAAAATAAAACTGGAAGGAGTAGCCACCTAATGGTTTGACAGCTATTTCTGATACTTTAGAAAATGTAAGAACTTAGAGCAATCTCATAGTCTAGTATTTTTAAGCATAAAACAGCCACAAGCAGAAAGTATGGCACAAATTCTCAGTAAAATAATTATAAAACTTTATTTTATACATGTTTTTCTGCACATTACCACATCACTGGTCCACAAGACAAATGCATAAAATTATTTTATCCACAATCAAATATTAAATAATCATATCGTGAATAACTAAAATTTAAAAAACTGGTTTCATTCAAAAAATACCTCAAATTTTACAAAAGAGGAAAATTTCATTAATAGTTTAGTTTAAGAACATAGCAAAATTCTCAAAGATGCAAGTTTTAACTGTAGGGTGTCTGTCTGTTTTCCTAAGGCAGACTTTGCTGGGCTCTGCTGGGTAGAGGGAGTCTTAGGCCTCTGTCGCCATCAAGTGGAGGGTCTAGTCAGTGAGTGTCAGAGCCTGAAGGGTGCACAGCTGGTCAGGCTCCTTGAGGCCTTCTCTCCTGAGCCCAGGATGCCCTGCTTAGGTTGCACAGAACAAGAAACCACAAGGATATTGTAAGCTTTCTGTGGGTGTAGGCATGTTTCTGGGTAGCATCTAGCAGAGCCAGTAACCTGGTGAAAAAAGTAAGTTCTGCAGATACAGAAGCACTGTAGCTCTGTTGGAAGTGTTCTGATACCAACCAAAGAGTCATGCCACATAACGATTCTGTGAACATGTACTTTCATTTATGGCCTGTGTGCCTGTGTGGTTGTGCATGATGGAGGTCAAGTACAGCTTTGGGGAGTTGTGTCTCTTTGTTCAGAGTGAGTACCACAGATCGAACTCAGGTCCTTAATCTTAGAGATAAGTACCTCTACCTACTGAGTCGTCTTCTGGTCCTATATATGCATTCATATATATTTTAATAAAGTAAGCTCCTGGCTGCAGCCCAGCATTGAGTCTGGTTCTGACACACAGCCCTCACCATTGTAGCTGGCACCTTCGCCCAGAATTCCCTATAGCCATGTATGTCTTTTCTTTTAAGAGTGTGGAGTGTGGTTTTTTTCATTTGATTTTTCTTTTTTTAGGTTTTTGGTGTTTGTTTTTTGTTTGTTTGTTTTTGCTTTTTTTGTTTTGTTCTTTGTATTTCAACATGAGGAGACCTATAAGTTGTCTATGGTGAAGCAAATGCTCAGCTAGCCAGGAATCACTCTAAAAAACAGTGATGTTTAAACACTAGAGGGAAAAAAATTACACGATGTGGAATGTTAGTAAAACCCCAGGGGTGTCTCCTTGAGGTTGTGTACCAGCCGAAATCACTGTGTCCCCTTGCACCATGACTGAAACGAAAAATTCTGATAAGTAGGAAATCTTCCTCTATGTAAAATTCTAAAATGTTATGGCAAAATTATGTGCAAAGAATAGGAAGCCATAAAAATTTCACAACAGCTGGCATAATTCTTCCCCCTATTGTCTTTGTGAGAAAATCTAATATTGGTTCCGAAGGGCAGACCTGATCCACCCCAGAAATGACCAGAGGAAGCCAGCTGCCAACTCCACTTGGCAATACATGTGTGTAGCCCATGGCATGCCCTTCCCGGTCACAGAAAAGCCAGACAGGAGAAAATTTGAATGGATCCAGTCTCTGGTAGAGCAGAGGGATCCTAAGTACCCAGTGAAGTCTTCAGCAGTGTCTCTGGTTTTGCTGCTGACTGCTTTTAGAAACATTACATTTCAATAGAAGTTGAGTAAGTTTAGTCAAATATACTTCTGAGAGAAGATTGAGAATCTTGCCCTTATAAATCTCTGTGAGATTTCGGCCCTTCCCCCAACCCAGGCCACAAATGAAAAAAGAAAATAAGTTTTAAGTGAAAATACAACGTCACAGCAAGCTCTCACACAATATTTATTGGTAAATTGTCACCAACAAACTCTTTAAACACCTCCCCCCCATCTCATCTCTATAGTCTCTCTCTATTTTCTCCCCTGCTTCTGGCTCTCTCCAGGAAGCAGTCCCAGAATGATGAAGAGCTTCCCCCCCTGCCCACCTAGTCCATGGGAATACAGAACCCTTGAGATATCCATGTGTGGTAATACAAAAAGGAGTCGGGGATTGTGGTCTTTCCCTCTTTGGCACCCTCTGGGGATGCCTGGGAAAGGGTTGGTTGAACCCATTCTCTGGTACCCTAAAGAGTTCAGAATCTGGATTAAACTCTTTTCCACATTTAGCTATCCTTGAATATGAAATCCATCTCACAGACACTCTGTAGAAAGCAGCCTATGTGTATGGAAATCAGCCTCAGGCTGTCTGGATGGATAAAAGCACTTGTCTCTAAGCATGATGTTGATCCCTGGGTCCCACATGGTAAAAAGAGAGGACCAAGTATCACAAGTTGTCCTCTAAGCCACCACATGTAAACTGTGGTATGTTACACACACACACACACACACACACACACACACACACACACTAAATAAAATAAAACAGCTTAAAGAAAATTTAATTATAAAATCAAAGATGCCAGCCTTGAAAGAACAATTTTAGTATGAAGATACTAGGACAATTGGGTGGGCGTCACATATAAGAACAAGCTCACCGGTGAGACCACCCGTCAGAGCTCCCAACAGCAGGAACGTGAAGGATGTCCAGGAAACTCTCAGGCACTGTGTGGAAATATTGGATGCAAATTGAGGAAATCGAGACCAGATAAGCCTTGGTGTGGGCAGAGATTGTGAAGTGTGGAACTCCATGCTCTTTGGCCCAACATTCCATCGCAGGAAAGAGAGATCCAGTGTCCACAGAAGGAACTGTTGTGGGGTGTAACAGCATCGAGACTGAAACTGGGGTGGTGTAAAGGTTTCTGCAACCTGGGTCTCAAGGATCAAAAATACTGTTTCTGTCCCACCTGCTCCCATCTTCTTCCTGCCTTTAAAATCCTTCATTTCCTCCTCCAGCATCAGACCTCCATCAGACAGATGATCCCTTTGTTCCCAGCAGACTCAGCAAGCCCTCCAAGCGCAGCTGATGGAGAAGAACACAGCACAAAGGGTGAGTCTTGTGCTTTATGGTGTCTTTTCCCCTCAGAGAAGTATGCGCCTGCATACAGTTCCCTGTTGACCTAACTTGGAACAACTTACAAGTCTTTTGAGATTACTTCCATCTCTCTACTCCTTCCATGATTTTAAGGCTTGTATACCTCAACTTTTATGTTGAGCATCTTATTAATGTTAAATATTTTATATGTGTTAACTAAAACTATGTGTCATACATATGTATGTATATATGTATGTGTGTGTGTGCATGTGCATGTGTGTATGTTCATATATATGAAAGTATATATATATATATATATATATATATATATATATATATATATATATATATATATATGAAAATATTATAGGCAGTCACATACCTAGGATAGACTGCTGATTTCTGGATGTTTACCCTGCATTTCTCAAGGTTCCATTTGGCATTCTTGTTAACCAAGTTTTTGACATATGGTCCTTTGGGGTCATTGAAGATCCAAACCGGGTTGAAAAACGTACAAAAAAATGACACCCAATGTTTTCCCGGATTATGGATTTGTTTTCTTCAGACAAAGAGATGCTTAAAAACTGAAGAATATACTTGCTGTTTACAGTTCTTGGCCAGCAGGCAGGTTAGTAAGATTCGCATCATGTTTCTGTTGAGTTACAGGTCCTTTGCTATACGTTTAAATCATAGGCAACTGTCACTTACACAAAGTCATCCCACGTTCAATAGATGATGCATTACTGATAGACTTTTAAGGTCAAACTTGCTATTGACATGAGACGATTCGGACTCTAAGAAGACTGTAGCTTTAACAATTGCTCCATGGTGCTTAGCAAGGTACACTGCTGGCCCTCTGAAAATACTTCATATAACTGGTGTCAGAAGAGTCAGACACCAACCCCAGCATTATCGCTGACCGTGTTGAACCACCCACTCAGCCTATCAGCTGCAATGTGAAAGCAATCTCCAAACAGTCCCCCCAAATGAAGAAAAAAGAAAACAAGTTTAGGAGTTGAACATAAATGGCAAGTCTAGAACTTCCAACTAAGAACTGTTTTGTGATTATAAAATAGAAGCAAAACAGTTACAAAACTTGAAGCCTTTTTTCAAAGAATGGCTCTCACGTCTAGAGATGCCCCTGGAGTGATAGTTAACATTCTCTCTGCCTTTCATTGTGAGTCTCTCCACTCTCGTGGATCAGCAGCAGGCAAAGGGAGCAGAGACCTCGAGTTGGAGGGGAGCATTCAGAAGCCCTGTGAGTACACAGGGTGAATAACCACACCAGGACCAGCTATCAGGAGGCAGATCAACTTTACTTAGGGTGATTCAAGGCTTATGAAGGGACTGAGGGTAGGAACATCTAGGATAAGCAAAGGTCATTGGGCACCTGAAATGCCTGATTAGCATGGGGAAACATTTCAGGAATCTCAGGTGCTACCTGTACAGGATTTATCAGGACAAAGCGAATTGATCCTGTAATCAAATTGAAGCTACATGACATTCCTCAGATAGAGGCATATGCCAGGGCTTAGAATTTCCCAGACAAGGTGATAGAAGGAGAAGTCCCATTAATGAAGGGAGTCCCCCATTATGTGCCAAACCCTAGAAGGGTATCTGGTCAATAGTAGACTTTTAGAGAGCTTTCCCACCGTTCATTGCTAAACCAATAAAGTCTGAAAAAATGGAATTGAGTTAGACAACCCTAACACTTTCAAGTATCTCTCTTTAGAGCAAGAAGCTCTTAGGTTGTCAGGAAGTAATCATTATCTACCTATCAGTCATTCTAAAGTCCTTCCTGTGATTCACATAAACCAGAGCAAACCCAAAGCTGGAGGAGTGTGTAAACCTCAAGACCCCACCTCAGGAATGAACTAAAGGAGGACACCTGGAGACCAGGTTGGAGCTGTCTGCAGTTCCCAGCCTGTGATGTCACCTGCAACCATTCCCCAGGGCTGGGATTTAGTTTCTGCTCCAAGGCCACATACGTCCTCATGAATGCTACCCCGCTGCATCCCACTGTGCCTTCCTGGCAGCCGCTTCCAGAAAGTCCTTCTGAGGTCTGAATGCTGCAGCTCTTGGTTCTAGAACTGCTCTTTTTGTCCTTTTAGAATGGCTGCTCCCCTGCCATCTTCCTGGTTGTTACTTTTTCTTACACAGCTGATTTTACCGCCCAGCTCTATTTCACTCCCATTTGATTTGAAATATTTGTCAGCAACCTCTCCTCCACTGGCGTTTAGAGCCACACAAGCAAGCTGCTGGTAGATGACTCCATATCTCACCTTCAAACTTCAGTGTCAACTACATGAAGGAAATAAGAATTGGAGTGCCCTCAGTCTGGATGAGGGGCAGGTCAACACGAGAAAATCTCCTCAATGCTGCCAAGTGAAGCTATGGTCAGGCAAGGCCTGTGACTTACCCACACATACATGGAACAACTGCTAAAGGAAGGCCGGAGGAGCCAGAAGATTCTCTCAAGCCCAAGAGACTCCTTCAGTTGACCTTATCAAGGGCCATCTACGTGATCTTGATCACACAAGCATGAAAAAATGACTAAGAAGATTTTTTTTTAACCATCCAAGGGATTTCTCTCCCCAGAGGTTAGGCACAAATGGATATAAGATGTTATTTAGGCAACTATATTGTTTCCTTCTTCACAGAACTTGTTGCCTAGATATAAGATATACCTACAGCAAAGAAAATAGATCCACTATGATTGTAACCTAAATATTAAGTGATGGCTAAATATCTCTCTTCTGACCTGAAAATCATTTGGAAGGGACATCACCCTGATTTTTGGCCACTCAAACAACTATCAAAAGACATAAAAGTAGGTCATGGGTTCATCACACTGGTTGGGGGGGGGGATGAGGAGCCCAACAAAAGAGGTTCTTATGAAACCATCAAGAGATTTTAATGAACTTTGATTAGAAGTTTTAAAACATCCTGGGTTCTAGCTTCTCCTGGTTCCCTGCCTGGGACTTGTCAGCCTCATAGCTATCTCCTTTGCTTCTCCCTCACATCTCTTTCCAGACTCCAGTCAAAGACGTCCTTTTCTCTCTACATCTGATAGTTGGAATCTTTTAGATAGGTGTGCCAAAGGGGTACCCCACACTGCTACTACACCTAACAATCAAAATTCAGCTTAAAGAAGCCAGGTCAGTTAGGCTTGCCTCTTCAGAAGGAGAGGGATGGTAAGGACAGGAGGTAGAAATGAGCAGTTTAAGGTTTTTAAAAAAAAAAAAAAAACAAAGACATCCCCCCCATCCCTGCAAAACAATCTATTTCTTTCTTCACTAGGAGCAAAAGCTGCCATGGGGACTCTTGGCAGTTTCATCCTTGTCAGAAGCCAAAGATGGTGTTTGGGGAGCTCTGATCTTTAACTTGGTTCCTAAATGACTCTAGTCTTTAAGGAAGCAGTTTCTTCAGTGAGTTTGAAGAAAAGAATGTTTAAAAATAAGAGTAAGAAAATTTAATATGAGTGTTAAAGTAATAATGAAGGCCTGTTAAGAGAGCATTCTTCTTGGTGAAGAGAAGAGAGTTTCACCCTGTGTGCAGACCCAGCATTCCAATGGGGCCAGGTCAATTTCCTGGCCAAGGGACCCTTCCCCCCAGGAAGGCAGGCTCACATTAAATCATGCTAATGAAATAGATGAAATAATTAATTCCTTGTACTTGGGGCCTAACTCCAGCTTATTGAGTCAACTATTATTAAATAGACACCCCCTCCCTATTACCATTTTTTATTCCAAGATGGGACAAAAATAAAGAGCCAACATCTCAATGAGTTTGAAGAAAAGAATGTTTAAAAACAAGAGTAGGTATTTGTAAGAAAACTAAATGTGAGCCTTTTCTATCAAATATTATAAAACTTTTATAACAAGGAATTCTAATTTTTCTCCCTCATAATGTAAGATTTTTATGCAAATATTTTAGTATCCTTCACTCAGTAAAACTGATGTTTATACAAAGGTCCTGCTACATTCTTTGATTGAAGTGGTTGGCCACCTCCCTCTCCATTTTCTTTGCATCAATTCTTTTACAAACTAGTAGTGATAGCTATTCATGGTTGTCTACTTGATTATGTCTGGAATTAACTGAAATTCAATTATCTGGATATACCTGTGAGGGATTTTTTTTTCTTAGTTGGATCATTTGAAGTGAGAAGACTAGAACTTTTAATCCAGATCTTTTGAGGTGGGAAGACTCTTAATTGGGGCCACATCTTCTGCTGGCGGTCTGTATAGAGGGAATGGAAGGAGGAAGTTTGGTCTTTTTACCTGATTCCTCTCACTCTGGATGACAAGTTCATTCCTTCACTGGCATTAAGCTACTTCTCTGGGAATTCTGGCATACACTAAAGAGCAGCTGAGACATCCAGCCTCATAGACTACTGGGTTCTTGGACTTCCCATTGGCAGATAGCCATTGGTAGACTAGCTGGACCACAGCCTGTAAGCCATTCTAATAAATCCCTTTTCTATACACATTAATAGATATTACAGAGATTCATTCTATCAGTTCTATTCATTTAAAAAAAAAAAAAAAAAAACCTAAGTAATACACTAGTCAATCTCAAAAGACTGTGAGGTCAGACCCCAGCCAATGGCAAAGACACATAGTAACCACCTTCCTTAGAATAAAAATCAAATGCCCTGCCCGACTCTTTGTGCTTGGTTCTCCAATTTTGTGAACAGCACACCCTCTTGGTCAAGAGTAAAATTTAACCTTGTAGAGACACTTCAATCGGTGGTCTCCTTCTTCGTGATCCTGAGCTTCTCTCTAGTATCCTGAAGGTGATCATTTCTGAGGCGATAATGTTCCAGTCTTTGGTGTATGGTGTTTGTCTTAAATGTTGAGGGAAGACTCTTGATGCTGTTAGAACCATGCCAACTCCAAGGGCACATACAATAGTCTCCTGGATACATAATAAAGATATCCTGTCCATGACCTTCAGCGTCTAAGGAAATAGGTTGAATGAGTGACTCCATAAAGCTAGGAGGAACACAGGGTCAAACTAAGAAAACCCAGTTCACGTAGAGCATAGAAAGTGTGGTCCACTCCATTAGCTGATAAATAAATGAGGTCTCTGAGGCCTCCTTGCATCCTTCATTTTCAGCTCTATGCCTCCTAAGTTCTCATTCCTCTTTATTGTCCTCCCTCTTCCCAACTTTAGTGAGCTATCTTTTGCCCCGAATAACAAAAGCAGCTTAGACAATGGAGTACTACTCAGCTATTAAAAACAATGACTTCATGAAATTCTCAGGCAAATGGATGGAACCTGAAAATATCATCCTGAGTGAGGTAACTCAGTCACAAAAGAACGAACATGGTATGTACTCACTGATGAGTGGATATTAGCCCAAAAGTTCGGAATACCCAAGATTCAATTCACAGCAACTGTTGGACTGAGTGTGGGGTCCCAGATGGAGGAGTTGGAGAAGGGACTGAAGGAGCTGAGGAAGTTTGCAGCCCCATGGAGGGAGCAACAGTGTCAACTGGCCTGACCCCCAGTGCTCCCGGAGACTGGACCACCAACCAAAGAATACACATGGAGGGACCCATGGTGCTGGCCACATATGTGGCAGAGGAAGGCCTTGTTGGCCATCAGTAGGAGGAGAGGCCCTTGGGCCTGAGGGTGTCAGATGCCCCAGTACAGGGGGATGCCAGGGAAGGAAGACAGGAGGGGGTGGGTGGGTGGGGGAACACCCTCATAGAGGCAGGGGAGAGGGATGGGATAGGGGTTTTCCAAATGGGAGACCTGGAAAGGGGAAAACATTTGAAATGTAAATAAAGTATCAAAAAAAAAAGCAGCTTAGAGACCCTCCTTCCAGTACTGTGGCTGATGCTGCCAGGTGTTTCACTATTTTACTCAGATAGACACTGTAGCATGAAGAAGATGAAGAAGCAGGAGAAGGAGAAGAAATGGTTTCTTTTGGGAAAACTGGGTGTAATTGTAAAGACTGGAGATTCCAGCCCTTAGGACAATCAGAAGCTCAAAGCTATCCTTGTTTCCATAGTATAAATACCAGCCTGAGCTACATGAGACTGTCTCAAAAAAAAGTCTCCGATGCATCCAAGTCCAAGGTTGTGAATTCTATTAAGTGGATTTTTGAAACTACCATTCCGTAGAAATTAGTTTTCTATCTTTTAAGATCTAGAACAAAGGTTCAAAGAAAGAAAATGTGTTTTTCCCGATATTACTGGATTCATTTATATTTATAAAAAGCTTTTAGTGATTCTGAGCTCTGTCTCTTGAAAGCATGAAATGCTTCAGAGGCTCGAGAGGCCAGTTAATAACATCTGTACTGCATTCAATCACTGAACCTTATAACTGTTTACTCAGGATTAAAATATCACTTCAGGACCAGGCGAGAATTAGGTTGTTCATTTTGGAGACTTTTAGCAGTGCACTGAGTTCCCCAGAAGGAGAAGCCAGGACTAAAAGAGGGAGACAACCACCGGCTGAGCAGCCTGTGAAGCCATGGCCACAGCCTAAAGCCTGCTCAGAAACTACAGTGAGCCCTTCCTCAAGGAGACAGCAGAGTCAACAGCTCTCGGCACCTCTGTTTTATGTTTACCTTTCTGAAGTAGCAACATGGAAGTGATTTCCAAAAAAAAAAAAAAAAAAGTCATGCCTCCATCAAAAGAGAAAGGGTATTGCCCATGTCCCACCAGCCTCAAGAAAAGGAAAACATGAATTGTCTTGAAAACAAATTTGGATTTGTTCAGGCCAGTGGTTATGCCAGTGGGGAGGTAGGTGTCATCAAAGCGAGGCTTAAAAGTCCTTGGTTAAAAGTGGACCTGGTATTTTGGGTAAATGTGGGCCACATCCCAGGTGTGGGGCCATGAATAAGGTCTGACCCAGACTAAGGAACTCTTTAAAAAGTTGTTTTTAAACGCTCTGTGTAAGAGCAATCCCGGAGTGGAAAGTACCAAGGAAGAGGAAATGGGAAGCCGAGCCTAATCAAACATTTTCCTAATCCAAAACTGAATATAATTTGGCTTTACAGGACCCAAGAGACACATCGAGGAGATAAATTACTTACCATATCCACAGTCAACCGAGCAGAGGGTTGTAAGTTAAGGGTCTCTGTATTTCTTCCTTCATACAAAGCAGCTCGAGAAATTAGCTTGCATGGTCTGCCTCTAGCTCTTGCTGCACCTTAGGAAAATGCTCGACCACGCCATGTTTATTTTGTCTCCTGTCATCTGACGACAGCTGAGTCCCACAATGCTAAAGTTCTTTCTCACACAGCTGTGAGACAACGGTCAGAATGTTCACAAATGTTTGTGATAGCTGTGGCAATTGGAAGTACCAAGGACTCTGTAGTCAAAAGATAGGTTTCCTGTGAACACTTCGTAAACTGTAGGTTTCCTTCTGTGTGGTTTTGGGGAGCGCTGTGCAGGAACGCTGGGCCGGAAGTGCTTCCCTCAGTGTGGGGCCCACGGTGAACATTTAATACACGCTCCTCATACAGTGATGATAATCCTAGAGGGGGCAGAATGAACTCTCTCTCGCCCCATGAGTTTCACTGGATTTCCAGTAAAATTTCATTTTGATTTATGATATATGAAACAACAGTTTTGACATTTATCTGAACTAATCTCGAAAAAGGGTTACAATATTTACCTAAGAAATTTTATTGCACAGTAAAATCATTTGGGTAAAATATTTTGTTTGGTATGCTATTACATAACTCATAATAATAGCTGAAATGAAAATAAAAGAGAGCAGCCCATAATAACCAGTAGCTAATATTAATGTCACCATTACTGTTAATAGTGTTACATTACTAGTGCATGATCAATGGAGATGGAGACAAGTTTTAAATAAAACTGCTAATAAGAATCCCTTGGAATGTTGTTGGAGAGTGAGACGGTTCAGCTGGAAAAGGTGCTTGCAGTGCAAGGCTGGAGACCCGGGTTCAATTCCCAGAACCGGCATTAAGGAAGAAGGGAAGAGCTGACTCTACAGCATTGTCCTTTGACCTAGATGCATGTTGTGTAGCACTCATGTGCTAACACATACAACACACACACACACACACACACACACACACACACACACACACACACATGCAGAGACACACCAGAGAAGAATCTCTCCTACCTAATCGCAGCTGATATGTTTTGTTTATCTCTCCAGACTTACCGAAAAGGAAAGAAGATATGTCCACTGGCAACTACACAGTACAGAAGTTGAGCTAATTAAACTTTTACAAGATAAAAGAAAGCTACCAAGTCAGAGGGGTCACCCACCACCATTCCTCCCATCAAAACAAACGAAGCAGATTTGCTAGTGTAACTGTTTCTCCCTATCCTGTTCGAAAACCTGTAGCATGCTGGTATTAGTTATACCAGACTGAGGCAGAAACAATATTCTAAAAATAGAAAGTCAAGTCCAAAGCCCAGGAGATGCCTCTGTGGGTAAAGATACCTGCACCAAGCCTTACAACCAGAGTTTGATCCTGGAGAGCCATGCTGTGGAAGGAAAGAGGAGCCTCTTGATACCCTCTAACTTCCACACACATGGCATGGCACATGTGCGTGCACACACCCACACACACCCACACACACACAATAAATAAGCATAATAAAAAATTAAAACAAAGAAAAATCGAGTCCATAAAGAACTCTATAGAAAATACAATTTCACATAAGTAATCTAAAGTAGGTTCCCCCTTAGAGCCCAACCACAGAGTAACGGAAAATTCATTTCTATCATGCTGAGTAAACTAGCACAAACACACTGGCCTCAAATAATAAGTATTCATTATCTGTACTATCTGAAGGTCAGGAGTCTACGAGACAATTAGCTAGGTTCCATCTCAACCTCCCCAAATTAAAATCTTCCCATCTAGGCTGTGCCTCATCATCTCAGCTTGAGTTCCAAATTCTGGTCCTCCCTTGGATCTGGATGTGATTCCAAGGCAGCTCCTGGCTGAAATCCAGTGAGTCCTTTGTATGGGTATGGGAATATTGAGGTGTCTTTAAGAACAGAGCTGTCTCCAGGAACTTAGGGTTAAATATCATGGCCACCACAGCTTCCCCAAGCCAGGGTCATTCTTGCCCTCTGAATTAAAATAATAAAATTCACAAGTCACAGAGGATGAGTTTCAGAGAGAGGCCTATTATCAATTCATACATAAGAGTGTGGGCCAGGGGTTCGGGATGGCTCTTGTGTAGATGGAAATAGGGCATCATTGAGCTGTCTGTCCAGAGGCTTTTTAAAGGACTGGGGGCAGAAACTGGGGTAGGGATATGGAGGGAGATTGATGCTCAGTGCAGCTACTCCCCCCAGGGGTCCAGGTGCTCTACCTCGGCTTCTGTCTCCCAGTCAAGTACAGCCCCTTTAGACAAGGAGATGACAGATACGCAGAAAGTATTACTCTCTCTGGCTTTCCTGGCTTTCCTGACTTTCAGCAAAGGTATTCTCAGAGCAGTTGCTGTGAGGTCCAGTGATCACCCTAGTTCCAACCTAGTTCCCAAGTCTATGTGTCAATTACAAAACAAGAGGTCATATGTCTTTAATAATCCCAGAGTGCAGTGGGTTCGATACAAAATGAAAAGGACAAGGGTCACTAGGACAGGACAAAAGCTATCTGGGAGAGTGAGAGATTTGGTTGGTTTCGGATTAGAAACTCTGAGATTTCTTTCCCCTGAACTCTTGGTTCTGCTGCCTCAGCCTCCCCTCTGGGTCGCATGAAAGCTAGACAGGAATGCTACTCATGTTTTATCAGCCTCTTTTCCTTTGTCCTCTCTCGGTCCCTAGTCGTCCAAACTTGCTGGTTTCTGAAGAAATAATTTCTTTAAAACTTTGTGGGTTTTCCATGGATTAGACTCCATTAAACAAAAGCCATAGCCACAATTCTTTTTAAGATAATCATGAGTCAGCCTTTGGCGCCTGCCGAGGTCATTGAGAGACAAGGAGCTTACACTTCCTGAGAGAATCCCAACCCTAATCTCTTGAAAGGGCTCTTTGTGTGCTGTGAATAGGCGAATCTTTGGTCATTCTGCAGTTTTAGCAAAAGGCTACATTCTCATGCATACTAAGCCTTTTCTAGATGAAAGCTTTCAGCGTCTACTTCTTATTTTTAGCATCCTTTGTCATCTTAGAGAGACTAAGGATCCACCGCCTCATCTGGTTCTGGTTCCCCCTTAGCAGCCGGTTCCTCCAATTAGCTCTCTGGCCCTGATCTTTCCATAAGCAACTGTAACAAACCAGACAGAGTCTTCAGCGAGCTCTTTCCTAACATATAGAGTAATATTGATGATTGTTCGTTCTACGAGTTCTGTACTTCTGCTTTCAGAGCTTGCCTCCGCCAGTGTCCGGCCGCCTATCACTTCTTCCGAGCTGCTACTGGCAGTGCCTTCAAGGTCCATTTTGCCAGCGTCAAGACTGTTCACAACACTTCCCTTCCCTCAGTACATCACTCAAAATGCTTCCACCTCCTCCCTCCTGTGCAGTTTGAAAACCACACACATTTTTTTCAGCACCTTGACATTTGATTTCTTGCAAGTCAGGAAGAAAGAGCTGACCAATCTTTCTGTCTTCTTAAGGCTTCCTTCCTTAGCTCAGGTCTACCGAGGTTGAAGTCAGTTGAGTAATTTAATTACATCTGTGAAATATTTTTCCGAGGAATATTCCATTGTTATGGGATTGGAAACTCCCCAGCTTCCCAGGTGTTGCCAAGCTCAGTAGGGGGACATAGTCTTTGGGGAAGCATCTCCACAGAACGTGAGCACAATACTTTAAACATAATTTCACACCCTCAAAATAACGTGCAAGTTGTAAAAATTGCCTTGAAACAGAAACGGACAAAAATTAAGTGGACAAAAACGGACTTAAATTTTTTAAAATATATTTAGTTGGTCTCAAAAAGAAATTTAAGGAAAGGACAAGTTTACATCAGAAATAAAAAGAAAGAGAGAGAGAGAGAGAGAGAGAGAGAGAGAGAGAGAGAGAGAGAGAGGAAAAGAAAGAAAAGAAAAGGAAAGGAAAAGAAAAGAAAAGGAAAAGAAAAGAAAAGAAAAGAAAAGAAAAGAAAAGAAAAGAAAAGAAAAGAAAAGAAAAGAAAAGAAAAGAAAGCGCAAGTTGCCTAAAAGAGAAGACTCAGATAAGAAAGTGTACCAAACTAAGGGGTCATAGTCTGTAACTTAAGTCAGACCCGTCTTTGGGGCTCTGATAAATGATCCAAACTAAAAGTGGAATGCCAGGGTTTGGAGGTAGGGAAAGGGGAAATGCTGTCATTATAGTATAAGCTCAAAAGAGAGGTAGAAAGGAAGAAAAAGGAGGAAAAAATACTTTATAATCAGCAGGTTGGTATTACAGGCTCTAGTCAGCAAGGGCAAAAACCTGAAAGGTCAATTAATAAAGCGAACAAAGAAAACAAGGACATGAAAATACCGTGCCCAAGAGCTAGACACACAGCAAGCACAACCCTTGTCCATAACCCCACATCACCCAGAAGGCATCCTACACAAAACTCCTAAAATGGTAACAAAGTAGCCCTACTTATAAAATATGCTAGAACTGAGAACAAACAAAGCATAACTGTGAAGGGTTTACTTTTTGGCTTTGACTTGTTCTAATCAGCGTGTGATGTGTTACATGCCATTAGGGTGTAATCTAACAGATGTGTTTCACAGGTTTCATTCCTCCACCCCACTCACATCACAGCTACTCTTGCTCCCCATTTCTGTCTTCCCCTCTAGACTATTTTCCTCTTTCACAGCCCATGTGCTCTTTTGCCAAAAATATATACAATTTGATCCATAAAATATAAATATAACTATATACTTAAATGAAAACCATGAGTGATACAAAGTCATTGAGAAAGGGTCATAACGTGAGAAAGCAAGGTTCACGGTCTGGAAGCCTGAGGCCCTGTGGACAGGGATGCTGACAGAGGACACCTGTGGATGCCTCTGATCATGTGACCTCCACAGCAATCCCACTGGGATCCCCTGCTTCCAGACTGTAGGGGAGCTGACCCGCAGATGGAATGCTCCATCTCCAAAGTTCCTCTTTTTCCACCCAATAAAATCCCAAGGCCCCAGGCCATGTGTACACAGTCCTGCTTCCACAGAACCTGCAGCTCAGAACCTTCACTTGCTCTAATTATAGAAGAATTCTGCTTCTGGAGATGCCTATCTGTCTTTTGTTTTCTTGTCACCTCTGTAAGTCTCCATCTTATGGAGAGTTGGGGGAGGGGGTTGAACAAAGCATATCAACCAGCCAAGAAATTAAAACCAGCAGAATAGCTATCTATCAGGCCGATAGTTGGAACTGTGATATTGAAGGGCAATGTTTAATGCTGTGTTAATAGTTGTGTCAGACTATAGCCCCAGCCATGCAGAGGTGGAGGTAGGAGGGGAAGTAGATCAAGGTCATCACCATCCACATAGTGAATTCAAGGCCAGCTTGCATTCTCAGGGAAAAAAAGTTAACAAAATAGAAGGTGTAATAAAATAATAAAGTTATCTTTAGGTTATAAAGAAATTCTACAACCTACTAACAGAGAATACATATTCTGTTCAAGCAGTGTTTCACAAAAAATAGAGTAGATATTAGCTGGCAAAGAAAACAGTAACTTTTATACAGGAGAGATTTCTCAGACATGTAAACAGAAAGCCATAAAACTAGGAGATCCGAGAGGGCAAGTGGCAGCCACACATGGTCTACCCGAACCTCCAGAAACTAAACTGGGGAGAGCTGGATAACAGCCAGGAGACTGTACCTGTAGACTCCAGGGGAAAACAAGGCAGAGCAACAGGGAATTTCACAAGATAGAGACAAAGGTCACCCAAGTGGGCTGCCTGACCAGGGAGGAACATCCACAGTCAGAGTACAGTCTAGACATGTTAGCAGCATGTGTGACCTGACCAGCAACTGTGGTCTAATCAGTAAAAGACTGGACATGACCTGGTGCAGAAACATCCAGGGATGTAACAGGCATCTGGGAGGAGTCAGGATAGGAATGCCAAGAAAGTCCCAGTGGGAGCCAACAGCCAGGTGGGACTCTCCAACACTGCATCCCTGTGCGGCTGTTTTCTCTTCATAGTTATCCTTCCTGTTCCATATCCCATGTCAACCAGCCAGCTCTCCTCTGTTCTCCGCACCCTGTTTGCTTTCAAACTGTACTCCTTTCTTTATTTTGTGTGTGTATGTGTATAGATACACACACCACTGCACATGTGTGGAAGTCAAAGGTCAACTTGTAGGACCATAGGAGGCAGTTCTCTCCTTTTATATACAGATTCTGAACTTGAACACAGATCACCAAACGTGGCAGCAAACCCCCACTGAACCATTTTGCTACCCATCTCCTTACACTCCTTTTCAATCTAATTTTTCCTTCCAGTAAGCTTGCCAAAGATAGAAGTCTAGAATGGTGTGTGGCGTCTCCATGCCTGAGCCTCCTGAGACTTGGTACACTTTCAAAACATCTAATGGCATTTCCTTAACTCTCTCTGTTATTCCACCTCAGCAAAACTTGCCTCATGTCCCCTCTTGTCCCCATTGCCAGCCCTCCTTCTGTTAACATCCTCCATTCTGCCACCCAAATACTAACCACTTGTCTTATTCTAGCTTTGTTCTTTCTACCGTAACTAATATCTTCATGGACTACATGCTATCAGTGTTCCCCTTGGAGCCTAAGGTTGAATGTTTGTTATATGATTCTCACTGCATGTTCATGGCTGGCCTAAACTAGGATAGTGACAGCTATTAGAGACAGCATTTTGCTTTAGATGAATATTGGGAACCAGTGGTTCCCAATACAGTAAGAGCATCAGGGCTTTGGAGGGTGGGTAACATATTGTGTAGGCAGGGCAGAGGGTGAGAAGAAAACCTCACACTGTCTTGAAATTTGGAAAGACAGCTACTGAATTGATAAAAGAGGTTTAAGAAGAAAGAAAGAAAGAAAGAAAGAAAGAAAGAAAGAAAGAAAGAAAGAAAGAAAGAAAGAGAAAGAAAGAAGGAAGGAAGGAAGGAGAGAGAGAGAGAGAGAGAGAGAGAGAGAGAGAGAGAGAGAGAGAGAAAGAAAGAAAACCCAACAAACAGCCTATTCACAAATCTGCAAGTCTCAGCAACAAAACCCACAAGACAACTGAAAATTCAAGGTTTGACTCCTTCAAACCCCACTAATCCTACTACAATCTCCTCCAGTGCAAGTGAATGAAATTAGATCTCCCAAAAAGAATCAAAAGAATGGTTGTATTGAAAGAAAAGGAAGAGATGACAACAATAGCTCAGTGATTAAGAGTGCTTGCTGCTCCTGCAGAGGACCTAAGTTCAGTTCCCAGGCCCCAGCCATCTCTACCTTCAGTTTTAGGGAATCAGAAACCTAAACTGCTCTCCACAGGTATCTGTACATGTGTGCATGTGTGTGTGCCAGCATACACATGGGGGGGTGACAACACAAAAAAATACTACTAATAAGTAGAAAGCTCAGTAGAGAAAGTGAAACTGGTACTTAATGAAGAAAAATAGTTAAAACTCTGAAATGCTGAAAATAAAAGTCAATAAGTCACATTAAAAACACTGTGGAAAGCCACACAAACACATCAGATCACAGAGAACACAGGATTATTAACCAATAAAACAGCTCAATTAAAAGATACCTAAGGAGTCCTTTTGAGTGAACTGAAAGTTAAATATATCCATGAAGCTACAGAAAAGAATAAATCATGCTAGACCAGCAGTTAGTAAATGTGGACAGCCACCAAACGCCACAGCAGCAATTCAATGATAGGGAGTAGTGTGTAATTTCAATAATAACTTTATAAATGGTCTCTATTCTGTAATTAAAAGACACAGAGTGGCAGATAGAATGAGAAGCAGGACCCAAGAAAATAGAATATACACATAATGTCTATAGAAAAGTACCCAACAGTCAAAGGCAGATACAACTTGAAGCTGAAACCATGGGAAAAGATATTCTAAGCAAATGGAGCTAGGCAAAAAGTGGTATAGCTTTTCTTATCTCTGAAAAAGTAAACCAAAATTAGTCAGAAGGGAAAAAGAACATCGAAACAAATTGATTAAAGAATATACCAAGAAAACATGATAGTTTTAAATATGTATACACTGAATAGGAGTCCACCCAGTTTCTTAAAACAAATACTACTAAGTTTAATGAAATAGATTATCACTAACATAATAATAGCAGTGATGTCAATACTAAAACTATGTCATTATAACAAAAGAACATGTATTTGACTTAAATGGCATCATAGATCAAATGGACCTAACAGACATTTACAGAGCCTGTGATCCAAAAACTGAAAAATATATATTCTTCTCAGAAGCCCATGGAACTTTCTTTAAAGCAAATTACATAACAGTGTACAAAATAGGTCTTTTCAAGGAAAGTTGAAATAATTTCTAATATTCTCTTTATTCACAATAGAACAAAATTAGGAATCAAGAGACAGAGGAACTATAGAACATTCACAGACTTGTAAGGAATGAGCATCACAGTGATGAACAATCAATGGTTTATCAAAATAATCAAGAAACAATCAAAATACATTTAGAATCAAATGAAAATGAAAACATGGCATACCAAAATCTGTGAGATACAATAAAGGAAGTCCTTATAGGGGCCAAAGACACCGACATTGAAATTTAGAAAAGTTATCAAGCTAACAACTTAGTGATGTGACATTGAGCCTTAGAAAATAATTTTAAAGGCTAAATCCAAATTAGTAGATGGAAAGAAACTATTGAAATCAGGAAAAAGATTAATGAAATGGGGGAAGAAACAGAGAGAATTGCTGGAAGTGTTGCTTCTGTGGAAGGTAACAAGATTGGTGAAGCCTTAATAAAACTAATAACACAAGAGAAGACCCAAACAAACAAAGCTGGAGATGAAAATAGAAATAACCATTAAAATCATAGTAATTGGGGGCTGGAGAGATGGCTCAGCAGTTAAGAGCACTGACTGCTCTTCCAGAGATCCTGAGTTCAATTCCCAGCACCACATGGTGGCTCACAACCATCTGTATTGGGATCCAATGCCCTCTTCTCCTCTTCTGGTATGTCTGAAGAGAGCTACAGTGTACTCATCATATATATATATGTATATGTATATGTATATGTATATGTATGTGTATGTGTATGTGTGTGTGTGTGTGTGTGTGTGTGTGTGTGTGTGTGTGTATGTGTGTGTGTGTGTTTCCATTGACATCAGTATCCCTCTTGAAGCCTTCACAACAACATCAGAACAAGAGAAGGAAATCCATGGGCTATAAGTATGAAAAGGGATGTTAAATTACTGTTCTTTCACTACCCAACTCCTTCTATGAGGTCACAATCACACTGATACCAAAACCTCACAAAGACCCAACAAAGAAAGAAAACTTCAGACCAATTTCCCTTATGAATATCGATGCAAAAATACTCAATAAAATTCTCGCAAACCGAATCC
>CM052712.1:19444288-19460447 GCA_028551405.1 Uromys caudimaculatus | reverse complement strand
GGGGACACGGGGTTTCTAAAGAAAAGGGGAATCATCGGAAATGTAAATAAAATATCAAAAAATAAATAAATAAATTAAAAAAAAAAAAAAAAAAGAAAGCAACTCTGATTGAAAGGGCTATTTATGTGCTATAAATCTGTGGCTGTCCTATCAAGTCAGCCAACAGACATATGAATATCTATTTACTGTGCACATGCTTATATTCTAGAACATAACCAAGGGGTTAGAAATAGAGAAGTGAACTGAATCTATGTTGAAGGGCACATAAGAGAAAGGAGATGGAAGTTTTGTTTTAATCAAAGACACACAGTGAGTTTCTCAAGAAACAGAATCCCAAGCGAGGAGTGCAATTGCTAGTCCAGGCCGCTCTCTTCATCTCTCCACCTTCTATAACTTGGGAATATATTTTTGCAAATAATTGCACAAAACTCCTTCAGTAGATCCATATTTCATCATCTGTGATCTTCTGGCTGCTTCTATTTTGCTCCCCAAATTTGGGCCACTCCCTCCCTACAACCTGTGCCTTTTCAGAAAGAGACCTGACAAGCAACTGAGCAGCTGTGCTCTTGCATCCGCCTTCCAGTCCCTTGCAGCCAAAGGCAGGTCTGGGTCCCTGAGTACCAGATCAATAGCATGCTTTTACTGTCTTGTCTCCTGCCTTCCAGACACTGGGCTCCCTGAAAACAGGGACATTGGACACACCCCTTCCCCAACTAAAACACAAGAACTATAATGGCAAGGGATTGCCGTCTTCCCTATCTGTGGAAGGATGCTGTGACTTGACAGGTTCAGCTGAAGGGGAATTTGTCCCAAGTCCTTTCTTCAAAGCCCAAGATATCCTACTAATTATTGTTTTAAATATATACTTTTTGCTCTCCTATATTATCATCTATAGCCTAATAAAAATCATTTCATATTTTCTTTGAAACTAATGTTTAGAAAACTAAGGCATAAACTGTTATCATTAATCTAGCTGACTATAAACAAACATATATACATATATTTACATATATATGGATAGATACATCATAGACATAGACATTTATGTGTGTGCATGTGTGTGTAGCCATGTCTGAGAGTTTTTATTGTTGCTGTTCTGTTTTTCTTTTAGATCATCAGAGAGCTCAATGCTAAGTTTTAGAATCATTTCTAGCAGGTTCCGTCTCCCTAGACAGTGGTCACGGTTTCGTTATTCTCATTTTGCCTTAACTCTTTGTTTGGGTTTTAGCTCTCTGTGGTTAAGGTCTCCATTTCTACATGTTGAAAGCAGCTGCATGTAGAAGTTTGGATCCAGGAGCGAGACATCCATGTCGAGCAATGGCAGGGATGTAGTACTCGGAGTGTTGTGTTGATAGAGTTGACATGCTCAGGATATTCTCCACATTATATTGTCTACCAATACTGATCATAAGGTGGAGAGATCCAGGCTACCCTATTGTCTTCAGGCAACAGATAACAGGAGCATCCTTCATACTTGCAGATAGGCAGCAGATGAGAAATCATGCATTTCCAGAGAGGAAGACAGGGAAAAGGATCTCTCAAGTAACCCACCCAATCTTCTTAATAGTTGCAAAAGTAGACTAATTTTTACTTGTCCCTCTAGAATCTTACCCACAAACTCAGCTGAACTATAGGAATTTACAGGCATCAGGAAGTAGGAGGACCAAAGATAATTCAGAAATCTTGACTGGGAAGCGTCTTGCTTCCTGGTTCAGAACTGTCAGAACGTTTCTTCCTTGCTAAAGAGGCAACAGCCAAGGCCCTCACTTGACAGAAGCAAGCCACACATCACAGCAACAGTAACTAAGGCTCCAATACTCATTGAAACAGTGCAACCCCAAGTTTATTGAAGTTGCCCCTTGGGCAACCAGAAAGAAGACCTGGCTGTGATCATATGACTGAACGGGTTCTCTGTGGAATTACTTAATCTGCCTGTTCATGGCTGGTAGGTCAGGGTGATATTCAGGATATCTCAAAAGGGTGATCCTTGCTCCATTGGAATTGGTCTTTTCCCTTTTTAGCGTCCCTTTGTTTGCTTTCCTGAGAGCCTTTTCTCTTGACCAGGAGAGCTATCCCATCAGTTAAGATCAGTCAATAAAAGTTGACCTTTAAATAGCTGTCTTAAAGAGGAAGAAACAAATTTAAATTATAATAAAGGCAACAGTGGACAGCAAACCAGGTCAGATCAGTGTCTAGAAGAGAATAGCTGATGTAGTGTGGGTTATGAACCCTGACTGTGGATTATGAACTCATAGTCTCTTCCTTTTACAATCCAAATCTACTTGTAGACTAGCGCTTGTAGACTAACTTCTGGGCTCAAGGCTCCAGGTAAACTAGAGTCATGGAAGAACATCTAAGAACAACAGACTTCCCCCTGCACACCAACTTCTCCTTTGGACCAAAACCATCCTTTTATTTCTGCAGACTGCACACACAGACATAGACACAGTAGGCTGAGTTGATCTGTGCCTGTGGCACCAACACATCCCCAAACAGAGGCATTTATTGTATTCCAACTCATAAAGAAAAATAGAGGCTTTCTCATTTTAGTTGCTGAAGAGGGAAACAACTTTTTACCTCTTGAAAGTTCTCTAGGGCCCACTGGGGACTCTTGTGTGGGTGTGCTAGCTGCCTGCAAAAGATGTTCTCCATTTCACAACCTATGCCTGAAGGGAAGCAGAAACTAGCAAAAATATTAAGAGCCTTTATGTGGTTTTTAGGCTCGACATTTTGTCCTTGGCTTTTCAGATCCACTTTAGGTATTGTAACCCATTATAAACATTAGGGAGAATGGCCAATACAATTAAAATTGAGAAAGAGTTTCCACTATACGCTTCAATTTGAGAACACTTGAATTTTATAAATAATTCTTTTTCTGGTTGAAATTTTCCATCTTTAGTTTTTACCCAAAGGTGACTTCTGGTTTTGTTTGTTTTAGGAAAAAATAGGGTACTTAATTGTTTAAAGATCTGAACATACTTATTTTTGACTAATTTTGTGGCAAACTTTACTTAAATCACTCAAATTAAAAAATCGAGATTCCTAAAATGAACCAATCATTAATGAGGAACGTTAGAAACTAAAGTAAATGCTTGTGATGAACATTTTCTCTAAGAATTAGAGAAGAAGAAATGAATATAGGAAGAAATTAGCACAAATGAATTCCAACTCCAGTCTCACATTTGTAGCTTCAAAATGGGAAAAACACGCCCTCTGGAGCAGACTCAAACTTCTGATGTAAAACACCAGATCAATCCTCCCGCACCAATTCCAAGACCTGTTTATATTCAAGGAAAGAGCAATTCTGCCTCTTAGCAAAGGGAATCTAGCCAACTTGAGCATGGCAGGCCTTGCCCTTCTCCCCAATTCTCCCTGCCTTGTTAAAGCCCATTAGATTACATTCCTAAAGCTAGCCACCAAGGTCCCTTCCCTTATTTTGCCACTTCCTCCTCCTGAGGCCTACTACAAAGTTCCAACTATCAAAGTATTGAAGTACAGCAATCAAAAGACTCCTTTGGTTCACCTAATTGATATGCCCAAATAAAATTAAACTCCTCATCCTAATGCTGGGTTTCCCTTTTTACCTTTATAAACTGTCATTTGCCTATGGATCACGTTTGTCTCATCTCTATCCAAAGGCAGTCCTTTGTCTGGCTTCAAGACAAATGCCCGTCCCCCTCTCCCTTGTTCCCCCACTCCCACTCCCTCCTTCCTTATCCTCTATCTCCTTCTGTCTTTGTCTCTTATTCTCTTTCCTTTGTCCCTCTGGGCCAAATAAATCTCCGTTGTGCTGAGAACCTAGTTTGGGGTATCCTGAGCTGACACCAGGCCTTACACTTTTTGTTTTAAACATGTTGTTTTTAAAAGAAAAGAAAGCATTGGAGTGCTATACACCTGGACTCTTAGCATTCAGGAAGTTGAAGAAAGATAAAGATTGTTAGGCTCCAAACCCAGGACCTGTAATCCTAACCCTGACACTCTTATAGCCAAGATTCAAGAAAGATTCCCTCATGGTGCTGACAAGAGATAAAGAAAATAGTATTGGTGAATAATCATATAGTGTTCTCCATAAAAAGCTTCCTTTTCAAGGTAAAAATAAAATAAAATGAACTTTGTGAGAGCCTTCTTGAAAGTACACAAGGAGTATCACCCCCAAGCTAGAACCTTCGAGCATTCCTGCCTCATTTAAATGAGAAGAAAAGTATGAAGGTCACGGTCCAAGGATGTGGACAGATTAAAATGATCTATATCATGAGATATAGATCGTTTCCACCTCACTGACAGTGTTCTATCACGCTGAAAGGAGATGCTGTTTAGAGAACTGATCTAGACTCTGAGTAGGAATGTACTAGAAAGGTCAAAGACAAAGTCAAAATAAGAATCAACAACTTACTGGCTTCTACAGGTAATAGAGGAATCAAACACATTCACAGCCAAGACAAATCAATAAAAAGCTTCGTCCTCTCTGTCTAGGTACTAATTTCTCATGTCATCACTCAACCAGAGGGCACGACATGAGGAAAGACAAAGAGAAGCACCCTGTGAGGAGATGTGTCAGAGCCAGATCCAACAAACAGCACCAGAGGTAAAAGCAGCAGAGATGTAAAAGCATATGTATACTGCAGACATAGAGATGAAAATGCTACAAAGATAAAAACTACTTAAAAATATACTAATCAAAATGTCTTTGATGATTTCATAAATAAAGCAGATATGATAGAGAAATGGATCAGTAATTTTGAATGTATAGTAGTTAATTTTCTGATCACTGTGGCAGAGCAATTTATGGGAGAATGGATTTCTTTCGTCTCAGTGTATCATGGTGAAGAAGGTATGGTGGCTTGGGTGGCTCTGTCCATGGCAGATGTCTCGTCAGGTCAGAAAGCTGAAAGATCTAGACTGTCAAAACCAGCAGAGTGTATCACCTTAAAAGCTCATCCCCCATGGGAAGTTGACTTGTTAAGCCACACTCTCAAAGCTTCCAAAATGTCCCAAAATATCACCATCAGCTGGATACTAAGTGTTCAAACACAGATGCCTGTGGGGGACATTTCATATTCAAACCATAATAATACCTATTAATAGAAATTTCCCAAAACATAATTAAAAGAAGGAAGCTAATAAAAAATAAAAAGAACACAAAGGGGATAATTTGAAAATGTCCAATGTGGGCATAATTAGAATACCAGAAGAAGGGAAAAAAATGAAGAAACCATCAGAAAAAAAATATTAAGACTACAACCTTCAAAAATATGCCAAGGTTAACAATAGACACCAAACAGGTGCAGATAACACACAAAGCTTCACTACGGTTAAGTACTGCATAGGTTACCTCTGTCCCACTGTGACCACACATGGTAGAAGCAAGGCAAAAGTAGAAAGCCCAGCCTAAGCCATAGTTTCAGAAGGTTTCAGTATGCAGTGGTAGAGAATACATGGCAGAGGGGGCAGCTATCACCGAGGGCCAGCATATGAGATGACTGGTTGCTTTGGGGCAGGAAGAAGCAGAGAGAAGCCTGCTCAGTTCATTAGCCCGTTTATTGACTGGATGAGTAGGGGGTCTTTTTGGTATTTATTTTTCACAGTTCTGCATACTCTTTTAGATATTAAATGCAGAGGTGATTCTGGGGGAGGAGGTGTTGCTTATGCCCCTTTTGCTAATGAAAGGACAACATAAACCCCATTTGTCTCCATTTAAGGACCAGGCCTGATTTCAGAAAGAAGGCCATAGGCAGCAGCTCCAGGAACAGAACATAAGTCCTGATAACTAGACCATAAGACACCAGGGCCAGGAACAGACCATAAAATCCAGAACAAGGTCATAAAAACCCCTCCCAAAGAACAGCCTAGGGAGAATCACAAAAATGGGGTCTCAGCATGGGTCATCTGTACTGAACAGCCCTATTTCACCCTCTGGTTAAATGTTCATGACATAGGAATGCAGACCACTGACCACCTGAGACCCCCTAGCGCCTACCAGTGAAATTTTAAATTACCTAATCCTTCTAGAGAGTTCTCCCGGTTCCCTATAAGAAAGGCCTGAGTGCCTTTGTCTGGGGTGACCATTTCAAAAGAAATGCTTGACTCCCCGCATGCTGGTTGTTTCTGCAGAATAAATGTTCGTTTTGTCTTTGCATACTGAGTTTAGGGTATTCCTTCAGTTGTTTTTGGACCATTATACTCTGAAATAACTGCAGGGAGTTTCTATGCCCACTCTAGACCATTTTAGCTCCCAAATAAAGACAAAAATACCTAGCATTTTTATTAAGAAGGAGCTATAGGCACTAAGCTGGGCAGGTTCTGAACATTCTAACCTGACTGGGCTGCTATTATTCATACCCATAATATGCCCCTTACTTTCCATCTGGGCTAGCTCACTCTATTTGTGTCCTCATTGCTGCTCCCTCATTACAACCTCATGGTGACTTCTCCTGGTCCATCTCCCTCTCTTTCTTCTCTCCTTATCCACTCACTTGACTCTCTCCCTGGGACCCCTCACTGGGATCAGAAGTCCTGCCCTATTCTCTTCTGTTCAGCTAACTGACTGATAAGCACATCATTAACCAATCAGAGGTGGTGGGAAACAATTTTTACATAACATTGAGATCGGAAGTGCTTGACTATGCCAACATCCAGATTGCAATCAGATGTCTGGGTGTAGAAATCAGCATCTTAATGCACAGTACACAAAGCCATCCCCCAACAATTAAGTTCTGTGTCTGAAGCATAGTCAGTAATGTTATCTTCCCCCTCCATAGGCTGTCTCTCCGCTCTGCTGATTATTCCCTGTGGTATGCTAAAGCTTTGTACTTCATACACAAGCTATTGGAATCGAATTCAGAAAGTTCTTGCCTATGCTTCTGTCTTGAAGCCCCTTACTCATGTTTTTTTCTAGCTGTTTCAGAATCTCAGATGTCCAATTGCAGGATGTCCAATTTATCCATGATCCAGGATAAATTGATTTTTGTTCAGGGTGAGATGGACCTCTCTTCTCTCTACATGTGTGAATCCAGTTTGCATTTGTTGTCTTTCCCCCGGTTCACGTTCGTTACACCTTGTCAAAAGTTAGGTGCTGTAGCCGTATGAATTTATTTCTAGGTCTTCTACTATATTCCATTGGTTTGTGTGTCTGTTTTTAATGCCAATCCTGTGCCATCTGGGTCACTATGGTTCTATGATAAAATTTGAGATCAGATTTTGTGATGTCTCCAGCATCGCCCCTTCTGCTAAAGATTGCTTTGAATATCTAGGGCCTTTTGTGCTTCCACAGAAATTTTGAGATTGTGTTTTTGTTTGGGAAAAGAATCTCATTGGGATTTTATGTGGATTGTGTTGAACAGTAGTTGTTGTCTGTAGACAACTTTTGGTAAAACAATCATTTTCACAGTAATTTTGTATGAGTATGGAAGGTCTTTCCATCACCTAAAACTTCTTCAGTTTCTTTCAAGGGTATCTATTACTTTGCTTCTCATGAAGCTGAGTGGGATTTTTTCTTGTTTTGTTCTTGTTGCTGTTATTATGGTTTTTTCTCTCATTGAGTTTGTGATTAGTATAGAGAAATGCTACTGATTTTTGTATGTTTATTAGTATCATGCTATTTGATGAAAGTGTTTATCCATTCTAAGACTATTTTGATAGAGCTTTTAGGGTCTTTAAGTACGATATCATGCTGTCTGCAAATAGGGATACTTGCCATCTTTCCCTCATATTTATGTCCCTTTCATTTTTCTATTCCTCTAGACTTTGAGCACTATACTGAATAAGTGAGTGAGATAAAAAATATTATATTAAAGGATTTGTAACAAATCTTTCAGAGAGAAGGAAAATGACATGTGTCAGAAACTCTGACTTCTGTGATGAAATGAAAAGCATTGGCATAAATAAGTGGAGAATTTTTAAAATTAGTTAACCCAATAAATAATAATGCAGCATCACATTTGATAAGGATAATTTAATGAAATTTACTTATTCAAAGGCCGGGTGGATTAGGAAAACTTTGCTGCAAGCTACTTGTATCACCCATGAAGCAGGGCAGTGCAGTCTGAAGATGGGTTTGGTGTCAATGTAAAGGAATATTGTACACACAAGGGGGACCACTAGAGGATCGTGGGGGGGGGGTGAATGACTATAACCAATACAATAAAAAGAGAAAGGGAAAGTCGACTAGTATAAAGTTCATAACTGATGCTGCAGAAGGGGCTGAGGGTGTGGCTCAGCCATAGAATAAATGTTCAATATACATGAAGCCCTAGTCTTGACTTGTAGCCAAAGAAGCAAAGCAAATAAATAAATAATATTGAAAAGATTAGAAAACAAATATACAACCAAATAAAGAATTAAAAAAAATTAATAGGAGTAGCTTATAGTTGAAAGAAATCAACTGAGAAATAGTTACTAATGGTATATATAAGCCAATTAAAAGACATATCATCAAAGTTCAGTAGAAAGACCCCACTCTAAGCTGTCTAAAAGAACCTCACTTCAAATATAAAGAAACATACCAAATAAAAGCAAGGAAATAGGCAAGGCTATAGCATACCGATGTTAAGCAATTGTGTTTCAGTCAACACCAGCAAGAATGCCACGTCTTTCTTCAGCCCATGGGAAACGCTAACAGACAAAAGAACATTCTAGATCATGAAGCACACTATAGCACATTTTAAAGCTGAAAGTATACACTGTCTACTCCCTGAGCACAGTGGAGTTCAGCTGGAAATCAACATCAGAAAGAGAGATGGAAACCCCCAAATACTTGAAAGTTAAACAGCATAGTTCTAAGGACCACATGGGACCAAGAACTCCCAAGAGTAAGCGAAAGTTGCTGTGAAATAAACAATCATGAAAATACAGGCTGTGGACACTGGTGGGAAGCACAGTGGGGTGAGGGGTGGAGAAGTGGGGTGTGGGTGTGGGGAGTGATGAGCGAGGAGTGGGAGGGGTTGGGGTTGAGGAGGAGCTTCTTGAACTGAATTGATCAGCTTGAACTGAAGAAAGATCCAAAGTCAGGGACTTAAGTTTCTGACTCGGGAAACCAGAAAATTTAGAAAAGATTAAATTTTGTTTTAAAAAAAAAAAAAGGTCAAGAAAAGAAACAGTAAACATGGTAAACATGGAAACAAAAGTCAATGGAATTAAGCAAGGTGGGCTACAGATGAATTCTATACCATGCAAAAGATGATTCAATAAGAATGGCAAGATTCTAGGCAAGGTAAGAAAAAGATGGAGAAAAGTCACAGGTTACTGCTATCAGGAATGATAACAAAGCCATCTCAATTGTATGGCTGTTAACATGACACTAAAGAATACTATAAGCAATTCTACTCCAAGGATTTTGCATGTCTACATGAAAAAGAAAAATTTCTTGACAGAAACAAAAGAAAAGATCGTCCAAATAGGCCTAAACATTAAAGAAACTGAATCCGTTTCAGCAAAGAATTAACAATATTGCTAAATTGAAGGCACAGATAATTTGTATTGGCATTCACAAAATGAAAGTTGAAAATAAATCCAATGTTTAAGAAAGCCACCAAATATAATCAGCAGCAAAGGCTAATGAATATAAGAATAAAGTACTGCTGGGTAATTGCTCATAGATATTCAAAATGATACATTAACTTTGAAGAATTTTTTTACAAAACTGAATATACCTTTTGCATTTGGTCCAGTGATCCTAAACCATAATGGGTATCCAAAAGACTTAAACATTTGTGTTCACATAAAATCTGTGTGCAGACTTTTATTACAGCACCCTTTTCAAAATTGCTCAAAATTGGAAGTAGTTCTCTCAGTTACTTTTGTCATTCCATGCCCAAAACTTAACAAAAAGGCAGCTTACAGTAGGAAAGGTTTATTTTGTCTCATAGTTTGAAGGCTCGGCCCATCGTGGCAGGTCCAGTAGAGAACATGTGTCTGGATATCCTCATTGGTTGGGGACCAGGGGGAGAATAAACTACTCCGATGGCTTTCTTCTTTTTCCCTTTTCGTTCAGTCTGAGGTCTCTGCCCACTGGGATGGTGCCACCCACACTCAGGGTATGCCCTTCCCCCCTCAGTTAATCCTGTCTGGAAATGTTCTTACAGACACACTCTAAGGTGTGCCTCACCAATGCTGCGGCATCGCCAATCCAGTCGACTTAATCATCAGAACTATCACAGCAACCGGGATAACTTTTAATGACAGAACAGATAAACTGTGGTAGGATAGAGCCAGTCAGTGGAATATTACACAGTGCTAAAATGAAGTGAGCTGTCGAGGCATGAAAAGACCTGAAATAACCTTAACTTTGTGTTACTGAGAGAAGAAAGTCTGATTTTACGCAGAGAATAATTCAATCAACTGACTCTATAAAGACCACTCATGGAGACAGTAATGGTGCTCATACTTTCAAGCACCTTTATAACGGGGGAAGGAGTAGCAAGGGATGAGTGGGGCCATAAAAATGTTCTGCAGGATTCTACAATAGTGGACACTTCTCTTAATACGTTATTTGTCAAAGCCCAAGAGACTTGGTTATCACTTGCACTGCAGTGATACCAGGCAAGCTGGACTCCAGACTAAGGATTTATAATGCTGAACTGGGAATCTGGTATCTCTCTGTTTTCATGAAAACACACAGGACCTGGCAGATCCCAGGAGATGATGAGTGTGGACACAGGGAAGAACTTAGACTCATCCTCACAGCTAAACTCAGCCATTTGCAACCTACCTGCAGATGCGTGTTTGCCACTGTCTGCAGAACTATGTCTGTGAAGCCAGTCTTGGCCACCCAGCACCCTGCTGACTCACAGGTATGTGGACTCATTGAGATCAAACTGTCTGCCACTGTGATTTCTGGTATCATACAATTAACAACCTACTAAGAAGAGGTAGTGGGGGTGACTAGAGCAAAACTTAAACTGTGAGTTTGGTTGGAGACTCAGAAGTTGTTAGTGGGGAAACTATGGCCAGGAGTCTGGAAGTGGCGGTTCTTTAGTAGAGCTGGTGTCTTCTGTACATTGAATTGGGATGCGTCTTTGTATTTCTACACAAATCTCCTAAGTGGTGTCTCGGGTTCCATACACTCTCACATAATAGTAAAACATCAAATTTTACCAAATGTGTTATACCTGTGACCATTTTAAGACAATCTCTCTTTTATTTCTGTATTCTTTCAATATCACTACTTTCATTGTGAGTATTCACATCTTTTTAATGGAATTATTTTTAGATATTTGAGGTTTTAGTGGTAAGTTAAATGCAGCCTTTTTGTTTTGTTTTTCTTTCTTTGTTTTTGTTTTTGTTTTAATTTCACGTCCTTTAACCTTTTGCTGCCTCTTGTCATGTTCTCTTATCTGTTCCTGACATAGGCATATTTAATGTGATATGGCTGTGCTAAGTCGTCGGGGCATAAGCAGTTATCTAATGGTTTATATGGATGGTGGTAACGTGTGTTATTAGAACTCTGATAACTAGGGATAATTCAATTGTATATTGTCTTCCTTAATGTTCTTACTTTTGCGTCCTTTTTTTTAATCTAGTAAAGCAGGCTTCCAGTACACGTTGACTATATTGCTAAGAATGACAAGGGACAGATTTAGAAGCCAAAGCTAAGCATTCATCATGATACAATTCCATATCTGAGTTACAGTTCACTAGCTTGGTTTTGTCTCTCTTAAAAGTCCTTTTGCCTCACAACATATCTTTCTTCGATAAGCACCTCTGTCATCCATGTGGTCCTGTGGCTCAGTCATAAGGACAGCCACATGACCATCAAGCACAAACTGTTCTAGTGAGAATTACCGATTGCAGCATTCAATAAGCTAGAGCCTAAAGAGGATTGAGGGAGCTAAAGACAAACAAAACAAATAAAGTGAACAAAACAAACAAAATAGCAAAACAAAACAAACAAAACAAAAAACAAAACAAACAAACGAGCAAAACAAAAAACAAACAAAATGAAACCAGAAGACAAAATACACAGTCACAGCCAAATTCTGAGCACCTATTACCAGACTAGACTTCTTTTTTTTTTTTTTTTCAGCAAATCCTTGGATAAGTCATGAGGATTCATGTAAAGAAATGCTCACTCCTTAAAGATACAGATCCATGAGACATTTACAAAAAATTCCACTTTGCTGTGATACTCTTTAAAAACATCATGACATACAGAGGAAAATCCTGCACCCAGACTCTGGAAGCTCTGTATGTTTAAAAGGACGACACCATCTGAATGGAGTTCAGCCCATTCACTCTCCCCTGCCAAGTTTAATTCTTTGAACTTAAATATCACCACAACACTAATGAAAATTAAACTTCTGGAAGAAGTTTCCACACTTTCTACTATCCATTCAGTGCACACAAAGCACCAACATGCGACCAACAGCACTAAAATATTCTAATCCCAGGTAATTTTATTCTCTATGATAAATGGCATGCATTAAATGTCTAAGAATTACTTTTGTAATATTTTCATCAATAAACATATTGATGAAATATATTAAATATATCAGCAAATAAAAACTCTTTTAGACCAGCATCCAAAATGATTGAGAAATTAAGAACATTTTAAATGGAAGAATGTTCCCACTATTTATTATTAAATCTGAGTTCTCATCTGAAGCCTGTCTTCAGGACAAAGTCGCACAGATTTGATTTTCCCTGAGCTTTCTGACTGAGCACATCGCACTGCCGAGGTATAAAGATAGCAAACTGGTTTGGCTGTCTACAACTGAAGCTACAAGACAAACACTAAAGCTGACTGAGAACCTGAATTCTGCAAACCCCAGCTTAGCAACAGAAGGAAGCCAACATGGACTCACTCCTGCTCTGCATGGAATGGAAGCCCAGAGTGATGATGCCCACAGGCTATCTCCACTAGGATGGGATATACTGAAGGCTGGCAGGAAAAGGTGGCCAGAGGAGACATTATCTTTTTCTACTGCATAAAAACCAGACATACACACAACAGCAATGGTGGTAGAGCAGACAAGAAAACACTATCAACAATCGGTAGCCACAGCTCTCCTTTCCTGCCTAGAAATTCCAGGGAGCATGCTTGTGAGCCTCTTTAACTCTAAGACTGAGATCCTCCGTGTCCTTCCAGGGATGGACAGGCAGGACTAGAAGAGAGTATACATCAGAAATGGCTGGTGGTGCAGCCACTTTGCAAGATAGGATTCTCTTTTACACAAAGACTCTGAGTTACATAACATCCCTGGTGGGAAGGTTCTGCCATACTCCTTCCTGACAAAGAAGACTTCCAGGGCTCTAGCCCACTCTCCTGCAGCTCCCTTAACTGGCTCAGGTTGAATAGTACCTTCTTTTCTCATTCTGGCCATAAGGAAAGAAGTTTCTTTCCAGTGGGTGGGTTCTTCATCTGTAGCTATATTTAATTAATGTTACTCAAATGATCCCAGTCGTGCTAGAATGTTCCTGCTACCCACTACAATGTTTTATATTTTTGAATGAGAGACAGATACATAGCCTTTATATTTTGATAAGTCTAAAACAGCTTAATGGTTGGACCAATTCCTAATCTCCATGTGGCTAATCTATCCCCGCCCCGACATTCCGAGTTATTACTTACTAAAATCTATATTCTATCTTTGCTGCCCTAGGTCCAGATGTGTGGCCGTCTTGGGCCACGTACCCCTGACTCCTACATTGCGACTATGCTCTCTGTCCTGCACCTCTCAGACATGTGTCTCCTCTCCTTCCCTAGCATGGTATCTCTCTCTTCCTTCTTCCTCTGTCGGTCCCTTGCCTGGGAATCCTAAAAGCCCCACCTCTGTCTCCCTGCCCAGACATTGGCCACTGACAACTTTAATCAAAACCAACTGGGGACAGGGTTCCCTCAGTGTCTTACATGGAGACAAGTGGATTCTCATGAAATTTGGGGGACTCAAATTAACATATTACAAACAACATTAAACCAAACCCATAACAATTCCCCCTTTTTGTCCATTTAAATAGGCTCTTTTGTCCCAGATACACATTGAACATAATTATAACAATATGTAAATTGTAAGGTACGATATGTATTTATAACATATCTATCGCATTTGACAATTTAGATAAATTACCCTATCATCTATCCTAACTTAAAGAGTTTATAATTTTGTGTTTGAATTCTGTTGATTTTAACATATTACCATTTGAAAAGCATCTTTTTAAATCTAGATAAACTTTATTAATATTAAACAATTTAAGCATGATTAAGAGACTATAACTAGTATTTAACTCTGTCAGAGATCCAAGAATGAACTAAATATTACCTGAATATAAAGCAAGTATAAAAAACATAGCTTTGAAAACTTAAACAACTTGTAGAAACAGAGGACTGTTTGGACAGTCCACTATAGTCCTCATAACATTGGAGCATTGGTCTTCAGCCTTCTGGCCAAGAACCATTGGACAGACCTTAAGTGAAGCAGGAAATATGAAGAACTAGTTTACCTTGTTCTGGCAGAGCTAAACTGTCCATTATCTCATATTGTGTATCTTTTTCTGGACAGTATTTTTTGTCTGTAGATGAATTAGGGTAATTTTTGTCTAGTGGCTACCTTGTCATAGTTGGAGAAACTCCATATGGAGGTAATAACATTTAATATCTTCTTCGAAGTGTGACAAGGTACTGTCAGGAGCAGATATGTCTCCTAGTCAAAAGATTTATTAATAATGAAATTATTTTAAATGTTATATTTTGAGGATCTCTGATACTTTTAAAGACTATCTATCTATATATACTATATCTGAACTGTTAAACCTTGACTACTCTTAATTAATTTTATTTGAATAATATTGAAAACATTTTATTACAATTAAATCAGAATCTAATATAGCCATTAGTTTACTATCTGGCCCTTAACTTGTATTACTTAATCATCCAAAATAGTTTATAATAGCAAGTATTAGAAAGATTGGGTCATATTTTAAAGAAAAGAAACTGATCGGCGGCTGGGGACCTCAGCTTGGACCACAGGGCTCCATAGACAATTAGCTCCGGGGAAAAAGTTACTCTCCCAGGAGTGTGGAAAAAACACCTCTCAGAGAGAGCTGGTCTTCAAGGAGTATTGATACAGAGGCCTGCAGGTGGGAAAAGCCATAGCTAGACAGAGTAAGAACAGCTAACATCAGAGTTAACAAGATGGCAAAAGGCAAGGGCAAGAACCTAAGGAACAGAAACCAAGGTCACTTGGTATCATCAGAACCCAGTTCTCCCACCACAGCAAGCCCTGGATTCCCCAATACGCCAGAAAAGCAAGACTCAGATTTAAAATCATTTCTCATGATGATGATAGAAGACTTTAAGAAAGAAATTAATACCCTTGAAGAAACAGAAGAGAACAGAGGTAAAGAACTAGAAGCCCTTAAAGAGGAAACACAGAAATCCATTAAAGAATTACAGGAAAACACAATCAAACAGACAAAGGAAATGAACAAAACTATCCAGGAGCTAAAAATAGAAATAGAAACAATAAAGAAATCACAAAGGGAGACAACCCTGGAGTTAGAAAACCTAGGAAAGAGATCAGGAGTCATAGATGCAAGCATAACCAATGGAATACAAGAGAAAAAAGAGAGAATACCAGTAGCAGAAGATACCATTGACAACATCGACACAACAGTAAAAGAACATACAAAATGCAAAAAGCTTCTAACCCAAAACATCCATGAAATCCAGGACACATTGAGAAGACAGAACCTAAGGATAATAGGTATAGAAGAGAGTAAAGTTTCCCAACTTAAAGGACCAATAAATATCTTCAACAAAATAATAGAAGAAAACTTCCCTAACTTAAAGAAAGAGATGAACATAAATATACAAGATGTTTACAGAACCCCAAATAGATTGGACCAGAAAAGAAATTCGTCCCGTCACATTATAGTGAAAACACCAAATACACAAAACAAGGTGTTGGCATCAGGAGCGCCAAACCGATGATGTCGCACGCAGGTGATATCATCCAGGCGACAGTGTGACCCGCCCACCTGTTTCTAAGGCAACGGCCACCATATTCCCAGAATTCACCTTGACCCACCGCCCACCTTTACCTGTGGCTACGTCATGCCACGTCACTTTCCATATATATTGGAGGATCTCTCTCCCCTTCTCTCTCTTATTTCTCCCCCTTCTCCCCTTCTCTCTCCTCGCTGCTACCTTGTCCCCCCAAATAAACCC
>CM052712.1:19409373-19443788 GCA_028551405.1 Uromys caudimaculatus | reverse complement strand
GGAATGGATACAGAAAATGTGGTACATCTACACAATGGAGTACTACTCAGCTATTAAAAACAATGACTTAATGAAATTTGCAGGCAAATGGATGGAACTTGAAAATATCATCCTGAGCGAGGTAACTCAGTCACAAAAGAAGGAACATGGTATGTACTCACTGATAAGTGGATATTAGCCCAAAAGTTCAGAATGCCCACGTTTCACTTCACAGTAACCGCTGGACTGAGAGTGAGGTCCCAGATGGAGGAGTTGGAGAAAGGTCTGAAGGAGCTGAGGGAGTTTGCAGCCCCATCGAGGGAGCAACAGCATCAATGGGCCTGACACACACACACACACACACATCCCGGTCATCCTGGAGTTTGGACCACCAACCAAAGAACACACCTCTATGGAGCCATGGTTCGGACCACATACGTGGCAGAGGATGGCCTCATTGGCCATCAGGGAGAGAGGAGAGGCCCTTGGGCCTGAGAGTGTTAGAGGCCCCAGTAAAGGGGAATGTCAAGGTGGGAATATGGGGATGGGTGGGCAGGTGGGTGGGAGGTGGAATTCCCTCACAGAAGCTGGGAGTGGGAGGGGATAGGGGGTTTCCAAAGAGGAGACCCAGAAAAGAGGAAACATTGGAAATGTAAATAAAGTATCAAAAATTTAAAAAATTTTAAAAAGTATTATTTTTAAGAAAGTAAACCTCATTATTGGTAAAATGGAGATCTTTTTGTGGGCTGAACTTTTATGTTGAAGTCCAATTCCTTTGGATTTAGAGACAGGGTCTTGTCAGCAGGAATCAAGCTAAAATAGGGATTGATTCTAATCCAATACAAAGGGGATTCTGACGTAGAGGTGTGGGTAGTTTAAAGAGGATGTGAGGAGACACTGGGGAAGATGGCTGTCCACAAGCCTGGAAGCAAGGCCTCAGAAGGAACCAACATGCCCCTACCTTGGTCTGCCATTCCCAGCCTTCAGAAACAAGAGACAATCAAGTCCAGTTGTTTAAGTCACATGGTTTATGGATAATTGTTACGGCAGCCTGAGCAAACTGGTATAGACATATATTAACTCTGGTCTATGGAGCCATTATTTACATTCACTTATGCATGCAAAATGTCATTTCCATACTGTGGAATATGACAGGGGAGCACGTTATAATTTATACAAACGAGGCCTGTGAAGTAAGGTCCTCTAGTGAGAAATATTTCTAAATATACAGTTATAAAACAAGTCTTGAAGGCTTTGTGGCTGTTAATCTAATACAAAAGTATATATATACATATATATATATATACATATATATATATATATATACACATATATATATATATGTATATATATATGTGTGTGTGTGTGTGTGTATACATATATATATATATGAATTATTTCAAACATTACCAAATACTTAAATATCTGATATTACATAAGTGAGGTTTCCTTACCAGTCCTATTACCTAGTCTATTAAAATCTTCAATGCGTTCACTGGAGAGGAGGGAGGGCACACAGCAGAAACTGGAGACTGAAGTAGCTGAGTTTCTCATCATGTCACAAAATTTATAGATGAGCATGTTGATGAGCATCTAAGTGACAACCCAACAAGGCCCCTGTTTCACACTGGATCCCAAAAGCTTCAAAAGGCCCATGAGTTAAAGACTTGTCCCCAGAATGGTGCTAACAAGGGGTGGCCAGACCTTTGAGAGGTAGAGACTAGTGAGGTGTTTTGAAGTCATTGGTGTGTGTCTTTAAAGGGAATAACAAGACCTCAGGGGCCCTTCTCCATCTCTGTTCTCTCCAGCCTGAGACATCAGTAGTTTTGCTCCTCTTTCTACCATCTGCCCACAGCAACTGAACCAACTGATCATAGATTAGATCCTCCAAAACCGTGGGTCAAAATAACCTTCTTTTCTTTACAAGATGAAGTGGAAGCTCCCGATTGTGTCGTGTGATGCAGACTCATGTGGCGTTTTGCTGAGGCACGACACCTAGGAGGACACGTGATCTTTGGAGAGAGTATAAACAGTACTCAATGGACAGTGACAGGGTGCATGCATAGCTAGCCTTGCAAGACTTCATTGGTCTCGCATCTTCGCTTCATGTGAGAGGCACCACAGAGAACTCTTAGTATCCTGGCTGCTTCTGGTCAAGCAGATGCCTGGCTATTTCTGCTGGATTGAGCCACTGCTGTGGATTTGTGTTTGGTATCCTAATGCTACTGAACTGGACTGCCAGCATTCGGACAATGGAGATGGAAATTGCTCTAAAGAGCTACTTCTAAATGGGTCTAGGTCTTATCTCCCCTACCTTTGTACAGTGGGCTAGAAGGTAGAGGGGTGGGGCAGCAAAGCATTTGAGAACCCTTATTAAAGTAGGTTTTGAAAAAATCTAAGCCTACAACAAGTTGATGATCTTAGTTACTTTTTATAATATGGAAAACTAACAAACAGGCAATGTTGGAATTACAGTCTTATGTTTTTTCACAATTATGAAGCTATTTTGACCCCTTCTCCCACTGAAAGGCAAAAATACACTAAACCAATAAATAATGAAAGCATAAATGATATTCAAACACTAGCATACAAAGTCTATGCTTACTGAGTTGTACTCCAAGGATTTTAGCTTAGACTAAGAAGAATAACTTTTATAAAGTATTCTAGGGCAGAAGTTCTCCTAAAAATATTTTTGAATGAAGTGTCATAAAAGAAGCTGCCAATCAAACAGCTATGAAGTGTTTACAATACAGGACTATGGATATTTCTGGCAGGAAAACATGGGAACCATCTCCAAAGCCATGAAAATAAAATATTAACCAGAAAAAAATTTTTAAGAAGGTACAATCTACAGTTCTGAGGATCTCTAGATACACAATACATTTAAAATAGAGTCAGGTATATACTGAGGCTTCACAGTGCTCTGTGAAATCTAGAAAAAGGGCTAGATATGGGGACAGAGCACAGTGACAAGTGGTTGAGGTACAGGTGTTAGCAATAATCAGACAGATAACAATATTCAGAAGACATGATGGCCAAAGGTTCATCCAAATCTGTGAGTTCTTTTACAAAGATTTGGAATAACAACTAAACAAAATTGGTCAAGTTACATCCAAGTTCATAAAGAAGAGGATTAGAGCTGCCATTAGCATCAGATACGATCAGTCCCCTTTGTGCCAGAACAGAATAGGACATCCCTCAGCCAGTGCAAGGCCATTGAACACAACCAGGAGAGAAAACTGAAGCAGGGGTGTGGGGCAGTGATCTATGTCAGGCAGTCTAATGCCCGGTTGAGCATAGGCTAGAAGCCCTGGGAGACCCGGTGGAAAATTCCACAAACAGTGGAACCTACACAAGGGAGCAGAATTCATGCTTCTGGCCAACGCTCCCGGGAGATTCCCCATAGTTCTCACGACCCCTGTATAGAGAGAGGCCTGGCGTGTGAAACTTGTGTCACATAGAAAGCAACCCTGAGTCTTGGGCAAAGCAAATGAGGCACCAATAGGGCCCCCAAGCTGGCCAATGGAAAGTGCCGGCCACCAAACCCCTGTCTCCTCTCAGAACTATAAATAGAACACATTGACCCGAGTAGCTCTCTCTCTTCCCTCCTTCTCCACCTGCCTGCCCCGGGAGCGCTGCCCACCATCCAGAACAAATAAAGATAAAAACTATTTTGGCGTCCGAGAACTTTTGTCTAAGGGAGCTGTGACTCTTGGGTTCTTGAGGAGACCGGCTCTATGGCAAGCGGAGCGCTCTTAAAGGCGGCGGGCACCGGGCACCGCGCCCCCTCCCTACATACTCAGCGGTGCACGGCAGCTTGGGCACCAAGTCAGCGGATGCCCCTGCATCGGGGCCAGGGCTGTTCGACCCCAGCATCTCACCCCTGCGGTGTCAGGCCCCTCGGACGCTACGCCACAACAAGGAGGGCTGCGGTGAGCCTTGAAGCCTAGGGTGCGAGGACCCAACACTGGAGCCAGGGGACCCGCCCTCGCCTGCACTTCCCCCAACGGGAGAGAGTATGGCACAGGGGTCACTGTCTGAACCACTAAACTAGTGTGTCCCAGAAAGAATAAAACAAAGGCCTTTTGTCAGAAAACATGTGTATGCTCATATAGAACAGATATGTAAAGGAGACACATTTCTGAACATGCTAAGCTCCAAGTCAGGCATCTTCCGTACATACCTCTTTAAAACCTGGCCAGTGGGAGTGCCTGCCATGGAGAATTTACTATTATATTGAGAAACTTGACTCAGAGTGACTCAACCACTCTGGCTTGTTCCTTATTTGAAACAGAAGAATCAGTTGAAAGAGTTTTGGCAGTTATGGGTGAGACAGCAGCACCCACCCCTACAGGTGTGTGCATTTGACCCTAAAATACCTGCTTAGAAGAAACTTTTCCTGTAGAGGCGGGTCTGATGCTAAGATCCTGTTCCCCAATTGGCTCTTGATCTTTCAGTAAAGGAAGCCATGGGCCAATTGCTGGGCAGAAGGGATAGGCAGGACTTCAGGGTCCCTGGAAGAAGCAGAAAGACACAAGGGAGGAGAAGAGAGTTTTATCATGCTTCTGATGGAAAGGGGTTGAAGAGCTCAAAACTGAGTGGCCACACAGGTCGCTCCTATAGGTGGGTGGTCAGGGGCATTTAGCAGGTGCTAGATGGGACTAGCTACTAAAGTTTAGGGATGGTGGAAGGTGCAGAGCTAAGAGTAATAATAAGGACACATTTTTCTAAGTGGGAGATGGTAGCACCCAACAACTGTGGGAAGAAGGCAAGTTGAAAACTAACAACTCGTGTGTGTGTGTGTGTGTGTGTGTGTGTGTGTGTGTGTGTGTGTGTGTGTGTGTTTTATGCATGGATTCAAGGGAAGCTGGGAGGGGTTAGGTAGCAAGGCTCGATCCCGGAACTTAGGCAAGGTAACACAAAAATACACACTATACCTTTTCAAATGAGAAAAATCAGGTTTTGAAAGCAACTTGATATTTATCTTACTCTTGACAAAAACACTTTGCAAATTCTTGTCTTCTTTTGTCTGTTGGAAGATGAGACTGTGCCCAATACCTGGTTAGTGATCAGCACCCCATGAAACAATCCCTTAAGACTCCCACCCAGATTTGGGCAACATTCAAAACATTTAATCTGGAGAATTAGCCCCTTCAAAACCTGAGCAAAAAGAAGAAATTTGAAACGGTTATGACGGATGAAGCTGACATAGACTTGGGATGGTAAAATTTCTGGCCAAAATCTCAGAAACCGGAGCCAAAAATCTGTGTGACACATAAAAAGGACCCATCACTCCCTGGGATGCTGGGCAGGTGTTAAGCATCCTTAAAACCATCTTTAAACGATTATTGGCCAAAATGCTATGTTCTTATTATAAGCACTCTTGATGTTTACTTGCCTATAAATAAGCAAAGATGCTGGGGAATTGGGCAATCTGACTTCCCATTTCCCATTAGTAGTTCTTGGACTCTCCCTTCTAAGAGACTGTCAGTCAAACAGCCAGCCAGGCTACTCTGGTGCCAGCACCAGTCATCCTGAACACACTCCACAGACCCCTTGAGAATAACACAACAGTTGCAGCTGCTGAAGGCACAGCCTGAGCCAGGCCAGTTTGAAACAGTTTGTACCAGACCTTTGGCTATTGCAAGCCTTGGTGAACTCTAGATGACTCTGTGCCACTTCTACCTAGGTCATAACCTAGCAGGGGGATGCTTTATCTGATGTAAGGAGGCGACACTGTGGTGGATCTGAACAACCCAATCTCCGCTACACAGGCAGGATGGCCAGCTCACTTAGTGAAGAGGCTAAGAGAGTCTCCCTGGTGCCGTCCCTCCTGGTGGTGACATTAGGGTCCAAAAAGACAATGTGTGCTGAGCTGCTCAAATAAAGAAAAACACAACAGAAGTAGGGAGCACTGATAAGAGTAGATGCTAGGGCAGTCGTAATAGCAAAATCAATCAACAAGCATGTCTGTGAATGGGCTGCTTGACAGCAAACAGATGCTTTAAAAGTAGCCAAGGCTGGAAGAAAGTACACAGTGGAAGTAGAAAGATAGCAACTGCAAGCAGAGAGCTCAGGGACCAGGCCAAGAACTGTAATGTTGGCCAGCATTAAGGGTTAAGGAATCCCAGTTTCCAGGCTAACATGAAAGCTGTAACATGGTAGGGCTATGCATTCTGATGTCCAAGGCCTTCACAGAGACTAGACATTGTAGGGTGCCACCTGCTACTACTGCCTTTACCTGCCTCCTGCTGCTGCTCCCGGCTCCCAGATAGTGGAATTAAACAAAGGCTGCCAAAGGAAGACACAGAAGAGCTTCTCCTTGCTCACCCACCTACCCACTGTTTTCCAACCTGGGAAACAGACTGAGGACCCTCATTGCTGACTGTTGACTGTGTTCTGCCTCATATGAGTGCCATGCCAGTGACCTCGGGTACCCCAGGGGCAAGGCAATCACACGGCCTGGCAGCAAGTGTATTTCTCACAAGGCCATGCTTCCACTCACACACATATGCCATCTTTTAGCTCCCAAACACAGATTTTGCTCTCTGAGAAAACTTGAAGCAAAATGATGAATAGATGGATAGATCAAATCTACATTTTAAAAAAACATTCATTTTCACCTGTGTCTTAGGGATTCTATTGCCATGATAAAACATCTTGACCAAAAGCAACTTGAGAAGGAACGGATTTATTTCATTTTACAGGTTCGCATCCGTCACTGAGTGAAGTCAGGACTGGAACTCAAACAGGGCCGAAATCTGGAGACAGGAAGTGGTACAGATGCCATTGAGGAGTGCTGCTTACTGGCTTGCCTGGGGGTGGCACTGCCTATAGTGACCTGGGCCCTCCCACATCAATCATTAATCAAAAATGTCCCCCCACCCCCACTTCCCAATAGTCCTGTCTGCTGGAGGAGTTTTCCCAAATGCTTTCCTTTCCCAAAGAGCCTCTAGACTGTAGCAACGTGGTAGAAAACTCACTAGCTCAACCTGCGTTCACATGCTCACCATTGTGAGAGCTACATTCACCTGATCAAAAGAGTTGTCAGTTTAACTGTAAGAAAATAGTTTCCAAGAAACAAAGGGCTGCTTAGCTGGAAGGCCAAGATTCTATCCCAAAATATTCTAATCTCACAGATCTTTCTGCCATATCGTGGGGAGCTGAAAAAAGGAACGCTAAAACTTGGCTCCATAGCTATATTACTGTGGAGAATTCAAAGATTTTTTTTAATTCAAAACTTTGTGTACTAAAAATTCAGAAGTTCTTGGTAAGAGGAAGAACTCTCATACACTTGTGTGTTTATGCACTAAAGGGGATTGGCAAAATCCAATGCCTTGTTTTGGGTCTATGGGAAAATGGCTTTGTCTGTTTGTCTGTACCCACAGTCCTCTCTCAGAACAAGACTGAAACACCTAGGTCTTCCCCTTTGGAAAGCTAGGGCTCCTGGAGTCTTCCTCCACACACCGAGACCTTGACATGTCAGCATTCAAAGACACATTTTCCATTCCAATGCGCAGCCAAGTCATGACAACATTCCCACCCTCCTGATAAGACAGAGGGGGTGCTTCCTGCTCATGTATTTTCCACATCCCTGACCTTGTCCCTGAATCAAAGCATGCAGATGCTTGAGTATCCTGAAGCCATGGCACTGTGCTATTTTCCCCTCGTGTAACATAGACCAACGTCCGTTTCTGTCTTCATGCCTCTGATCTTGACCATTGCAAGTGTTATCTCTGCATCAGCTCCTATGCTGAGATAGTCTTCTTCATGCGACCAGGAAGGTCTTTCTTGGCTAACAAACAGATTCTATTCAACTCTACATAAGCTAATTCAAAACAATTCCAAACAAGACAAAACAGCATCCCTATGCTCTCCTGCGTGGCACAGACATTTATGAGTCACAGCTAGTCCCAATCTCACCTCTCTGCACTTCCAATCCTCTCTTAGGGGAAATGAGGCATCCCCTTGGGAGCCTCCATCATCAAGCTTCCAATCCTCTCTTAGGGGAAATGAGGCATCCCTTTGGGAGCCTCCATCATCAAGCACTGTGTCTTCTTGCATTCACCTCAGTCTTCATATGATACTTTTATTTTCTTTTTCTACCCTGATTTCTCTTCCTTTCTATGGAACCAAATAAACCTGGAAATGCATGAAGAGAAGATTTCAAGGGGCCGGGTCTCTGCAAATTATACCAGAAGGATTTTTTTCCTTCAGGCTTACCCTGTGTGCTAGATAGGAGCTGAGCACAAACTATTTAATAAACCATACACACACTGCATATTACTTTCTCTTGGCTGACACTGTGACATTGGTACCCTCTGGCCTCTGAGGCACAGAAGCACACTGATCATGGATTAAACATGCACATGCAATTCATGATCTTCTTTCCCCATGGGACAGTTTTAAGTTTGAGAGTTAGATGGATAATGTTGGGCTGGATGAGAGTCTCTTTTTCCTCTATAAACTAGGAATAATGGCACATTTTTCAGAGATGTGGTGACATTTGATGTTTACTAACCACAATCACTGCCTGGAACAAAAATAAATTCCCCCTGTACTGTTAGTGAGTAGTCACGGTCAGGAACTCTGTGTCAGAGCATAGTAGTAGAAACAGGGGTCTTTGACACTAACTAGTTAAGCCTAGAAAATCCAACCTTTAAGATTCAGTTTCCTGACCCATTAAAGGGGATGGTTGCACTTCCCTTATGGGATAATCCATTTTAAATATTCTACACTTATAAAATACTTTGGACCAGAAAGTAGTACACAAGAAGGATCTCAGCTATGGAGTGAACAGTGTTTATTGGGATAGTTGCTACTATGCACTATGCAGCAGCAATAGCGGCAGAAGGCTCATCACTACCCTCCCACCTTAGCTTCTGTTTGGCTACTTTTGCCTTCTCTTTTTTATTCCTCAACTCATAACCGAGCCTTACTTACTGGTCTTTGCTGATGTATCCACAGGTTCCATGGGATATGGCCTTTCTCCTGCACGCCTGATAAGAACAAATGGAAGTGTTCTTGGTCTCTACAGCACAGCTAATGAGAGCTCTTCATTGAATCAAGACAGCAGTTTGAAGTGTTTGCAGACCCTTGAAAAATGCCAGATGTTAAAGAGAATTGATGCTATGGTCAATGATGTAGGGTGTGCCCTCCAGATCAAACCTTTCCCGTTAGATAAAATGAATCCTTCTATCATATTAAAGCATTGAGACACACCACAGTAAAGAAACATATCTTTCTAGTTAATCCACTTAATTAACTTGAATTTATTCAATTATGTAATCTACTGATGTGTACAATGGTGTTATGAAAATGAAGGGCTATGATGCCTGCCTTATTCTTTCTGTGTAGTGTGCACGTGCGTGTGTTTTCTAAGACATAAGGAGACTATTACACGTCTTTCCCCTCTTTTCTGTATATGCTTTGGGGGTAGGAGAGGTATACTGTACTCCATGAGTTCTCTCTAAAATCTCCCCCATTCTTACCTTCTTGCTGTCTGAGTTTGGAGCCTCTGTCCTTTCTCTAACTATCTACTACTCTGTAAAGAGTTTTGTCTCTCCTGCATCTTCCCAGCTTTTACTTCTACCTCAGACGAGAAATCTCTGGGGGATCATATCCGATTATTTTCCTTTTCTCCAGGTCTACTCTGTTGACTGTTCTCATTACAAACTCCCTTGCTTTGCTCACAACTCTAATCAGTCCATCCCCCTTTGCACCTTTATCCTGTTAGCCCTTCACGTGGGAGGGCTCACACCCTTTGCCGTAGTGTTTCAGGCTTACAGAAGTCATGGCTCCTAGCATCTCCCTTCCATACTGAGTCCTGAAGATATGTGATTTCAAAGATACATCTTTTATTCCATGAAATCCTCACATCTTCACACACACACACACACACACACACACACACACACACACACACACACACACCACATCATAGCACACCACACCACATACACTCACATGTTCTTGGATATGTGATCCACAAAACACACATTGAAAAGATGTATGTAAAGGACAGAAGAGCCCCTAAATCCTCAACACCAGCAGAAGTCCTGGGACATAGTTAGGTGTCCTATAAACATTTATGGAATAAACAAATAAACTGGATCTCAGCAGAGGTCTAGTTCTTTTCCAACTATCTAGTGTTTTGTTTTGTTTCATTAGAAACTTGTTTAACAGTCAGAACAAATTTGCCCCATGGGCATGGGGATATTTAGGCTTTTTTCTCTTTGCTTTTTTAAGATGTATTTATTTTTCTCATAAATGCAGAAATACAGCCCCTGCCATTTAGCTCAATTAATCCAGTCATAAAGATTGTATAGCAATTTAGTGCAGGATATGTAGACAAGGTGAGGAAGGAGAGCTAAAAGCCAAGCTTCCACAGTGAGGCAATGTCCATCTGCCTTGAATAAGAAGCTTATCCTGAAGGTACCCTTGCTATAAAGTACAAAGAGAAGCAGTATGAATCAGCTCTGAGCCCTAACTTAGCATGCTTGAATCCCTGGGCTGCAATCTCCAAAATCTAGGTCAAGAGTTGGGTAAGATGGACAAGTGCCATATTTTTCTTAGGACTTACTGTTTAGCTCACAATGGGAAAAATAGTCTAGGAAAAACACAAATAGAAAAACACTAAATTCCACTATATTGACAGAATCTCATGAAATTCTTTCCTGTACTGAGAACAAAGTGGTTCAAATGTGGGTTTCTGTGAGAACAGGGAATCTGAGAGAAATGAAGAAGAAATATGGAGATGGGACTGAAGCTATAAGCAGCACTGCCAACATCAGAGTGGGCAAGAAGTGGAGTGGAAAGCTAGATGCTGTCCTCAGTGAAGATTTGTGTTTTCTTTCACGCATACAGCATTTCCAGTTTCAACCCAGGGACCCGTGAAGTCTTGTGGGATTTTATCTTTTCTTTTCTTTACTGACACTCTCTCCTGTCCCTTCTCCTTCCCTTCCCTTTCCTCCTCCCATCCTTCTTGAAGCACAGCAGCAAACAGGTATGGCTCTTCCATCCAAGTGATACCCCTTCCCACGAAGACAATTTGTGTCCATGGAAATTCAGGCTATGGAGAACTTGTTGACCACATATCTCACACCGGTGTGGGAGGTCTCTGCAATGTGTGGCTTTGGTTGTTAACTTGATGAAAATTAGAAGTATGTGGGTGATTTGGGGCTCACACCTCTGGCTGCCCAGCTAACACTAGACAACCATATATTCTATGCATTGACGTGGGCATTATATTGCTACTATCAGTGGCACTGGGGCATCTGAAAGTTCCAATTGCTTCTAATGAAAGAAAGAAAGAAAGAAAGAAAGAAAGAAAGAAAGAAAGAAAGAAAGAAAGAAAGAAAGAAAGAAAGAAACAAAGAAAGAAAGAAAGAAAGAAAGAGCAAAGCCGAAAAGCCCTTGGGCAATGAGATTTTAAGGATAGTAATATATCATTAAAATGCTCAGCAAGCATCTTAGTGTCCTGAACTTTTCTGTAGCTGTGGGTGCCCCTGCCCTATTCCAGTGGCTCTCACAAGGGGCCCTGGACAACAGTGCAGACAATGGGACCATGTCCAACAACAGCAAAAATGTTGTCCAACATTAGAAGCATTGGGTTTTTAGTATTTGATTCCTGTAGCCAAATCATTCTTGCTGGGTTAGCTTTCAGAACTTAGAACAAATTGTCATCTAGTAACTTATAATGATCTCAGCTTGAGTGTGTTTCCTGCTCTTGGTGCACTCGGAATGTTCTGGGCTGTGTGTCAAGCGCATTCTCATTGTGTGACTGCCAGAGGGGATAATGCCCATTGTCGTGGCGATTGCTATTTTTATTTAAATTGCATTCCAACTTTTAGAAAGTCTTAAGGGTTATAAATGGTGGATAAAGTCGGGTTTTTTAAAAATACATTGTTTTCTTTTTTTAAAAAGTAATACACGATCATAAAAGCAAATTTTGAAGATAAAATTTTGAAATGAAGAAAGTTAATTCCACACAGACATTTTGCTTAATAAATATAATTCTGATATTATTTTGGTGATGTTACAACTCAGTCATGTAGACAAATATGTACCTTGACAACAGATAATACATCGAGTATACATGGGGAGTCACCTTATACATATCACACTGATATGTACATGTCATATTGATAAAGTCTATCTACACATGAATTGTTTTGTAGAGCTACAGATATGCACATATACATTGCCAGTGTACCATGTGTACATAAATACCAAAAATGATATCAGGAGATATAAACATATAGCTTTATTCAATGAAATTTTAGGAATCTGCTTTTCCAAGGCTAAAATTCTAGAAAACATACATTTCACAATGCTTTTTATCACCATCAATTTAATGAAACTTCAAAAATAACCAAAACAATGACTAGTATTTCATAGTTTGGAAAACAGATGTAAAGATATTCTCACTATAATTGACTGCCATAATGAAGTTGTTTCCAAATGAAGATTTATATTTGGATAATATGAAAGCAATCTTCTGTTAGAGGAATTATTTGTTTTCCTTTTTAGGATATATTTTTTAGAACATGAATTGTTCATTCAAAGAGAATAGGCACTCTTTGAGGGATTCTAACAAGAAAGGGATACATAACAAGAAAATTATTTTATTGTTTCTAAGACTGTTTGGTTGACATTCTACACTCTACTTCCCTGTATTCTCTATGAAGCAAACACTACAGTTCTCAAAAGAGAATGTGTTAACATACATGTGTATATCTCTCTTAATAATAGGTGCTCACTAGGGTTTGGAATTTACCAAAAAGTCAGACAGACTCTTCAGGCTTTTTAGCTAACCAATTCCACACCAGCCATGTTCGTAGATCAAGAATGAGCCCTAACCCATGTCCCAGCCTTCTGCCTGTCCCCAGAAGATAACAACCTTACCACAGAAGAGAACCCCTTGTGGATACACCCTTTACCACAAAAGAACCCTGGAAGTACTTTTCAGAGTCAAGTGATTTCAAGTCCCTAAGAAGAACTGGACCACAGTGGTAGTTTTACAAAGGCCCCATACTTTGACAGGGATAGTACCAGTTTCCCCCACAAACCAAGGGGCAGGAGGCATGTCTAAATAGCTTTATAAAGTTCTGGAAAGGTGCCTGGGGTACTGGCATGCCCATAGGAGGGTGGGGAATAATATTCTGGGCCATCTGAAACATGAAAGGGTGTGTCGATGTCCCAAGGTGCTACCTGGGGAACCATGAGACATGGGTCTCAGGTCACAATGCCAGGGGCTATGAGAACAGTGGCCTGACTGGGAGTTGTGTGAAGAGTTCCAGGAGCTTCAGAGCACAGGGCCAAGTAGAATGTGTGAGGGAGAGTCGGTGAGTTTGGCAAGCACATACCCAGGACAGGGAGAAGAAGGGTCAGATGACAAAATCAGAGAGGCATGTTCCCTGTAGGAGAAAGGGTCAGCATGAGAGGCCAATTGTAGGCTGGTGGTCCGTGATTTGTCAGCATATATCATTGGGTCTTCCATACAGCATGAGCCAAAAGAATTCCCTAAGAGTCACAGCAGTGCTTGCCTTCCTCTTCTTCCTTAAACCCTCCAGCAACCCCTTCAATGTGGGCTGAAGCTCATGAAGAATCCAAGAAAGCGACTGTTTAACTTCTCCCACCCAGCTCGTTGCCACCAGCCCTGAATGCCATCCAACTGACCAAAGAGAGCAAATCTCTGCTGTAGAGGCTGGGAGCTGTCTGTCACAAGTACTGGTTTCCAGAGTCAAGCAACTTTCTGTGGCCTCAGATTCCTCATCTGGGGAAAGAGGATTTGGGGGCCTGTTGTACAAAGTCATAGTAAACATTAGCAAAGAAGGCCGCAGATACCGCAGGGTTATATAATTCAAAGTGTGATGTACAGGTCATCTTCATCTTCCACAGACATCTATGTCATCATGGCAGCAGGAAATCAACATCCTTTTCCTACCACACTCTGGGATGAGGACTTAAATGTGACCCGAGGAAAAAGGCCAAGCAGTTGTTCTCTCCCGAAGCACTCTCCCACACTGCTGTGTGATGCTCTGTGTCTCCCAGTCTCCTCAAAAGTGGCTCAGTGCTCACCTCCTGTGCCTGTGAAGTGTTACCTTTCCAGAAATCATGTTGATGGCCCAAGGGCCGCCATAATTACTCAGAGAGCCCTCTGGGCAGAAGCAGACAAGGAAGGGGATGGTCCAATGCACCAAAGTGTAAGGAAGATTCTAACACTCCCACCTATGGCCTTGTAGGAGCCCTGACAGTGGATAACCACTATTTACCAAAAGTTACATGCCCTGGCATGGAGATTAATGCAAATGTAATGATATTTATGAACAATAAGGCAGAATCATGAAGGTCTATTTCTACTAACACCAGTAGATTCTCCCTTGCCATCATGCTCGTACCCATGTGAGCCAAAAGTACACTGCATACACAGCACTGGTGTGCTTTCCTACACACTGGTTCCCTATAGCGGGGCTGTGTTCAGCTACTAATGAGTGCTTTAAATCCTTCTAAATATAGCAAGTAGACGCATGGATGGGTCATCAGCCCTGATAGCCTTCCTTGAGAAACACTTAAGGACAGAGTACATGAGAGTCACTCTCTGGGCTTTGCACGAGAGGAGACATGAGTGTGTGGAGAAGAGTGGAAAACTATGGTTAGAAAACTTACCTGCCATGTGGGAACCATGGTGCCTCTGAACAGGGTCTAGACTAATAAGAAACCAAAATGGTAATATGGGAAATTAAGATGATTCAGCGGATTCGTCCATTTCTCAAATATACATATGTGCATGTGTACTCCAATAGACACGTGTAAATCACACGTGTTCATGCCTACAAACATGCGTAAAATTATTGAAACATTATGATTACAAATATACACAGGAAAACAGGCATACACACACAGGTCCACATGCCTGCATACACACACACACACACACACACACACACACACACACACACACACACACACACGGTTTAGTTTATGGCTTTCCTCAATCCAGTCAACTTATTCTTTCAGTTGTCTGCAAATGCAACAACAACAACAACAAAAAGACAAAAATGAAAGAAAATTTGCATTAATGCTTAAAGATGTTACAAAGGAAAAGGACCCAACAACCAGTGGGAAAATCAGAGCAAGGAGCCAGGTCAAGTGGCCAGTTGATGCCCTTTTCTCCTAAGAGTCAGGACAGTCAGGGCTACTTAGAGAAAAGCCAGGAGATGATCATAGTTGTGCACTTTCAAGTCTTGATGGAGTGCTCTTCCCACAACCTGGTTTTGCTGCAGGTCCTAGGGACAGCTGGGATGTCATCACATGAGCTGCAAAGCCCGTGCTATTGGTTTTCCTCAGACCCCTGATCACCTTCTGAGCTGCTTCTGTGCTGTAAATTTTGCATGAAAAATGGAGGTGCTTCCCCTGCCCAACCCCTGCAGGCCCACTGGAAAGAGCAGAAAGCAGTGAGTCAGATCACCAAGTAAGACATGGTGATTTCGAACAAGTGTTATTTTGTAGCTATTGAATATATCAAGTGTACTGGACATGTGTGCACCAAGCATGGTATTTATGGCTTTTATTTCAAAAAATCACCAAAAAAGAAACAATAAAATATTATATACATGAAATAAAACAAGGGCAGAATGGGTGTGTGTGTGTGTGTGTGTGTGTGTGTGTGTGTGTGTGTGTGTGTGTGTGTGCGTCTTGGGAATATAGCAGACGGAAAATTTGCAACTAGAGCAGGATACTGGTTCATAATTAGGACAGAACTGAGTTCTACAGCCTTGTGCCTTTTGACACAAGGGCCAGGATCTCTTGAGTAGGCTCCCAGCTTTCTGCTTCTCAGAAACCACCCTGGGAGGGCAGATAGGGAAGGTCATAGAAGAACATATGAGAAAATAAACACAGCAAGTTTCCCTGCCAGGCCCTGGCAACTGCTCTTGCAGGCTTCTCAGCTCTGAGACATTCATTTAAAGGAAAAGAATAAGAACAGTTTGCACCAAATCTTTCTGTTCCCTTCCCCTCCCATTTTCAGGAGAAGCAAACCCAAACTGTGTATTCAAATGAGGCATTCTGTTACCTAGCCACTGTGGACACACAGCACCCCTATGGCTTCCATTCATCCATTTGTCTCAGGACACAGGGCTCTGCTACACAGAAGCTCTCTGTGTGCTTGTTATTGGTTAGTAGAATTGAGAATGGAATCCAGGCATGTCCAGCTCACCGAGGACAGCTCTAGTCCGGCTTTGAAGTTTGGATCCTGGATACCCCTGCTCACTTGCCCCCTGAAATTATTTGACTATCCATGCCTCTTCCCTCACTTGCAAAATGAGGATTGTAACTAGAGTATCAAAAAGGTACCTGGGCCCTGACAGCATTTGTGTGCAAGGTATCCCTTTCTGTGCTGCACCCTGACTGCCTAGGGAAGATGCAGTCGACAGGCAAGCTTGGGTAGCAGAAAAATCCAAGCAACCCCTACATGGGACAAGGGCGAGAGGCTGAGCTCATAACGGAGGCTTAGATGGAGGGAGATGTAGACACCCAGTGAGAATTTCACCGGCATCAGGAACGTGGTTGTTGAGTGAACTCACAGGTTATCAGACGCTGATTCATGTTTAAAGGCAGGGGAGGAACATGCCTTCTCCTTTAACCTCTTCTACCTGTGCTTGATCCTTGGCAGTTAAGATTCTGGTTAGAAAATGTGGCTAAAATGCTCATCATCAGAAAGGAGACAATATACTGACGCTCGTGCTCTGGTAACATCTCAGATTATCTGGCACTGGGAAGAGGGAGTACGTTCCTCAAGGAAGAAAAATTGGCTTTGCTAATAAGAAAACATCAACTGTTGAGTACAAGACACGGAATAAGTCAGATGATCTCTTCATGATGCTGCCAAGGCTGGCTGCATCTACTGATGGCTTTCAGAGCCTATATTTGACAAATTCTTGCACGCTTGGGTGACAAAAGGGAAGGCTAGTCAGAGCCAAGATTGTTGGGCAAAAAGAGGCACAGCGATCAAGTCCCACTCAGAAGCAGGAAAAGTATCAAACCAATTTTTAAACACATTCAAACAGGTAAATGCCAATGGGGAAGTGAAAATTTGTGCTTCAGAGGTGGAGAACAGCAGACTGAGGTTAGAGACCCAGACACTAGAGTGTCAAGTGTGGGGAGGTCAGCCACATAGTTAAGAATATGCAGCCTCTCTGGTGTATGTGTGTATGTGTGTGTGTGTGTGTGTGTGTGTGTGTGTGTGTGTGTGTGTGTGTGTGTTTGTGTGCACTATGGGCTTGTGAGTGTGTGTGATGTTGTGAGCTCTTGAAATGATTTCAAGGCAGACGCTTCCTGTACTGTGAAGTAGAGAATTGAGGTTCATGGAAGCCATGTTGCCTTCCTAGAGTCTCAGTAAGATCTAGACCCCTTCAGAACAAGAGACTCAGCATCCAGTATCCTCAAGAAGCCCCCAAAAATATATGTCTTGGGTTAAGAGACTGGCAATCAAGCTACAGATGCTAAGCAGCTCCAGGTGTGAGCCCAGAACATACAGGAGACCACAAACACCTGTCTTACATGCACGTGATGACTTGTTCCAATGTGCCAAGCCCAAGAGGAAACACTCAAGTACCTTTGTCAAGCCTTTAAGGCGGGCTCAATCTCCCTCAGAGCTAGGCTGCACTGGAAGCAAGAGTTTCAGAGTGTGCTTTGAGAATGAAGAAGAGCAGCCCTTCTGCAGAGCTAAGGACAGCAGAGCATTTCTGCGACTTCAGCCTGTGCTCATCCAAAAAACAGCTGCAGAGGCTTGGCTGCACCTGCACCAAGCTGATCGGAGCTTGCTGCCAGAAGTTTAATGAGATACTTACACCCATCCCACAGGGGAACCTAAACAAGGAGGTTAGGCAAAAGATTTATTTGGCAGAGGATGACCTCGATGGCCATCAGGGAGAGACAAAAGGCCCTTGGGCCTGAGGATGTTAGAGGCCTCAGTAAAGGGGAATATCAAGGCGGGAAAATGGGGATGGGTGGACGGGGGGGTGGGGGGTGGGAGGTGGAATTCCCTCCTAGAGGCGGGTTGGGGAGGGGATAGGGGGTATACAAAGAGGAGACTCAGAAAAGGGGAAACATTGGAAATGTATATAAAGTATCAAAATAAAAAAGGAGGAAAAAAAAAAAGATTTATTTAGTTTTCTGGACTTAACCCCAGGAAAGCACATTGCCCATGATAATGAGAAGCTAAGAGATCAGGAATTCTTGCAAAATTGAAAGGTTGTCGAATCACATTGTCAAGATTTGGCTCTGAAGATGGCTGCCTCTAGTGAGAGGCAACTCCAGCTTTACTCTTCAAAAGAAACCCCAAAAAAGTGAACATGGGGTACTCTCTTAAGACACAAGTAGCTTCCTGTTAGAGAAAACTCCTCAAAGACATTGAGCTTCTCAGACCTCTAAACACAGCTTATGAGACACACTTTAAGTCCTCACTTAAAGAAATGTCTGACTTTTTTAGACTAAACCAGCCCAAATTTTCAAGGACACTGTTGTTAACCTCCATATAAGAGCATCTTTCTGTTTCCATTATAGACCAAAGCTCCTGAAAGATAAAGGATGAAGAGTAAGGTTGAAGTGTCTTAGGATACCCAGGCTCAGCCAAGGCAGCTGGACAGCAGCTCACCAGGCCACAGAAAGCCAGGAGAGAATGTTATCTGAAGCCCTTAGGGAGCAAGACAAGGAAATAGATGTTGCCACTGGAAGAAATCTGAGGTGCTCTTTCAGCCCCAGGCATACATGCAGTGGCATGCTGGATCATCAATTCCCATTGACGCTCTCGTCAAAGACAAGACAGTTGGGCACTTGTGACCATCTATGCAGCCTGTGTTGTCTGCCTGCCACCATATCTGTCTTCTTCCTATCTGGGACCCACAATGACTGATTTGTTATAACTAGATATTGACATTGGTGAAATCCACAAATCAGAACGCCACTGTGTACTTGTATTCATTGTCTGTCTAGTTCTAGTACACGTGTGAACTCCTGCAGCTCTGCCACAGGAATACACACGTTTTGTGATAGCAGGTTTCTCATTAGCTTGGAAATCACCAAGCAGTCTATGCAGATTGACATGTTAGTCCCAGGTATTCATCTTCTCCACCTCCACAGCTTTGGATTACAAAGATGTACCACTATGCCCAGTGATGGGTTTTGTTTATTTTTGTGTTTGGTTAGTTGGTTGATTGGTGGTTGGTTGGTTGGTTGGTTGGTTGGTTGGTTTTCCACATGTGTTTGGGAATTGAACTCAGATCTTCACACTTGCAAGGCAAACATTTTACCAACTGGCCATCTCTCTAGCCATAGTGAGGATTTCTCTGTACTTAGAAAGTCTGGGCTCCCTATGGGCATCTGTCAACCAACAGCTTGCTTTCTGGAGAATCCAGCCAGTAGGGAGACTTGAAATACACAGCCAAGATGAGTTTCAGATGGTACTGAGTGTCATCATGAAAATAAAGCAGCTAAAGTGGATAGGCATAGAGGATATAGTTTAGATTCAGCCACTGACACAGAAAGGACAGTGGAAATGTTGCCATGTCTCAATGTTTGGATATCCTTGGAAACTGAAGCCTGGTAGTAAATCCAGAAGAAGAAAAAAGCCTGGTTTCTAACCTTGCCCCTGATATTCAGTAGCTGTGCAAGTTCAGACAAATCATTTCTCCAGTTATAGTTTTCTATGTAAAATAAGCATAGCCATGAAACATGGTATATTTCATGAGTTCCAAGAGTGAAATGTAGACTAACGTTGTCTGCAGTAGAACCAGGAAAGTCTGCACTGAGAGCTGGCAGAAAATTTTTAACTCAGCACTTCAAATCATGCCATGTTTCAGACATTGCACCCAAAAGTCACCCTGTGCACAGTTCTTGTCACTAGGAAAGCCATGAGTTAGACTTAACTATGCCCATGTGTGCCCATAAATACACATGCACACACTAAAAACTAGTATACTTTCAAAACTAACAAAACCTATATTATTTTAAACCTCTGTTAAGTAAATAAAGGCCTTTTATATATACTTAATAATGTCCAGCTGGCTTTCACAGCTCTGACATGGAGAACAGGTGTGTGAGAGGGGCATATGCTGCTCTCAGAAGGAAAATGAAGAGGGAAAACAAGGTCAGGCCTCATCTAAGGGGTAGAGGAGGGGCTGACTCGGGTAGCTGCAAAGACAGGGTGTAATAAGAGTGAGAGAGATTGTTATACCACAGGTTTTGTTATCACAGCTTCACTTGCAGCACAAATGTCTCCTCTGGGAGCACACAGATGGGAAACGGAGAGCAAGCTCTCACCCATGTCTTCCAGGAGCCAAAAGCTACAGGAAAAAGGTGAAAAAAGCAAACCCATGTCAGACTTGAAACTGTCAGCTTGTGCTTAGTGACACTGGGGTCCACATCCTCTGAACCCGTCATCCTGGAAAGCCACACAGGTCAAGAAATCTCCTCCACCATTTTTGTAGCCCCAGGAAATACCTCACTGAAACTGAACACCCTGCCCTGCCACGTTACAGCTCAGGAGGTTGCTAAGAAGCTGTCCTCTGCTTTTTAACATTGCTCAGAGAAAAGTCTCAAAGCTAAACTAGAACTTATTTTCAAATTGTCCTGTGTGAGTAGTGTTCTTAATTTAGAGATACTTCTGCTTGGAGACTCACAGGAGTTTTACACATTAGTATGCACTGTATCTAAAGAATACAGTTGCCTTTATATTTTAAGTGATTTTAATTACGTGTGTGTGTGTGTGTGTGTGTGTGTGTGTGTGTGTATACACATCTGTGCACATGTGGAGGTCAGAAGTCAGCTTGTGGTAATTGCATCTCCCCTTCATGTTGGTCCCGAGATCAAACTCAGGTTGTCAGACTTGGGAGCAAGCACCTTTACCTACTGAGCCATCTTGCTGGCCTGAAAATAAGGTTTTAGAGTTTAAAAAGTATTACTCAGTGCAGGTAGATACGAACTACCATGAACAAGAGTCAATGGAAACTTCGACCAAGATTCAGAACAGTATCAATAAACAAACTATGTAGATTTTACAATTTTTAGACACACAATATAAAATAATTATGCTGATTTGATAAAATAAATAATGACTCTTTAAAGTACAATGATGACCTGAGGCAAACAGATGAGGCCATTCTTTTTAGGAAAACAAGCAAGATTCTCTATTGATATAAAATACAACAGTTACAATGTATGCTACTATAATTCAGGATTCTGCTCACTCTTGAAGGTTGATGGGATAGATGGTGAATAGAAATGTACACTTTGGAGCTTGGTCTCTTAGTTTGGGTGGCTGTTATATTAATGTGCTCACATTGCAAAATGCAGTAAATCTGTACACTGTAGTGAACTTTTCTGAATAAATGCTATAATCTCCCCAAAAGATAAAATACTGAGACACTGTGCTGCAGATACTGAAGATGCCAGTAACTCGCTATAAGAGCTCACACTACCTAAATTTTAAACTGAACTTCCAATTGATTGATAAGATACCAAGGGCGATTGTGAGGTGTAAGTAATGCCAAAAAACATGCGACATGACAAGCTCGGGAGTATTCACTTTGACACCCATGTGATGGGATTCAGATTTGCTTATCAGAATCACCCGTATAGAAAAATGAGGGATGCGTTATTGCCTTCCATTACTTTTTGTATTATCTATCGAGAGGAGAATTATCAAGTGCCATCATGTGTTTATGAATAAGCGCCACATGCCGTGACTACCAAGTGAATATAAAATAAAGTAAAATAGAATAAAATTTGGGTCCACATGGTGACAAAGAAGAGGCAATTTTTTTAAAAATAGTGATATATTTAGAAACTAAATTCTGCAAGCCATTGATGCCTATTCCTGTGTGTTTTGTTAAGTTCTTTTTATTTTATTATTTAATTTCATCCTACCACTACCGACTTTATGTCAAGTGTGCTATCTGGGAGTGCACTTGGTCTGGGAGTTTGCTGCATTGCCTAAGTACCAAAAGTGTTTTCGTGTGTCCAATCTGCCACACCGTCACTTGTCCCTCCTAGCAAACTCTGCCCCAGCTTTTGTGGCCTCTGGTCCTACGAGATATGCTCTAGTCAAGGCTAACAAGGACCCCCGTGCTTCTAGCCCTGGAAGACAATTTTGCATCTCTCTTGGCAGAAACCAGTAGTCATTCAAGCCTTTGGTTAGTGGCGGCCATTTCACTACATACATTGTTTTCTATACACATTAAAGTATTTCTTCCCAAATAAATGTCTCTACCACTCAACTGTGACCAAAATGAAATAAAACAGTCATCAACCTTGATAGCTCTCTGTGCCAGTCAATTACCTTTCAATTCCTGTTTTATTCCATTCCCACCATTATGGCTCAAGCCCTTAATGGCTTCTTGCTCAGCCTGTCCAAGCCCCAACATCATCTTCTGGCTTCCATCGCCATATTGGTACAGCATAGTCTCTGCTCAGCAGCTCACGTAATCTTGGCGAACATTTCAGGAGCCTCTCAACTGTCTTCTGAGGACAGAGCAGTGAACACTGACATTGTATCTGAATCCAGAGTCCCCAGATAATAACTCTACTTCTGCACCTTCTCACCTTATTTATTTGCCTCAGCTCTCATCTGTTCTTTCTTCACTTTTTTTTTTTTTTTTGGTCTGTTAAATATTTTTAATAAGGCACACTTTTATGAAGTTCGGTTTCCTCATGAAGCGTGTTCTTCATCAGCACTCTGACCACAGGATGGGTTTGCGTGGGCTCATGTGTCCATCATCCTTAGAAGTAACTCATCCCTGACCCATTCTCATCTAGGAATTTGAGTTTTAGGTGACATTGCAGTCCAACATATGAAGCGCATTGAGTATCTCATTAGGAACACACATGTAAATTAATTAAATCCTTTTAGAATATTAGGATGCTTAACGAGAAGCAAAACTACTGTGACTTTTGCTAAAGTTTGGCATAGAATAATTGAATCTCAAAAATAATTAAAAGAGAAAAAGCTAAGACTACCATAAACTTTTGAAGCTATGTCTAGGGTTTGGTGGGATGACTCGGGTGACACACTTGCTGCCCGAGTGTGCCCATGTGGTCTTGAGTCTGGATCCCAGTACTCATGGAAAAGGCATGAGTAACTGTCTGCTACTTGTGTAAGCTTGCAACAGCAGCACGTCAGAGATCAGACACAGGCAGATTCCAGAGGCTTGCTGGCAAACCAGGGTCACAGAATCACTCAATGAGAGGGTTTGTCTCAAATAATAATAATAATAATAATAATAATAATAATAATAATGATGATGATGAAGAATATGGTGAGCCATAAAGGAAGACTGTAAACATTGACCTCTGTTCTCCACATGCACACAACACAGGAAAGCACACACACACACACACACACACACATATACACACATCTATAACACACACCCATACTTTCTCCTAGATTGTCAAGAAAACACTTCACTCATAATTCATACATTAATACAAATCTCTCAGTCTCTTCTGAGTGAGTCCAATGGGACAAAAAATTCCTCGCCCAGCCCAGACCTCCCAGCATATGTGTTGCTGTGTAAATAAACCCCAACCAGCCTGCATAGCAGCACTAGAGCTTTTGTTCAACCCCACAGTAAGCTGAGGGTACAACTTAGTTTATACTCCACATAGAAACCGTATCCAGACGACAAGAACCAAACCATAAAGTCTCCAAGCATTTAAGAATTACAGGAACTCCCCAAAAGAGAAACAAAACGCTCGAGTTGTTTTACTGGGTGAGTCAACATGGCGAGCCTTTAATCCTGCAGGCACTGCTCAAATCCTGAGTGCAGCAGAGTAGTCAGGGTTGAGGAACGACATCCTGCAGGGTGCAGCCCACCTTCCACTGTTTGAATCCTCATAAACATGTGTTCTGGCGGTTTGCTGCAGGAAGGCCATGCCAAGGGGCCCTGGTGTGAGCAAACCAAGAGAACCCTGTTAGTCCCGTGGCAGCATCTGAGTTAGTAAGAACAGGAGAGCAGAAGTGTGGGGTCTGAGGAGCAGGCACAGGCCTGGAGCATCATGCTCTGTTTTTATTCCTTACTAGGGAAGCAACTGGACCGTGACTGCTGCATACTTGTTTTGGGGAGTGATCTTGAAAAGCACTTCATGAGATATTGTCATCGGTCATCCAGTGAAATCCTACTGGGTGCATCCAGTGAAGTGCTACTGGGTGCACAATAAGCTGGAGCTCAAAGAGCTCGTGTGTTCTGCCCAAGTTCACACAGATAGAGTAGCAGATGAGAAAATGACTCCAGGGTGCTGTGGACTGCATGCCTGTGTAGCCATAAATTCCCATATTGAAATCCTCATCCCACAATGCATTCAGAGGTGGCTAAGTAGATAAAATTTATCCACGAAAGATGGGTAAGTCATAATGGTAAAGCAATAGTTAATGGGATACCCTAGTAAAGAGACTCCCAAAGCCCCTTGGACTCTTTCTGCCACAGAAGAACACAATAAGAAAGCAGTCTTCCGAAACCATGAGAATCTGAATACCATGAAACCATATTCACTCACATAACCCAACCATGTTGTCATCTTTGTCTTGGACATTCATCCTACCCCAAGAAACATAAAGATAAATTACTTTTTTTTCAAAACCACCAGCCTGGGTTACTTGGTTATAGTAGCCTGAAAGTGCTCAGACAATGGATGGTCAGGTTTCAAGTTCTGTGTGTATTATCATATTAACAAGTCATGGATGATAATATTTGGACAAGTGGTAGGAGATATTGTGAAAGACTTCAGAATCCTGTGTTGTGAAATGCTGTCCTGTGGGTGTAATATGGTTATTCCCTCTTGAACACTCTGTAGCTGTAACTACCTACATGAGACTTGTAATAGATTGGACTCATTGTGCCTCATCAGGGATGGAATGGGATGGTGGGTCTAAGCTCCGCCCCCATTCCATAAAATATAGTCACCTATCAGAGTCTGTGCTACTCCTTTATGTAACTACGATTCAACACAGTAGACTGGGCTTAGATGGTGTTGTTTCCTTGTTCTATCGCTGGTACTCTATTGGGGTGAGTAGATATTTGCTCAAATCACACGGAAAGTTAGAACAATACCCAGGAATGCCTCTTGCTTGGATGGACTGGCAGCCCTGAGGTAGGAATTAAGCAGCACAGATGGCCTGATGAACAGACAAGCCCCTGAGCATCAACCCTGCCTCATCTCTGCAGACCATCACAGACAAACACTGTATCCTATTTCTATCTGAAGTAGCTTGTGCCTTCCTCTCGACCTGGCTCTGGGAGCCCATGATCAGTCAAAGATGGTCTTTGAGAAAACAGGAGTTTCTCCACAGTAGCTACGAGCAGTTGGAAGATCTACAAGCAGTCAAGCAGACGACCTTAATGCTTTTCTATGGCTATTAAAAGCTAGAATACTGCAGAGAAAGCCAGTGAGGAGAAATCTAGAAAAAGATACAGAGAGAACTTCTGATTGGGGGGGGGGGAGGGGGTAGGATGGGAATTTTGGGAATGGAACTGCAGCCATGCGTATCTGGGAAATAGGCCACCTGGTTCTGAAACCTCAGACACAACAAATGCTTGGGAGGATGCAGGCAATCAAAAGAAATCGGAGCAGGCTATTCACAGGGAAGGAGTCAGGAGCTGCGCTCTGGGTGGCAACATCAGGAAAGCATTCTGCATGGCTGGAGCTGGCTTGGAAGGGAAACTCTCCATGGCTGAGAATGTACTGTTCTCTGAGCCGTTTCCTTTAACAACTTGGAAGGGAAAATAATTAATATAAACAGTAGTCACCAGACTTGGCAGGAGGAGAAGAATCTTTGAAGAGCACAGGCTTTGCTACCAGGCTCACATGCTGCTTCTCCTTAGCTGTTTGGTGTGACCCAGGAGACACTAGAGAGACACTCAGAGCCTCGCTCTCCTCATCTGTAACATTAGCAGACACCTGCCTGTGGGGCTACTAACAGACTGGCTTGCCTTGTGAGTGCAGGAGAGTGCCTGTGATTCCTATTAATCTTTGGAATAATTTCATGACCTATAGTGTGGTGATTTGAGAAGACCGAGAGGAAGTAACAACCAAAACTGATGTAAGATTTCAGGAAAAACTCTACCTTTCAAGGAACTTAAAACCACAAAGAGTTCCTTCAAAAATCGTTTTAAAAAAAAAGTCCAGAAGATATTAAAGGATGAACAAATAGCACATTTATTTTAGTAAGCAACCTTCATCCTGATTTCAAAATAGAATCACTATAAACCACGAAAGTAAAGAATAGAACCCAGCCTACAGAACAACAATTGAAATGCATAAAAGATAGTTCAAAGGGGATGGAAAGGTGGCTCAGCAGTAAAGAACCCCAGCTGCTCTCCTGGAGGACCAGGGGTGGATTCCCAGCACCCGCAAGACAGCTCACAAGTGTCTTTACTCCCATTCCAGAGGCTCCAATGCCATCTCCTGGGCTCCTAAAGTATTAGGCATGGACACATGTGGTGGGTATATATACATGCAGGCAAAGCACCCTAACACATAATAACTCTTTAAAATTTTTCCTTACTGAAATTCTAATAATAAGACTAGAGGGGGTTGGTGTTAGGATTCTGTCTAAGCTCCAGCCCACAGTTACCTGGCAACAGCCAGGTGTGCCTGACTCACTATAAAAGGGGCTACTTGCCCCCTCCTCTCTCTTTCTCTCTCTTGCTCTCTTGCTCTCTCTTGCTCTTGCCTTCCTGCTCCCACTCTCTCTCCACTCCTTTCCCTCCTCTCTCTCCACATGCTCATCTCCACATGCTCATGGCTGGCCTCTACTTCTCTGCTTCTCCTCTCTTTCTCTCTCTCTCTCTCTCTCTCTCTCTCTCTCTCTCTCTCTCTCTCTCTCTCTACTACCCTCTTAATTCCTCTTCCCATGTCCTGAATAAAAACTCTATTCTATACTATACCATCCTGTGGCTGCTCCCTCAGGGGGGAGGGATGCCTCGGCATGGGCCCACAGAGGCGCCCCTTCCCCCTTATCTGACTACACTTCCACCAAACATATTCCCTCTCTTTATCTGTTTATAAACACATCAGTTGTCATGCCTTAACACAAGGAACAGTTCTGATTTCAAAGGTGTTTCCCTTATCTCTGACACATCAGATGGTTCAAGAGAAGACTACATAGGAGAAGGAGGGAGGGGGAAGAAGGGAAAAGGGAGGGAGGAAGAGAACAACCCAGCATCACGTGATGGTTCACTATTCTAAGGAGACCATGGCCAGTACCAGACAAATTATAAATATTGTACTGGAAACAGTAAAAAAAAATGGTTTCTTTGTATATTTGATTATATGGAATGAAAACTGAGGACAACAAATTTGGGTGACACTCTTGTCAGACTCAGACAAAATCGTACAACATCTTAAGGAGGTGGGGTAGCCTCTGCCTGCCTATCTTACAGAAGTACTTTTAATAAGAATTGGCTAACAGAAGCTTTGCAATGTTATGAGGTCCTATTTGTCGATTCTTGATCTAAGAGCATAAGCCATTGGTGTTCTGTTCAGGAACATTTCCCCTGTGCCCATGTGTTCGAGAGTTTTCCCCACTTTCTCTTCTATTAGATTCAGTATATCTGATTTTATGTGGAGGTCCTTGATCCACTTGGACTTGAGCTTTGTACAGGGAGATAGGAATGGATCAATTTGCATTCTTCTACATGTAGACCGCCAGTTGAACCAGCACCATTTGTTGAAAATGCTGTCTTCTTTTCCATTGGATGGTTTTAGCTTCTTTGACAAAGATCAAGTGACTGTAAGTGTGTGGGCTCATTTCTGGGTCTTCAATTCTATTCCATTTGATCTACCTGCCTGTCACTGTACCAATACCATGCAGTTTTTATCATTATTGCTCTGTAATACAGTTTGATGTCAGGGGTGCTGATTCCCCCCAGAAGTTCTTTTATTGTTGAGAATAGTTTTTGCTATCCTGGGTTTTTTGTTGTTCCAAATGAATTTCAGAATTGCTCTTCCTAAGTCTATGAAGAACTGAGTTGGAATTTTGATGGGGATTGCATTGAATCTGTAGATTGCTTTCAGCAGGATGGCCATTTTTACTATATTAATCCTCCCAATCCATGAGCATGGGAGATCCTTCCATCTTCTGAGGTCTTCTTCAATTTCTTTCTTCAGAGACTTGAAGTTCTTGTCATACAGATCTTTCACTTGCTTGGTTAGAATCACACCAAGATACTTTATATTGTTTGTGACTATTGTGAAGGGTGTCATTTCCCTAATTTCTTTCTCAGCCTGTCAAAGGACACAGTCAATAGGACAAAACGGCAACCAACAGATTGGGGAAAGATCTTTACCAATCCTACATCCGATAGAGAGCTAATATCCAATGTATACAAAGAACTCAAAAAGTTAGACTCCAGAGAACCAAATAACCCTATCAAAAATGGGGAACAGAGCTAAACAGGGAATTCTCTACTGAGGAAACTCAAATGGCTGAGAAGCACCTAAAGAAATGTTCAACATCCTTAGTCATCAGGGAAATGCAAATCAAAACAACCCTGAGATGCCACCTCACGCCAGTCAGAATGGCTAAGATCAAAAACTCAGGTGACAGCAGATGCTGGCAAGGATGTGGAGAAAGAGGAACACTCCTCCACTGTTGGTGGGATTGCAAGCTAGTACAATCACTCTGGAAATCAGTTTGGTGGACCCTCAGAAAAATGGACATAATACTATCTGAGGACCCAGCTATACTACTCCTGGGCATATACCCAGAAGATGCTCCAACATGTAATAAAGACACATGCTCCACTATGTTCATAGCAGCCATATTTATAATAGCCAGAAGCTGGAAACAACCCAGATGTCCCTCATCAGAGGAATGGATACAGAAATGTGGTACATTTACACAATAGAATACTACTCAGCTATTAAAAACAATGACTTAATGAAATTTGCAGGCAAATGGATGAAACTTGAAAATATCATCCTGAGTGAGGTAACTCAGTCACAAAAGAAGGAACATGGTATGTACTCACTGATAAGTGGATATTAGCCCAAAAGTTCAGAATATCCAAGATTCAATTCACAACAACCGCTGGACTTAGCGTAGGGTCCCAGATGGAGGAGTTGGAGAAGTGGCTGAAGGAGCTCAGGCAGTTTGCAGCCTCATAGAGGGAGCAACAGTGTCAACTGGCCAGACCCCCCCCCCCCCGTGCTCCGGGAGACTGGACCACCAACCAATGAATACACGTGGAGTGACTCATCGTGCTGGCCACATATGTGGCAGAGAAGGGCCTTGTTGGCCATCAGTGGGAGGAGAGGCCCTTGGTCCTGAGGGTGTTAGATGCCCCAGTATAGGGGAATGCCAGGGAGGGAAGACGGGAGTGGGTGAGTGGGTGGGGGAATACTCTCATAGAGGCAGGGGAGGGGGGATGGGATAGGGGATTTCCAAAGGGGAGACCTGGAAAGGGGAAAACATTTGAAATGTAAATAAAGTATCAAAAAATTAAAAAAAAAATTTAAAAATTTAAAAAAAAAGAATTGGCTAAAGCCTCAAAAGAGAGAGGCCTCACTCCACACTCTGCAAGTCATGCATGTAGGCACAGATTTTGTACAAAGTGGATCTTCAGCATTCTGCAAGATACCCTGATGGACTGCTTCCCCAGCTAGGCAGGAGCTTCACCAAACACAGGTGCTGTGGGTAGATGCTTCCTCAGCAGGCCAAGGACTCCACCAATGCAGGAGCCCTAAGGCCTACCACTAATGTCCAAACCAATGAATTCCCCCAAATCATTTAGTGTCTCCCTTTGATTTTGAAGCATCTGCATTATTCCAGCTCCCTTGATTGCAGCCATAGTTACTACAGGTCATAGATTTGTTTACACGGTGCTATTCAGTCCTAAGTATTATTATAATGCTTTGGAGAATCTCTCTTTGATTATTTATATTAAAAACAAATAAAAGTCCAAAGATAGGAAGTAAGAAAGATATTGGGGCAGTTGAGAAGATCACTCAAAATTCAGGCATGGGAACCCATCCTTTCTACTGTGAACAGCAGAACTGTGACCCAGCAGGTTCTGTGGTTCAGGTCCTTTGCTCCTCAGGAGGCCTCTGCTGCTATGGCCTCAGACTTTCCCATGCTCAGAAGTTTGCAAATTACTTAGTCCTGCCCATATATGCTCCGAATCCATTAAATGTCTTCTGGAAGAATATGGAGGCATGGATTTGCTAGCTCAGAGACAGAGCCAAGAGTGGCATAGTAGGGAAAATAAGAGACAAGAGACTCTAGATTAAGGAGAGGATTCCTAACGGTGTGTGAGGCTGAACGGGGAGATAGGTGTGGGATGAAGCTCTAAACTCTGGCAACTCTCACAAAGTTGGGCTTGGTACAGCATTCCACAGAATGCAGAAATGGTCTCCTGATAGATTTGATCCATCACATGACTAGAAGGATGGGACAAAAGAGAGGATTAATGGACTCACTATTTTTTTTTTTACTGCTTCCAGTAAGAAACTAAATGGTCATCTCTAGATAAAACAAGACAGAGAGCTTGGAGCTGGCAGATTTGCCTCACAAGGACTGCTCAGAAAATCCTAAAGAATAGAAGAAAAGGACAGCAACCTCCACCATGACCCAGTGTGCCGTACCACTGCTGTGTGCAGGCCTGCTAAGATGCCACACTCCCACATCAAATTCATCCTTCTGCTTGGGAAAAATCCATAGTAGCCATAATATTCAGACATCATTAATCTATGAGAGGAGGTTTCCTCCATTAATGGCATCTTATTTAATGCATTACTGATGGTGACTGGATGCATTTGGAGGAGGTAAGGGTTCAATTTCAGATGGCATCACCAGAGGGGCTGTAGTTCCTGTAAGACCATCTGGCCTGACTTCACAAATGCAGCAGGACAAAAAGAACCTCTGAGGTGGTTTCCTGACACCTCTGAAGACCTCTGCTAGGAGTTTGTAACTCTGCCCAATGTGCATCCTGGCTGTACCTCCATACCTATTATCAGAGCCCAGAGATCCATGTGCTCTGTGGTCCTCTCGTGGGCTTACTATTCTTTGACTGAAAGCATCTATGCTTCAGTCATTTAGCTCTCTTGTGAAGAGAGTAAGTACATGTAAGTTTAATAAGGATCTTCATTTTTCTTTCTCCTGCATCTATTTGGTTCCTAGATCAAGCCAGAGACCCTACCTAAGGATGATAGTGGAGGTGACTTCTGTCTTCTTCGTATTCTAGTTATAGGGAGTGCACATGTGTCTAGGCACATGTTATGGCCATTTTGCCTGTATTAAAAACAAGAATCTGAGAAGATGGAGGTTTTCTCTGGCATTTATTGTCTTTCAGCTGTTGGCTTCTGCTTCACTAGCTGTGTTCAGCTGGATGGTTCCAGCCCACTGACCATTCAAGTTGGACCTATAACCTTTCCGCTGCAAAGATGTGTGCAGTTAGAAGTCTCTTGTTCAAAAGCATTCTAAGAACAGGTAGAGAACACCGACTTTTACACTACCTACAGTCACCAAAGAGCACTGTGTCCATCACCAGCCCTCACACAGCATGCAGACAGCAATTGCATCCTGGTTACCTCAGAGTGATGAGCAAGAGGCTTGCTAATGACCACCCGAAGCCAATCTTTCTTTTCTAGGCTCCATAGTTAAGCCTGTTACAAAACACTACTGATGTTGCTTCAGCAAAACATCAGAGGTCCCGTTTCCATCTGTGGTGGGAGACCTCTGCCTGGGCCACCAGAATTCCATAGCCAAGCAGCACCGGGAGAAAGTTACTATCCCAAGAGCGTGGAAAAGCCGTGAGTGGGGATAAGACAAGCACCACTGCTCACCAGGACCTGCCCGGAACCCTCGGGACACAAAGACTGAGGAAAAGTCAGGGACAGGAAACTTCCGGTTTCCATCTGTGGCTGGTGACCTCAGCTTGTGCCACAGGACTCCATAGCCAATTAGTGCCAGGAGAAAGTTAGCCTACCAGGCCCTCAGGACACAGAGACTGAGGAGGAAAAGAAGGGATAGGAACCTTCTGATTTCCATCTGTGGCAGGAGACCTGGGCCTGGGCAACCAGGGTTCCATAGCCATGTAGCACCAGAAGAAAGCTACCCTCCCAGAGCGTGCAAAAGCAGTGAGTGGGGATAAGACAAGCACCACTGCTCACCAGGACCTGCCCAGAACCTGCAAGACACATGAACTGAGGTAAAGTTGGGCATAGGAACCTTCTGGTTTCTATCTGTGGCAGGAGACCACTGCCTGGGCCACCAGGGTTCCATAGCCAAGTAGCTCAGGAAGAAAGTTACCCTCCCAGGAGCGTGGAAAAGCCATGAGTGGGGATAAGAAAAGCACAGCTGCTCACCGGAACCTGGAGAACTCAGCCTGGGCCACAGGGCTCCAGGAGAGAGCTGGTATCCCAGGAGTGCTGACACACCTACAAGCATATGCAAAACCATCACTTCTGTTCAAACTCACTGGATAAAGAGGGACCCTTGCAGAGCCATCAGGACACAGGAACCAAGGGACAGCTGGGGACAAAATCCTTCTGGTTTCTGTCTGCACACCAGAGCTGACCCTGTGCCACAGCTCTCCAAACCCAAACACCTCTCAGAGAGAGCTAGTCTTCAAGGAGTATTGTTACAGAGGCCTGCAGGAAGGACAAGCCACAGCCAGACAGAGTAAGATCAGCTAATATCAGAGTTAACAAGGTGGCAAAAGTCAAGGGCAAGAACATAAGGAACAGAAACCAAGGCTACTTGGCACCATCAGAATCCAGCTCTCCCACCACAGCAAGCCCTGGATACCTCAACACACCAGAAAAGCAAGACTCAGATTTAAAATCAGTTCTCATGATGATGATAGAAGACTTTAAGAAAGAAATTAACATCCTTAAAGAAATACAAGAGAACAGAGGTAAACAACTAAAAGCCCTTAAAAAGGAAACACAGAAATCCATTAAAGAATTACAGGAAAACACAATCAAACAGACAAAGGAAATGAACAAAACTATCCAGGAGCTAAAAATAGAAGTATAAACAATAAAGAAATCACAAAAGGAGACAACCCTGGAGTTACAATACCTAGGAAAAAGAGCAGGAGTCATAGATGGAAGCATAAGCAACAGAATACAAGAGATAGAAGAGAGAGTCTCAGGAGCAGAAGATACCATAGATAACATTGACACAACAGTACACACACAAAATGCAAAAAGCTCCTAACCCAAAACATCCATGAAATCCAGGACATAATTAGAAGGCAGAATCTAAGGATAATAGGTATCGAAGAGAGTGAAGATTCCCAACTTAAAGGACCAGTAAATATCTTCAACAAAATTATAGAAGAAAATTTCCCTAACTTAAAGAAAGAGATGAACATAAATATACAAGAAGCTTACAGAACTCCAAATAGATTGGACCAGAAAAGAAATTCGTCCTGTCACATTATAGTGAAAACACCAAATACACAAAACAAGGAAAGAATATTAAAAGCAGTGAGGGAAAAAGATCAAGTAACATATAAAGGCAGAATTATACCAGACTTCTCACCAGAGACTATGAAAGCTAGAAGATCCTGGGCAGAACTCATACAGAACCTAAGAGAACACAACTGCCAGCCCAGGCTGCTATACCCAGCAAAACTCTCAATTACCATAGATGGTGAAACCAAAATATTCTATGACAAAACCAAATTTACACAATATGTTTCCACAAACTCAGCCCTACAAAGAATAATAGATGGAAAACACGAACTCAAGAAGGGAAACTACACCCTAGAAAAAGCAAGAAAGTAATCTTTCAACAAACTCGAAAGTAGATAGCCACACAAATGTAAAGTAACTTCGAAAATAATAGGAACCAACAATCACTATTTGTTAATATCTCTTAACATCAATGGATTCAATACCCCAAGAAAAAGACATAGACTGACAGACTGGATCCATAAAGAGGACCCAGCATTTTGCTGCATTCAGGAAACACACCTCCGGGATAAAGACAAACACTACCTCAGAGTAAAGGGCTGGAAAACAAGTTTCCAGGCAAATGGTCCCAAGAAACAGGCTGGAGTAGCCATTCTAATATCGGATAAAATTGACTTTCACCCAAAAGCCATCAAAAAAGATAAGGAAGGAAACTGTATACTCATCAAAGGAAAAATCTACCAAGAAGAACTCTCAATTCTGAACATCTATGCTCCAAATGCAAGGCCACCCACATTCATAAAAGAAACTTTACTAAAGCTCAAAGCACACATAGCACCTCACACAATAATTGTAGGAGACTTCAACACCCCATTATCATCAATGGACAGATCTTGGAATCACAAACTAAACAGAGACACAGTGAAACAAACAGATGTTATGAACCAAATGGATTTAACAGATATCTATAGAACATTTCATCCTAAATCAAAAGAATATACCTTCTTCTCAGCACC
>CM052712.1:19334514-19408873 GCA_028551405.1 Uromys caudimaculatus | reverse complement strand
ATTCAGATTTCTTAAGGATTAGTGCCAGTCCCAGGGAAAACTGGCCCATTCCCATTACACTCTCAGCTCTACAGTGTAGATCTGCAAAGCTTACCCAGAGCTTGGTGGGGTCGGCAGGGGAAGGGGTGGGAGTTTGCAATGGCCACACTCTGGTCCATTCATACCTAAAGTCATTGCAGTAGACAGACCCCAAAGGGGAAGATCATCCTTAACTGTGGCTTACATTTCTGGTCTCCTTCTTCACTTGAGTGTTGGCTTTCTATTCTGTTTTGTTAGTCCCTACTGCCTTCGGTGAAATTAGCCCAAGAGCATTCAACTACTTCACCTGCCATTTGGGCTTCATTTGTATTTTGAATTCAACACATACCAAAGAATGCCATGGAGCAACACAAGACTTAAAATCGGCCTTCTGAATCTTGGGTAATTCCAGGTTCAGAACCAACTATTTGATTTCCAAACTTCTGCTTGCAGATAGCACCTCCTCCTGTTGGGGACTCTATAATGTAAACATGTTGGGTTGGCACCACTGTCATTGTGTACAAAAGCTTGAGATGGCCAGCCAACCCTTGGAGGCCAAAGTGACCGAGAAGAAGGATTCTGTCTGCAGAGTGGTGAAGGCACTACGGTCCAAGCATGAGGAATGGTGTATGGTTAACAACATGGGCATGTGTCCTGAGGACTCAACTGCATGGATCCCTGAGCTAGGAATTTCCAGGAAATAATATAAAAGGCTCAAATGAGGGCCATCTGCAAGAGGGCAGAGTTGAAAATGTGAGGCTTGCACACACAGAAGTTGAGAGATCGGCTCTGAGAACAACACGGGGTGAGGATGTATTTGGAGATAGATAGCCAAGAGGAGGCTGCATGCTCTTAGAGCAGGATGGAGCTTACGCTTTTCACCTAGCCCTAATGTGAGCCATGATCCTGGAAAAGGATGTGGTGTTAGGAAGCAGGCCATTGCGTGCTGTGACCTGGCTCCCTGCACATACCAAACCCCTCCTGCCATATCTTCCTGTCCTTGGTTTTCAAAGAATTCCTTGTTTGTTAGATGACTATGTGGTGAGTTCAAGAGAAACCATGTGTCTGACTTACTGCAACTCAGTTTCATGGGCTTCCTGGGACAAAGGCTTCCTTCTGCCTCAGTGTCATCTTCAAACTAAGGGATCTACAAGTCTGTCACTCAGGGCTGGCAGAGACACAGGTGTGAGGCAGAGAGCTGCTTGTCACTCACTTAAGTACACAAAAACAAATGAGTGCTACAGTCATTCTTTCCTGAAAGTATTCTACTCCGGGTTTAGAAAAATATGGACTTAATTTAAAGGAACCAGAGAGCTCCAGAAATTTCTATTAAGTTCTTCTTAAGAGAGATACAGGGAGAACAGTTTATCAATAGCCTTTATGCAGAAATGGCCTTGGAAAATCCCTAAAAGTCCCTGAAAGATGTGCCCTGCATTTAAACTTAAATCCAAAGGAACAAACAACTATAGTGTTTACACACACAGGGCAACCCTGTTAAGCAATTAAACTACTGATCAATAGCAGAGCTGGATTTTCCCCCACATTTTCCATCAAAATTTGAGTAGAATATGGTAAAATATCTCTGCTTTTTCATGCACATGGGAAAGAAAGGCCCCCTTTGAGTCCCTTCTATCCATCCTCACCAACATCAGTGCTCTGTGTTCAGTGATATGACATTACCGTTCTAAGTCCCACCCACTTCCCAGTGGACTCCAGCTTCTATTCACATGTCCCCTCCTATCCCCGAGTTTCCTTCTCCCTGATCTTCTTTTTGACACTATTGGCACCATCACCTAACTTCAAGTCAGAAATCACATTTCAAAATGTCCCAAGATCATCCTGTTACTTCCAGGTGAGTATGGGATTCGAGTTGAGCATGGTCCAGGAGAAGGATATTGGACTTTAGTGGAACTAGAAATGAACAGACAACGGTCATCCTATGGGATTAGGCTAGCAAGAGTGTGGGAAGGCAGGGGGGCGATCAGCAGGATGTGGGTGAAGTATCTAGACTCACATTACCTGAATCATTTGCTTTTTTCCAATTCTATTTTATTGGCATGTAATAGGGAATGAAAATAACACATATTGAAAGCAAACTAGTGGAAATAAGAATGGCACCACTGCAAGCTTTTGACAAATGGTAGCCAGATGCTCACTGCTGCTTAAACCAAACTCTGCATAACTAATACCAGCTCCTATTAGTGAAGCTGCATTCAGGTGAAGAATTAAAGTAGTTTACCCTTATTCACAGGTAATGCATACCAAGCCATTCCACAGATTGTACTGAACTACATTTAAGCTCTGTATTTCTTATGCATAAACATCAACCATGTAATTTAATTTATAAGTTAAATCAGCCACAGAAAGGAGTTAATAACCACAACTACTAACAGAGTGATTATAACAGCAGGCCAAGTAAGAGTTACTTCAAACTTGTGAGTTTCTTATTTGAGAAAATTTCAATTTAATGCCTTTAGACTGTCGTTGTTATGCATAACTGGAATCACAGAGAAGGAAAGGGCAGGGGAAAAATCATGGCTGCAACTCCAGAGGAAATGTCTTAGCCAGAGGACTCCCCTGAATGTTACACGATGGAAAGGAGCCACTGAGTTGGAGGCAACTGGAGGGAGGTATGCAAGCAAGAATTTGTCAATGCCATTGGACTGGTGCAGTGGTATGTCTTTATTCTGAGTATTTAGGAGGCAGGGGCAAGTGGATCTGTGAGTTCAAGGTTAGCCTGGTCTACATAGAAAGTTCCAAGCCATACAGGGTTGCTTAGTGAGGCTTTGTTTCAAAAAGTAAAATAATTTGTTAACGGGAAATAACTTCTATGAGAACCTCTAGTAAGGGCCCACTGAGTAGAAATGGCTGCTCTCCTCCCCTCTCCTCAATGAGTCCAGGCCCCTGGGAGGTTGGCAGTAGATGTCTGTCAAACTGGACTCACTAGGACATGAATGGAACTCATTGAAAGGGCTCAAATTGTTGGTTTGCATAGATGTGCTATTTAGAAATAGGTGCATTCACACAGTGTGACATGCATTGGGGCCACCTCAGTTTCTACAAGCTTAGCTAGTGTCCCTTTACTGGCTTGAGACCTTGCTCTCACCCAGTGCTGCAGAGGAAGGCTGAGCTTCCACTCAGAAGCCTCCATAAGAGCTTTCAGTCAGTCAAACTCAGAGGATAGTGAGTCCCACAGTCTCTCTCATAACATTACACATGGGTTCCGTGGTCAGGCCCTACTGCTCAGCTGGGTCAGGCAGACTGCTGAGCACATTGGACAGTGGCCAGAGTACTGAGCAAACACAGAACCTTCTAATGACTTTGTTTGTGTTGCATTCAGTCTCTGAGTATTATTTTCGTCTTCTTGTCCTTATGACTCCATAACCCATGTTTACTCAGGTTATCAATTTCATGTCTGACTCAGGGTGTTTTTCCTTTCCCAGAAGTCTTTCAGTAGCTTGCTAGAAAGGGCAGTGTTACCAGGTGCATGGGCAATGTTGTGCCCTCCACCCTTCTTCAAGCACCTTCTATGGAAGACATGAGCTTCAGGCATGGGGCTATGGACACAGAAGAGTTTAAGACTTCTGCCCATTAATGAAGCTGCAGGATTAAAACGTGGACTGTCACCACCCTGGGATGAAAAGTGACAGATTTGGGAGGTCAGAAAGCCCTTCTTTGGTCATGTCTTTAGTGTTTTTAATCCCCCTCCCTTGCAGAAGGCTTTCATCAAAGAAACAACCATTAGTGCCAACTAGCCAGGCCAGACAAATAGAGGTTCCTGGATCTTCTCCTTTCAAAGACACCCTTTGTTGATCACCTGCTATCCTGCCTTGGTCACCCAGGCAGGAGGATCCCACCCTTGGAATAATCTTGCACCTAAAATCCACCTGTCCTTGGACATAAACCTGAAAGAAAATTCATGTCTATGCTGTCAGTTTCTTCAGGACTTCTACATTGTAAGAGTTCTATAAAATATGCATAGAAATATGCATGCAGGATCCTGTTTAAAGGTCATCCAACTATATATTAATTAAAGAGTGATCTCTTTCTCTCTTTCTATTCTCTCTATCTATCTGTCTCTATGTGTATGAATATATGAGTGTGTGAGAGAGAAAGTGTGTGTGTTTGTGTATGTGTGTGACTGTGTGTGTACTCTGGCAACTATAACAAAATTCTAAAGACTGTGTGCTTAAAATGGAGATTTTATCTTCATTATTCTGAAGTTTGGAAACCCAACGAAGGCAGTGACTAATTAGTCCTGGTGAGCACTTTCCTCTGGGTTTACAGCCAGCCAGCCATTTCCTTAACCACCTCATGACATGGTGGAGAGATCATCTCTTCTAGATCTCTTATAAGGGCACTAACATGAGATCTCCACCTCAAGAGAGACATCAATCTGTGTGTTTAGGAGACTGTGAGCATTCACTGCATACTCCCAAAGGGGAAAGAAACCCAGAGAATCTCAACTCTCAATGGTCTGTTCCTGACAGTGTTTTCTTCTTTCTTCACTTATTATTCAATTTATTGACTTTACAGTTGTTTGACAGACCATATTACTCCCAGAAGTCAGGAAACACCGATTACTGTAACCCAAAAGCCCATGTAGAGTAAAGCCAAGGGTGCAGGGCATCCATAAGGCCAGCATAACTGTAACCAGAGCCCTTTCCCTGGGCAAGGAAGTAGGCCAGGGCTTCTATGCAAATGAGCTGTTCAGGGGACAGTTAGTACCTACTTCATGTTTACTCTGCACAGAGAACCTGGGACCTGTTTAAAATCACCCTGCACTAACATCTCCAAACTTGCCATTTTTCTGCACAACCAGATTCATTGCCAATTTCTGCAAAGCCACTTGGTGCCCTAAGAGTCTGGTTAGAGCCCTTGCAAAGGCAGATTTCCATAGCTAAAAAGTAGGGCATTGGATTTTCCTCACACAGACACCATGGCCCTCAGTGAAACGGCACAGGAACTGTTTCCTGTCAGGATGGGGCACATATTTCCATTGTGGAATGATGAGCCTTATGGTATATTATATAAAGAAAAAAACATTAACTCTAGAGGGGATCGTGGAAGAAGTGCTTGCTGAGACATGCTTAAGAAAGTTATGGGATAAGGAAGAGTTTTTCAAACAGAATAGAGGGAATGGGACATTCCAGTGGATGTAACAGAATACAGACATGGCCCTGCGTTTCCCATCTCCAGTTTGGGGAGCCAGCAAATAGTTGTAACTCCTACAGGAGGCCACAGAAACTGGCCCAGCTCAAGGTAGATCTCACTAGGAGAAGCTCTGCCTTCAGAGAACATCCAGTAGTGACTTGAAATATCAGTGACCATCACAGCAGGGGAGGTACTACTACCATCTAACAGGCAGGGACCAGGAAAGTGGTCACATTCTGCAATGCATATGTCAGGCTTCCCTCTACCACACACACAGAGCTGTCCTGCCACAAATGCCCAGAGTGCTAAGGCTGGGAAATGCTAAGTTCCTGACAGTGATGATTAACAGCTTTGACCTCATCCCCAATGAACCTGCCACCTCTCTGACCCTAGTTGTCCATATCAGGACACAAGAAAAAAAGTATTGACCAGTGTGTCTGATATAAGGCCTGGACTTTCTAGACTCTGCCCAATGCTAAGCTAAAGGTAGCTATTCCAAGAGTGAGAGCCTGCCCCAGCCTCTGGTCAGGTATGGGGTCCTTTCCTCTTGTGATTATAACTTGACTCAGTATCACTGGCCTCTCTGTATCCTTAATGAAAACCAAATGTTTACATTCTGTTGGGGCCATAATGGCCTTGAGTCTCTGACAGGCTACTAGGGAGGACCTGGGGAGGCACACACATTAAAAAAGGGGGGGGGGGGATCAGCTTCCAAATGGTGCCAGCAAGTAACAGACTCTCCTATATCCGAGATGAAGATATCCACATAAGATCCTGAGGAGTTCCCATCAGGATGGCTGTTCAAGGTTCCCCCTGGGGAGGAAGTAGGGAAAGCTAAGCAGCAAACCCAGACATGGAGGACAGAGGGAACCAGCCCTGAAATGTCTCACTTGGGGAGGCAATGCGTCTTCCTGTTTGTTGAGCATGACAAGGAGTCCTTCTCACACATGTCCCAAATCTAACTGCTGTCGCAGTCTGCAGCAGTATCTGATGGTAGACAAGCACTTTGTTCAACATGAAAATCAAGTACACATATACAGAATTATTTCCTTTTATTATCAATTCTCTTCTTGGCAGTGTAAAAAGTCAGGCCTGGGAGCAGTGGCACTTGGGAATAGGTAGGAACTCAGATTTTCCTGTCACCTCACTGAGTCAATGAGGCACACCCCCTTCTTTCAGCAGCAGGTGTTGTTACTTTGCCTCCAGAAGGCCCAGAGACTTCCTGCTTGTTCCCAGCTGCACTCCCGGCACCTTCTCAAAACAGCACCAGTGACTCAGAGGGGACCCATTCACCTCTGCCAGACCACTCAAGGGAAGCAGATTAAGGGGAAGTAGAGCACATTCCAAGGAGTTAGCACTTGTTTTGCCCCAGCTAAGCCACAAAGCTGAATTTTATTCATTCAGAGAACTACAGGCACCGGGATAACCCCCAAAAATCTGCCCACTTCCAGCTGCCTTCCTGAGGCTACAGATGGAGGGCTGTGTGTATAACGGAGGGTCTCTCCTAAAAGTGGAATTCTGAGTTGTAGCTCTGGTTCTTCCATTTGGGTCATAGTATGGTCAATGTCAAGACTTAATCTTGGGCACAATGTCTGCCCAATATACACCTGTGAAGAAGCAAATAAGGCAAAAGGCATGGATGGAATTGTAAGTCATGAGCTTGGAGTCCTGGGGTTTAAAGCACAGCTATGTACCAAGGACTTCAGACATGGTTTGCTCACCACCAGGTTAACTGAGAGTCTCTCATGCATCCAGCCTCTGTCTTGTTCACTCTCTTGCTTCTTCTAATAAGTTGTCACAGTATCACTCACTTTTCTATGGCTGTGATAAGAGACCACAATTCATTAAAAAAAAAAAAAAAAAAACCTTATTGGGCTTATGTTTCCAGAAGTATAGATTCTGTGATGGCGGAGCAAAGGCATGAGGAGAGGTGACTGGAGCGGCAGCTGAGAGTTCATATCCTGATTCACAAGCAGGAGGCAAAGAGCACACTGGGAATGATGTGAGTCCTTAGATGCTTCAAACATACCTTCAGTGCTCTGCCTCCTCCACAAGGCCACACCTAAGTATCCCTCTATCTGGGGACTAAGTAAGACCTAAGCCTACACAGGATATTCTTATTCAAATGACCACAGGTGGGGTGTCGTCTGAGGGAAAGGGGTCAGGGAGAGAAGGTCACTGTATTCAGATGAGACACCTGGCTTACGGACTTCATCTGTAGAAGCTGCCACCTACCTTGGAATAGATGTGCTTTAGCTAAAAGACAGACAAGCTGAGACCATCATAAATTGCTGTACCCTGTACTCTAACAGACACACACACACACACACACACACACACACACACACACATACAGTGGAAGTTTGTACCATATTCTTCCCATTGCTGCTCAAAGGACAAATATAGGACAAATATTTGGTATTCCGGGGCTATATTAACATGTTATCTATTCTAAAGGTATCAACTATACATAATACTATTTATCTGATGATATATTAATTAACAACAAAACTTGGTTCCATACCACTCTCCAGTGGTACCAACCCACACCAGAAAAAGCAAGTGGATCTATCTCCACTCCACTTGGAGCCATAAGAGCTCTGAACCTATGGTTTCTCCTTTAATAACTCTGCATCACCCATGGCAACCACTTGTTTGTGGCAAAATATGCTGAAGACGGACAAGCAGCAAAGAACATGGCCGTGAATAGAACTGTAACCATATTCTTGGACCCAAACCACACCAGCAGAAGGCTTTCTTCTGTCCAGAGTTTCTTGGTCCACTTTCTCAAGAAAACAGGATCTTGTGGTTGTACATCTCACTCAACACAGCCCAATGTCTCACACTGACTAAGTTTAGTGGAGACACCATCTGAGGGGTTCGGTGTCTCAAAGTATACGGACCGTTGTTCCCCTACAATAGGAGGGGACCAAGTACATACAGAAAACCTTCACTCTAAAGCTAAAGTAAGAGAGAAATAAAAATATGTCTAGCAACCAAAAATCATGGAGAAGCAACTCTTACCCCATATGCAGCAATAAGACTCCCTATCAAGTATAGGAAGGCTACTGATTTGCTTGAGTTAATTTTATAACTGGCCACTTTGCTGAAGTTGTTGATCAGCTGTAGGAGTTCTCTGGTAGAGTTTTTGGGGTCACTTAAGTATACGATCATATCATCTGCAAACAGTGACATTTTGACTTCTTTCTTTCCCATTTGTATCCCTTTGACCTCCTTTTGTTGTCTAATTGCTCTAGCTAGAACTTCAAGTACTATATTGAATATATAGGGAGAGAAAGGGTTTGTCTAGTCCCTGATTTTAGTGGGATTGCTTCAAGTTTCTCTCCATTTAGTTTGATGTTGGCTACTGGTTTGCTGTATATTGCTTTTACTATGTTTAGGTATGGGCCTTGAATTGCTGACCTTTCCAGGACTTTTATCATGAAGGGGTGTTGAATTTTGTCAAATGCTTTTTTTCAGCATCTAATGAAATGACCATGTGTTTTTTTTCTTTGAGTTTGTTTATATAGTGGGTTACATTGATGGATTTCTGGGTATTGAACCATCCCTGCATCCCTGGGATGAAGCCTACTTGATCGTGGTGAATGATTATTTTGATGTGTTCTTGGATTCAGTTTGCAAGAATTTTATTGAGTATTTTTGCATTGATATTCATAAGGGAAATTGCACCACCTGGGGATACATCCCATATACAGCCACCAAACCCAGATGTTATTGTGGATGCTGGGAAGTGCTTGCTGATGGAAGCATGATAAGCTGTCTCCAGAGAGGCTCACAAATAGAGAGCCTGACAAATACAGAGGTGGATGCTTGCAGCCAACCATTGGACTGAGTGTCGGGTCCCGGATGGAGGAGTTGGAGAAGGAACTGAAGGATCTGAGGGAGTTTGCAACCCCATGAAGGGAGCAACAGTATCAACTGGCCAGACACCCTGGACCTCCCAGAGACTGGACCACCAACCAAAGAATACACATGGAGGGACCTATGGTGCTGGCCACGTATGTGGCAGAGGAGGGCCTTGTTGGACATCAGTGGGCCTGAGGGTGTTAAATGCCCCAGTATAGAGGAATGCTAGGGAGGGAAGAGGAGAGTGGGGGGGGAGCACCCTCATAGAGGTAGGGTAAAGGGAATGGAATAGGGGGTTTCCAAAGGGGAAAACATTTGAAATGTATATAAAGTAAATATCCAAAAATAAAAATAAAGACTCCCCATGATCTTGGGCACAGCACAGTCCATATCTGACACTTGGGATGGGAGCTAAGCCCCAGAGGAGACCACTGTGATTAGCAAGCCAGGAGTAGAGTCTTAGGGAGGAACAAGGAACCAGGACATGGTGTAGGCAGCAGAAACCATATGTGCCACCAAAGCAAGCTGTGGGGGGAGCTAAGAGTGGGGATCAGGCTCTGGAAAGAGGTTCCATCTTAGTTCAGCTTTCTGTGCTGGGATAAAATACATGGCAGAAGCAACCAACAGGACAAAGGGTCCTCTTCAGCTCACCATTCAAGACCCAGTCTATGCAGAGAGGCCCATTTCTCTGGTGGTTCTAGAACTGTCCAGTTGACAGCACCAACCATCACACTTTGCCTATTTCTCTGCAGGAGACAAGGTCATTTTCCTTAAGGAGAAAGTAAAAGTAACCCAAGAAGAGTTCTTGCTTTTGGTTTTCATGGCATCTTGCTATCTTCATGTACAAACCTCCTGTGTAAACTTTAGAATCATCATACTGGCTTAAGTGGAGAATATTGCCATTCAAAGAATTGATACATAATCTATTATGATGTGTTATTACTGTGGAGAGTGGGCTGTGTGCGCCATGGCATGCATGTGCAGGTCAGGCGACAGCTCTGTGGAGTTGCTTCTCCACGCCTTTCTATGGCTCCCTTACATGGAACTCAGGCCTCAAATTCGCAGGGTGAGTACTTCTAGCTCATTTGGAATCATGATTTGGAGAAGAGGTTAATATGTTGATAAATATCTTACATATTTCTCATCAGATCTTTTTCCTGAGTATTTGATTGCTATAAAACTGCCATCAAGGAGATGCTGTCACCTTATTTAAGCATTTGCTACAAGTACATGAGCAAGCTGATTTTATGTTTACTTAAACACTCCTGTTTTGGATATGGGCCTCCTTCCTTCTTCTTTGCATCTTCACCCTCAAACCAGTAGGGTGCATTGAGCTCTCCTTCTCTAATTTAGTAAATGTTCTCTCTCTTCCAAATTTCTTCAAAAATGGCTGTCTTGGTGCGCATGGTGGCATAGGACTAGAATCTGAGCCCTTGAAAGGCAGAGGCAAGAGGATCACAACAAATTAGCAGCCAGTATGGTTAACACAGCAAGTGCGGGGGCCTGCAAAGCTACAGAGTAGGACCCTGTCTCCAAAATAACAAAAGTAAGCAAATAAACCAGCTACATACCACTTTTCTCTCTAACTCCTCATGAGACTTCAGTCAGCTTCTGGAAAGGAGCTCTGCACACCAACCTGTGCTGCCTCCTGCCCTGGGGCTCAAGTCTAGAATGTACATCTTACTGAATTATTTGGGAAGAGATCCAGATCGCTGTAAATGGTGTTGCTAGAACAAGATTGTGACATTCAACGAAGCATATGTTACAGAGTGCAAAACACTGAATTTCAAAATGAAGTTTCAAAAGAGTTTGCTTTTCTGCTAAACGGTCTCACCTGGTTGTAAATATTCACATTCCAATGACTTGGGGGGAGGGGTATTTTGGTGGAGAATTTTAAGAACTACCCTGAAGAATCAAACCAATACTTTTTGAAGAATAACAGGACCCAACACTAAGTCTGCTTTCTGCACCCCAACAGTCCCTGCTGCACCCATATTCTATAGAACAAACTCTAAGATGCCCAGTGTGACTGGGATTGTGGATGCAAATCTTGGCAGAGAACTCAGCCTAGCCGAGGTGCCTGACATATTGCTTGTGCATAATTTGCATATGTAAATACATTGACTCTGTTCCCCAGTTTTTTAAGCCCTTGAATGTCCAGCAGCAAGATCCTACTGTGGTTCTGTACAGGGTGCATAAGACTGAGTGTCAAGTTCATTTTTAAGTCATCCCATTTGCTTCTTATCCTTGTAAATAACTTATTGAAACTCAGAATTCTTGTGATGACAACTACTTCCTAATTAATAACTCATATTGAAATAATATTCACCCTTGGAATTAAAATTGTCTCTCCTGGAAAATAACCAAACATAAGGAATTTCAATCCAAGAGATAATTTGTACATAATGGTTTCCTTTCAAAGAAATAAATTAATGCCCAATCTGTCTCTTCCAGATGTAATGTGTCAGCACCAGGTCACTATGTCATGCAGATGCAGTCACATGGCCACTCAGACAAAATATAAAACCTGGATGGAACCAGGTTGATGATTTGGTTGACATAACAAGCTTACTAAGTTTGTGTGCATATAATACAATCTCTTCCAGAGATCTGCAAGGGGAGTGATGTGTTTTAAAGCTGAGAAATGGAGAAAAGACACCATCACTGGTTTTGGGCTGCTTCTGTTGCCACTTTTTGTTCAACTGGCTGCGATTATCAGTGGGCTTCTGGCCTCATGGAGAGTGTCTGCCAGGAGTTTCAAACCCAATCCTGAGAGACAAGGAGGTATCCAGGAGCCCTTTACCTGAGCTGCTCAGCACAACTAGGCTTCGATGCTGTTGTCACCTTAACCTCTTCCTCACACAACAGGAGTCGAGTGACTGATTTTATTCTCATGATGTTTTTCACATTTTGTCTAAGATGAGATCACAAAAATTGACTGGCTTGAATTTTGTTTTCAACTATGAATTTAATGACTTTTTTTAAAACTCTAATTAATGAATTACAAACAAGCCAGAATAACTGTTGCAAATATTTTAAAGTAAATGTCTTGTACACTGAAAGTTTTAAAAAATTCCATTGTGAGTCCCAGAGCTAAAACCCCACCCAGACAGATATGAACTTTAGGGCTGATACTGCTAACCTAGCCACACTCTATCATGTATTGAGTTCTCTGTTAAAAAGTAAAGCACTGAATCTTCTTTCAATGTCACTTTTTATTGAGCATTTTAATGCCTTAAATACACTCACACACACATATGAACACACACATATAAATATACATGCACATATGAACTCATGCATGCACATACGTATAACATACACATACACCTACATGTATAAGTGCATGCATACACACATGAGCACACATGAACATATGAAACCACATGCACACATAAGCACACACATACACACGCACATATGAAGGCACATATGCATGCACACATGAACAAGTGCATGCACATATGTATATATGTACACATATGAACACACATGTGCATATGTGCACACAAGCACACATGAATGCACACATATGCACCCTGATGGGATGTTGAGTAATCCTATTCAGTTACTGCACTAATCTTTCCTCTTTCCATCTACATCAAAGAGACATTTTTTCTTATTTTTCTTCTCTCTCTCCACATTCTTCTCTTCCTCTATCTCTCTCTCTCTCTCTGCCTCTCCTTTCTTTTCTCCTTTGGTCTCTCTCCCTCTGTCTCTTTCCCTATCTTCCTCTCCATATGTCTCTTTCTTTCCTTCTTCCCCATTGTCTCTCCCTGGCTCTACCTCATCACTTCCCTTGTTCTGCTCTGATTTGAACCATCACTCCAAACCACAAATTTGTCATTCTATCCTTTCTAGACTGTTCTATTTCCTATGTATCTCATCCTTACAAGGCATGTCTTCTTCAAGCATGTATCAGCTTAAATTTTAAACTGTTTTTCATGAATGAGACATCTGACTTACTAAAAATGAAAACACACAAGGATTTATTTTGAGCACATTATGAAAAGGGGTAAAAATTGGAGTTTTTGAAATGGCTTAGTGGGTTCATGGGTATATATTCACATGTGCACATGGTAAAGGCACCTGCCTCCAGAACTGATGACGATAAGTTCGAGCCCCAGGACCCATATGGTGGAAGGTGAGCACCAACTCCTGCAAGCTGTCCTCAGATCACTGCATCCACTCTCTGTCACGTGCATCCACACATAGTCACATACACACATAAATGAAACAAAATGAGAAGGACAGAGTAGGTGTTTTGTCTTGTATTCAGTCACTATTCCTGTTTTGTTCTTATGGGCTCAGTAAAGATTATAGCACTATAGGTTGTGTTGAATTCAATGAAGTATATTGTGAAAATTACTTAATATTTAACTTTTTATATGCTTAAGTGTTGATATTTATAACTTTCAATTCATTTGATTTGCTATAACTCATTCCATTGAGTATAACTTATTTAGCAAAGTGTTGTAAGGTGAACCAAGGCAAGAGCCTCATTCGATGTTTGTTGGGTTCTACTTCCACTCTTTCCAAACATCACATGTCTTCTCAAGTGTCTGCCTCTTATGCAAAACATCCTCTTATGTGTCTGCTTCAGCAAAACATCCTCTCATAAGACAGCTTCCAGAAAAACATCACATGGCACAACTGAGTCTCCAAAGAAACCTGAAATTTCCACTTCAATGGGTACTGGCTACTAATTATGACAAGGAGAATTTGACTCCTTGAACCCACATGGTGGAAGAAGAGAACTGTTTTAGGGTTTCCATTGCTGCAAAGAGACACCATGACCAAGGCAACTCTTATAAACGCAAACATTTAGTTGGTGCTGGCTTATAGTTTCAAAGGTTCAATCCATTATCATCATGGTAGGAAAAGCATAGCATCATGCACACAGACTTGGTACTGAAGGAGCTGAGAGATCTACATCTTGATCTGAAGGCTGCCCAGAGAAGACTGACTCTTTTGCACTGGGTGGAGCTTGAGCACTAGGAGCCTACCTACACAGTGACACACTTCCTCCAACAGGGCTATACTTAATAATAGCACTACAATGAGCCAAGCATATTCAAACCACCACATACAGAATAGTTACTGTGTGAACTCACCAGCTTGCTCACCCCTTCCCTTTCCAGAGCATTCATTTCCAGCGTTTTTCTGCTGGCATGTGGTCTGGCATGACCCTTCTCATGCACAATGTTCCATACAGTGCTTCCTCTCACCTATGAGTAGGATTCGTCTGTGCCAGAATGTCAGCACACCCAGTGTCTAAAGGAGTAATAACAACCTGTCTTCCAGAACATTCTCACAATGGTTGGTAGCAACTATCATTGAAGCAAAATGAAGTCTCACTGCACCTCAGCTCTGAGTCTTTCTGATGACTACAACTGTTAAACAGTTTTCATGCATTGACCGGCTGTTTGCACGTCTACTCTTGAGAAACACCTACTCAGTTCACTTGTTCATGCATCTTTTAGTGATTACCCTTTGAGTTCTCATATTCTGGATATCAATTTCCCAGCAATGGATAGCTGAAAAGGACTCCCTTTTGTGCTTTTGGCTACCTCTTCACACTTCTGATTCCTACCAAAAGAAAGCTGAAAAGGACTCCCTTTCATGCTATTGGCTCCCTCTTCACACTTAAGATGGCCTCTTTGCTATGCAGCAGAAGTTTTTAGTGTGTTCCATCTTCTTTGTCCATTATTGCTATTACTTCCTGAGCAGATAGAATCCTTTTCAGGAAGTTCTTGCCTATTTTCATCTTTTTGTTTTGTTTTGGTTTGTTTTTTTGTTTTGTTTTGTTTTTCGAGACAGGGTTTCTCTGTGTAGCCCTGGCTGTCCTGGAACTCACTTTGTAGACCAGGCTGGCCTCGAACTCAGAAATCTGCCTGCCTCTGCTTCCCAAGTGTTGGGGATTAAAGGCGTGCGCCACCACTGCCCGGCTCCTATTTTCATCTTGAAGTGTGACTTCTGTGTTGTCCTCTGGCAGTTTCAAAGTTTCAGGGCTTACATGGAAGTTTTTAATTCCTTTTGAGTTTACTTTATGAACATCAGTGATGCTGTCTGGTTTCATTCTTCTACAGAGGGGAATTCAGTTTTGCCAGCAGGATTATTTAGACTGTTTTTAAATGTTTGTAAGCAGTTTATGTGTAGGCATGTTATGCCTGTACGTGTGTCTGTGTACCATGATTGTGCTCAGTGCATTTAGAGATCAGAATAAGGCATCGGGTCCCCAGGAACTTGAGTTACAGACAATTATGGGCTACCATGTAGGTACTGGGAATTGAACTCCAGTCTTCTGCAAGAGACATCTCTCCAACCCCAAAGCTATTTTTTTTTTTTTTTTTTTTTTGGCCTAAACTGTTTGGGGCATCTTTGAAATCAAATGACGTGTGGATTTATTTCTGAGGCTTCCACTGCCTTCCTTTGGTCCACATGGCTGGTATAGTGCAGTGTGCTATTTTTACGATGGCTCCTTAGCTCAATGGTATTATAATGACAAGAGCATTGCTTTTCTCACTCAAACTTTTTCAGCCATTCAGCCTTTTGTTCTCTATGTGAATGTAGATATCTCTTCTAGTTCTAGAAGATTGTCATTGGGATTTTGATGGGGCTTCTCTGAATCCACACATGCTTTGGTGATAGCTTTTTAAATATTTCTCTAGTTTGTGAACATGAACTCTTTGCATTCTAGTGTTTTCATTTTCTTTTTGGTGATTTTTGGGTATGTTTCTAATGGTCCCTCTGCTTCTTGGTCAGGCTTATTTCTGGGTGTTATTGAGATTCTGTGAATGGGCTTGCTTCTCCATGGCTCTTTCTCATGTTCTCAATTATTGGGAGATGGAAGAGTTGCTGAGTTTTGTGAGTAGCAACTTTCTAGGCAGTCATGGGTAGTGGTTGAGGTCTATCCCCAGGGCAGCAACAGAGGCATCAAAAGCCAGTAACCAGAAGGAACTGTGAGGCTTCACCAAGTAGAACTAATTCCTCTTGAACCCCTATGTGGGGGTGAGTGTGTGAGACGCATTTGTCATGTGTGATCAATCAGAATGTTGTGTGATCTAGTAGGTTGATGAGATGAATGGAAACTAACTCAAATCTCTATCATTTTTGACCATTTAATGGAAACAGTTGATAAAGCAAATGACAGTATACTGCCTCTAAAAGTAATTGTATCACAGACCACTTACTGTGTATGCCAGGCAATAATAAAATCTTTCCATGAATTTCTCTATGCCGAAATTTAGAAAAAGATTATTTTAATAAGTATAAGAAGTAATATCTTATATTGATAAAAGTAATACCATTTAAAAATGTTACCAATATTCATAAAGCATCTTTCAAAAAGGAAGAGAAACACTATTAGACTGACAAAACACAAACAACATCAACATGGAATCACAGCCATGTTTGTCCTGAGGGATTTGCTTAAGAGAAATGGCTCACTCGGTTATGGACATTAAGTCCCATCCTGGAGACCCAGAAATAGCCTCACAGACTTAGGTCAGGCTCAGGACTAGAGAAACAGGTGTTAACGCCAGAAGTCTAAGAACCTAGTATGTGCATGAGGGAGACCTGGTGTATGTCCTGGACAAAAGGCAGAGAGCCTGTGGTACTGCTGTGCAAAGATAGGGGAAGGATGTCCAAGCTGAAAAGGCTTGGCAGAAGCTCCATTTTATTACAAGACATCCCCTTTCAGGAGACAGAACTGAAGGAGCCTTTCATGTGTTTATATAAAGATAAAGAGATATGAGAATACATTCTATGGTGGTGTGGTGAGGTGTGGGGGAAGGGGGTGCCTCAGCGGACCCCATGTTGAGACATCCCTTCCCCCTGAGGGACCATCCACACCATGGTATAATATAGAATAGAGTTTATTCAGGGCATGAGGAGGGGAGTTAAGAGGGTAGTAGAGGCAGAGAAAGGCAGAGAGAGGGAGAAAGTAGAGAAGTAGAGGCCAGCCATGACCATGTGAAGAGAGGGGGGAAGGGAACGGGGAGAGAGAGGGGGCAAGAGGGCAAGAGGCAAGAGAAGTAAGAGAGGTAAAAGAGAGAGGAAGGGGCAAGCAGTCCTTTTTATAGTGGGTCAGGTCTACCTGACTGTTGCCAGGTAACTGTGGGGAGGAGCATACCTGGCTATTGCCAGGTAACTGTGGGGTGGAGTTTAGACACAATGCTAACAGCCTTTGCCATCTGAAGTTACACCCACTGGCACAGCATAACAGAGGATGATGTGAGACCCCCTTCACCTCGACCTGTGGAAACTCCCACTCAGAATGAGAACACACCAAATTCTGCCCATATCCTGGCTATACACTCATTCTAGAGGAGAGAGACTTAAAACTGGGCCAACAATACTATAGCATATCACTATGGACCATTGGGATCATGCTTAAGTCAGAGTCCAGCTAAGAGGAGCAGGCTGCTGTTAGCACTCATAATTACCCCCAAACTGATCCTGACTCATTGTCTGGCATATGACCACATGTCCAGGTCTCACAAAATCAAGGTTCTTTGGCAGAGAAAAGCAGGCGTCTGTTGCAGTTTGAGTGTGAAGTGCCCCCACAGTCTTGTGTGCTTGAACATTTGGTCCACATTTGCTGGCACTGTTGTGGAGAGGTTGTGGAATCTGAAAACTCATGACTGGCAGAGGTAGGGCACTGGAGGCAGACATGGAGGGTTATCACCTGGCCCAAATCCATCCTCAGCTCTCTGCTTCCTTTCTGCCACCATCATGTGGCCAGTCACTAGCCAGCTCACATAACCAGAGACAGAGCAAAGCACACCAGTTGTTTAGCATTCCCTGCCATGGTGGATATTTCTGTGAATGTAAGCCACAGTAAGCGGCTCCTCCCTCAGGCTGCTGCTGGGCCATATTTTGTCAGGAGAAAATCAGCTAACACAAATGTTAAAAGCATGACTTAACCATGTCCCCAGAGCACAATGAAAGGAACAATGGGTTCTGCCCCCATCTTACTGAGCCACTATCTTATCACAAGTGTCACAAACACAAGTTTCTTACTGCAAATGCCCTCAGTGGTTTTTAAATTACCCTCTGGTTGCTCCCCCATAACCCTCTGACTTGTCAAGCGATAGCAGTGATGGACATTGCTTGGGAAATAACTCTACTTGTTCCAGTTAAAAATCTATTGACAGTGTTAATCCCCTGATTGGGCATTGTGTGACAAAGGACAGTCTTCCCTGTGGCAGAGGACAGGAACACGCCTTTGTCTCCCTCTAACTTCTCTGGCTTCTCACTGCTTTTTGCAGTGGTGATCCCTGCACTCTCCCACAAGCACAGCTGAAAGATATCATGAAATAGTTTGATTTAAGAAAGTAGTTTTTGCAAATGCATAATTAATATATATTTGTATATAATAGATATGCTATATGTTATAATATATTAACTATTTTAATATAATATATTCATTATATATTTATAATTTTGTAATTATAAATATTATATCATCTCTTGCTCCTTGCTCACCTCTGTGTCTGAACTAACCTCCTCTGACTAGCAGGTTAAAAAAAAAAACCTTTGTAATCTCTTAACTAAGCTGACTCTAATTTCCACCAACCCAAAAGCTAAGAATGTCATCAGATGGCCTCCTGGGCCTACAGGAAAGCTTGTTCTGTCCTGTTATAACTGCCTCTCTTGTGTAAAATGTCACCAAACTGCATCCATGTTGGAACATGAAATTTAGGGTAACCAGGTCCAGGGTAAGCCTCTGGACCTGCATCAGTCCAGCCTTTCCACACGGCTACACTTCTAACCATCAGTCTCTGCAGACAGTTTCTTTCCAAGAATTCTTGTTCACAACAGGAATAACACTCGTTGAGCTAGTAACTATAAAAAAGTAAGACACTGTCTTAGTTGGGGGTTCTGCTCCAAAAAGCAAGTTGGGGATGAAAGGGTTTATTTGGCTTATACATTCATATCAGTGTTCATAATTGATGGAAGTCAGGCCAGGAACTCAAACAGGGTAGGAGATGATGAAGAGGCCATGGAGGGGTGCTGCTTACTGGTTTGCTCACCATGGTTTGCTCAGCCTGCTTTCTCATGGAATCCAGGACCACCAGCCCAGGGATGGCACTACCCACAGGGCCTCCTCCACCATTCACTACTCAAGAAAATGCCTTACAGTCAGATTTTATGGAGGCATTTTCTCAATTGAGGTTCCCCCTTTCTATAACTCTAGTCTTTGTATCCAGGACAGACACTTTCGTAGCTGTCTCTTTGGAACATACTAGTGACTCACTGATGGTCAGCGTGCACAGGACAATTTAGGTGACAAATCCAGATTCATATGCTGTGAAAAAGAGACAGGTGCTGAAGCAGTGTGAGAAAGAACCCTCAGCCACTGACTTGGGGACAGTGTCAGCCAAGAGACATATGAAAGAAAGGAGATCAAGGCACAAGAGAGTAGCAAAAACGCAGCCATCATACCAAATCAAAGGAGGGCTGCGAAGGAAAGACTCCATGGTGAGCATCGTAAACCATACACAGAAGGTGAAAAGGGAGAGATGGATAATCAGAAAATTAGCTGCCTTGAGAAAACACTCTCAGCCACACAGTTGATGTCAGTTTTGTGAAAATTAAGGTGGAGTCACGAGAGGCACATGTGGGAAACTCTTTACTGTTTAGATAATGGTCTCTTCATACTTGATTTATAACCTGTGCAGCTACTGGGAGGAAGAAGTCGGGCCACGGAGTGCATGAATCTAAAGGCAGTATTAGGAACCCAGGCCCTTCCTGCCTCTGTTTCCAGCCCACTATGAGATGAGCAAGTCTTTTATGCCATATGACCCTGCCGTGAGGTACTGTGCTACCACCAGTCCAAGGCACCAGAACCAGGAACCATGGTCTGGATCCTCTCAAATGGTGTGCTAAAGCAGCCTTGCTCTCTTACTCGGGTGTATCAGGCATACTGTAATCATCATGATAATAGACAGTAAGTAGTGTGCTCTTCCAGAAGCCCAAATCCAATCGAGAAGGCACAAGCGAAGAGGTGAGGGACGGACTGTGTGATATGCCCGAAGCAAACATGGGAGAGGTATGTATATAGTCCTTAAAACAAATACATCTCAAAAGTTTGTTCTGCAGTTCTGGGAGTTCTTCGGACAACAATGACTTTTTCTTTTTCGTTCTTTTTCTTTTTCATACAGGAGTATCTCCCAAAGGGACACAATGTGTGACCTTTCAATGTATCATTTTGCTCTCCTTGCTCTGATAAACACCACAACCAAAAGCAACTTGGGGAGGAAAGGGTTTATTCAGCTCATAAGTCTGGGCCACATTTCATCATGATGGAAGGTGAGAGTAGAACTGCAGGCGGGAACCAGGAGGTGGGCACTGAAGCAGAGGTCATGAGATAACGATGCTTACTGGTTTATACTCCCCCACAACCCCACCCCCACCCCCGGCTTCCCTTCTGCTACCTCCCAGGATCATCGTCCAGGGACCACCCACACTGGGCTGTGCCCCTCCACATCAATTGTTCATCAAGGACATGGCCGCATAGATGTTCACACATACCAATCTGATGGAGGCGTTTTCCCAATTAAGGTTTCCTCTTCCCAGATAGAACTAGGTCTGTGTCAAGTTAACAAAGATAACCAGAACCTGCTTCTCTTTGCTATTGATTAGAAAATGATTTATTGGGTGAGCCAGACTCCTTCAAATGTTCCTCCGCACTCCATGTGTTCTATGGCACATCACTCACACATGCATACACATACACACGCACACACACACACACAAACAAAAATAAAATGGACAAAATTCCTTATTTTATGTTTAAGAGTAATTATGTATATTTATGACTACAATGTGGTTTTAAAAATATGTTCAGTCAACTTATCAGTAGCATTTTAGATTTATGAGTTTTTCAGTAAGTAACATTCTTCATGTAAAAATAGTTTGTAATGATTTTCCTGTTGGTCCCTTTGCCGGCCTGCAGGACTGTGCTCTGTAGAGCTTCGTTTACCTACTACTGCTGGCACATTCAGGATACTTCTCTCCAAAAAGTGGTTCTTGGTCTTGAGAATCAAGCCAAGTGTGACCAACTCCAAACAGGAACTCAGAGTGTTTATAGAAGAGCTCTGTGGAGGAGAAGGAGAAGGCTCACAGCAGCCCAGGCTGGTATGGCCAGCCAACGGGTACTATGGCTTTAGTTCCAAGGACAAGTTCCCCACATAAATGATGAGGTGTTTTAGAGCTGTGGTCAATTTATTATATAAACTAGAGCTAAGACTGCAAACTACCAAGTGCAACATGTCAGTTCATAATTGCTTAATATCTGATGCCAAGAAAGTATTCCTCACAGAGTCCTTGAAAAGGGAAGCATGTTACAATGCCAGGGGACTTTTCTAACTCAGCCAAGTATGTACGTGTATGTGTGTGCACTTTAACTTAGCCAAGGTCATCTCAGCTGCAAACCAAACCTACATCTTTCTTTATATCGCCTTCTCAGAGCTATTTAACTAAGCAAGGAAAAGCTAAAGAAAAATTAATGTCATTTTTGTGATTTTTCTTAGCAAATAGTTACTAATTCTTCTTTAAATTTAACAGTATTTGCACTTTATATATTTTTAGTTTGAGTTTAATTTTGAAACATAATAAACATAAAAATTATTTCACATGCTACCATCAAATAAGGACACTTTGCACATTCCTTTATAATACTGATAAACAGGAAAAATACATGTAAACATGTAAAATAAAGAAATTCTCATAGATGACTATATATCATGGCATTTTTACATGTACGCTACATATTATTTTGATAATTATCTATTGCTAAATATTTATACAAATCCCAATTGTTACCACTTTCAACAGTACTGGGAACAATTTTATGCACACAAATATGTGTATCCAAGTATTTGTGTCAAGTTTCCTTCACATGCCTCTTAAAATCAGGATGCTCAAAGAGACTGGAAATATTTCAAATCAGATAATAGAATGGTATTTGTGAGCTCATTACTAATAAAACACAGTTCCTAAATAATACTCTTGGTTTCAGAGTGGGAACATTTTTTCTCCACTACCTATTACCTGCAGAACGAATCAGAAAGAACAGACTAAACAACCATGGCACAATTATATGTGTTTCTTTATTTTATTGCCCTGACATGTTTGGTCCCCTTCAGGCCTCCTTCTGCAGTGTAGAATCTTGACTGATGTTTCTGGAGCTGTGGCCTCCCTCCTTAGATTGCTAGGTATTTTGCATAGCTTACTGACAGAACAACGGACTTAATAGAGGATGTCCCTGACTCCCACAGTGTTGTTTATCCTGGTTTTGTTTGCAAGTATGAGGGCCAGGCATCAAACAGAGCCTACTGCCATTGGGTGAAAAGATAAAGAAGAAATGTGTGTTTGCTCCTTTGTTGCAAGGGCAGAAGGTGTGGCTAAGATGTGTTAGTATCCTACAGCCTTCCTGCTGCCCAGTACTAATTCAACTTGACTTTAGTGCCTTCATTAAAGTCAAGTACAGGAATCCCAGCCCTTTCCCCAGTAAGAATGAAAGACAGACAGGGTAAGAATGCAGTGTGGCTGATTAACCTAAGAAGAGCAGGCACATTTTGCAGTTAAGAAGGAATGCTCTGCAGCTGAAGAGAAAACATACCCAGAAAACAACTGCTTAGCAAATAAGAGTTCCCTTGGAAATCGGGTCAATAAGAGACAAGGAAAGATGCTAAGAAGGAAAAGATGCTGAGGTGTTAACCTGTGCACATGGAATTGTCCAATCAAACTGATCAATAAGTATGGGTGTTATTGGAGAGGCATGCAAATTTATTTTACTTCCTTACTGTCTGTCACCTAAAAGCCTAAAACTAAAAGAGACATTAGACACCCAACAATCTGACACACCATCAATGGGGCACATAGACACAGGATATGTGCATACATACACACACTTTCTGAGTACTGGGCACCACTTCCAGATCTGGCCACCATCATCTACTGTCTGGGGCAAGAATCACAATGAATGAATAGGCTAATGGGCCTAAAATTGCATGGATGTGGACTGCTTACAAAGGAGACTAATTCCTGTACAAAACTGATTAAGTAAAGAGCTGCCATGGAGCCCAGCAGCACACAAGAAGACACATCTGAATTCATGGCCTTGTGGGTCAGCTGATATCGCTGAAGTTCTGACAGTGGGGTTCAGGGTATCACTCATGAGTCAGTGGTGGGTTGACTTAGATGCTGGGTATATGTCCTTGCTGATCTGGCCAGGGAGGTAGTGTATCTCTTGAGACTCAGTTAAGATGGTTTCTAAAAGCAGAACTCCTAGAGAGAATAGAAAAGCCACCCAGTACCACTTCTCCACATTCCAGTGTGTGCCTTGGAGACTGGAGGAAACTCAATCTGTCTCTTGATGAGAGGCCTTCCACAAGCACATTGATGGCAATGTGAAAACACAAAGGTGTGCAGAAACCAATTTTACAGCTAACCCACCACTCCATGAAACACTCACTTGGCTTCCCTAGGAAGTAAGGCAGAGATGCATTATCCTCCTAAAACCACTACAAAGCGCCACAGACAGCTAACTTACAAAGGGAAGGAGTTTAGCTAGTCACGGCCTCCAAATCAATAGTTTGTGTTTCCATGGACTTGACTCTTGTAGCAGGGGCAGATCATGGTAGGAGCATAAAGGGAGAAAGATCAGGATCCCACAAAACCCCTTTTGAGGGGGTGCCTCAAAGTATTCTTCTAGAATGCAGGATATCCTTGAGGTCCAAGCAGTTAATTTATGAACTGGGAGGTCGTCATTCAACATCTAAATTCCAGCAAATCGTTTGATTACACTGAGCTTGTGTTTGATAAAGGGACACTCAGCCAGCCAATAAGCATGTGGAAGATTCAGAAGCACAAATGAGCTTCCCATCCAAGCCTAGCCCAGATTCAAGAGGAATATGGAAGCCACTAATACACACAAGTACATCTGTTCTACCCAGGGAGTTCAGTCTTTAGCTCCTTAGTCAAATGCTCACATCCTTAATTATGTGTCCTCTGTATCATTTGTGGAATGAGTCAAGAAATGAAAGAAAATTTGATCAACAAAAACAATTTAAGGTCAAATTCTAGAGGAGTGACTGGTCATTTCAGTATGTGATGATTTCTGCCAAGATGGAAACTCCAATAACAGGGGCTATGGTTAGCACTTTCTTCCCTCATCTTCTAGAATTATGATGCCCTCAAAATGTGTTTCTTTCATTTATATAAGAGAGAATCAAGTTAAATTACTCTTTTGGATTGATCAGAGTAAAGGCAAAGATTGTATATGAAGAACACATTCTAAGACCTTCATGATTCCCAACTCCCTACCGTATTGCTGTATGTGGATTCCCCCTGAGTGGGTATAAATAAACCAGAGGCCCTCAGTGCCCTGCTTATTGACTTATTCCTAAAAACACCTTGTTAAGATTTAGCAAAAAAGTCCCTTGGTAGATAGGAGCCAAGGGATGCCACGAAAGAGATCATACCGTGCAACAAATGGCACACAAGAGATTTATTAGTAGGGGGTGGCAAAGACCTTCTTGAAATGGGAACGTGAGATTGGGAGACAGAGAGACAGACAGAGAGACCAGAAGACAGAAGAAAGAACAAGAGAACTATCTGTGATGGTGAGGCCTTTTAAAGGGTTAGTGACATAGCTTAGCTGCTGGCACTAAGTTGCTGAAGGAAGGCTAGGGGAACCCCTGATTTCTAACACGCCTTTTACTGAGACAAATCCAAATTAAGGAACTCAGCCAAAATGTTAACGGTGATTGTGAGATAATGTAGCCATTATTACCTCTACACAACAGATGAACTACTTCGATTTTTTATTTACTAAGAAGTCTCTCTTGTCCATTTATTAAAAACAGAAAAACTACTCTAACAGCTAACAAAGTACATTAAGCAGACCCTGGTTTTCCCTTGAGTCCAGACTGAAAGACAAAGAAAACACCAAGGAGGAGGAGGACGAGCTCCCAGGGATGATGCTGTCTTGGGAGCCCATCAAGAGATTTTAATGGACTTTGATTTGGACATTTAACACACATCCTGTTCTGGCTTGTCCTGCCTCCCTGTCTAGGACATGTCATGTACTGGATCCTGCCTTCACTTATCCCCCGTATCTCTTTCCTGGCACCAGTCAAGGACTAACTTTCCTCCCTACACCTGGTGGTTATTCAAACAAATCCCATGATGCACTTTGTGGGGAATGACAAGAACAGGTTGTAGAAATTGACAGCAGAGGGGGGAAAAGACCCCCAAAGAAAAGTAACAAGTTTCTTTCTTGGCTAAAGTTATAAATGTCCTTGGGCCTTTTGGCAGCTTTTTCCTTGCCAGAGGCTGGAGATGTCAGAAGTGTTTGGAGACTCTGATCACTGGTCTGGTTCCTAAATGATTTTAGAGTTACTTCTTCAGAAGAGGGAATGTTAGAGTAGCAATGAAGTTCTTTAGAAAAACAAATATTCTTTCTGGTTAGGAGATAAAAATCTCAGAACTTAGTGAAACCTAATCTTTCAATTGGTCTGGATCAGTCTGACCAAGGGAGCAAATCTAGAAAGTCAGGTTAACCTTAAGTCATGCTTAAAAGATAAGTGAAATAATTAGTCCTTTAATGAGATACTGTACTTCTCTTTCCCCAACGCAACACACACACACACACACACACACACACACACACACACACACACACACACACACACACACACAGCCTCTTACATGGCACAGCCAGGCTGTTTCTTCCCACATTTCTGAATTCCTCCAAAAAAGTGTAACTTTCTCTGCTCTAAGCATGCTTTCCCAGACACGTTGGGCTTCCCCAGTACTTTGGCTTTTCTTCCACTTCCTCTAAGACCTCCGTCCTCATAATGTCATTGCTTGTCCACCGTGTGTCTGACTTTTGTGTTGGCTAAAATGACATGGATATTTGGTTTGCCTGCCTCCATTCTCCTCTCCTGGGAAGCTGCTGAGATTTACAACTTGTCTACTCTGGGTTGTTTTTCATTTAAACTCTAATAAAATTTTCTGGAGCTTTAAAAAAATTAAGGGAAATCCAGAAGGATGTTTGATACATGTAATGTTTTTATATGCAGTATTTATATATTTTAAATACGTAATATATTTAAATATATATAGTATTTAAGAGAGTTTAAATAGTTAATAAGTGGCAAATACATATGGATCATCCCAAACATAAACATCACACCATTTTTGTCAATGTGCAGATATTAGCCAACTCTTCATCAGTCTAACTTACTAGTAATGTAGAAAATATAGGCCTATTTTTTAGATGTCAAGAATTTTGCTCACTTCTAACTTTACTTATATCAATAAAAATTGGTTTTGTTCAATCAATGACAGATCTTTATCATACCTCCAAGACTCAGGTTGATTTGTCAAAGAGGTCATTACAAGAATGAAAGAGCCAGAGGAAGGCAGGGCATGCTGTGGGATGCTGTCTTCCAAGCCTACATGGCCATTGCACTCTGGAACTCTTGATATCTGTGGTTACCAGCACAAGTCTGCATTATGCTTGGCTCATCAACTCTCATAAGCCCAGAGAGGGACTCTGGATGCCTTGCTCCTCCCCGGGGACTCATAGGCAGCTAGTGGCTATCAGGAGGAGGGCTTTTGGGTCCTTCTACTTACTCCCAGAGGATCTACCACAGCTAATGATCCTAGGAGAGGGAAAGACATTGTCTTTGCTAGTATAACCACAGATATGTTGCCCATGCTCCCATAAATAATGACTCTCCCATGCTACTGTTACTAACCCTTATCAAACTCATTGATTCACAAAAAAAGAAAGGTCATAAAAATAGCAAAATTAGCTGAAAAGCTAGGGGGACCAATGAGGGAGGAATGGGACAAGAAGCAAAGCTGTTCCCCTTCTATGGGCAAGAACAAAAGAGAGAGAAAGACAAGGCAAAGGGGCTGGGGTCTCACTGCCCACCTCCAGTACTCTTAAAGTCACTGCTACCTCACAACCATGCCAGGAAGGAAACTAAACCTTCAAAACATGGGCCTTTGGGAGATATTTAAAACCCAAATGAAAATGACAAGACTATGGAAATATAGAAATATAGTTTACTAATTACTAAAGCCTATATCTGAGAACTGATGAACTACAGTTCTTCAACGTCAATATTTTTTTTGTCATAAATGTTTGCCTTGTCTTTGGGTGACAATGGGGTCACAGTTTTCAAGAGAAAGCTGCAAAGAAGACCCCAAGATGGAGCCCCCATCTTAGGCTGCCTTCTCCCACCCCTGACACATGTATTGGTGCTTCTCATGAGCCAGAAACCTAATGGCAGCGAAGGGTAAAATGCAGCCTAGTGCCTCCCATTCCATCTGCCCAGCAGAGTTCACACACTCTAGTGGTAAGGGGAAACATGGAGCCACACTTTTGGTGGCAATGGGGGCACAGTCTTCAAGAGAAATCTTCAAATAAGAGCCCTAAATAAAACTGAAGAAAATTCAGGCTAACCGATGTACACAACTCTGCAGTAACCACATCCAAAGATATGGAAACAGGTGAGATGCCAAACAACGAGTTCAAAAGACCAATTTTAAAACTGATCAGTGACTTCAGACCAGTTACGTATAAACAGCTGAGTAAATTAAGAAAGATGATATGATGGAGTCAATCAACAAAGAGATGGAGATTCTGAAACAGAGCCAAGCAGAAAGCTTAGCAATGAGAAGCTTGGTCAGTCAAACAACACTCAGGGGAACAGCCATAGGGTCAAGTGGAAGAAAGGGTCTCAGAACCTGACAGCATAATTTTAACATTTACTTATTTGTTTGTTCATTTACTTAATGGGTGTGCTCCTGTGTACATGTGTGCATGCACATGCCATGTTGTACATGTGGAGATCAAGGAAGATTTGAAGGATTCAATTTCTTTCTGCTACTGTACGGGTCCCAGGGTTACAACTCAGGTCCTCAAGCACCTTTACCTGCTGAGTTATCTCACTGGCCCTACTTTGGTTAAAAATAAGTCTATCATCTCTAAATCTATCATCTGTCAGCTATCTATCTACAGTAGATAGATAAGTAGATAGAAAAATGTATTCAAGCTTAATAGCAGAGTCATGAAAACATGAATTAAAATAATAGCTTGACATTGGCTTTGCTGTCCCCAACCTCATCCTTTATGTGTGAACACCTTTTGGCGAATGTGTGTAGCATTTGCATATGAAAACCACAGAGTGACTATTAAAAGCAATGAAAATACTCCAGATGCTACATAGCCCCACTCACATCCGATCAGCAATAAAATTCTTGGAACTCAACAATTTTGATCTGTCTCGTAACAGCTCATTGGAAACCAGGGGGAAATACAGCCCTTAAAAGGGATGGAAAGACTTTTCCCTCAGGAATTTAAAATCCTGACTCAGATTTTGTAGAACGGTTAATTAGAATTAAAATTCACAAGGTCGGAGTGTAAAAATAACAGTCCTCCTCCAAGAACACGTCATGTGATGTCTTACTCAGTCCTGAATGGCCTAAGATTAGCTGAATAGTCTCAGCTGCCTGAAAACCCAGGTCTGCTCTTAGCAAATGTGTTGGCACCCCAAGTCCAAGGAGACAGGCCCTATAGGGGCCGTAATATGATTCTCTGGCATGGTGCCTTATCCACATCCACCTAGCCCATCTGCATCTCCATGGCAACCTGGGCTTTGATTCCAGGGAAAGAATGCAGGCCTGAGAGTCCGAAAGACCAGAAGTTGAAGCCAGCTGCACCAGCTTCCTGCTGTTTAGCTATTTATCTACATTCTCTCAGTGATGAAGAATAAACTAATCCATAGGAAGCATTGGACCAAGTGAGCTCATGTTAAAGCTTCAGTAAACATCATTTATTTATTTTTATGCTTTAATGTTTTTTTGGAAAGCAAAAATATTTACTGTAGGACATGTGGATTTATCATTCAAGAAAAATATAAGTAAATCGTTATAAAAATTGAAAGGACATAGTTACAGAAATTAAAAGGTAGAAATTACCCAAGTATATATTATCCAGTAACAACTACAAAACTTGCCAGATCCTTGCAATGCAATAAAACTCCACCATAAAAATAAACATTGTTACACTTTAACACAAGGAGGAGACTCAAAAGTATTATGCCAAGTGAAAGGACTTGGCACCAAGAGTAATTATTGAATATCACAGTTATATTAAATATTCAGGAGAAGCTAACTTTTCAGAAATATAAAGCAGATTAGTCATTGTCGGTTTCTAGAGATAGACAGGTTAGGTAGCAGAGGTTCAATACAAAACTGGGTTTTCTCTTGCAGGAAAGAAAACCTAAGTGAATCAGGTGGTGGTACCATGAATGCAATCAATGCCACAGTAAAAGTACTGAAATAAATAGGAGTAGATAATTTCACTTCAGGTTAGTAAGTTTCAAACTCGTCACACCGAAACACCACTCAGAAAATCAAGCATGAAAACGTCTGGATAAACCACAAGTGTGTAGCATGATATGGATATGATTTCTATTTTAAAGTCTTGCTAAAATTTTCATGCAGACAGTTCAAATGTAGAACATAAAATGATCCAAAATTGCATTTAAGGATTGGTAAAATGACTAATCACCTTGAAACCATAATCAAAACATGGGTGTGTGTGTGTGTGTGTGTGTGTGTGTGTGTGTGTGTGTGCGCGCGCACATGCATGCGCACGCATGGTGCATGCGTGCTTGGGTGCATGTGCACATATGTGAGGTTGAGTGTTGCAGAGTCCAGAAGAGATTATGGTTCTCCTGGGATTTGAGTAAAGGCAGTTGTCAGCTGTTTGACTTGGGTGCTAGGAAACAAATTCAGGTTCTCTTCAAAAGCAGTAAGTGTACTGAGCCATCTCTTCAGCCCTGATCATGGTGCTATATTTATAATGTTCTAGATGCAAAGAGTTCTGATACCTTTTAAAAGACAGTAAGTGATGAAATGCTCTGTAACATCATTTTTTATTATCATTTTGTACATGGCAAGGAGTACCAGGGAGGCTCTGGGTCCAGATTGAGTAGCTTCTCTCTGGTCTAAAGTTCTAATTCACTTTTCTGATGGCTGGCCTTTCATTTGTAATGATATCCCACAATTACTTACTCCATCTCAGCCATGAAAATAACAATTCACTGAAGTTTGAAAACATCCTTACTCTTTCCACGCCTGCCTACACTGGGTGGTCTGTGCTCTTTGTTCTCACAAAAGTGTGCCATGTCAGGCATTTTAATGCCCTAATTGTCCTAGCAAACTCAAATCCTTAACTCAGATTCCAGAAAATGATCATCTCTTCTGGACTCTTCAGGACTCCAGCGCACTCACATGTACACACACACATGCACATCCACACACATGTGCATGCATGCACACATACATACACACACATGCACACACACTTAGCAAAGATGAGAGAATACTCTTTTGTTGGGTTAATGCAAGCACACTTCATTCCCCACATTTCCTCACGTTATATGACACTGTTCCTGTGAGATTGAGCAAACGTTTATTCCACCCAGACAGACCCAACCACAGACTAAAGACACCACCAAAGTCCAATGTGGTGAACCAATGAGTTTTATCAGGGTTACTTACAGGATTATGGGGTGAGATAAGCCTTCACAGGAGCAAAAATGTCTCAGTGACAGCTGCATCACCAAGGCCCACCCTAGCACAGCTGAAAGCTCATGGAAGCTGGAGACCTGACCACTGCAGGTGGCTCAGCAGGATATAGTGTGTCTTTTCACAGGCAGGTCGGTTGGTCTGAGCCTCTCTCTGCTAAGCAGCTCAGCTGGGCTAAGAGTGTTTCTCAGCGGTCCTTTACAGTTTAGTATCTCTAGTAAATTCAGGAACTTCCTGGTGATTTTGAGTTACTTACTTCCTACGCTGATGGAGCTTCTTCACAGGCTGGAAGGCTCCACCTCCCTTTGGAGCTGCCTTCCAAGATGAAAACTTTTATCTCAACAGAAATTGTTCCACAAGACATCAGGATCTCTTTTGACATTCGGATGAAGGTGATCTTTTTTTATCTGAAGGAAAAGTTTGCTAGCACAACACACAAAGGAAGTCACTCTTGCTTTTGAGACCTCAAAGGTCAGCAAATACAATTGCCTTTATCTTCTTAAAGGACAATTTTACCAAACATGAATGTCTCAATTGTATCTATCCTGAACATATCCAGACTTCTGTCTAATCATTATTCACTAAACAATACAGTAATTTCTGCAGCATCTGGAAAGCATTATTTTTAATAAATAATGTAGAAAATAATTTACAGATATGGAAGTATTGCAGAGACTCCATCATCTTATGTAAGAGATGAGTACCTGTGGGCTTTGGTATCCAAGATTTCATGAAACAGTTCTTGTACACATCTAGGAACATCTGCACGCCAGGACCCTACCATCCTGCACTCCAAAAAAGGAAACAAACTCTAAGTCACGAGAGAGGGAAAAAAGTGAGGACGCAAAGAGAACCCCAAGTCCACTCCAAGGCAGGCAAGTGTGAAAAACAGCATTCTTTTTTTTTACCTTTTTTTTTTAATTATTGGATATTTTATGTATTTACATTTCAAATGTTATCCCCTTTCCCAGTTTCTCCTCCAAAAACCCCTATCCCATCCCCCTCCCCTGTTTCTATGAGAGTGCTCCCCCTTTTCTTATTTTTTTCTTCTAACTGAAGATCTTCATTGGAAAAACAACATTCTTGATGCAGACCTGGGGAGCCAAGAGTAGGGTTTGCTTCACAGGATTCTCTTGTTGGAGTCAGAACACAACTGTGCTCAAGGGCTCCCCCTGCCCTGGCAGACAAGAGCCAGCAGGACATGAGGGTCTTAAACAACTTCAAAGAAATTCTTAGAGCCATCGATTGCTGCTGAAGCATAAAACAGCTTTCTTTAAATAGCACAGAAATGTACAGCTTAGCTAGACACACGGGAAAGCCAAAGCTGGGGCAGAGAAAAGAAGCAAACACATGAGCACATAGAGCTGGGTCCATGTGTGCCAGGGTCAACTGCACAAGCTGCTACATAGGCCATTGCTAGGATTATAGTCTGTAAACCTGGGAGTCTCCTAAGGGGTAGCTTGAAATCCGCGTGTACAACTTGAGCTGAACTATGTCTGTAAGCATCAGAACATCAAACAAGCAGTTTGTTTCATCCTTTGCATTCATAAGCATGTGCCTGTGAAATCTGTCAAGGTATGGAATTGGGAAAAAAAAGACACGGGTAGATTTGGACTCATGAACTTCATCCCAAGGACTCTCCTAATACTTCTTTGTCCTCACATTTTATCAGCATACATGCGCAATCCTCTCTCTCCTTCTTGAGTGCCAGGGTGTGGCCAGACTTAAAATGCTGGAGGCACACAGTGACCACACACCTGTTCTTACCTATTTACCTCAATTTTGATTACCCAATAGGTACTATTGGGTTCCACAACAATAACACAATTACAAGGCTGAATGAAGTCAGGAGAAAAACACATCCAAAGAAACAAAGCAATCAGTAGAACTGACTTCAAGTAAGCCGTGGATTGAGTAACCATGAGACAGAGAATTTAAAATAACTGTAAATGATGCCATTACAAAATTTGTCTGCACCAAGCAAACAAGGAAAGCTAAGAAATGGAAATCCTAAGAGAGAATTAAAAATAAATAATAGAAATTAGGATCTGTCTGATAATTCTGAATACCTTGAGAGTTCTCCAGAAGACTGGACATGACAAGAAGAGTCAACAACCTTAACAATGACTCAATGGAAAGTCTCTCATCCAAAATACTGAAGAAAAAAAAAAATGAATGAAAAACTATGAAAAATTGGAACATTCTAGAACTATGGAACAACTTCAAAATGAGTAACACATGCACAATTGTCGTGCCAAGAGGGAAAAGAAAAAGAAATACATCTAAAGAAATTTTAAAGTGATAATGGCTAAGGATTTTCTAAGAAGCCAAATTGTAGATCTAAGAAATTCAGACCACAAAGAAAAGAATAATTACCAAAACTTTACATATTTAAACTGCAGTTGACCAAGTAAAGGAGAAAGCTTGAAATCAACCAAGAGGGAGGAAGAAACTCCTTACCTATAATTAATTAATTAATTAATTAATTAATTAATTAATTTTTAGTGACAATAGAAACAAACAAGTGAAATTCATTTAAAATACAGAATGGGGAAAAGAAACATCAACCTACAGCATTCTGGGTAGAAGTTCTTAAAAATGGGAACAGAAACTTGGGCTTCCTTAGACTATGTGTGGGGGCACAGGCCTGTAATCCCAACATTTGGGAGATGGACACATGACAGTGGTGAGTTCATGGTCAAGTTGGACTACATAGCAAGACCCTGTCTCAAAAATAAGTAAAATGCAAAAAAGTAAAGGGCTTTCTCAGACTAATAAGCTGAGGGAGCCCTTGGGCAGCAGACCCCTGAAAGAAATGCTTAAAGATGTTGTTAGGACAAGAAGATACTTGCTTTGATTTGATTGTGACTACACCCTGGATCTTCCAAGTGGGTAACCTTTCTTATTTTTCAATTTTACAAAACTATAGTTGCGAGACTGAAATTTTTTAAAGACTTTGGTGTTTTAGATAGACTTAGGAATTTTAGAGAAACTTCAGATAATTTAGAGATGCTTTGAATATTTTAGAAAGGCTATGAATGTTATAAGAGACTTTGGATGCTTCAAAGAGACTGAGTTTTAAAGAAGGCTATTTATATGTTTTATCTTGTTATATATATATATATATATATATATTAAGATCCTGGGGATGAATAAGAAAGGAAAGGTGATAGTTGAATAGTGGTGTGTATGTTACGTTGGTAAGAGGTCAATTGTGCTGGTTAGGTTTTAGGGCAATTTGACATGGGCTAGAGTTAGCTGAGAAGAGGGAATCACAATTTAAACTGCCTTCATCAGATTGGCCTATGGGCAAGCTTATGGTACATTTTCATTGCTGATAATTGTATGTGGGAGATGCCACTCCTGGGCAGGTGGTCCTGGGGTATAAAAGAAAACCAACTGAGCAAGCCAGTAAGCAAGATGCCTCTGTATTAGTTCTGGTCTCCAGATTCCTACATTGAGTTCCTGCCCTCACTTCCATGGATGGACTACAAATTACAAGTTGAAATAAATCCTTTTCCCCAAGTTGATTTTAACAGTGTTTTATCATAGCAACAGAAAACCTAAGAGAGAAAGGCATTTTAGAAGAAAGACATGAGGTAAGAAAGAAGCAAAGAAAGAAAGAGGGCGAGAGAGAGAGAGAGAGAGAGAGAGAGAGAGAGAGAGAGAGAGAGAGAGAGAGAGAGAGAGATTGGTTTTTCTGATCTAATATGTTGGTTTTAATCATTCTTTGGTGGGATTAGTGGGTTTTCTATACATAAGATGATGTGGTCTACAAACCAGAGCAATTTGACTCATTCTTTACCAGTTAGAAGATTTTTATGTCTTTCTCTTGTCCACTGGCTTAGACACCCAGTGCTAGGTTGAGGGGACCTGGAGAGAGGCTGCGTGGTACTAACAAGGGAATATTCAACGCCCAGCTTTCTGCAGTAGACAGATCCAGACAGAAAACTGACAAAAGAACGTTGGCGATTAGCCATACACCAGACCAAATGAACCTAGCAGGCAGGCACTGTCACTTTTCTCAACTATGTATGGATCTTTCCCAAGTACAAATATTAGGTCACAAAATAATCCTGAGATGATTAAAGGTTGAGAACATACAAAGTATCTTTTGCAAATACATGGGCAATGAGCAAGCAGTGGATCAATGAAAAAGTTGAGCGTTGTTTTGCCAGGCCTGATGGAATGTGTCTGTGACCTCAGTTTCTTAGGGAGATCATGGGAGATGATGTGACCAATGAGGAAAGTTTCAGGACACGAAAGCAGAATTACACTCAGCAACATTTCTGCGTACAAATAGACGTCTCTCATTCATTTTACCAGAGGAAACAGTTTTCCCACAGATCTACCCCGCATGGCCAGCATCACTCCTTTGACCATTGTGCAAATATCCAGGTCCTGGAAGGAAGAACGGTAAACAAGTGGCTACGATAGACCAGGACCTTGTCAGGACACAACTACATTTTATCTCATCTGTTTTGTTGTATAAATTGGGTTCTTCAGAAAAGACAAATCAATAGAATGTATAACTAAATACACACATTTACAGGTATGCATGTATAGGTGCATACACACATTCAAGTGTGTTTACATATATGTAGCCAACCTTCAGTAACCGTAGAAGATTCTTTATGGGAACCAGCTCTCCCATCCCCGTGCACCAATATCCAATGATTGAAATTACCTCTGTGAAGACTAGGGTAGTGTTTGCACAGAACACACACACATTCCCCATACCTGGGAACTCTTGTCTCAAAGCAGTTGACGAAATCTTCATGCATGTAAAAACATGTAAAGGCTTTACCATGAGGAATTGGCTCCCACCACTCTAAAGCCGGAGAAATCCTGCTATCTTCAGCCTGCAAACAGGTCACACAGAAGCATATGCTGTTTCCCAGTCCTCCTGCAAAAGTGTGCTGGCCAGAAACATGATCACGTAGATCTCAGCATGAGGGCGAGAGACAAGAGCGCCCAGCTCCACTAGGAGACAGGAAACAAGGCTTTCCACTCAGGCCCTTGGGAGTCCGAGTTAAACCAGCAGAACCTGATAAGGGCAACTGCTCTAATGAGTCCATCAGATCAAATGACAGTTTCCTTTGGACACCTCCTCATATACACATCTAAGTACCCAAGACCAGTTCAACAGACACATAAGATTCACTGTGTGGGCTCACCAGTCAACCAGCAACAGAGACCATGAGAGCAAGAACTATCTGGTCACTGAGATCCCTTCCCCTGAAGGATTGCATGTGACAAAACCAAGACAAAACAAAATAAAACAAAAAATCAGGATTTCTCCCTCATGCCCCGTGCCCTACACGGTACCATCTTAGAGCCTTGTGAAGATTGCAGTTGCCCCTGGTGTAAGAGTTTAATGTAGGTAGGGAGATATTTCTAAAGCACATAAATGGACTCCAACGATGCGAAAGACACGGAGACCATCATGAGGATGGATATCCCTGGAGTGAATAGAAAAGAGCATACGCTGGGGTAGTGGAGACAATGGTGAGAGGCTCCGTGCAAGGACCAGAGCGGACACCTTCCAAGATGGAGGAGGGGAAGGAAACAGCTCACGAAACTTCACACATGGAGATTCTCTGAAGATGGAGAGAGATTTCTGGGTCTTTGATTTTTGAGTTTCCTGTCTGAGAAGCACAAGGAGGAAGGGTATGGACCAGTGTCCCACTCTGAGTGCAGGGTTACCATACTGCTTGGCTTTAGACCGTTCCTGTTAAGGCGGCTGGACCAGCATGGACACCTAAGAGCCACTGTGCTTGCAGCATGTATACTGAGAGTGAGTTGGGATGAAGGCTGAACTTTGAGGTACCCCGTGTATGCACTGAAGGGAGGTAACGTGTATCTTTTCACAAGATGCAAGCTAGGTCAGCCTCTGCAGCTACAGTGACAGGAGGCAGTCTACTTTTCAGGACAGGAAGCAAGGGGCCTCTTTGCATGAAACCCAGAATGCACAAACCCCACCATGGAGGATGCAACGTGATCCTGCTCCCAAGAAACTCTGGCGCACCTGGGTATCCTCGCCATAAGCACGGCATCTGGAAAGGGAGAGTGAAAGACGGAATGAAGTGTGTGCAGAGACAAGAAAAGCAGCAGACAGGCAGGGGCAGGGAGCGCTGAGATCAGCATCGGCCCACCTGAGCGGGGCTCCATTCTCTAGGGCTACATGAGCCGGAAGAATGGCCTTGGAGCCCCCTCCACCTCTGACCTTCCATTGCAGCTGGGTAGAAGCGCAGGCACACCAGATGTTTTCCGTTCTTTCTCAAGAATGTAACCCAACCCCTCTCCCACCTGACAAGCCTAATCCCAGCTGTCACCACAGCCAGAGACACCGTGCCTCTTTGTTCGTTCCTCCAGGAAAATGATGGGATACACTAGGAGAAGATGTCTATTAATAAACCTCAGAGACCATCAGCACTGAGGCCTCAGGTGACTGGAGATTAGAGAACTTTGACCTGGAGTCGGGGAGGGGATGTGCTACATCTTGCCAGCATTTTCCAGAAACCTAGGAGAAATCCACTGCTTGGGGGAAAGCAGTTCCTCTTCATCATGCACATAAGTCCTCCCCAGCAAGGAACAGACAACATTCATTTTATTTGGGATCTCTTGGATAAATCCTCTCCCCAGAGATCAGGACCTCTGGGACATTCCTGTTTCAACACTGCCATCTGCTGGACTGAAGTAGAAACATCTCTCCTTCTCATTTCATGTCTTTGTGTTGAATTCAAAGGAGAGTATCCTAGAATAGATGGATTCCTATCACTGCAGAAAGGTATATGACCTTACCAGTGATTGACAGGGAAATTGGTGAGGCTACCATCGTTATCTAAAACACTGTGAATCAGCAAGGAGAGGGTGTGTGTTTCCCTGTGTTGTCCCTCCATAGGGTTACATCCTTACGTGACAAATTAGTAAGTTAAGGCACAGAGAGGTTAAACTATAAATTCAAAGTTGTCCAGCTAAAAAGTGGCCTCAGAAGGATGCATGTCGGAGTAATTGGACTCCAAATTCAAGGCTCTGACTGCCTCTGATTGAGTAGAGACAGTTAGCAGATAGAAAATAAGAAGCTGGGCATAGGAGATAGTGAAAGGAAAAAGGCTGGTGGGGGGCCTGGGGTCCCTCCCCTTCTCAATAGAATGAAGAATCATGGGGAATTCAGAATCTGTGTGAAGACACACAGTGGCAACACAGACTGAGAGTGGCCGATGAGTATTATTGGAAGAGATAGACCATCCCTGTCACAGGGGACAGGCACTTTGGAGGCGGAAAGGGAAGCATCAGTGCATGGAGGGTTCTGTGAGCCACAGGAACGTCCCAAGTCTGTGACAAAAAGAAGGCTGGCAACGGCTTCTTTGCATCTGGGTCTTGCCACCCACCTGACATGATTCTTCTTGTTACATTAGTCACTATCAGAAGCAATGCACTTGATTCTGTATTGAATGAGTGGCAGCCTGGTTCCCCCAGGACAGTGTGAACTAAAGGGGACTCTTCTACCCACCACTATGTCTCCCGCACTTAGAAAATATCAGTCGTAAATACTGAACAAATTAAACATAGATTTGCTTTACATTGGCTGCCCTTGCCCCTCTGTATCAAGAATTCTACATCCTAGGATTCAATCAGCTACAATCAGAAAGAATTCATAACAAAATACTCTATCTCTGAGTTAATCGGTTATTAAGTCCTGTTATAAAACACTTGGAGAAATAATCAAAGAAGAGAGGATACTCACAACACAGTGGTCAAGGAGCAAAGACCTAGATGCCTGGGTAGAAGCTTTCTCTTCTTTCTCTTTTGTTCCATGTGACCTCTTGCTCTTGTGATGGTGCCTCCCACATTCAGGACTGCTTTTCCCCATAGCCCTTCGTTATTTATATCTGGAAACCCCCACACAGACACACTCAGAGTGGACCTTTACTATTTTTCTAAATGCTTCCCAGTCTACTCAGGTCAACAATGTAGATTAACTTTCACAGACGCTCCTGAACTCTACAATATAACACATAGTCCCCTGGGCTGCATGACATAAGTGACCTGGAACTTATTTAAAGTCTACAGGAAAGCCTTCCGGTCTCAAAATGAGCCCCTGAGCTAAGGCTGTCCCACAGTCCTCCATACCCAAATCCCGCCCAGAGAGAGATGATCTCCTCAGAAGTGCTGACACACCTAAGATCACAGGCTCATAGGCCCACGGGAGGGACAAGCTCCAGTCAGAGACAAGAAGACCAACTAACACCAGAGATAACCAGATGGCAAGAAGCAAGTGCAAGAACAGACACCAAGACTACTTGGCATCATCAGAACCCAGTTCTCCTATCACAGTGAGCCCTGAATACACCAACAAACCGGAAAGGCAAGATTTGGATTTAAAATAACATCTCCTTGGAGAAGGGATTCAAGGAGCTGAGGGAGTCTGCAGCCCCATGGAGGGAGCAACAGTGTCAACTGGCCTGAGCCCCCCCCCCGGTCCTCATGGAGGCTGGACCACCAAGCAAAGAATACACATGGAGGGACCCATGGTTCCGACCACATATGTGGCAGAGGAGGACCTTGTTGGCCATCAGGGGGAGGAAAGGCCCCAGTAAAGGGGAATGTCAAGGTGGGAATAAGGGAGTGGGCAGGCGGGTGGGTGGGAGGTGGGATTCCCTCATAGAGGTAGAGGTGGGGGAGGGGGAAGGGATAGGTGGTTTCCAAAGAGGAGACCTAGAAAGGGGGAAACATTGGAAATGTAAATAAAGTATCAAAAAAAAAGAAAGAAAGAAAAGAAAAAAAGATTGTAAACACAAACTATTCCAAATTTTCACTCATGAATTTCTGCACACCTTACTGTTATTGGATATCATTACTGGCATTATGTATGATTAATTGCATTGATTTCAATATTGTTAAAGAGTTTTCAATAAAGTACCAAATGCAAAAAAAAATAAAATAAAATAACATCTCATGATGATGATAGAGGACTTTAAGAAGGACATAAATAACTCCCTTAAAGAAATACAGGAGAACACAGGTAAACAAGTAGAAGCCCTTAAAGAGGACACACGAAAATCCTGTAAAGAATTACAAGAAAACACAACCAACAGGAGAAGGAATTGAAGAAAACCATTCAAGATCTAAAAATAAAAATAGAAACAATAAAGAAATCAGAAAGGGAGACAAACCTGGAGATAGAAAACCTAGGAAAGGGATCAGGAGTCATAGATGGCAGCATCACTAACAGAATACAAGAGATAGAAGAGAGAATCTCAGAGGCAGAAGATACCATAGAAAACATTGACACAACAATCAAAGAAAATACAAAATACAAAACCCTCCTGACCCAAAACATCCAGGAAATCCAGGACACAATGAGAAGACCAAATCTAAGGATAATAGGTATAGAAGAGAGTGAAGATGCCCAAATTAAAGGAATAATAAATACCTTCAACAAAATTATAGAAAACTTCCCTAACCTAAAGAAAGAGATGCCAATGAACATACAAGATGCCTACAGAACTCCAAATAGATTAGACCAGAAAAGAAATTCCTCCTGTCACATAATAGTCAAAACAACAAGTGCACAAAACAAAGAAAGAATATTAAAAGCAGTAAGGGAAAAAGTCAAATAACATATAAAGGCAGACCTATCAGAATTACACCAGACTTCTCAACAGAGACTATGAAAGCTAGAAGATCCTGGACAAATGTCATACAGACCCTAAGAGAACACAAATGCCAGCCCAAGCTACTCTACCCAGCAAAACTCTCAATTACCACAGATGGAGAAACCAAGATATGCCATGACAAAACCAAATTTACACAGTATCTTTCCACAAATCCAGCTCTACAAAGGATAATAGGTGGAAAACTCCAACACAAAGACAGAAACTACAACCTAGAAACAGCAAAAAAGTAATCTTCTTTCAACAAACCCAAAAGAAGATAGCCACACAAACATAATTCCACTTCAAACAACAAAAATAAGAGGAAGCAACAAACAATCACTATTCCTTAATATCTCTTAACATTAATGGACTCAACTCCCCAATAAAAAGACATAGACTAAGAGTCTGGATACATAAACAGAACCCAACATTTTGCTGCATAAAGGAAACGCACCCCAGTGACAAAGACAGAAACTAGCTGAGAGGAAAAGGCTAGAAAACAATTTTCCAAGCAAATCGTCCCAAGAAACAAGCTCGAGTAACCATTCTAATATCGAATACAATTGACTTTCAAACAAAAGTTATCAAAAAAGATAAGGAAGGACACTTCATACTCACCAAAGGAAAAAAATCTACCAAGATGAATTCTCAATTCTGAACATCTATGCTCCAAATGCAAGGGCACCCACATTCATAAAAGAAACTTTATAAAGCTCAAAGCACACATTGCACCTCACACAATAATAGTAGGCAACGTCAACACCCCATTATCATCAATGGACAGATCATGGAAACACAAACTAAACAGAGACACAGTGAAACTAACAGAAGTTATGAAGCAAATGGATTTAACAGATATCTATAGAACATTTCATCCTAAAACAAAAGAATATACCTTCTTCTCAGCACCTCATGGTACCGTCTCCAAAACTAACCATGTAATCCGTCACAAAATAGGCCTCAACAGATACAAGAAGATTGAAATAATCTTACGCATTCTATCAGATCACTACAGACTAAGGCTGGTCTTCAATAGCAACAGAAACAAGAGAAAGTCCACATATACATGGAAGCTGAACAATGCTCTACTCAATGATAACTTGGTCAAGAAAGAAATTAAAGACTTTTTAGAATTTAATGAAAATGAAGGTACAATATACCAAAACGTATGGGACACAATGAAAGCAGTGCTAAGAGGAAAATCATAGCTCTGAGTGCCTCCAAAAAGAAACTAGAAAGAGCATACACTAGCAGCTTGACAGCACACCTGAAAGCTCTAGAACAAAAAAGAAGCAAATATACCCAAGAGGAGTAGAAGGCAGGAAATAATCAAAGTCAGGGCTGAAATCAACCAATTAGAAACAAAAAGAACTATACAAAGAATCAACAAAACCAGGAGTTGGTTCTTTGAGAAAATCACCAAGATAGACAAACCCTTAGCCAGACTACTTAGAGCACACAGAGACAGTATCCAAATTAACAAAATCAGAAATGGAAAGAGAGACATAACAAGAGAAACTGAGGAAATTCAAAAAATCATCAGATCCTACTACAAAAGCCTATACTCAACAAAACTGGAAAATCTGGATGAAATGAACAATTTTCTAGACAGATACCAGGTACCAAGGTAAAATCAGGATCAGATAAACCATCTAAACAGTCCTGTTACACCTAAAGAAATAGAAGCAGTCATTAAAAGTCTCCCAACCAAAAAAAAAAAAAAAAAAAAAAAAAAGCCCAGGACCAAAAGGGTTTAGTGGAGAATTCTATCAGACCTTCAAAGAAGGCCTAATACCAATACTCTTCAAACTATTCCACAAAATAGAAACAGAAGGAACACTACCCAATTTGTTCTATGAAGCCACAATTGTGTTTATACCTAAACCACACAAAGAACCTACAAAGAAAGAACTTCAGACCAATTTCCCTTATGAATATCAACACAAAATTACTCAATAAAATTCTCGAAAACTGAATCCAAAAGCACATCAAAATGATCATTCACCATGATCAAGTAGGCTTCATCCCAGGGATGCCTGCAGGGATGGTTCAATATACAGAAAACTATCAACAAAATCCACTATATAAACAAACTCAAAGAAAAAACACATGATCATCTTATTAGATGCTAAGCATTTGACAAAATTCAACACCCCTGCATGGTAAAAGTCTTGGAAAAATCAGGAATTCAAGGCCCATACCTAAACATAGTAAAAGGAAAAAAAAACAGTATACAGCAAACCAGTGACCAACATCAAACTAAATGGAGAGAAACTTGAAGCAATCCCACTAAAATCAGGAACTAGACAAACCCTTTCTCTCCCTATCTATTCAATATAGAACTTGAAGTTCTAGCTAGAGCAATTAGACAAGAAAAGGAGGTCAAAGGGATAAAAATTTGAAAGGAAGAAGTCAAAATGTCACTATTTGCAGATGATATGATAGTATACTTAAGTCACCCCAAAAATTCCACCAGAAAACTCCTAAACCTGATAAACAAGTGGCTGGATATAAAATTAACTCAAACAAATCTTTAGCCTTCCTCTTCTCAAAGGATAAACAGGCTGAGAAAAAAATAGGGAAATGACATCCTTCACAATAGTCACAAATAATATAAAATACCTTGGTGTAACACTAACCAAGCAAGTGAAGAATCTGTATGACAAGAACTTCAAACCTCTGAAGAAATAAATCGAAGAAGATCTCAGAAGATGGAAAAATTCCCCATGCTCATGGATTGGCAGGATTAATATAGTAAAAATGGCCATCTTGCCGAAAGCAATCTGCAGATGCAATGCACTCCCCATCAAAATTCCCACTCAATTCTCCATAGAGTTAGAAAGAGCAATTTGTGAATTCATTTGGAATAACTAAAAACCCAGGGTGGCAAAAACTATTCTCAACAATAAAAGAACTTCTGGGGGAATCACCATCCCTGACCTCAAGCTGTACTACAGAGCAGTAGTGATAAAAACTGCATGGCATTGGTACAGTGACAGGCAGGTAGATCAATGGAATAGAATTGAAGACCCAGAAATGAAGCCAAACACCTATGGTCACTTGATCTTCGACAAAGGAGCTAAAACCACCCCGTGGAAAAAAGGCAGCATTTTCAACAAATGGTGCTGGTTCAACTGGCAGTTAGCATGTAGAAGAATGCAAATTGATCCATTCTTATCTCCCTGTACAAAGCTCAAGTCCAAGTGGATCAAGAACCTCCACATAAAACCAGATACACTGAATCTAATAGAAGAGAAAGTAGGGAAGAACCTAGAACACATGGGCACAGGGGAAAGGTTCCTGAACAGAACTCCAATGGCTTATGCTCTAAGCTCAAGAATTGACAAATGGGACCTCATAAAACTGCAAAGCTTCTGTAAGGCAAAGGACACTGTCAATATGACAAAATGGCAACTAACAGATTGGGAAAAGATCTTTACCAATCCCACATCCGATAGAGGACTAATATCCAACATATACAAAGAACTCAAGAAGTTAGGCTCCAGAGAACCAAATAACCCTATTAAAAATGGGGCACAGAACTAAACAAAGAATTCTCAACTGAGGAATATTGAATGACCGAGAAGCACCTGAAGAAATGTTTAACATCCTTAGTCATCAGGGAAATGCAAATCAAAACAACCCTGAGATTCCACCTCACACCAGTCAGAATGCCTAAGATCAAAAACCCAGGAAACAACAGATGCTGGGGATGATGTGGAGAAAGAGGAACACTCTTCCATTGTTAGTGGGATTGCAAGCTGGTACAACCCCTCTGGAAATCAGTCTGGTTGTTCCTCAGAAAATTGGACATAGTACTACCTGAGGACTCAGCTATACCACTCCTGGCATATACCCAAAAGATGATCCAACATAAAACAAGGACACATGTTCCACTATGTTTATAGTAGCCTTATTTATAATAGTCAGGAGCTGGAAAGAACCCAGATGTCCTTCAACAGAAGAATGGATACAGAAAATGTTGTACATTTACACAATGGAGTACTACTCAACTATTAAAAATGAATTCATGAAATTCTTAGGCAAATGGATGGAACTAGAAAACTACTAACCTGAGGGAGGTAACCAGTTACAAAAAATCTCACTGATAAGTGGATATTAGTCCAAAAGCTCAGAATATCAAAGATATAATTCACAGACCATATGAAGCTCAAAAGAAAAACCAAAATGTGGATGCTTCAGTCCTTCTTAGAAGGGGGAACAAAATACTCACGGGAGGAAATATAGAGACAAAGTGTGGAGCAGAGACTGAAGGAAAGGCCATCCAGAGATTGCCCCACCTAGGGATCCATCTATATACAGACACCAAACACAGACATTATTGCAGATGCCAAGAAGTGCTTGCTAACAGAAGCCAGTTATAGCTGTCTTCTGAGAGGCTCTGCCAGAGCCTGACAAATACAGAGGCAGATGCTTGCAGCCAACCATTGGACTTAGCACAGGATCCCCAATGGAGGAGTTAGGGAAAGGACTGAAAGAGCTGAAGGGGTTTGCAACCTCCCCCCATCGGAAGAACAACAATATCAACCAACCAGACCCCCCCCCAGAGTTCCCTGGGACTAATCTACTAACCAAAGAATATACACGGAGGGACCCATGGCTTCAGCTGCATATGAAGCAGAGGATGGCCTTGTCTGGCATCAATAGGAGGAGAAGCCCTTGGTCCTGTGAAGGCTCGATGCTCCAGTGTAGGGGAATGCTAGGGCCATGAGGTGGGAGTGGGTGGGTGGGAGGGGGAGCACCCTCATAGAAGAAGGAGGAGGGGAGATGGGAGAGGGGTTCCAGAGGGGCAACTTGGAAAGGGGATAACATTTGAAATGTAAATACATAAAAAATTCAATAAAAAATATAATAAAAAATATTTAAGGGGGGAAAGTCTAGAGGAAGGAATGAACATGGAGGGAGAAAGGTGGGGATGGCTGATCCCTGATGAGTACCTAGCTGCTTTAGATAAAAGTAAGTTCTGGGATGCAGCTGCACATCAGGGTCACTAAGATGGGGACCAAGTTCTTCATGTCTCAAGAAGCCAGAAGAAACGACTTTGCCATAAAAAAGAGTTAAGTGTTTGAGGACATCACTCTATTTAACCTGATTACAATGTGAATGCATATCATAAACCTTGTGTCCCGCTAATTAATACAGTTTGTTCTTGTTTTGATGTATCAGTTACAGTAATAATAGCTGAGGATAGCTCAGTGGGTAGAACACTTGCTGTGCAAGCATGAAGACCTGAGTTCAAATCTCCAGAACCCATGTGAAAAGCCAGACAGGAGTGCACACATTTAATCCCAGAGCTGGGAGACAGGGACAAGAGAAACTCGGGAAGCTCATGTACCAGAGAGTCTCTGTATCCATGGAAAGACACCAAAAAGAGCCGGTCTCAAACACACTAGAAGATGAGAATCAACCCCTGAGGTTGTCTTTTCACCTTTTGTCTTTTCACAATTACACACACACACACACACACACACACACACACACACACACAAACACACATACACTCACATACAACACACACATATACACACACATACACACACACACATACACTCACATACAACACACACATATACACACACATACACACACACATACACATACACACACACACACAAACACACATACACTCACATACAACACACACATACACACACATACACACACACACACACATACACATGAAAGTCAGATAGAAAACTTAGAATAACCCTTCATTCATCTTGGGGTGTGGATAGGAGGAGGACGGTAAGAAAGTTGGGAGGAGGCCCACGGGAGCATCCCATGAACTGTGCTACAGAGACTGTGACCGTTCATCAGTAGAATTCTTGGGCGTACTTGAAGACATTTTGCAGTTTCATTAATCAACCACCAACTTAAGATCACAACAGTTGTCAGAGTCCTTCATGTGAGAGCATGTTTGACATAGGCCTGACAGATCCTAAATAGATCCATAGATTAATCATTCTCTTATGTAAGAAGAAAACCAAGGCTCCTCACACATATAGTTCTGTCTTCCCAATCTCGCCCGGTCACGTGACTGTGAAGCTTATTCTAAGTCCCAAACCCACATGCCCCATCTCTCTTGGTAGTCATGGTTGTGAGTTCTTGCATTGTTAGCACTCAAGAGGGTTCTGACCTGAAACCTGAAGAAACAATTTGAGGTTACTGCAGAGGTCTGGGATAGGTTGAGGGCCCAGAGTCGACCCTTCCCAAGCTTCTAGCACCTTATTCACACAGGGGTGATCTAGACCTGTGCAGACCATGGGGGGTCCTCAGCACTCTCTCGAGCCCACCTTACCTTCCCCTGTCTGCTTCCTCCCTTCTTGCATTTCAGAGAGGCACCTCCCCAGTAACCCTTGTGCACAGGGACTCTGTGCCTACATCTGTTTTCACAATGGCCCCACCTGCAACGCCATCCTTCAACTCAGCCTAACCTTAGACCTATCAAATGTCACCTCAAAATAGGATCTCATAGACTTCTTGTCCCTGAGGGATAAATCCCTGACATGTGTATATTATATCCTTGACAGATTTTTAAATGCAGGAAACAGCCTCAAGCCAAAGGAATACACACTTAATTCCCATGTAATAGCACCTGTGCGTTTCTCCCACCGTCCCCAGGAGCCCCTTTGGCCTTCCTCCAGCTCCAGTGATCCACTATCTGCAAATTACCTGGAAAATGTCTCCACTTTCAGCCATGCGTGATCTGTCTTCTCTTTCCCTAGCTTTCCCATCCAGCAAACCTCATGGTCATCTGCAAAAAAAATCACTGACAAACCATTCCAAGCATGGGGTCAGTAAATCAGTAGGATATAATCCACCTCCACCTTGGGCTGTCTCTCTCTTACTCTGTCATTATTGGCCAGCATCATCTCTGCTTGCTCAGTCAGATCAAGCCAGGGCCTTTATCTGAGTAAGGACCCTAAATTCCATTTATTTCATGCGCAGTACCTGAACCCAGATACTTAAGAGGGTTCATTGAAGGGTGGTGTGGATGAACGAAAAATAAACAAGGCATCTCAACTCTCTCAGCAACCCCCACACCAGATGCACAATAGCTGGTCTTCCTACTCACTAGACACACCCTGGGCTTTAGAAAGTCAGGTAGACAATCAAGTAATGGTCAAAAAACCCTTTGCACAATCTGTCTTCTGCCTACCTGTTCTCACTGTTTGACTCTGTGTAAGTTTCTCTCTCTCTGTTTCAGGTTCGAATTTTCTCATCAGATAATGTACCAAGCCACATCCCAGGACGCCTTCCTGCAGCAATCCACTCCCCAAGACTGCAGCCAAGGTGTTGGCAGGTACTTCTGTCCAGGTGAATGCATTTACCTCTTGGGAAAATACCTTTCATTTATTTGTTTTTCAGCTCAAGCCAGGAAAGAGAGTCATCATAATAATGCTCCTAAGGAAGCTGGCAGAAGATGCAAGAAAGCTCAACCAGAACATCTGTGAATGCATCGCAGAGTTTATGCATTCCGACTCCCTGGGCAGTCCTTTCTACAGCAAGAAGGGTGGCTTAGTTCACTAAGACAGGGGGCTAACCCATCAGAACCCTGTGGTCATGTAAGAACGTGGAGTAAGAACATGGAGAAGGAGTGGGAGAAAGAGAAGGAGAATCTGAGAATGGCCAGATTGAGGAATCACAGTAAGAAATGAAAATCTCTGTAAACTCATCTTTCCACTCCATTGGGTCTCACATGCAACACAAATGGACATGTGAGTATCGTCCTGGACTGAGCACAGAGGACACACTGTTCATCTCTCCACTGCTCCTTCTAGCAGACACTGTCTTATCTACCTCTCTCTGTTCAGTGGGCCCATCTCTCTGGATCCCATCTCTGCCCAGCACTTCAATAGAAATGGTTGACAAACTCAGGGAACTCCGGTCTGGCCTTCCCATTACTACTATTACTGGCCTATTACTTCTAGAGGGGATGTGTAGCACCTGTTGTCCCTCAGAGGTGTATGTCCTAAATTTCAGATCTGTGTATCAAAATTATAGCTTCCATTGTACATCTTGCACTCAAAAAAGGCACACCACGAGCTCTCCCTCTCCGTTCAGTGTGCAACTCTCCTATGGCTATCCCGAAGGAGAAAGTCAGGACTGCTAAAATGATTTTGGTGTCTAAGTCACTGTCGGTCCAACACCAGAGGTGCTGGATTCAAAGAGCAGCTTTAGTATTGACCTTGTCAAAATAATTCTTAGAATTTGCTGCATTGCCTGTTATCATTGTCCTCATCTTTTCAATATCAAGAAGAGTTCAGTTAGATTATGACCCCTTTGCAAAGAATTGCTTAGCCAGCTTCTAGATGATTCTGTTCCTGGTAATTTTATGTTCCCTTGGTTTCCCATGCTGTTGTTTGGGGGTTTCTTACAGAAGTCCTTCAAGCCAGGCTGGTGAGTCACTCACTGGCTTTAACACACACCCCAGTCACTTCCACAGACTCCCCCCTCATTATTCAGCTTGGCTTTTCTTCCAGTGTGGAAACCGATCAGCCGCTCCACAGGTTCTGGCCCAGAGAAGAACTCAGCCCAGGTGGACACATCTGCTTCTGGCCTGCATAGTAATTAGAAATGTAGCATTACAGTGCCTATAATAGCCAGGGACAGACAGGATTAGCTGTACCCTAACAGGTGTGAGCTACAGCCCCAGTACAGCAAAATGTCTGCTCCCCCCCCCAAAAACAGGGAGAAAAATGAAAACATCTAGAGTCTCTGATAGGCAGGACCAGCAAGTCTACACATCCTGTGAGCTCTGCCCTTCAGACCCCAGGGATAACTACAAGGCTTCTCTCTACCTCCAGGCAGGATCTTTTATGTCCCCCTTTTCTTGCATTCTTGTCCTGGTCATGGTCACCAAAATGCAAACTCTGCTGTACCAATCCCTTGCCACCATGATGGACACCTCTGGAGCATCTGCCAAAATAAATCTTCCCTTCTTTAACCAGTTTGTGTCCATAGCAGTGACAACTAAGTAACTAATGTAGTAGTTTCTTGTAACAGTTTCCCTTTTTTCTATCTTCTGAAAGAAAGTGGCACAATCTATTTGCCAAATATGTGGTACAATGTACTAGAAATCCCATATGTTATGGCTGGTCTGATTTGTCGAATTGTGTCATTTCACACAATATAAAATCAGCTGAGAAGGAAGTCTCAATTGGGATTGTCTACATTAAGTTGGTCACTGTGGGACTGGGCACATCTTCTCTCACTGAGGCCAGACAAGGCATTCCAGTTAGCGGAATGGGACCCACAGGCTCACAACAGAGTCAGGAACAGCAGCCCTCCACCCCAGTTGTTGGGTGACCCCATGAAGATCAAGGTGCACATCTACTACATATCTGCAGGGGAAGTGGGTACATTCAGCCAATGGTTCAGTCTCTGGAAGCCCCCGAGGATCCAGGTTAGTTGAATCTGTTGGTCTTCATGTGGAGTTCCTATGCCCTCTGGTCTGTCAATCCTTCTCCCAACTCTTCCACAAGACTCCCTGAGCTCCATCCAATATTTGGCTGTAGGTCTCTGCATCTGTTTCTGTCAGCTGCTGGGTGGAGATTCTTAGAGGACAATTCTGCTAGGCTCTGTTTGCATGCATAACAGAGTATCATTAATAGTGTCAGGAATTGGTTCTTGCACGTGAGATGGATCTCAAGTTGGGGCAGTCATTGGTTGGCTGTTTCCTCAGTCTCTTCTCCATCTTTCTCCCTGTACTTTTTTTAGGCAGAACAAATTTTGGGTCAAAGGTTTTGTAGGTTGGTTCATGTCCTTATCCCTCCACTAAGAGTCCTGCCTGGCTACAGGAGGCCACTTCAGGCTCAATATCTCCTACTACTAAGAGTCTCAGCTAGAATCACCCCATAGACTCCCTGGAGCCTCCCCCATCCCCCATCTTAAAGATGCCCCTCCCCCACCCTGCCACCAGTTTCCATTCACTCTCCTTCTCCTTTCACCCCAGCTCTCCTCACACCTCACCCCCTCCCCAACCCCTCCTCTGCCCAGTTCTCTCCCTCCATCTGCCTCTAATGGCAATATTATTTCCCTTTCTGAGTGATGTTCAAGCATTCTTGCTTGGCCCTCCTTGTTATTTAGCATCTTTGATTCTAAAGATTATAGCATGTATATCCTGTAATTTATGGCTAATATCTACTTATAAGTGAATACATACCATGCATGTCCTTTTGGGTCTGGGTTACCTCACTTGAGATGATATTTTCTGGTTCCATCCATTTGCCTGCAAAATTCATGATATCCTTGTTTTTAATAGCTGAGTAGTATTCCATTGTATAATCCTCTCTTCGGTTGAGGGACATCTGGGTTGTTTCCAGTTTCTGGCTATTACAAATAAACCTGCTATGAACAGAGCAGAGTAAGTATACTTGTGGTATAGTGGAACAGCTTTTTTGGGTATGTGCACAGGAGTAGTATAGCTGGGTCTTGCGGTAGAACTATTCCCAGTTTTCTGAGAAATCACCAGATTGAGTTCCAGAGTGGTTGTACAAGTTTGCACTCCCACCAGCAATGGAGGAGTGTTTCCCTTGCTCCACATCCTCTCCAGAGTGTGCTGTTGCTTGAGGTTCTGATCTTAGTCATTCTGATGGGTGTCAGGTGGAATCTCAGAGTTGTTTTGGTTTGTATTGCTTCGCAGCCATTAGAGATCCCTCTGTTGAAGATTCTATGTTTAGCTCTGTACCCTGTTTTTTTAATTGGGTTATTTGATTTGTTGGTGTCTAACTTCTTGAGCTCTTTATATATTTTGGATATTAGCCCTCTGTTGGATGTAGAGTTGGTGAAGATCTTTTCCTAACCTGTAGACTGCCATTTTGTCCTATTGACAGTGTCCTTAGCCTTACACAAGCTTTCAGTTTCATGAGGTCCCATTTATCAATTGTTGATCTTAGAGGCTGAGCCATTGGTATTCTGTTCAAGAAGTTGTCTCCTGAACCAATGTATTCAAGGCTATTCTCCACTTTCTCTTGTATTAGATTTAGTATACCTGGTTTTATGTTGAGGTCCTTAATCTACTTGAGTTTTGTACAGGTTGATAAAGATGGCTCTATTTGCATTCTTCTACATGCAGACATCCAGTTAGACCGCACCATTGGTTGAAGATGCTTCTTTTTTTAATTGTATGGTTTTGCCTTCTTTGTCAAAAGTCAAGTGTCCATAGGTGTGTTTGTTTATTTCAGGGTCTTTGATTCTACTCCATTGATCAACCTGTCTCTTTCTATACCAATACCATGAAATTTTTATTACTATTTCTCTGTGACATAGCTTGAGATTGTAGATGGTACTTCTTTATATCCTCTGAATAAGTTTACTTTTCATTAGCTTATTAATTTTTGTTAGCTTTTATCCCTGGTTCATGTTACTTAGAAATATATAATTTAATATCCAGAAACTTTGAATGGTATTTTCTTTTCGTTTCAAATCCTGCTTATTTTTGGTACACAAATATGATTTATTTTTTGTATGTTTCCCTTATATCATTTGCATATTGACCTTACATCATGCCACCTTGTTGCAAATCTTTCATTTAAGGAGAGTTGTTAATTCTAATTTTCTGCTTAAGTCATCATGTCCTTATGAACAAAGACAGATTTACTTCTTATACATTTTCCTCAGAGAATGCATTTGAGCTTAAATATACCTTCCTGGGTCTAGTGAAATATAATAGTCAATTGTCAACAAGTTTCTCTTTCTATTTATGAAGGAAGTTACACCCAGTAAGGAAATGTTTAACTCCTAGTGACTAAAAAATACTCAGCACAAAGCAAACTGAAACTGGACACTGCCAAGTAGGTCACCATACATACCCCGTCTTTAACTTTGCCTTCAGCAGACATCATCAGTCCATCTCAGAACTCCTGTCCACAAACCTGCCAACCATTAACTCCTCATTCCCACCCACACCACCCATGAATCAGAGTTCCTTTGTGCAGTATTATTGGCTGTTCTAGAACTAGCTCTGTAGACCAGGCAGACCTTGAACTCAGACATCTACCTGCCTTTGCCCCCTCTCCCCCATTCTGTGTGCTGGGATTAAAGGCTTGTGCCAGCACTCCTAATCTTAAAGTCCACCTCAGACTGTGTGCCATGATACTAACCAAACTATTCTCATATTAGGCCCCTCCCCTAATCCAGATGATTCTGTTGAAAACCAAATAAGTCATTACCCTAGATAAGGGTAAATTTGGTTTTGAGTTACAAAGATGAAGAGACAAGTCACTTTAACTGATATTGAAATTTTCTTAGGGAGACATTAGTGTTTGTGATTATATGTGTGTTAAAGATATGAACTAGATAGATGGTCTGGGGGTTCAATTTTTAAAAGGAGGGAATGATTATGAAATTATAAAAGCAAAAGATGGTTGAGAGATATTATGGGTAGAGTTGGTGCCCTGCCAAAACATATGTAAAACCTCAACCTTCTCTATCTATGAATGTGACCCTAACTGGACAGACATTCTTTGCAGGTGATCAATTTACAATCAAATCGCTAGAGTGACTCCTAATCCACAATGATTGATGTCATGCTAAGAAAAAAGCAAGAATCTCACCTCTTATTGAGCAGGCCTTGAATCTAATCAAGAGATCAGTTGATTACCCCCATACACAGTCTCACTATTGCACCCATGGACTCATCTTGACTGGTGGGTTGGTAATGCAGCATGCTGGGTCCAGTCTATATAAGACCACTGAAGTCTTTTCCCTCCAGCAGCCTGCAGAGCACCTTCCAGCATTATGAAAGCTCGCCAGCAGGGAGTTTTATGGTTGGCTCAAGATTGACTTCTCTATGTTCTGCAACAAGTATGTGTGGTATCTTCAGTAACAGGGTCTTATCATCTACTTATGGTGGGCGAATGAGAGCAATGGCAGTAGCTGGCTTTGTTTAGGGCGCTTCTGGGTAGGGAATATAACTGGTATGGAAATAACCCATGCCTTGCACTGAAATTTTCATTTAATAACCATGTCTTCTGAGAAAAGCATTGCTCACTAAATGTAAGGTACCAGTGCTTAAACTCCTTTAAAAATATATTTTTAACTAGTTCAAAAAGTAGCCTGGAGTGTGGCTCCCACATACAGATCTCTAAAATCAAAACAGCTTTTTTTCTATATACATATGTAAAACGTAACTTCCCAGCTGGTAAAGTATTGTGCTGGCAGAGATTAATTCATAAACTTAAGGAGACAAGTCTTAAGGTTATACAATCTTATTAGTTTGCATCTGCCTGCCACATTAGACAGGCCATATTCTTTTTCTATAAAGTCATTATCTACAGAAAGCTGGAATTTGGTTTGTGGTTTCTTTTCCCTCATGCACACAGAAAGAATAGAAGTTGAGTTCTTGGTTAATCTTTCAGCTGTCTGCCTGAACAGATGTGGCATAGCCCTTAATCCTCTATTGGCCATTGAACTGGTGAGGAACCTTCTTGGGAACCAGAGGAGCTGGAAGATATCCCATGACGCCTGTGCATTTTCTGGCACTGAGCTAAGTAAGCCAGTGACACAGTCAGTGACAGGGTTTTCCAAAGGTCTCATAGCCAAGACTGAGTTGTATGAGTCCAAGAGTGCTGGTCACTTTGTCAGTGGCATCCAGGACTCCAGACAGAAGGGTTAGCTAATGCTGACTGTGCAGAGTCACATTCTCCTTACAATGAGAAGATTTTGTGCTAACCTGAAGGCACAGTCCAGTTTCACCAAAATCTTGGCATGAATGGCAAGAAAACGAAAAGTAAGTTTTTTAAAAGAATGATCTTCATGTGTCACCAAAGAAACCTTCCTAAAACATGTCCCTGGTGAAAGAATATGTCATACATTCAATCAAACCACTGTCATTAAACTTGACCACTCTTATCTCCTTTCAATGAGTGAGATGTGTACATCCTTGGAGATGCACCCAAAGATTCCCCAACCAGATTTTCTGAGTCCTCCGTTCGCTCCTACAGTAAGCAGTGAGGTGATCAAACAGAAATTCCCCAGCCTGGAGTCTCTGCCTCTCCTGGAATCTCAAAGGCATTGTTTATTGTTCCTCTGGTGAACCCTTGTTCTGTATCAAATCTTGGAATAACTACAGAAAAACTTTCAGGCTAGGGGAATTTCCATGAATATCCCACCAAATTGAGATACTTCATCAGAATTGAAAGCACTTAGACAGACTCATGGGTGCAGTCTTGTGTGAACAAGAAGCTGCCAAAAAATATTATGACATTTCAGCTTAGTAAGGCCATTGCTGCTGTTGGAAGACAATTGCAATATGGCCTTCCATGCACACAAGCTTACTCTAAGCTTGTCCAAGTGAGCTAGGCCTTGTCTTCCATACACAGGAGTTACGGAGTTTCCAACTCTTCAGTCTTCATCATTTTCCTGGCCAGGATAGAAGGAGAAGGATGGCAGCAGGTAACATGCAGACAAACAACCAAGTATGAAGAGGAGACTTTGAGCCTTCAGCTCCTATGCTGCCTCCATTATGACTAATGAATGTGATGACCTTTTATCAAGCATTGTTCCCTGCTTGAATTCACTCTCAACATGACATTGACACTACCACTGTGACTGTTCCACTGCCTGATTGCTGCAATTGAATAATGGACTTCATATCTCCCAAAGCCTCTTACATTGAAGGCTTGGGTCGCAGGGCAGCAACATTCAGAGGTAAATATTTAGTGTTAGTGATTTGGTGGAATATGAGGCCTCTGACCTCATCCTAGATTAATCCACTGATGGATGTCTTAGTCAGGGTTTCTATTCCTGCACAAACATCATGACCAAGATGCAAGTTGGGGAGGAAAGGGTTTATTGAGCTTACACTTCCATGCTGCTGTTCATCACAAAAGGAAGTCAGGACTGGAACTCAAGCAGGTCAGGAAGCAGGAGCTGATGCAGAGGCCATGGAGGGATGTTCCTTACTGGCTTGCTTGCTTGCTTGCTTGCTTCTCCTGGCTTGCTCAGCCTGCTTTCTTATAGAACCCAAGACTACCAGCCCACAGATGGTACCACTCACAAGGGACTCTCCCCCCTTGATCACTAATTGAGAAAATGCCTTACAGCTGGATCTCATGGAGGCATTTTCTCAACTGAAACTCCTTTCTCTGTGATAACTCCAGCTTGTGTCAAGTTGACACAAAACCAGCCAGTACAGTGGCTTTATAATGGATGAGGATGGAAACATGTTGGGTGGGCCCAAGTTGAAGGAAGTGGGTCCTTGGGGATAACTAAACTAGCATAATATCCAATAATATCAGACTACAATCTAGAGTGAGCAACAGGACCTTGAGATTGTCCCTGACTGACCTGCCCCCTAATACCACTCCCTATCATTCACATTCCAGGGTAGGATCCCAATATAGGCTTGAGCTTCAACAGGAAAGTCTGGGGTGTGCTAGCATTTGTAATAACTCACCTAGTAAAAATATAAATACGAATATTATATATTTATATGTATCATATATATAAAACCTATTAAATAGATCTATAAATTTTTGAGAAACTTCCAACTTGATGAAACAGGACAAAATTAAGATTATGGGTTAAAATACAGTTGACTACACAAGATTGCACTAGTCAACACACCAACATGGCTGGAAGAAAGGGTCACAAAGCTTCACCCCTAGTTGAAGAGCTGTAGTTGCCCATTGGCTACTGAGAGAAGGAGAATTGGGGTTTCTTCAGGGACAAGTCACTGATAGATTGCCCAATCCTAAGCAATCATCCCTACTCCCACACACTAACTGCAAATTCTATAGGCTCCCACCTAATGCCCTTGTCTACATCCTATCATCCCAGCTGAAGTGCCCCAACTAGAAAGTTCCTGCCCTTAATATCTCACAGTGGTGAGTAAATGTGAAGCACATGGCCATAGGACATGACCATAACCAACCAACGGGAGACAGCTGTGGTGCTGAAGTCCAAGCAGTAGTGGCATGTTATAAACAAGGGCTGGCCCAGGGCTCTGAGTTCCCACAGTGTATTCACAAGCTCTTGGTGACCTCAGACAGTCCCGTCTGCTGTGCTCCCTTCTCTGGATGCACACACCTTCCTTCCAACAGCCAGGGGAGCACTTTCTTCAATATACTGCACTATGATGAGCAAGTCATGTATTAATACTCTCATGCTTTAGGGAAACATATGTTCCTCTTTGCTGTTTGGTGTTCACCTGCCTTTCAAAGCTGTAATGTAAAGACCTACAATCCTTAACTGAAAATGCTTATATGTATGTAAATAATGGTTAGTGAAAGTGTAGATAGACTCTAAAACTAGATATAAGACTATGAGAAGAGAACAAGAGGTAATGAGAAGGAAGTAGGGCAAAAAGTCCCTGGTGTTTAATTGTGCAGGTCTTATTTAGGTAGTCATATGGTTTAGATTTCATGGGTGCAGCTTCCTTGTCATATATAGAAGACACTGTCTCTCAGCAGATGTCCTAGTCCTCTGGCTCTTAACATCTTTCCCTTTTCCTTTCTGAAATGTTCCTGAACCTTAGCTATAGGCATTGCATTGCAGATGAGATTGGGCATCTTTGATGGTTTAATGAGAATGACTGTCCTAAGATCACATGTTTTAGTACTTGGTTCCCAGATGGTGAAAATGTTCGAGAGGGATTCAGAGGTGTGGCCCTGTTGAAGGAAGTGTGTCACCAGGGGCAGGTTTTGAAGATTCAAAAGACTCCTGTTATCCATGTGTGCGTGCGTGCGTGTGTGTGTGTGTGTGTGTGTGTGTGTGTGTGTGTGACAATAATAATTAAAGAAGAGATCAATCAATTGAGAGGGAGTAGGGGAAGCAGGAGGAGTTGGGGGCAGGGAGAAGGAAGAACTTATGTAACTATAGCACTCAAGGATGAAATTCTCAAAATAAGTTCAGATTTTTAGAAAAGGAAAGAAAGTGGAAAAGAGACTGCTGGAGATGAAAGGCACAGAAGAAGGAGGTGGAAGGAGGAAAAGAATCAACAGAAATTGATCTTATTTGAACATGCCATTGGGAAACCTAATTCGTTCTGTGTTAATATTCTTTTAAGTTTAAAATCGAAAGAAAGACCTAGATCCTTTGCTCCAGAAGGTCTGAGATCAAGTGTGGCTCAGAAGACCATGCTTCAGCCATGGCCTCAGGTTTCTCTGTTACTCTGCACAGTGGGGAGGAGGGTTAGGAGCATGAGCCCTTCCCAACTGCATTAGCATTAGAGACCAAGGCCCCTGAGTGATCCCAAGGCACACAGGCATGATTGTTCTTGCCACCACGGCTCTGAAAAGCAGGGGTGCAGTAGACAAGAAAGTGGAGCTCCAACACAGTCATAAGCTAAAAATCTGGATGACTTTGTCTTTAAGAGCTATAAATCAGGACGATCAAAAACTCATCTTTTGGCAGGGCTAATGATGACATTCCAGTGGTAGCTGCCAGGCACCTGGAGACAATCCATGGCACAGACTAGTCCTCCCAGGCCAGCAGCTGTCACTGCCTCATCAGCCTCGGCTTCTCTACCCTGCCCTAGAGTTGAGGAAAGGGCTCCGTATCTGCAGACTTGGCAGCAGGGTGCCACTGGTGTGCTTACATAGTTTTCCACCTCATTCCTGGCTCTAACTGCCTCTGTGCATTTGTTCTCTTGTCTATTATGTCCATTGGATGTGTCAAGGGAGGCCAGTAGTGGGGTTGGTCAGGACAAAGCTGAATCATAGCACTTACTTGAAAGCATGACTGACTAAAACCATTTTCATCTTACAATGCCCGGATGAGTCTTACGGCAGAGTTGACTCCGCAACAAAAGTTCATCACAAGGCTGCCTGCTAAAATGCCTAGGATGGGTGCTCAATTTCGTTAAGCACAAAACTGTTTTCTGAGGTGATGGCTCCATGCTTCATCCGTCCTAGTAAAGTTTTGATCTGCTGAACACCCTTGCCAGCCTTGCTGCCCATCCTGTCTTAACTTTAGACATCCTAGGTGGTATCTACTGACTATGGCTTTAATTTACATTTCTTTAAAGAAGAAAGATGCTATGTATCTATCCTATGCTTAAATGCCCTTTATATGTCTTTAAGGGTTGTCTTGTTTATATATAAATGTCCATATATGGTCTTAGTATGCATATTTGGAAGAGTTCACTATTGGATCAATTTTGTATATGTTGTGTTTCATGACCTAGTTTTTAGCTAATTCGAAGTGTTGTTTGACGTCTTAGGGAATGATATGGTGAAACTCCATGACAAAAGCAACTTGAGAAGTAACATTTATTTGGCTTACACTTCCACATTGCTGTTCATCACTGAGGGAAGTTAGGACAGGGACCCAAACAGGGAAGGAACCTGGAAACAGAAGCTAATATAGAGGCCATGGAGGAGTGTTGCTTACTGGCTTGCTCCCATTGGCTTACTCAGCTTGATTTCTTATAGAACCCAGGACTATCAGCCCAGGGATGGCACCACCCACAATGGGCTGGGCCCTTCCCATCAATCACTAATTAAGAAAATGTGCTACAAGCCTGCCTACAACGTGATCTTATGGAGGCATATTCTTAATTGAGACTTCCTCCCTTCTGATGACTCTAGCTGTGTCAAGATGACATAAAGCTATCCAGCACAGACAAGGAATAGTCTTTAATTTTAGAGGATTCCATTTACCTATCTGTTCTATCATGTATTATGGTGTTTCCACATACTAACAAATGACTAATCCCAATTGAAACTGGTTTTCTGCATTTCCTTTGGAGATGGTCTCTGGTCCGTTTATGATGATGTTTTGATGATCATGTGAGACAAAGCTTTAGATTCCCTGTCATTTCAAATCGACCTCCATGGATCCAGAATAATTTGCTGGGAGAAAAAAACATCCTTCTGAAATATATTGGCTGTTTTTTATATCAAACTGACATGGACCAGAGTCATTTGGGAACAGGGAACCTCAAGTGAGAAAAATGTTCCCACTATATTGGCCTGTGAGCACAGTTCACTGCTGGCAGTGCCACTCCTGGGCTGGTGATTCCTGGGTTCTATAAGAAAGCAGACTGAACATGTATGAGGAGCAAGCCAATAAGGAATGTTAAGGCCTAGGTAAAACTCCAAGGCCTAGGTAACCATTGCCTGTCTAGGCTGCCATTTTGTGCTGTGTATTAAGGATATAGCTACTAATGTCTCAAGGAAACTTTCTCATATGCTGTTACTAGGATGTTCTGTGCTTTGGTGTTCTTGGAAACCAAGCAAAACAGAAGTCAGTTAGAACTGCTTTGCATAGTTAGCCACAATAAGATTGGACCCAAACCAACTACCCAGCAGCACTTCCTGCACCTGTGATTAAGCTTTGCTTTTATAAGCTACCCCTGGGATGGACACCAATGTAAGAAACTATTTGGAATAAGACTTCCATTTTGAGTAGGGGTTGAGTAAAGTTTAAGCTCCCAAGACCTCCCTGGGAACTGACATTCTACTTGACAAAAAGAAAGATGCACGTGGGAAACTAACATCCTGGTAGACAAGTTAAGACATCAAGGTTAAACAAAGCAAGTCCCCTGCTACAGTTGAATACTCCAACCAATGGAAACAGGATAACATGGTCCTAAGGAAATCTTCTATCCCTAAATCCTGATTGGTTGCATAACTTGGCACAGATTTTTGTGGATTTTAGGCTTAAAAGTCCTGTAGGATATTAATTCAATGTCACAGTTCAACTCCTGAGTCTTGTCCGTGGCCCTGATCGATCATTCCTGGGGTGTATTTTCAATAAACTCTCCCTGTCTGACTGAGAGCAGTGTTCATGTAGTTTGTGAGGTGACTCCTGGACCCCAAAAATGAGCACCACTCCATGGCCTCTGCGTCAGTTCCTGTCTCCAGGTTCCTGCCCTGCTTGAGTTCCTGCCCTGAATTCCCCTCACCAGTGAACTTTAAACTGCAAAATAAAATGAATCCTTTCTTCCGCAAGTTGATTTTTGTCATAGTGTTTTGATCACAGAAGTAGAAATCCTAACTAAGACAATTCATTACCTCAGTCTCTGGGGTAGAATAAATTCACATTCCTGGGGTCTCATTCTTAGGGTTTGGTACTCTGATCTATTATCCAATAAGTCTAATCCTACAGTAAAGCCACACTTCTGTGATTTATTATTTATTTGATCTTCAAATCTGAAAAAAATCTAAGTTCTCTGACTTTATTTTTCTTTTTTGTTTTAATTTGATGTAACTGAGCATTAGTCTTAGAACCTGGAGGCTGAGATAGGAGGACTGCCAAAAGATCAAGGTTGTGTGGTTAGAGTTTTAGCTGTCAACTTTTTTTAAGTTGTTGGGATTTTGGTTTTGTTCTGTTTTGTTGTTTGTTTGTTTGTTTTTAATGCATATGGTTATGTCTGTGTGAGCATATGCCTCATATGTGTAGATGCCTGAGAAGACCAGAAGAGAGTGTCAGATTCCCTGGAGTTGTGAGCCACCTGATATGGGTGCTGAGAACTGACTTAGATGATCAGGAAATGGTCTTAACTGCTAAGTCACCTCTTCAGCTTCTTGATGGTCGACTAAAATCACATGAAATCAGAGTCTTGAGGAATTGTCTGCATCATGGACTGGGAGTGGGGGTTTCTATCTTCAAGTGATTATCTTAGTTGCTAATTGATATGCAAAGACCCAGCCCACTGTGAACACCACTATTCCATAGTCATGAGGCCTTTAATTGTATAAAAAAGAGAAAACAAGCAAGTAAGTGAGCCTGCATGAGTTTATTTCTCTCTGCTTTTGAATGTGGATATGACACATATATGTCTGTGCGCATGTGTAAGTCAACGGAACTTCAGATGTCATTTCTCAGGTGCCATCTACTATTTTCAATTTTTAATGCAGGGTTACTCATTGGATAGGTGCTCAGCATCCTCAGGTATCCACCTATCTCCACCTCCAAAGCACCAGGATTATAAGAACATATTTAGATCTTTTTAAATTTTTATAAATGGAACTCAGGATCACTTGCCTACAAGGAAAGAGCTATAGTGAGTGATCTTTCCCGTCAGTTCATGGAATCCAGGAAAAGAAAAGCATTAACCCTAACAGCCCTGGAATACCTAGTGAGTCAGTCTCAATGTAACATTTGTCTTCGTTCCCACCTCACTGTGAGAGCTGACCTTGAGGTGTGTTCAGTCCTGGAGTGTGATCAGTCCTGGAGTGGAGTGTGATCAGTCCTGGAGTGGAGTGTGATCAGTCCTGGAGTAGAGTGTGGTCGGTCCTAGAGTGGAGTGTGATTCAAAGACATGGAGAGCAGAGGTGAGGAATCAGACCCTCAGTACTCAGGAAAATGGATGCTTGCATTTGGCTTTGACGTTGAAATGCTTCTGAAGGACTGGAAAGGATGAGTTTCTACTGGTAGAATTCAAAGCCCAGGGCACAGCATGACAATATTGAGAAGAGGAGAGAACCAGAGATGACAGTCACAGACCATATAGAATACTTAAATAAAGGGCAGGGCAGAGAGGAAAGGTGGAGTAGAAAAGTGTTAGTTCTGGGAGGGGAAAAAGAAACTCAAGTGCCCTGATGTCCCACAAAGGAGTCCACTCAGGAAGAATAAGCCAAAAACAAAAGCAGGCAGAATACTAGGTTAAGTAGCATTTATTCATGATCACACACACACACACACACACACACACACACACACACACACACACACACACCACTAACATTTCATCAGTTTCTGTTAGCCAAGACAGACTATTATAAGCCTCAAAATAAATAAACCCTGATAACTTCATAGGACAACAACAACAACAACAACAAAAATTATCCAGCCTTCCTATAGAAGCACGGGAATATCTTGGTGCTGCCCCCAGATAGCCACTTCCAAGAAGTGACTCCAGGACATGGGTAGCCTGTAAAGTCTGTGTCTGTCATTCCCCCAGATGACATCTAGGGTTGTTAGAACCGGTAAAGATCTTTACTGCTGCCCTATTCAATGACACTAGGCCCTCCATCACAGCCTGGGAGGTGGGGGAGCATATGGTTCTGCCCACCTGTGAGAGTCGCTTCTGTGTCTGGGAGGACTGACCTAGAGAACGGAAGTAGCCAGGCTCTAAGTTCCTTCTGAGCCAGTCACTGCTTACAGGAGAAGAGTGTCACTTCAAGCATGTTCCTGACACTTCTTTCCATATGATTTTAATTTGCCATTTGGGTTTCAGAACATATCTGCTTCTCGTATATTTTGTAACTTAATTATCTTAGTGACAGAGAGACCTTTTAAAAAATACTCATTTGGAAGAAAGGGGGATTTAAAAATAGTAATTATATTGATTTAGTAACCTTGGTGTTAAATGACTTTTAAAAAAGAAAAGTGTTCTAGAAAAGATTTGGCTCCATTACTATGGAATTCAGCTCCAGCCTTTTAGTGTCTAGCTGGAGGCCCCCAGAGAACCTCAATTCCTGGGTCACCATGATATTATCTCCAAGTCAGCCTGTCACATCCCTGAGCAGCACTCACCTGGCCTCCCAGGCTGCAGTGCCAACTCCATCCTGGCAGACCACCACTGCTCTGGCAGGCCACCACTGCTATGCCGCTGCTCTCTGTGTCTAGCTCTCCTGAGAGTCTATTCAGTTTACAGATGTGGGGGCCAGACCAGTGTCCCTGGCTACCCCTCCAGGCTTCCAGCTTGGGTTTGGTTTCTGGTGCCACAAATTTTAGAAAACTCTTCCCATCCCCCAAAACTCTACCTGCAGCTTAGACTCTTGGTCTCTGAAATGAATGCTTTTAGAAGTCACATGCCCTACGTCCCTCATCTGGTCCATGCTCAGGTGGGAAATTACTCCCAAAGTCAGATGGGATGGGCAGCAAAAGATCATGAAGCTTGTATCAGCGACAAAGGGCCAGGAGTGTATCTTCCTGTGCATGCCGCATCAACGTGCTTCTAATGGATCCAGGGCTGAACCAATCTTGCCTCAGAAAAACACAGGGGAGGCATTGCAGGTAGCAACCCAGGCAGAATTCATCTTACAGAATTGCTTCTTTTCCAAGAAAACTCAATCTGACCTCCACAGATCTTCATCTGATGTGACAGGACCCTCCACAGTAGGAAGGGGTATCAGCTTTACTCCAAGTGCACTGAGTAACAATGTTAATTGTATCTTTTTTTTTTTTTTTTTTTTTTTTTTTAAATCACAGCAGTTTCTAGACTGGTATCTGAGCATAAAACTAATCATTGCTCTTCCCGTGCAAAATGTCACTGAGGGAACAGGGCTGCTTTAGGTGGTCTCCCCTGACAGCTGTGGACACTACCCAAGTCCTCACCTGGCTCTAGCTGCTCCACGGAAGCCTGGGGGTGAAGGGCTGGCGCCAGCCTGAGTGACCAGCCCTAAACAGCTGTTCTAGCTCAAGGATCCACTTGAGGACACCCTCCAGAGCTGGCTTCCGATTCAAGTGTTTGTCTCTCAGTTTGTTTGTTTTGCACTAGCTCGGGGCTGTGTTTATTCGGATTTTGGGACACTCCAACTTCTGTGGCTCTCGTGGTGCTGTGTTGTGGTGCCGGATCGTGTTGTTGGGTTGTTTTCTCTTTCGAGTTCTTGCCCTCTAACATCCATCTTGTTGATGTCAGCTTGCTGGTTTTATTTTGTTTGATCTTGACACTCTCCTAGCCCCAGTCAGCCCCGTTTGTCATGGTCTATGTTCCCTTAATTCTTTTCCAGCTCCGTGGCTATCTTTTCTGACTTCTCTGTCTCTTTCACTGGTGGCCTCTGGGTCTGTTTTCTACTTCACCGGCTCTTCTGTCTTTCTCTCCTTGGGGAGGATATTTATGTAGATAATTCTTTTTGACCTGCTAGTCCTCTTTCTTATAATTCATTTTAGTGTTCTCATTTGTCACAACCGTATCTTCTGTGTCCCTCAAAGGCCCATGTGCTAAGGCACAATGCCTGGTTGAGAAAAGGTGGGGCCTTTGAGAGCTGGACACAGAGAGATTTTAGGTCACTTGTGGCTTTTGTTTACTAATTTTTTAAGGTTTATGAGATCCTGACTTCTTTCTCTTTCACTTCTCAGCCACAATAAGGGAAGCAACTCCACCATGCTCTTTAATTACAATGTACTGTTTTGCAGTGGGTCCAAAAGAGCTGGGTCGATCTAGCCATGCACTGAAACCTTCCAGACCAAACCGGCAGAGTAAACCTTTCCTTTAAGTTGACTGTGCCAGGTATTTTGTAACAGTAACGGAACCTTACTGACAAAGAAAACTGCCTGAGGTGCTGTTGACAGGGCTAAAGGGTTGGTGTGGGAAGAGGAGTGAAAGATGATTAGCATGCTGAAAGGTATGCATCTTGTAAGCCAAAGTGATTGGGTGATTCTGATGCACTCCAAAGTCCAGAGTCCTCATAGAAATGCAGACTGTAAAGGTAACATTACCACTGGAAATGGTCCAGGGGGTATCAGCACGACTGTGGCAAAGAATTGTGATGCGCCAACTCACTAGCTTTAAAATGCAGACTAGCTTATCCTTCATCACAGTGCTTCTCAACCTGTGAGTCAAAACCCCTATTGGGGGTCAAATGGCCCCTTCACAGGCGTCACCTAAGACCATCAGGAAACACAAGTGTTTATATTATAATTCAAAACAGCAACAAAAATACAGTTATGAAGTAGCAATGAAAATAATTTTATGGTTGGCGTCACCACAGCATGAGGAACTGTATTAAAGGGTCGCAGCATTAGGAAGGTCAAGAGCCCTGTCACACAGAAAATTTCAAGAGAGAAAACTGCTCCGACCACAGTATGGTTAATCACTGCCTGCATTACACAAATCTGAAGTGGAGATCAAAAAGAAACAACAAAAAGGTTTGGGAAACTTGACCCAGTGTACAGAAATGATCAAAGACAATGTCACTGCTAAAGACAACACAGAGAAACAGAGTCACTGCCTCAGAACTGAAAGACACACAGAGGAAAGCTCAGAAATCAGCAAGATCATGGCCTACTTGGGTTCTTCACAAATGACTAAAATTTGACATTGTCTCAAAGATTCCAAGAGTGGAATCTCCTGAGATTGCCTGAGCCAGCAAGGTACTCAGGGGCCACTACAACCTCAGATCAACTGTGTCCACCTACACAACACACTAGCTACAGACCTGAACACAACCCACAGGAGGCTGATTTACTGAGCATGCAAATATGCAGGCACTAAGGGGCTGGAGAGATGGTTCAGCTGTTAGGACCGCTGACTGTTCTTACAGAGAACTTCAGTTCAGTTCCCAGGACCTACCTAGTATATCACCATATGGTCTCTCACTCTAGTTTCAGAAAATCTGATGCCCTGTTCTGGCCTCTTCAGGCACTGTGTATGTGTGTATGCAGCGCATGCACACACACATAAGCAGGCAAAGTACTCATACACATCAAATAAAAATGAATAAATCTTTTTTTAAAGGTAGGAGCTTTGAGAAAGTAGAAGCTTTGGCTGAGACCTGAAAGAGAAGTCTGTAGGCCAGATGGCATGGACTTATGCCACTGACAGAGCAACACGTGGGAAAGAGGATAGAACTGTAGTGAGGACCCCAGGAAGGAAGAGAGGTGGGGAAAATGGGGTGCCAGCCAAGAGACATGCTCAGCAACATATGAAGCCAGCCACAGAAAGTATGTGAGCTGTCCTCAGCAAAGCTGTGAGGTTTGAGATCTTAAAGCCCTTGGGAGGCCACATGGAATAGCAGTGAGCTCTCAAGGCTGGGCGAGGACCTGCAGGATTGAATGCTGGCCTGCTCCAGCCTTGCTTCAGTCTCGTCTTCCTTTCTAGTCCCTGTTGCTCCTCTGTAGAGGATGACTGATTGTACCATTGTGTCTTGGAAGCATGCAGTTGGGTTTTTATGTTTCATGGGCTCCCAGAAAAGCTGGTCTTGTGTCTTGATGGAGATGCTGGACTTGATCTTGTGAGCAATGCTAGAACAGCTAAGACTTTAGAGACACTTAGAGATTGAAACACTTATCCATTGAAAGTAAGACATGAGCCTTTGGGAGCCATGGTGGGATGCTATGGCTACATAACATGTCCCCAAAGATCCATGTGTTTAATGCTAAGACTCCGGTTGGGTGCTATTGTGAAAGACGTAAGAGATGGAACCTATGGGAAGGTCTTACCTCATTGCAGGTATGTCCCCTCAGGAGCTGTGCGACCTTATCTCGTCTTCCCATCATTCATCTCAGGTTGTATGAAGTGGACTGTTTTGTTTACACTTTGCTTTTCCATGAATGAGCTTCCAAGAAATGAATTTTTCTAACCCTGAACTGAAATTCTCCAAAATACACTAAAATAAACCTTTCTTCTTCTTAAGCCTATTAGATTAGTTCAAATAATTTATTATAGTAACAAGAGGTGACTGACAAGAATTTCTACTCCGTTCTCAGCACAGTCTTTTTAATATTTTCCCTTTCCCTTATTTTTCTAACATTTTGCTTCCCTTGTTTTATGCTTTCATGTACCCTTCTGTGGCTCTTCTTCACATGAAGGCTAGGACTTTATTTTGACTACAGACCAGACTAAGTGAGGCAAGAAATTTGGGTGCCCAGTCAAAAGACATTCTGGTCCCTCTCTTCTCGTTCCTGTTCTTGTTTTCCTGTATCTGTCAAACTCTGCATATTAGCATTTCCGTTTCTAAATCTCAGAAATACATCATCATGCAAACAGGAGAAGTATGGTTATGGAACACCTGCCTGGAGAAGAGAACATAGCACCCATGGGCTTCAGGAAGCCATGTTTCTCCGAACTCATTCCTTCTCCACACCCCTTCTGTGTTTACCCAACCTCTCACTTAACATCTTCCTTGAAATTCCCACCAACTGTTAATGTGCATAAAAAGTCCGAGCAAGTGAGGTCAAGAATGAGTGGCCAAAAGTCCTGTCTTACCTCCAGCTGGCTTCCCATCCTCCAGTATACCTTCCTGAAAGGCCCCCAGACTATCCAGTAGCAGCTTCAGAGTCAACTCCTTCTGCATGGCATCCCACTTCTTGGCCGGATGTAAGGGGCTCCCACACATTGAAGCACCTTAATTCTAGTATTTGTATGTCTCCTTTGATCTGACATGTCCAGAAGCAGGAGGACAATAGAGCCTATCAACCTGTGCTCATGGATAAGGTATACCCACAAGAAATGTGCAGTCTACCAGTCACAGGTATGCAAGTTACAGAATGTCAAGCTAGGCCACCACCTATCCCTGCTTTCGACAGTAACTGAGAACTGTACCATGGAACCATCTAGAATAGACAGAGTAGGTAACTCAATTTGATTCGCCAAGATCCTGGAACTCTCCACAGACCCTGCTTTAAGAGAAGACCCTGTAGTGGTATAGTTTACTTCTTAGCTTTCTGGCACATTCTAATGCTAGCTCAACATTGGGAACCTCAGAAGGAGGTGAATAATGCACAGCAATGGGATTAAAGGAGAATTGATAAGAAAACAATATCCAGGATTTCCCTCTGCTTCAATGCCTGATCTTTATAAACAATGAGTAGAGTGGATTAATTCTTACCACATCCTCTGTCGAAGCTAATCTCTCAAGATAATGACCTTCTATGGATGTATTGGTTTATAAGAGCAGCCATAATGAAATACCGTAGTCTAGGCTGCTTACCCAACAGAAAATTACCCTGGTCCAGGAGGCTGAGGTCCAAGCTCAGTGTGTGGCCAAGTTGCCTTCTCCTGAGCCTTTCTCTTTGGCTTACAAATGGCATTTTCTCAGTGTATCTTTTAATGGCTTTTCCACAATATCTGTGCTTTAATCTCTATTTCTTATAAGGACACAATCAGGGGCTCAATTTCCAAACACAGTCTCTTTCTGAGGTACCGAGGAGGGCCACACTAGGAGATTTGGGAACTCATGCAGTGAGTGTCTTGGTGTTAATCAAGCCTGCTCTTTTGGACATGGTCACAGGAGGCAGCTATTATGAGATCCTCCAAGATCGGCCAGGCAAAGCTCTTAAAGAAAAGTTCATCTCCTTCAGTGAATCTGGATCTTTTACCAATTGTGCTCCATTTTCCTAGCCAACTCCAAATTGCCAAATGTTCTGAAGAACTGGCCTCGCCTCTCCTCACGTCCTTTGGGATTATGTCTTAGAAGTGTTTACTTCCTCTTTTCATGTTGTCGTTGATCCCCTATTTTAAAACTCTAGGCTAGGAACCTAAAGAAAAGCCTGAGCTCTAAGCACAAACACCAGCTGAAAGGTATCTGCTATAGTCATTATATGACAATTACGATCATGTCAAAGACGTGTGTAATAAGCTTCTCCATATGAGGTCCTCACTTGTCACATGAACAGATTTTTTTTTTTGACAAGGAACAAATCACTTCTTTCATAAGAAAAAGGCTGAGGGGAATAGCTGAATAGATACTAATCAAAATCTATAGCAGTAATGAACTTGAAGGCCAACATTTATCCCTGTATTCAGAAGCTGCACCTCCAGATCATTATACTGAGACATGCTTGAATACCGTGCCAGGAATTCCACATCCTCTGCTGGGAATTCAAATCTTCTGGCCCTTTCCTAAAAAGAGGAAGAAACAAGTGAGTGTTGGTCTCTGAGAACTTGGCATTGGTACTCCTTTCCAAAAGTTTCTTAAAACTAGACCTGGGTGGGAAGTACCTTCTTGAAGTGGGAATTTGTCATATGATGTTTGTCTGGAAACTGTCTTATGAGAGGATGATTGACTGAAGCAGACACACTTGTTGCTTTTCTGAAATCTTCCTGGTGAAAGGGCATGTGATGTTTTGCTAGAGAGGACACTTGAGAGGATTCGTGATATTTGGAAAGAGTGTGAGTAGAACCCGGCAGACAATGAATGACACTCTTGCATTGGTTTGCCTTGTAACTTTTTGCTGGTCTTCGTTAGGCTTTGCTGAGGCTGTTCTTTACGGACAATGCTCTTACACTGGTTCACCTTGCTTTCTTCACTGATCTTCATGACTTTGTAGATAGAAATGCACCAAAGAACTTCTGATAGTGTTCTGACTGCTTCTTGCTGCTTCAGAGGACTTGTGCTGATTGGGGGAGCCTCACAGTTTCTTCTGGATCAAGCTGCTGCTACTGATCCATGTGTGGTGTTCAATGAGTGGACTGGACTGCCACTGCTGATTCATGTTTGATGTTTTGCTGTTGGACTGAACTGCTGACTACAAAGATTGGAATTGCCCCAAAGAGCTATTTCTGAACAGGTCCACATCCCCCATTTCCTATGAACCTCTCCTTTCTCCATCTCTGGTGGGGGGTGGGCTAGAAGGGAGGTTAAAGTGTTAAAGAACCATAATTAAAGTAGGTTTTGAAAAATCTAGGTCTACATCTTCTATTATCATCCCTCTAACAGTGTACCCCTCTATGGCTTTGTGGAGCCCTGTGATTTCATATATCTTCAATGTTTGCTGAGACCTTGGGTGTGTGAGCTGGGAGTCTCAGCCCAAGTAAGAGGGCTGAAGGTCAATGGGCACAGAGTCCTAAACAGTAAAGGCAGTGTACCCAATCTGTTGTATGTTTAGTGTCTGTTTTATGTCTGGTATGTTTAATGTCATCAAGAGTATCAGGAGAAGTGAAAAGAACTCTCTAGGGACTCCTTCTCAGGGGGCAATGACCACACACATTCCCATAATTAACCAGTTCATCCTTATGTTAAGCCTGCAAAGCATTGCAAGTCTGTGTCAGGCAGAAGCACCACTTGCTAATAGTGAACAGTAAATACAAAGATTGGTAGGAAATGAAGACCCCACTGAACAGCCTCCTGTTGGAGGCAGCTGGGGCCAGATAAGAAGCTTCTGGATGAGAGCTGTGAGCAAGTTACATAGGAATTACAGTCAGGCTCAGTTACAGGGCTTCAAAATGTCAGAACTTACTGATTAACAAAAATTCCCAAGCCAATTGTCATCAGTTTTGTTGGTTTTCATTCACTGAGCAGTCTTGATTTCATATACTATTATTATAGTCCAACCTGACACTGAACACTATGCTACGACTGAGTATAACCTTGAACTCTTGATCCTCCAGCCTATGCATCCCAAAGGCGAGATCTTTCTCCCTGATAGATAAGCCTCCTTCCGGTTTCTATCCCTTGCTCCTCTAGAGTTGCCAGTGTGCCAGCATGCCCACTACCATGCTTGAGAGCATGCCTGACCCAGACACACAGCTTCCAGGGATAAGGGCAATGTAGACCAAATCCCCACAGTTTTCACAGAGTCTACCTTCACCACCACAGCTCAAACTCAAGCTTGGTACCAGAATGATACATTTTCATGCAGTGGAAAGCTTTGACAAAGCTGCCAACTCTGTGTGTCCCTTGCCCTCTACTGCCTCTCTCTCCTTCCTGCCATGCAGCAGCTGGCCCTCAGGATATTTGTAGAAGGAAGAAAGCTTCCCCAAACCACTGATTTCTAGGAACTTTGGCCTTGGTTCCAAGAAGAGTGTTGTGGGAGAAGAGAGACTGCAGAATGCTGGGGCTGCATGCCTTTGCACAGCTGCCTGCTCAGAAGACAACTCTGGCTCTGTTTCCCAGTACCCCTAATTAGGTCCTTCCTCTTCTAACATTTAGATTATTTTTAGAATGAACCTTTAAGATAGATGTCTCCAGGGGAAAAATTGTCTCTAATTTTGTCTCTCCTTCCAGCACTATTTAGGGGAAATCTGAGCTAAGATACCCCAGCCTTATTTTTAGTAGGAAGGACCTTACCAAAGATAACAAATGGGATGGCTTGCATAGGAAGAAAAGCTTCGAAAGTCTCACACAAGGGTTTCTAGAACCATGGTACAACTGGATTATTTTAGCCTTCTTTGTCGAGGCCATTTAAATGTGCATACACAGTTATTATGCATCAACAAACACTGCAAGTGTAAAAGAGAAGGAACACCCATATTCTTTCCTTGTACTAAATGATTTTGATAGAACAGAACCATTGACACAGTACATGTATGCATGAAGTTTTGTATGTTTTACTGTCACCCATATTACTATTTATCTCATTAGATGAGGGATCTAGAGGGGGAAGTTGGCATGAAACAAATTATAGGAAAATGACTTATAATTTATAATCAAATTAGCAGGTCCTTATTACTACATCATTTTCCAAAATAAATTTCAAATTTATCCCAAAATACAATCTAGAGTATGCTATAAAAGTGATTTAGGGTAGATAATGGACATATGAAGCATGAAGCAATAAAACATATCAAAACGAGAACAAAATGAAAAAGCCAGTGTCATAGTACTACATCTTTATATATTGCAAATAAGACATCAAATATTTGTGCAAGATATTTGCAATTCATATGTCAAAACTATGTGAATTATATACAGATTTGAGAACAAAATGAATTATTCCCTAATATCTAAAAGAAATACACACACACACTTGTGTACATGAGCGCATGTGTTATTAGATACTGACAGTCAGCAAAGGAGGAACTATGAAAGCTAATAAAAATATGGAGAGAACAGGTAGAGTGGTACGCATCTTTAATTCAAGAACTGGAGAAAGGTAAAGGCAGGAGGATTGCATTTGAGGACAGCCTGGGATACATATAATAAAACCTTGCCTCAAAAATTAATCAGTTGGGACAATAAGATGGCTCCGCAGATTAAAGTTCCTACTACCTAGCCTGATGACCTAAATTCAGTACCCATGGTTCAGGTGGTAAAAGCAGAGAACTCCAGCAGGAGTTCCTCTTACCTACAGAGAGAGAGAGAGAGAGAGAGAGAGAGAGAGAGAGAGAGAGAGAGAGAGAGAGAATTTTCAGCCAGTTCTAAGTGATGAGCAACTCTCAGGACAATTAGCACAAGTGTTGTAAGACCAGGGGTAAAAGAAAGACATGCCACATGAAGTGGAACTCTGAGCTGTGACTGCCCACTGCCAACACTAAGAATGGACCCCGCTGCATGCATACACACAGCCCAAGTTCCAGGCAGGAATAAGATGTAAGGTACCCTGAGATTAGATGTGTGGAAAGATTTCTGGGATGTAGTATTTGCAAAGCAAAGATCAGAGACTTTGTCTACAATGCATCCAATAAGGAGCTGGTCCCCACCAGGCCCCGGTGAAGAATTGCATCATGCTTAGTGACAGCACACAGTACAGACAATGGTACAAGTCCCACTGTGCACTGCCTCTGGGGTGAGAAGAGAAAGATTATAAACCAAAAACAATCAAGAAAATCTAAGAGAAACATCATGGAAGAAACCAGAACACCAAAATCAGCAGTCTCCTGATGGAGCGGTTCCAACAAGGCAAGCTTCCTGCTTGCATTGCCTCAGGACCAGGTCAATGTGGCACAGCCGAGGGTTATGTGCTAGAAGGCAAGGAACTGGAGTCCCAGAAGGGCAAAGTAGCCATCACTTTTCGCTCATGGGCTAAAGGTTATTATTGTTCTGTGTTTAATAAATAAATAAATCTTGAGCTGGAGAGTTGGTTCAGTGGTCAAGAGGACTTGTTCTTCCACAGAAACTATGCTGGATGACTCTCAGCAGCCTCTCACTCCAGCTCCAGGGAACTCAGTGACTTTCTCTGGCCTTCATGGGTGTCTGTACACATGTGTGGCACATACACACACAAAGATGTACACACATGCACCTATATAAAAATATTGAAAATATTTTAAAACCAAATATTTTTCTTAAAGAGATTTTCTGTTAAGTCACAAGTCAGATAAACATTTTTCAAGCAGACATAAGAACTGAGATTTTTAAGGCACAAAATGTTTCCTTGATGCATATTCATAACAGCAAAATAATAGAAGCAAATGAAATTTAAGTAGCAGCTTGCAAAAGCAGTTGGCCAGTGAACCATACCTCACTGGTTTTGTATCCTGGTTTCATTATCATCTATATGAATGCCTTAGTCCTGGCAGGCAGCTGAGTGTGGCTGAAGCAGCCTGTATGACTTGCACAGCTGTGCCCTGAAGAAAATTGAAGCATTTGCCGCATCCATGTAGACAGAATATGGATCCAACATCTGTCTGCCCTGAGACAGCTATGACATAAGGAAGGCGCAAGCAGATGCATGAGGCTGAATGGCTACGGTTGGGATGTACATGCTCCCTCAGTTATTCATGGTTTGGTTCCGGGGGGGGGGGGGGGAGCTGAGTTGTGCTGAATGGGAGAAATGAGTCATTAGGGGTATGACTCTCTGCATGGGCTAAGATAATTCTCAAGAGAACCTTGAATTAACTCTTAAGAAAGTAAGTATCTCTCTAAAAAGCCCTTCCCCTAACTATAGCTCCCTGCCTAACCATGTGATCTCTGTGGTTCATACATTCCAGCATCGTGTTCTGTTCAGAGGCCCCATCATAACTGTATCCTCAGCTCTACCTGAGCAGCCAGAGGAGCTATCAAAGGAGAGCCTACTAACTCACACAGATACCTAGAGAAAACTGGATGTAATTTTTTTTTCTCCTAAACTGATACATTTGGCTGGCGTGTTTTATAACAATATCCACCTACCCAATAACCTCTTAGTGCTTATAAGGTTTGAATTTCACAGAAAATATTTGCAGCATATCATTTATGTAAGTCTAGATAAATCTATACTACTTAAAGCACCTGTTAAATGTGGTCTCAGCCATGTATAGTGTCTTAGTGTCTATTCTATTGCCGTGAAGAGACACTATGACCAAGGCAACTTATAAATGAAAACATTTAATTCAGGGCTTGCTTCCAGTTTTAAGGGCTATGCCAGTGACCATCATGATGGGGAGCCTGGCAGCAGGCAAACAGGGCATGGCACTAGAGCAGTAGCTAAGGCAAGAGATGGAGAGAAAAAGATTGGGCCTAGCAAGGGCTTCTGAGACCTCAAAATCCATCCCCAGTGACACACCTCCACTAACAAGACCACACCTCTTAACCCTTACTAAACAATTCCGCCAACTACGAACCACATATTCAAGCGTATGGTCCTATGGGAGGCATTCACACTCAAACCACCACATAAAGAAAGTTCCTGAACAGAACACCAGTGGCTTATGCTCTAAGATCAAGAATAGACAAATGGGACCTCATGAAATTGCAAAGCTTCTGTAAGGCAAAGGACACTGTCAATAGGACAAAACAGCAACCAACAGATTGGGA
>CM052712.1:19225037-19334014 GCA_028551405.1 Uromys caudimaculatus | reverse complement strand
GATGCTCCAACATACAATAAAGACACATGTTCCACTATGTTCATAGCAGCCATATTTATAATAGCCAGAAGCTGGAAACAACCCAGATGTCCCTCAACAGAGGAATGGATACAGAAAATGTGGTACATTTACACAATGGAATACTACTCAGCTATTAAAAACAATGACTTCATGAAACTCGCAGGCAAATGGATGGAACTTGAAAATATTCTGAGTGAGGTAACTCAGTCACAAAAGAACAAACATGGTAGCCCAAAAGTTCGGCACACCCATGATTCAATTCACAGCAACTGTTGGACTGAGCATGGAGTCCCAGATGGAGGAGTTGGAGAAGGGACTGAAGAAGCTGAGAGAGTTTGCAGCCCCATGGGGAGTGAGCAAGGGTGTCAATTGGTCAGGCCCCTTGGTGCTCCCAGAGACTGGACCACCAACCAAAGAATGCATATGGAGGGACCCATGCTGCTGGCCACATATGTGGCAGAGGAAGGACTTGTTGGGCATCAGTGGGAGGAGAAGCCCTTGGGTCTGAGGGTGTTAGATGCCCCAGTGCTAGGGAGGAAAGATGGGAATGGGTGGGTGGGTGGGGGAATATCCTCATAGAGGCAAGGGAGGGGGGATGGTATAGGGGATTTCCAAAGGGGAGACCTGGAAAGGGAAAAGCATTTGAAATGTAAATAAAGTATCAAGAAAATGAAAAAAGAAAAATGCTTATGAAAGTAGGGGGAAGTACATATGAAATATTAAAATTTAATATTAATTCCTAAAAAAAAATCTTCCTTTAGACCTAATCATAAATGGTGGCTCTCTGTTCTTGCTCTGTGCTGTCCGGAAGACACTTGCATTTTCTATTGCTTAGAAACCCATGGTCTTATTCCTGTAAATACACTGTAGCATCCTCTCTCTCTGAGGATTTGTCACAGAAGACCTCTGAATAGGAATGAACTATGAGATCATTATCCTGGGAAACGCCCTCCTAGATAACGTTGCCACTGTTTATCAGCCATGCCAGGGACTCTCTACCCACCCACATCCCAGTTTCTCATAGATGTGTCAGTCAGCGTGGACAGACTCTAAATCCATAGCAACTGAGAAAATGAGTTAGCAGTTTTAAATTTAAAAAAAGAAGATTGGTTTTGTTTTGTTTTGTTTTCCCAATACTGGGATTTGAACACTGAGCTTCCAACCTGTTAGCTAAGCCTCTATCATTGAGCTAAACCCCCACACTCTTTTTCCTTTGGAGGCAAAGTCTCCCAAAGTTGTAGAAAGTTGTAGGAAGATTAATTTTCAGATGTTCTACAGACTTTATGGGAAATATTTTCACTTCATGATTGTGGAATAATATAAAATACAGAAAGAAAGGGGGAGGAAAAGAGAAAGAGAAAGGAGACAAAGATGAAGAATGGAATGAAAAAGAGAAACTGAGGAGACAGTTCAGTAAGAAAAGTGCCTGCGGTGTGAGCGTGGATACTGATCCTAGATCCCTCGCATCTTCCTAAAAAGCCAGGTGTGGTGGCCACACCTGTAATTCCCCAGACAGCGGTGGAGACCAAAACAAGCATATCCTAAGGAGCTCACCACAGAAGCACCAAATCCCTGGTTTGGGACCTTGTCCCAAAAAAAGAAAAAGAAAGAAAAATATAAGGTGAAGAATGGTTGAAGAAAAATAGCGGGTTTCAACGTTGGCCCCAACATGAAGTTGCACAGAAGAACACGCCTGCACACATTCATGCAAGCACAAAAAGAAGACGAAAATGAGAAGGAGACACAGAAAGAGTAAGAAAGTGAATATGAAAAAGAAAAAGCAGAAGGAGGAAAAAGAACACTCATCCCATCTGATCAGAACTCCAGCCTATGACATTACTTCCCTAGAGGCTTCGCCTCTGAATACACCCATGCTAGGCTTGAGAGGGTCAACAAATGGCTTTCTAGGGGAGGGGCACTCAGTTCATAGCAGTCCACAAGAGCAGAAATTGTGTCTTGTCTTATTTTAGTCACCATTTGCCCCAGCACCGAGCAGAGAACCTGACACTAGTTCATTAGTAAGCACACTATAGACATAACTGAATGAAGTGACATTTAGATGGCATGAAGATTAGGTGGTTGGGACCCTTATTTGTCCCATTAAACATGATATGGGGGGAACACATGTGCTTTGTTTGATGTTAAAAACAATGATCTGAATCTAGAACAAAGACTCGTCACTGCCACCATATTCTGTCAGAAGTTAATAAGCTGTATGTAGTGTTTTCAGTGGGAAAAGAGACTTTTATGAGATTTAATCAAATACACCCTTTGGAGATATATTTAAGATATGCATATCCTGCCACAAGATGTCAGTACTTTGAGATGTGAATACAACTTCCTAAGCTTCACCAGATAAATAAATATCTCTCTTACGTACATCACTACAATGTCTACTACCAAGACATAGATTTTAAGAGGGGAGCACAAAAAGTGGCAACATAAGCCACTAGCAGCTACTTTATAGTTCCAAATATCTCAAAATTTGAACCAAACTAAGAGACAAAAAACCAGTCCGGTCTTGACTCATCTGTGAACAAGTGTTGTAACTTTATATAAAACACTTCACCTTTTGATCTAATTCTAGTTTTATAAACATTATTATTATGCTTCTCGGTCATATTTATGTAAATGGGTAAAACATGACATTTATTCTCTGGAGACATCTCCAAATAGACATGACAATCAAATGTCACAATAGCAAAGAGGGTGAGAGATTGAGAAACAGTCACCTTCTGAGATGATAGGATCCCAGTGATTATCCTCCACAGCCTCACTCTGCCCCACTGTAGACAAAAGCAGAGGTCATCTGTGCCAATGGGATGCTGGGAAGAAAAAAAAAGATCATAGTGGTCATTTGAACTTTGTCCTGTGTGTGATGGATAAGCTCATCTACAAGTTCAAAGAAACAAGAGCTCTTGGGGAAACTGGCCATGTCTGTTTTTCCACAAATCAAGAGAGGACTGTAACCTGAGGTGTTGAAATTTCACAAGGAGCTGTACTGAGAACATCTCCCTCCAGAATAGCAAGTGCCAGAAGTCTTGAGAAAGAGAAAAATCTGAACAGACTCCCAGCCTTACTCCGACATGTTCAAAGTTAGAACTGTCCTGAGTGAATGAGATCGATGCTAGGTGTAACATTCTTTTGCAAACAGTCAGATGGTCATGCAATTTCTATCATAATATGGTAGACAGAAATTCCCTGTGAGGCTTCCTCTCATACCTTTAGATGTATTCATATCCAGGACAGACGAAAGAACTAAAAACAAGAACAGGATGTACTGATAGCAGCCCTGGGTCTTCCACAGGAAACAAACAAGGCCACCGGATGTCTTGAAGGAAGTAAAATCAGTAAATCCATTGTACCCAGCAATTGATACTACCTGCTCCACACACATTATCTAGCCAGATGCTCACTGTACCTGTATTAATTACTGTTCTGTCACCATGCCAAAACAGCTGACAGAAACAGTTGAGAGAGGGAAAGGTGACTTTGGGCTCATGGCTTAGATCACAGTCTACTGCAAAGGCAAATCATAGCTGTGGGGTCACATCAGTGCGGAGCCTCACATCTTGACAGATCAGGAAGCAATTTGCTCAGCCATGAACAATATCAGACTATAACCTTCAAAGTCACACATTTTATGACTCTCCTCCACAAATCATACCTCCTACCCCAAAGATTTCATAACTCCAAACCAGCATCACCAACTGGGGACCAAATGTCAAAACATGAGCCCTATGGAGGACATTACACATTCAAACCAGAAGAGGCCCCAAGACATTAATGGCAAGACATTATTTTTGTTTGAGAGGATAAAAAGCAGAAGACCAAAGACAGACACCTTGCTATTTCTAATGTTGCATACAATAATTGCTCCACCAAGACCATGCACCCTTGGCTTCCACGGGTCCTGGGTTAGCATAGATGACATCAGCTCTACTGTATCAGTGGAATTTCCCCAGTAACATTCCCAACAACAGTTCATTAGTTGCTGAAAGATAAACTTAGACACAGTACAGTTACTAAGAGTTTGTTTGAGCAGAGGTTTATGTCTAGGACTGCCCTATGGGCCCAAATGAAGTTTAGAGTTTGAAATAGCATCATGTCCCCTGGACCTGTAGTTGTAGGCAGTTATAGGTGTATCCTAGGAACCAATTTCTTGTCCTCTGCAAAAGCATTGTCTTAGCCAATGTCTCATTGCTATGAAGAGACACCACGACCACAGCAACTTTTAAAAGGGAAAGCATTAATTGGGGCTGGCTTACAGTTTCAGAGGTTCAGTCCATTGTCAGCATAGCAGGAAGCATGGCAGCATGCAGGCAGACATGGTGCTGAAGAAGAATCTGATTGCTCTACATCTTAACATAGGAAGTAGGAAGAGAAAAGAGAGCCTCTGGACCTGGCTTGGGCTTCTGAAACCTCAAAGCCTGCCCCAGTGACTTACACGCCTGCTGCCATGATGGGCATGTCCCTGTAGAGCCATAAGCCAAAATAAACTCCCCCTTCCTTACGTTGTCTTAGTCATGTTTTATTACACAACAGAAAAGTAACTAATACACCATCTTTGGATGCCACATGCAAGCCTCTACTAATGTCTCTTCACTTCTTTGTACAAGAGACAAGACTACCAATGTACTCTGCATTCCTTCCCTCAGCAACTGCCATTATATCTATGGAAGTTTCTCTAGACACAGAGAAACCATTGACATTGTGTGTTGTTCATCTTTTAACCCATTCATCCTAAACTTTTTATTCTAAATCAGTTATTTTAGAACTCTTATTTAACAGATTTCAATGTTGACACTACAGGTAACTGTAGAGGTAGCCAGTTTGTTTGTTTGTTTGTTTATTCCTTTCAGATAATATAATTCTTCTTTTACTTTATTAAGCTTTACTGACATATAAGGGATATATAAAATTATACATATTTAGCATGCATCTTGATGCTCTTGGAGCCCATCATGGCAGCAGACAGGCAAAAGTAAGAAGCTCATCTCACCTCATAAACAACAAGCAGAAAGCAGTGAGAGCAAATGGAAAGTGGCCGGTAGCTTTAACATCAAAGCCCCTCCCCAGTGACATACTTCCTCTAGCAATGCTGCTGCGTGAAGTAGAAGTTTCTGGTTGTGTCATGTGATACAGACTCACGTGGTATTTTGCTGAGGCAAGACCCATGGGAGGACACGTGACGCGTGGAAAGAGTATAAGTAGGATTCAACGGACAGTGACTAGGCTCTTGCATAGCTAGCCTTGCAATGCTTTTTTAGTCTCTCATCTTTGCCGATCTTCATTTTGTTGAGAGAGGCATAGTAGAGAACTTCTCCCTACACCAGGATGGCTCTGGTCACTCTCACCGACTCGTGACAATTTGGTGGAGGCCTGGTTGTTTCTGCTGGAAACACTGATGCCACCACTGCTGATTCATATTTGGTACCCTGATACTATTGAACTGGACTGCTGGTTTCCTAACAAATGGAGATTGGAATCACCCCAAAAAACTACTTCCTAAAAGGTTCGCATCCCCTTGTCCTATTTACCATTTTTTTCTCCCCTACCTTTGGACAGTGGGCTAGCTAGAAGGGGGTTGAAGCTTTTGATAACTCTTATTAAACTAGGTTTTGAACCCAAGCCAACAACCACACTACCTAAATCTCCCTAAACAAGGCCACCAACAGGCAAAGTCTCAAATGCCTGATACTATGAAGGACATTTTTCATCCAAACCACCACAAACAGGAAATGTTTATCAAAAATAATTGAAGACCAAACTTTCTGATCAACTATTACTAACACCACTTCTAGACAAAGGGAGTACAGCCTCAGATTGTACTTTTAGAAGAGAGTTCACAAATCTTTTTTATATACCAAAGGGTATAGTCATCCTATGCAGAAAGAATACAGTCTATACTGAAAAGCAAATTGGAGACTCTGGCCTTCTAGCTCTAGGAAGACACTGAAGAACATTTTGGGTTGTCTCTTTACCAAGTGCTGGGAAGATATTGGCCCAAGTACAGATAGCAATGGCCTGAGAACTCAGTAAAATAACAGAAGAAGGCTGCAAAAAATGGAGTTAAAGCTCAAAGAATGACCAATATACGGGTAGTATTTCCTTAAGATTCATGTCTCTCATGTAACAAAGATGAGAACACAGCAGGAATGTGGGTAATGGAACACCTGGCAAAACCCCAAGAGTATCTTATGGCAGAGGCTCAAGATGGGAATTCCCACACGTTGCATAGAGAGAAGCTTCCTGTTCATTTTCTCTTTCTTGGTCTGTGTCCCTGTGTCCCTGTGTCCCAAGGCCACCAATCTTGAGACCACTGTGCCTTAGCAAGACAGCACCAGAGTCACCTTACACTGGTGGTAAAACCCTTGTCTCTAGAGCAGTGGTTTTCCCCTTCCTAACACCGTGACCCTTTAATACAGTTCCTCATGTTGTGGTGACCCCCAACCATAAAATCATTTTCTTCCCTACATCATAACTGTAATTTTGCTACTGTTTTGAATCATAATGCACATATGTGTTTTCCAATGGTCTTAGATGACTCCTGTGAAAGGGTCATTTGACCCAAAGAGAGTGGAGATTCACAGGTTGAAAACCAAGGCTCTACAGAGAGGAAGACAGAGAGGTTTCCTGATGTGCAGCTGTGTGGTAGTCTTACTTCTCCTCTGTGTCTTTCTATTTCTCCTTACTTCTCCTCTGTATCTTTACACTTGTGTAGGAACCTAGTTGGGCAGACCTGGAAGATGAAAATGGAAGTAAAACTTTGAAAGGACTGCACATAGAATCAACTAAAACTCAAGCCACTGGGTACTCCTGTGCGGGAGATTCTTGATTAGATTATATGAAGGAGGAAGACCCAACTTAACTGTGGGCGCCATCTTCAGGTGGCAGCCCACTTAAATGGGCATGGAAGGAGGAAATGTTGCTTTTTGCCTGCTTACTCTCACTCTTGATGGCAAGTTCATCTATCCTGATGCTCTGCCATTCCTTTGCCATTATTAAAACCAACTTCTTCAGGCTTCCACCATAGACTGAACACCAGCGGCTCTCCAGGAATCCTCCAAGCCTTCCTCACCAGATTGAGACTGCAAAGACACACAGCTTCGTGGACTGAGAAATTTCTGCATTCTTGGCCTTTCTTGTATGAAACAGCCATTGTCGGACTGCCCAGATCACTTCTTATAAGGCAATCTAATTAATCTTACACACACACACACACACACACACACACACACACACACACACACACGCACACATTGTTTCCAGGAACAGGAAAACTCCCAAGTAGGGAAACCCTAGGAAGAAAAAACCTGAACTGAAAATAACAGCCCCCATCCTCTGTAAGATCCAACATAAAGACAAGGCAGACTCCTAGCCTATGAGGCTGAGGGACAAATAAGTTTCAGAATCTGAACTATGACATCAATGCCTCCCAATCCCAGGCCAAACACTGAGTAGTGTGCATAAATAACAGAAAAGCTTGTCCTGACATTGAACCTGCCACTCACAGAAGAACTGACGTGGGGCCTGTAGTGAGCCAATTGCAAAAGCATCAACATTCTCCAGTGGCATCTAAGAAGATTCATGCTCAAATGTCAAAAGCACAATCCAAAATTACTGATATATGTGAACCAGGAAAATATGATCAATTCTTAAAGGAAAGTGTAACCTGGATTCAACTTCAAAAATAGTCCAGATGTTGAAGCTATCAGCTTCTCTCCTTACTACTGAAGAGATTAAAAATGAACATTCTTGACACAAATGATAGATACAACTTTTCAACAGCAAATAAAAACTACCAAAAAAAACTAAGAGGAAAATATTAGAATTTTCAAAGGACAGAATCTAAAATACAAGCTGCCCTGGATTTGGCTGCAGAATCGCAATAACGAGCAGAAGAGATGAAAGAGCACTAAGAACACAGAAAAATGAAGCAGGTCGTCAGAAAAGAGTGAAACTTCTGGGCTCATCACAGCCTCTGAAGTGTGGACAGAAATTAAGTCCAGGGATCACTGAACGTAATATTAGCTAAAGATCACACCCTTAATGAAAGATGCAGGTATACAAATACACACAAGCCCAGCAAATACCAAGGAAGATACACTCCAAGGAAACCAGGCCTCACATATCATGATCCAACTTCCAGAAGCAAACGACAAGTACTTGAAAAGAACAGGAAGGTGCAAATGGACCATAGACAGGGCAGTGACAATGTCAATAAATACAGACTTCTCATCAGAACCCAAAAGACCAGAAGAACAATATCTTCTGTGCATTGGAAGGAAAGAAATGATTATGTGAAATTCTATATACAATAAAAATATCCTTGGGGAATAAAGGAAAATTAAAACAAAGACCAGGCATTCTCCGATAGCGAAGCACTTATAGAATTTGTGAACAAAAATGCATTTTAAAACTCTGAAGAAAGGGAAGCTGGAGAGATGGCCCAGCAGTTAAAAGCACTGGCTGCTCTTCCAAAAGACATGGGTTCAATTTCCAGCACCCAAATAGAGGCTCACAACCTTCCATAACTCCAAGTCCAGAGGACCCAAAGGCCCACTGCTGGACTCAGTGCGCACCAGGCACACACGTGGTGCACATAAAAAGAGACAAATTATCTGCATTTCAAATAAAATTCAATTAGAATTTTTCTAAATACACTGAAGACAGTTCTTCATGCTTCAAGGAGATGGTACAGAAGGAAGCGTGGGATTTAAGGCAGAAAAGCAGAAATCATAACCATCTTAGGAAACTGGATAGACAGTGCTCCTCTTTCATGATGTTTAATTTATATATGAGCACTAAGAGCTAAAAGAGAACACTGCTCATGACAGCAGTCACATTAGTAAGGAGAGCCAAGCCCCAACATCATTCCACAGTCTCTGCTTCACTTCAAGGACTCTCTATGTGGACAGAAGTCACGTTTATATTACTTCCTTGCAATGGTACAACACACACAGGCACGCACACACACACACAAAAACACATAAGCTATTACTCAAAAGCCAATAGAAAATACTTAAAGACACACTGAAAATAGAGTGTAATAGAACTCATGAAAGAAGGAACAGAGAAATAACCAGAATAAAACCTAGAAGAGACAAACACACAAACAAAATGATAAATCCAGAGTCAGCTGTGTCAATTACAAAATCATCACTTACAACATGGAGAAGGATGGTTGGGTTTTATGCTATCTACAAGAAACTTACTCCATAAAAGGCAGAGTGAGTGACAGGTGCTAACTAATGCGATTACAATCATTATTTCATAATAAACAGAAATATAAGGAATACCAATGAACACCTCAAATTTATACCTTTTTATTTTTAGTAATATATAAATTTCATTCATATGTAAATTAATTGTATTAATATATAAAATTTATATGAATAATTCTGGAAAGAAAAAAAGCCACTTAAAATGTAGTGTTATAAATACCACTGTTCAGATCAATATGGTAGCTTCTCAGAAAATTGGGAATTGACCCATCTCAAGACGCAGCCATACCACTTCTGATAGATCCCCAAAGGACAGTCCATCGACTACCAAGACAATTGCTCAACTATGTTCATCGCAGTTTTATTCAGAACAGCCAGAAACTGGCAACAACCTAGATGCCCTCAACTGAAGAATGGAGAAAAATAATGTGGTGGTACGCTTACACAACAGAGCATCATTCAGCTGTTAAAAAAAAAAAAAAAAAAAAAAGATATGAAATCTGATGGTATATAGACGGAACTAGAAAAATCATCCCGAGTGAGGTAGCCTGAACCACAGTATGTACTTACTTATAAGTGAATATTAGCGGGGGGTGGTGTGCAAGGATCTCCTGGAAAGGGAAAATAGAACCGATTTTTCAGGTGGACTGGGGGTGGGTATAGGGAAGGGAATGGAAGGGTCAGATGGGGGGTGGGTGGAGGAAGAGAATACTGGGAGGGATGACTGGAATTGGGGGGGCATCTCAGGAGCGAGGTAGAAACCTAGTGCAATGGAAACTATGAGGGTGACCCTAGTAATGGGAGACATGGGGCCTGAACCAGCCATTCTCTGTAACCAGGCAATGCCTCAAGTAGAGGGACTGGGAATCCAATCCAACCACAAAACCTCCAACCTACAGTTTGTCATGCCTGCAGCGCGCGAGCAGATGGGACCAGAGCCTAGCATAATTGTCATCAGAGAGACCAGAGAGACTTCATCCAGCAACTGATGGGAGCAGATGCAAAGTCCCACAGGCAAATATTAGGCAGAGCTCAGAAAGTCCTGCAGAGGAGAAGGAGGAAGTCTTGGAGGAGCCAGATGGATCAAGGACACCACAAGAACATTGCCAGCAGAATCCCCTGACTGGGATTCAAGTGCGCTCACAGATCAGGAAGCCTGTAGAGGTCTAACCTAGGTCCTCTGCATGTATGTTTTATGGTTGTGTAGCTTGGTGTTCTTGTGGAATCTCTAACAGTGGGAGCAGAGGCTGTCTCTGACTCTTTTGCCTGACTTTGGGACCCTATTCCTCCCACTGGGTTGCCTTGTCCAGCCTTGATGTGTGAATACGTGCCTGATCTTATTGTAGCTTCTTATGCCGTATTTGGTTGATGACTCTGGAAGGTCCGCTCCTTTCTACGGGGAGGTTTAAGGGAGTGAAGCCAGGGAAAAGGTGTGGTAGGAGGAGTGACTGGAGGGAGAGGAGGGAGGGGAAACTGTAGTCGGAATGTAATACATGAGAAAAGAATAAAAAGGAAAAAATAACACTGTTCAGAAGACTAGATACAAACCCTCAATCATGTTTTGTTTTTAATCTATTAGGATGTACTTTTTTTTAAAGATTTATTTATTTAGTATATGTAAGTACACTGTAGCTGTCTACAGACACTTTTTTCTGCTTGCTCCGGCCCTGCTCGCTGTAACTGTCTTCAGACACTCCAGAAGAGAGCATCAGATCTCATTACAGATGGTTGTGAGCCACCATGTGGTTGCTGGGATTTGAACTCAAGACCTTTGGAAGAGCAGTCAGTGCTCTTAACTGCTGAGCCATCTCTCCAGCCCCCTCAATCATGATTTTTAAAAAGCATCATACAGATTTAAATGAAGGACATTCCTTAAACTTCCAGACAGGCATTTTCGATATTGTCAATAGCTTTAAAACAAAGACTGAGACACTTTCACAGGCCAGAAAAGACTAGGAAATAATGAGACCCACGCTCACAAGACGTCCTGAGCTCAATTCTGCAATAAGAAAAAGGACAAAATGTGAAAAACCGTCAGTTTTTCTCCAGATCTAAAATATATCCCTAAACAAAGTGTTCAGGTTACAAATATTAAGAGCTATGCAGACTGAGTTAATATTAGGAAAGTCAACTTCAGAACAACAACAAAAAATAATCAGAGATAGATTATGACGTAATGGTAAAGAATAGTTTCACAGCCGGTCAGTGGTTTGGCACGCCTTTAATCCCAGCACTCGGGAGGCAGAGGCAGGCGGATTTCTGAGTTCCAGGCCAGCCTGGTCTACAGAGTGAGTTCCAGGACAGCCAGGCTACACAGAGAAACCCTGTCTTGAAAAAAAAAAAAAAAAAAAGAATAGTTTCACCAAGATGGTGCAATAATCCTAAGCATAGAAGTACCTCATCTCAGTGTCCATGACAACTGACGGGCCTCAAAAGAGAGTGGACAGCCCCAGCAGTTAAAGTTGGAGATACCAATACTCTTTCCTCAGTCATTGATAGACACAAGAAACTGAAAGGCATTTAAGGAGCAACTTATTTATCAGAGAAGAACACACCTCAGAAAGATTCTCCACCACACAGCACCTCAAGTCCCAGAAAACAAGCATCCCCAAATGCCGTCAAGTTGAACTGTACAAATTGGGTCCCTAACAAAAAAAAATGGAATTGACCTAGAAATCAAAAACAAAGGAAATCTGGGAAAATCTCCAAGTATTTACAAATTAAATGACATACTTCTAAATAATGCCATGGTCAAAGCAAAAGTCTTCAGGGAAATTAGCAAACATTCTGAATGGAATGAAAATGAACTACTTGCTAACATCTTCCAAAGCACTGCTTGGAGGAAAACTTGATATAAAACACTTTTGTTAGAAGATCAGAGTGAGGCCTAATGGTGTAGGCCTGTAACTCAGCTGCAAGGGAGCTCAGGCAGGAAGCTGGGGAGTGCAAAGAAGACTAGGAATACAGCTGAGCAGCAGAGCGCATGTCTAGCATACATGGGACTTGGTGTTCCATCCCCAGCACCAGAAAGAACAAAAGGAAAAGAAGGAAGAAAAGAAAATATGAAATATCTCAAAGCAAGAATTTAAACATTTAAGGGTCTACATAAAGAATCTAGAAAAATGCATAACTCCAAATCAAATGAAAGGAAGAAAATGCAAATTATAATACAGGAAATTGAAAATAAAAACAATGAGGGCAACCAATCTAGCTCTTGAAAACGATCAATAAAATCTATCAAAGCTAAGAGAAAGATTACAGAAAAACTCTGGGTCAGCCATGACAGGCCACATGATTCAGACCCCACAGGCAAAATCAAGGCTGAAAACAGGAGGGCCCACTCTCCCCATGCCCTAGACCAGGTAAAAGACTCACTCCCTGAAAATCTCAGTGTGTAAAGAAATAGCCTAAGTGGTTTTGTATTTATTGAAGAGATATTTTGCTAGAAATGCATGTTTTTAAAAAAAGTTAAGAAACTTCATGAAACTGTCAAACTAACTTAAAAGGGTTGCAAAATCAATTTTATGTATATGATAACAACAATCTAATAATAAAGATTTTTAAATAATTTGCTATTCATTATTGGATCTTTCTAAAACTGGGTTTAAAGATGACCATGTCCCTAAATTGGTATACAGATCTGATGTAATGTTTATCAAAATCCTAGAGAATCCTTCTGTAACAGTTGGCAGCCTGATTCAAATGTGTGTGAAGACACACTGACCCTTAGACAAATGGGACATTCCTAAACTCTCAATATGCAAATGAACTCCATGCCAGAGTTAAATGCATGTATGGCCACCAGAGAACCGTCTCTGTATTAAGACATTTACTCGAAACCAGCAGAACGATAGTATTCAGCTCATTTATGGCAGTAGGTACATGAAACAAGGAATTCAAGCCCAGACACCTAGATGCCTCCAGCTTATGTCACCCCAGAATTCAAACACCCAGGCTCTAACATGCCACACCTCTGCTATGTGGGATGACCTTGACCCACAAAGCAAAGACAGGAAGACCTTCCTTGGTGGCTGGGTCACATCTTGGTGATACTAGAGGCCGGACAAGAGTATAAGGACTTAACCTAGAAGTCCAAAGTCAAAGAGAATCATCATCAAAAATATATGATAATCTTAAATGAAGATGACCTCACACAGGCTGCAGTGCAGGAATAAGAACAGTGGAAACTGTATCCATAATGCCCACGCCTGCATAAAGCCTGCCCTCTGTGGCCACTGTGAGCTTGGTACAGTGCTTAAGAGAAAGAGAAGAAAAACAAGCACAACCCAGAGCATTAGTAGAAGCTCTCCTAAGATAGGTCCGTGGTTTTTACAATCACCATAGAGAGGATTTTATTTAGCCCACTAGCAAGCTCTCCTAGGTCTCCATTATAAGCTGGCTATAAAGGGGTCTGACCAGCCTTTCCCTTGGGGGAGGGGGAGTGTGATTGCTTTTCTGACAGGCTGAGCTCACAACCCTCACTCACCAGGCAACACCAATATTATAAAGTGGGACAGAAATATGCACGGCTAAGATCACCTTTTAAATGTACGTGTCAGCACCATCAGCCCATGCCTGCAACCTCCTTAAGATCTCCCCTATCTCAAAAGTTGTCCTCCCCGAGGGTTTCTGGACATCTCCCTACAAGGGCGTGGGCTATACATGTAACAGAAATCACTGCCCTGGACTGAGCTCTGGACCTCAGCAGCATCACACTAAAGTCCTCCTTCTCCTCATCACCTGGAGTCCACCTCTCAGGCATGGTGCCTGCTCCCTCCATGGCTTCCATAGCTGCGTGGGACTGAATAGAACAGAACAGGCTAGAATAGGCAAGCACACTATAAACTCATACAGAGAAAGAGAGAGAGACAGAGACAGAGAGAGACAGAGTGACACAGAGAGACAGAGACAGAGACACAGAAGACACACTACAAACTCATACACACACACATATACAGAGAGAGACAGAGACAGAGACAGAGAAACAGAGACAGACAGGGAAAGAAACATAGACACAGAGAAATTAAGGGGAGGGAGGAAGGGAGGGAAAGTCAGAGACAGAGATAGAGGCAAAGAGACAGACAGAGACAGAGAAACAGAGATAGGGACAGAAAGGGATCAACTTAAGCGGCATGCCCAGTTGGCCTGTGATGCGGACGATCACCCCAGCTTCCTAAGACACAGACCATCCCTGGTTGCTGCAGAGCTCACTGAGATGGTGGTGGGCATAAAACATGATGATACTCCTGTCTCTCTAGAAAATCCCGTGCTAAGATTCTGTGGTTTGATACAAGCGAGCATAGCGGAGCTACGTAGATTTCTTTTTACATTTATTCATCCGTCCCTTTTTAAAAATACAGACTGTCATATTCTCTCACCTACTGCCTCCAGATGTCTTTTTCCCTGTTTGGTTTCTAATAATTATCTTGAAATTATTGCTACGGTTGATTCTGTTTGTTGATTTTACACAGGGCCCTTGGTTTCTTAAAAATAAAAATAAATAAGAATAGTCTAAGAAAGTTGCATGTGTCCTAAACCAAAATGCTCTGAGTTGTTTTCCCAAATGGATTATTTGTAAATGTGGTTTCTTTTCCTCTCTCTCTAAGTTTTTCTCGAGGGGTTTTGTTATCCATGCTCTCTCCAGCAGTTAGACTAGAATCGAGTTGCACACTTAACATTCTTCTTTAATTATGAAGTTGAAATAAACATTCGGAGGTGCCAGATGTGATTGCGGATGGGGACAAGAGTGCACGGGCCAACAGAGAGAGGAGTGTCCGTCTCTCCACAAGCACTCACCACACAAAATAAAAATGATGGACCGTCCACATTATCACTGTCGGAAAGGACAAGAGAGGGAGAGAGTTTCTATTTTGGCAATTTCTTTGTTTACAATAAAAAAAGAAAGGTGGGAGAAGCACCGCTTCCCGGGTGTGCTCTGGTTTGCAACCTCAAAACCGTTGCAAAGCTGCCAAGGGGCCAGGGCCTTTACTTTCCATAGATGGCTCCTGAGGAGTGGGGTCCTGGTGTCACTGAAAGGTGCCGAGTCCTGTTTCCAGGCTCGGGTTTGCCTTTGGACACAGTCAGGAATAAGCAAGTCCATGGAGAGTGTGCCTCCAGAGAACGTTTGTAAGTTTCTAAGTGGCCATAGGCCATACGGTTCCTGGGCATAAGTCCACCTGAATCTCTTCTCTAGTTGAAACACTAGGGAGAAGCCCCGTGCTCAAGAATCTCCTCCTCCCTGGCTTCCTCCTATCACACCCCAGCTCCTGCCTTTGCACTCGGGTCCCAGGGTTTCTCTGACTGTATGTCACCTCCTTGTTAAGGCTTAGGTAAATGTTAAGGTCCAGATGGAATGTCAAGGCCTAGGTAACTGTTATCTGGCTAGCCTGACCTTTTGTTTTGTTACTGATATTATAAGGAAACTTTCTCATATGTTGTTTCTGCTGTTACTAGGAAACTTTCTCACACCCAGGTTGATTACATATCCTGTTATGTTCTGTGCCCTTGGAAACCAATCACAATAGAAGTCAGTAGAACTGCTTTGTATAGTTACCCACAATAAGCTCGGACCCAAACCAACCACCCAAAAACACTTTCTACACCCGTGTATGAGCTTTTATGGTATTTGCTTTTATAAGCTGCCCCTGGGATGGACCTCAACACAAAAGAAACACCTGCATCAATACAAGAAACTATTTGGAATAAGACTTCCATTTTGAGTAGGGGTCAAGTAAAGTTTGAGTTCCCAAGACCTCCCTGGTAACTGACATCCTAACTGGAAGAAAGATAAATGTATGTGAGTTACTGACATCCTGGTTGACAAGTTAAGATATGAATGTTAGACAAGTCCCATCCTGGTAGACAAGTTAGAACATGAATATTAGACAAAGCAAGTCCCCTGTCACAGTTGAAAAGCCCAACCAACAGGAGCAGGACAAGTGTACAACAAAGACATGTTCCTAAGGAAGTCCCCTATCCCTAAATCCTGATTGGTGGAATAACTTGGCACAGATGTTTCTAATCTCAGGCTTTGAAAAGCCCTATAGGATCTTGACTCAAGAGCACAGTCATCTCCCAAGTCTAACATGTGGCCCTGATCGATCAGTCTTGGGGTGTGGCATTCAATAAACCATCCCTATCTGACTGAGATTGGTATCTGAGTAGTTTGGGTGGTGATTCCCAGACTCCAACACTCCTTCTCAGCTGAGAACACTTAGGTCTCCTGCTTCTAAGATCAGCTAGAACCATGGCTTCTTGTTCAGCTTGAATAACCGAGTTGCTTGATCACTGTTGCGTATAGAATTCTGCTCTAAATCAAATGGAATCCCTGGTATGACTGGGAGAGGCTCAGAGGGATAGCAAAGACTTCCTCTGGTTTAACTGTGAGTTTTTATAAATTATTGCGGCAAAAAAACACTAGCAACTGCAGCTTCTTGACTCTGGATGTTTATAACCTGAGACTGCTCCTGGCACAGACCTCCTACCAAGACTAGCAAACTCCTCCTGTGTCATTATAATGAACACATTGAGGTTTCAGTTTCATACTTGGTAGAGTTGGTGTGTCCCTATCAGAGCCTGCACAACTCACCGAATCCCAGATTTTCTGTGCTTGTGTCTGTGTATCTGTCCTTTCTTCATCTTCCCCCCACCCCAATCTGATCAATCCTGGAGCCACAAAAGATGCAGTGAGCTGCTGGGGCTGAGAGGAGAGGAAGCAAGCCTGCCTTTCATACTGTCTCTCTTGTTTACATCACGAACAGAGAAAACAACTCTTTATCTCATAATTTTTTTTATAAAATCTTGCTTCTAAAGACCCCCATGCAGAATCCCCAGCATCTGGAAGTCTTAGCTTGATATAACAGCATGACACAACAAAACAAAACACCTGATTCAGAACAAACAAGTTGCTGGGCGTTAAGTGATACAGATTCTAAGGTGGCCTGAACAACCACCCTGCCTGCTGTCTCCTGGGTACTTCTCTTGCGGATGAAGAAAGTGTGACCACCTTCCCACACCAGCTGTCAGCAGCAGGGTGAGATACTTGGGCCCAGTGTGAATAGGCCCTGTGATAGCTGAAGGAAACCAAGCAAAGAACAAAAGCAACTCCTGAGATGTGGCATTCCCAAGGGACAACGGCAGTAACAAGTGTGTGTCTCCAGGGTGACAGGGCATGAGAACCTCAAGTCATTGTGGAATGTGGTAGAGTGACATGGTGCTGGGTTGGGCACGTTTGTTCCAGGAGTCTTCTGATGCTTGCATGTGCCAGGAAGTCATGCTGAATGTGAGCTGACAAAGCAAGAACGGAGATGCCTTCTCTCAGAGGAAAAAGTGGGAAGCCCATGAGCCCTCAACTGTGCCCATTCTGGAGACACTCACACTGAAGGCCTGCCTAAAACACATGTTAATATTCTCAGCTTGGCTTCCACAGACCACACTTTTTAGTTTAACTTTTGTATTTTCCATTCTTCTTGCATCCTTCATATTTATTTATTTATTTTATCGAGTACCCTCAAACCTCCGTTTCTCTGACCACACTCAGTATGAAAAGGTCTCGGAAAACGGAGATGTGCAGGAAGCAAACAGCAGGTTTCCCATGAGCGTTTACAAGGCAGAGGAATTTCATCACCAGTTCGGAATCTCCTCAGCCTAACGGACACTGCTCTCTCTTTTATTCTGATTTTTTTTAGGGTAGAGAAATTATATAAGACAATGCCTTTCGCTGTAGTGAAAACGAAGGCAGTAGAAGCATTTCAAACACATTACTATTCAGCTTACTCTCAAAGGCACGTGGATGTTCATGGGGAAGCATCAGTCACAAGTGTTCAACCAGTATTGAGTGATCCCTGGGCAGTCATGGGAGAAGTCTTCGTATTTCTTCTAATGTAAAAGAAATGAATATGCACAAGTGGTCATCTCTATCGATGAGGAGCTGTGACATCTCCACCATACTCCTTGATAATCCGTGCACCCATGCCTATCTATGTCTTTTCAGAAATATAACCTTGCCATTTCTTTCCTCTCAAGATGGGTTTCTCTTTCCTCCTGCAGGAGGTAGGAACTAACACAGAAGCCCACAACTGGACAATGTGTGTAGCCTTCAGGTCTCAGGGAGCTATGGTGAAAGAGACAACAGAAGACCGGAAGAGCGAGAGGCTATAGATGCTACCAAGGAAATAGCATCTTTCAGACACAGCCGGACTGGTGTGCATATGAATTCACAAAGACTATGGCAACATGCTTGAGACCTACATGTTTAATCCTGATGGGGTCCCTGTGCTCAAAGGGGAAAGTGGACCCACACTCCCACCACTAGCTAACAGGGTTGGCATCACTGCAAAGGACAACCAAGTTTTCTCCAGTGGAGTCGCACTGGGTATATTAACTATATTTCAGAGTAGGCCTCACACCCTTCAGTAGGACCCACACCCTGCAGTTGGACTCACACCCTGCAGTCGAACCCACACCCTGCAGTAGGACCCACACCCTGCAGCCGGACCCACACCCTGCAATAGATGGCCAAAAAAGGAACTCAATGGTGTTTGTAAACACTTTTTGTCTCACATTGCTTTGTTCAGGCACTCTTTGTCTTAACGGTCTGTTGGTTGTATATTTCGGTTTCCGATTTTGTGGGGGCTTGTTTGTGGGTATCTTTTTCTTGTGGTTGCTTTTTAAAGAAGGAGAGAAAAGAAAGGCATGAAGTTAGGGAATCAGGAGGATTTGGGAGGAGTTGGGAAGGGGGGGAAAGCATGATAAGAATATATTGCATGAAAAAAATTCAATTAAAGAAAAAAATTGAGTAACACACTGGGAAAGGAAAAAACCAATTGGATCTCCACCAAAGGCCAGCTCATGACTTTCACCTCCTTCCCCAGCTTCCTCATTCTCTCCCCAAAGCATTTGACCTCTAACCTAAGAGTGCAGTGCATGTGAGGAAACTGGACATTGCCTAGAATCCTATGTTTTTCCTGACTGTTTCTCCAAGTTTCACTCCTGAGAATTTCATAAGATAATCTGGGCATGCCCAGAAAAGTTTCAACAGATCCAGTCCAGACGCACAGCAACAGTCAGGGACAGAGTGGGGACGGCAGCGGCCACGCAGAGCTGGAGCTCTGTGGGGATTATAATAGGATATACCCAAAACAAGATGGGAAACTGTTAGCACCAGGCTTCCTCACATGCAATGCAAAGTATATTGTCAGAAGAAGCCACTTATTCTTTTAAATGCATTGCAAGTTACCCGACTTGTGTCATGGCTCACGTCAGTTCAGGAGCTCAGAAGACTGGGCTCATCACATGTGTGCATCCACCCTTCTCACATACCGTTTGGAGATCTCTTTCCCCATTTTGAATTCTTGCTTCCAGTGGAGGTGACTTGAACCTGGCCAATATGGTCATTTCCTTGATCACAGATGGACCCAGCATGACATCACCCAATAAGAACAAGGAGGAAGCACAAGACTCCAGCTTCTGGGGAAAGTGAGTTCCATTCTGGAGAAGTTGGAAGCTGAGAGGATGCCAGAGCTCCATCTTGCTGACATCGTACCTAAGGTTAAAGTTGCTGATTGCTGGCCACTGGTCACTGGTGCTGGTCACTGGTCGCTGGTCATTGGTCGCTGGTCTCTGGCATCTGACAAAGGCCTGGAGTTTCAAGACAAACTGAGCATCATAGCGGGCAAGGCACAAGTGGCAAACAGTGCACAAAAGAGACTGGAGCTGGATTGGGAGGAGGGGTCTTGCCTTCTCCCTGTGCCTTTCGCTTTATGTCTCCTTTTTCCATTATCCATTCTATTCGGGTTGCATTTTCACTCAATAGCCCATGCAAGAGCAGAGTACTGTCTACATTAATTCACCACCCACCCTGTGTAAATGATTCAGGGTCACTGTCTCACTGCTAAGCTTCCTAAGCCTGAGAGGAAGCTGCTGCCATGTGACTTGCTGCAACCAATGGGCTGTGAGAAGATGAGACAGTGGCCCCAGACACTGTCAGAGGCATTGGCCAAAATGTAACCCTGCTTTCTACCTCCACCTTTGCTGTGAAAAGTGTCCCATACAAGAAATGACCTTTGTCTCCATTTCAGAATCAAGAGACATAAGGTGGGCACACAAGAGGGATAGAACTGCCATAGTGGTCACATGCAGGGCTCAGAGCATGCTTGGTTATTATGCTATTCCACCGAGTGGTTGTACTGGCTGGCTTCTGTCATATTCACCAATGATAGCTGCCAATGCAGAGTACACTGGCAGTGTGATTGGCCCTTGTTCCTCTTGGAGGGTCCACTGAGACCCTGATTGGCTGCTTAGAAAGCACAGGTGGGGGCCAGAAAGATGGATCCATGTGTAAAGATGCTATCACCAACCCTGTGACCTGATTTCAACCCCTGGAATCCACGTGTTGGAAAGAGAAAACATACTCCCATGGGCTGTCCTCTGACCTTCATATGTGGTCTATGCCCTGCCCCCCACACACAGTCACACACATAGAGCAAATCATACGTAATGAAAGGGCTGGAGAGACGGTTCATCAGTTCAGAAAGCAGACTGCTCTTCACGTGATCTGAGTCCAGTCTCCATACCCATGCGAGGCGAGTCACAACCCCCTATCGCTCTACTTCCAGAGGATCCGCCAACACCGCACTCATAGGTACGTGCCCACACACCAATACATACACACATAGTTTGAAAGCAAAATAAGTGCTTTAAGTCATTTTAATGTAATAAAAAAATTAGATGGAAAGCAAGGAGCCCCAGTCTCCCTGTTGGATGCCTCTTCTTGGCAGAAGTAACCCTCAGAGCTAACTTCGTTGGCTGCTTTTACAGTCCACCCTTTCCAGAAACAGGTCATAAAAAATTCATAGTTGAAACTTGTCAAACATTTTCCCTCAGTCTTTCCAACTCAATGGTTTTTTTTTTTTTTTTTTAATCACATGACAGAAAGCCCTGCTGCTGTTCTCAGATGTCCACTTGACTCAAAAGGATGCTACAGACAGGCTTCTGGGAGATACCTGCTTTGTGAGAAAGAAAAGAGAGGCTCTGAAATGGGAGGACCCTGGCACTAAAGCTTTCAGGTAAGATGGGCAAAAGAAGCCTCTTGCTTGTTATAGCTCTTGGGATAATGACGCATCTTTGAAGAGCTGTCATGTTCGCCAGATCCAGGCAGCCACATGGAATGGAATTTGGTTCGCTGGCACAAAGACACCTCATGAGAAAAGCAGGAAAATAAATTGTCCTAAAATGAGACTGAATAGCCCACAGAACTCCAGGAAGGCTGGTGGGTCATCTCTTAGAGATCTTCCCACCTGGAGGGCCTTGTGAGTAGCATCTCTCACTTGCTGGAGCCTGGAGGCACGACACATGTCTTTATGCAAAGTATCAGCTTGCAGGCCAGACCGTGTAGGCAGTTCCTCAGAGATTTCTCATCCCACATTTTGTTCTGACAGACAAAGAAAGTAAGGATGAGGTTTGTCTTTGCTCAGAAATCAAATTATCATCAAACTGAGCCAGGTACCTCAGGGATTTCCCCAACATGGTGACTTACTTCTGTTTCCTTGTAAAAGTGTCAGAGAGCTTTATTTCCCCCTAAAACCAACATCCCACTTATGTTCTTACTGGGGCAATAGGGTTGGACCCATGTACAGCCCACTAGATGGGGTCCACCATCATGAGAGCAGATGAAGTCTGTAACTTTAATTTTTCAAAGTCTACTTTTAATGTTGGTTCTTAAATGCTTTAACCTCCCTTCTAGCCCACCACCCACCAGAAGTAGTGGAAAAGAAAGGATATGGGGGAAGTGGATCTGTTTAGAAAGGTTCTTTGGAACAAATCCCATCTTGCCAGGAAATCAGCAGTGCAGTTCACAGATCAGCAGTGGCAGCTCCGTCTACTCACAAACACTTCATGGATACACCAGTAGTCCAGTTTAGTACTGTCGAGGCAGCAAACATGAATGAGCAGCTATTCCTAGCAGGAATAGCTCGGCCTCAGGTGAATCAGCACAAATCAGCAGGAGGGACCAGGAGGGATGCCAGAAGAAATTCTCAGCTGTGCCTCTCTAGTGGAAGTGAAGATCGATCGATCGGCAAAGACTCGAAACCAACAAGGTTAGCACGGCTAGCTCTATAAGCAAGCCTAGCTCAGCCTCTGTCCCTGCCCACGGAGTCCTTTTCAGGACTCTTCAAACATCACACGTCCTCCGCAGATCTTGCCTCACCACATCACCACATGTCTTGCCTCAGCACGTGCTTCTGTCTCAGTTGACATCACTCTGCCAGTCTGCCCGAGCCCTCAGAAGCAGCAAAAAGCTGCCAACACACCACTAGAAGTTTTTTGGTGTGTTTCTCTCTATGGAGTCCCGACAAATGGAGCTCAACTACACAATGTAAGGCTGACCGATACATGCGTGTCATTAGCAAAGAATCCTTCATCACGTGTCCTTTCACGTGCTTGCTTTAACAGAACATCCTCTCTCTTGTGTCTGCTTCGGCAAAACATTCCTTCGTGAGTTTTCCTTAGCCTCTCACCTGTGTCCACTTCAGGAAAACGCTCCTTTACATGTTTGCCCCAGCAAAACACCATCCGACAGAACTGACTTTCCAAAGAACCCTTAAGTTTCCACTTCAGAAGTCTATACCACGACCCTTTTGTTATAAGTGCTTGCCATGTTTAAAATTGCTCCCATGGAAACCCAGGCCCTTAAATTAGCTTCTTGGCACCCTCTTCCCTAAGAGGAACACCCATTTCCAAACCACCAGTATGATGTGTTGGTCCTCGCCTTGCAGAATACACAAGTGTAGGCGGCACAGAGAACCCACTGACAAGTGATAGGAGAATCTGAATGTTAGAACACAGGGCGGTTTCTCCAAGATAAAGAATGCAATGCCTGTTTTGTTCCCAGAAGGCTGCAGGTGGACAGGTATTCTAGCCTGGTAATATTTGAGCTATCTGTATGGTTGGGAAGCCACGCCAGCCTCTCCCCAAACCCTTTGTATAAGCTATTTTTTCGAAGTCAATCTACAGAACCCATCTTTTTGAAAGGTGTCACGTGTACTTTACAAAGAGTTTCAATGTCGCCGCATCTGATCTTTATTTAACTTACTTTGTTTCTCAAGAAGATTCATGCTTTATTGTGCACACAGGATTGAGTTAATTATCACCAGGAAAGTTTTTGTCAAGTTGTGCTGTGCCTAAAATACACTACTTGGAGTCATATTACAGATTAAACCAATACCTGCTACTTAGTTGTGTTGAACCAAACTGCCTTCTTGCCTCCTACAGAACATGACTGGCTGACACTGGAGGTCAGAGACGGACACACATGAGCCCCACAGAAACCTAGTGACAAGGATGTGAAATGGGAGGCCACCAGGATTCCTGTGTGGCAGCTCCTGAGGTAGCTCCCCAGGTAACTAGAAGGTAATTAGAAAGTATAAAGCTTTGACCCTGGGGAGAGAGCCTATCAAACCAGGTATATAGCATGGTAATGCAGCCAGTGTGGAAGGGATGAGGAGTTTACAGAAAAGGAACGGAGAGAAGAATTGTTGGGCTCAAGCAGTGGTGGAATGTATTCATGTTGCAGGCACAGATTCGAGTCTGGAGGGCTCGTTTCCAGGTCCTGTGCTTCTTACAAGGACTTGGGCAGGGATGCATGGATAGTAACAGGAAAGAAGATAGTTTGTCAAAGAAGCTGTGATGGCTAACTTTCATGTCAGCTTGACAGAGTAAGGTGACTTCATTCTGAGAAAAGCCATAGTTGAGGTTATAGAGAAATAGTCTGTCCAGATTGTCAGCCGGTCATATGAGCAAGAGCTCTGAGTAAGAAGTAGTTAGCTAACACTAGGTCATAGATTTATTTTTCCTCCTGGGCATGTCCCTTCCTATAATGCATCTCATTTTAATCGTATGTGCACCAATATTTGCATAGGTATAAGGTAGCAAATAGGGGTTCTCCCTAAAAGCGCTCTTGAGAATATAGTTTTACCTCACAAAGCACACACCCAAAAAACGAGTTCAGACTGGATAAGGCATTCCTATTCTTACCCAGACACATTGGGAATATCTTTGCATAGAAACTGCCTAAACTTGATTGTTACTAGGGGTGGAAAAATTAACACTATTACCTATAAATGGGAATATGACTAGCCATACAGGATCAAGGGGTGCTGGGTGCATTGTTTGGGTAAGCATGTGTGTGTGTGTATGTGTGTGTGTGTGTGTGTGTGTGTGTGTGTGTGTGTGTAGTATATGCTGCCAAGTACATTATTATTACAAGAGGTGATGTTTATGCATAATAAAATCAAATGAGTTCCCAGGATACTAAGCGCCTCCTAGGCTTGCTAGCCACAAGGTTGCCATATTCCATGTTCCATCACAGTAATAATTTAATTAATTTTTTCATAGTAACACAACAAAGAAAGTCATAAATCAAGACACTTTCTAGGGCCAAGGAGATGGCTCGGTGGCTCAGTACATAAAAGCACTTGCTATGGAAGCCTGGGGACCTGACTTTCATCCTCAAGATCCACATGGAGGTGGAAAAGGAGAACCAACCCCATAAAGTTGTCCTCTGACCGCCACACACATGTTGTGGCATGCATATCCACATATATCATACACACAGCAATAATATGATAATACATTTTAGTGACAATTTTAAAAGTACATTTGTGGAAAGTACAGATAGGCAGTCACAGCAAAATGAGACCTCTTTTTAGGCCTCAGATGTTATCTGGCGCATCCTTATCTTTGGGGTTGGGAGGAGCTAGTGGTTTTCTAAGTTAACAATTCCAACGGTTTCACATAATAATCACAAGATGTAAAGCCAGACAAAAGATCCGGCAATGGGTGGCTATTAATAGGACTAAAGATGCCCTCAGATAATTTATATGAGACCCTGGCCCTGCAGCATTCTAATCTCTGAACAATAGCTTATGAGCCTTGAGGGATTAATGTACAATATAAGACATGGCTCCCTTTCAGGAGCTATAGTTTACACCATGTTGGGACACAGTATGTGAGTAAACTTCATTTGTGTTCCCAACCAGGGTCACTCATGTTTGAACACATCCTGGTCACAGCCACATCCAAAGACCCGTCACCACCTCCAGGTGATTCTCCACCCTGTCACACTGACAATTAACATTGCCCATTACAGGGGAGACCACTGGGATGCTTCCTCCCTCCTCTCCTGTGGTATTTCAATGCTGAAGAAAGTAATTGTGTTATTCTTTCTTAGAATTAGTGTGCTACCAGAGAACTTTGAGGTGAGGTCGTCATTGGAAGAAATGGAGGGGCTCATCTTCAGTGGCTTCCAAGCCTGCTAATGATTTGATTAGCTACCTAAGAATGATAATAATTAGTAATAATAATAATAAATAATAATAATAATAACAAAAATACAAAGAAAAACCACCACTTAACAAACAGCCCTTGTATGGGGAGAGCTTGACCCAGAAACCTGTGATGACCTACACAAACAATTACTGACTAATTCTCAACACTGCCTGGGGCTCACCTCACAGGACCAGTTGCAAGAAGAAATGATGTAAACTTTACTACCTAATAATACAGTGAGCTGCTCACATCCTATTTATTAAAAGGACCCCATTCCCTCTTAGGAGCATAGTACTTTATAAGAGACTACCCATTGTGCTTCTGTTCACAGGTCTACTCTTTATTAAGACTTTTACTTCAATTTTGGCCTGGTAAATACTTTTAAGCCATGTGTCTTGGGCTTATAGTGCTAGTTCCAACATATAAGTCAATTATCTCTCGTATTCTGTTGCCTCAACAGACAGCTAACCAACGGAAAGAAGAGTGGGTCTGGTCCAAGGCCGTCTGGAGATCTTCCTCACATTTATGTCCCTACTTCTTTCTCTGTGACTTCTCCTGGTCCCCTAAAGTGGGTCAGGTGCCTATGCAAATTAAAACCATGACCCTACGGAAATAGCTAAGACCCAAAGCAGACATCATCCAGTGCTGGTGAGAATAAGAAGAAAAGACCCTTGGGACAATGCCTGAAGAAATAAAATGTTACTGCCATGTTGGCACAGCTGAGCAGATTCTTATGGAGCTGCACAGTCCTGAAAATTTATGGGCATCTAAGATCAACTGGCGATGGACATTAATTGAAGGAACAAAATTTCTTCATGGTCTGGCCTTAGAAAATACAAGAAACTTTCCTTTCTCAAATCTCCACCTTCAGGAAGTTTAAGAATGCTGAAGGCCTTGATGGTATTCACAGGGGAACAAGGCTCAGGATAAGACACTGGGCAGAGACTCCCCTGGCAGGCTTTTTCTCCAGAGCCCTTCTTCAAAAGTCATCCAAGATCTGGAACTTCCACCTCTGAAGTCAGTATCTGCTTTGTCCTTTTGGACAAACCTTCTTGTCGACAATTACTTTTCTAAAATGTACTTCGATTTCTGCAATTGTACATCTTACTTTTCTATAAGCTAGGTCATATAAGCTGAAGAGAAACGGTGTTAGACACTTTTCTTAGAATTTGAAATGAAGGGTAGGATGGGCTAGGCAAAAGGTTAGCTGGGCATAGACTGGCACATGCCTGCAGTAAAGGACTAATAACCCCAAAACCACAGATGCATATTATCTACAGAAACAAAAACAGTCCAAGGATCCAGTGAGTTATGAATACATAAACCAAGCAATGTGTAGCCCTACAGAGGATCACAACCAGACACTAAGGTAGCAGGTCGCTGATCCGGACAGAGTTGGAAGCATAGATGGACTCAAACTCGTGCTAAAGAAGGCCAACTCACAAGACGGTGCTCATGTAATCCCAGTGCTACAAAAATTGTACTAACTTTTCTCTGTGGAGATAAAACCAACAGCAAATGTCAGAGTTTGCCTAGATCACAAAAGGTAGCAGGTTTTGGTTGTAAATGGAAACCAGGAAATGTATGAGCTAGGGAAAGGTTAGGGGTTTGTGTTGATGGCTGTCTGCCTGCATAAATGTCATTGAGTGTAGCTGTACAATTGGGTGGGTTTTATCCCATTGTCAGCAGCAGTGGAAACAGAGGCACAGCTCCACGCTCCTCCATTCTCCAAAAGCTACCTGGGAAGCCGCTTCCATCTTTCAGGAACCTTGGCTTCAGTTACAGTTCGATCATTGGCTTCACCATACAGAAGTGTTTCAGGACGAGCCACTATGAAGTGAGTTGAGAGCTCATTAAAAGACATTTTGTTTTTTGAGGGTTTTGGGGTTTTTTTTTTTTTTTTTTTTGGTTTTTTTTTTTTTTTGTTTTTTTTTTTTTGGTTTTTCGAGACAGGGTTTCTCTGTGTAGCCCTGGCTGTCTTGGAACTCCCTCTGTAGACCAGGCTGGCCTCAAACTCAGAAATCCACCTGCCCCTGCCTCCCAAGTGCTGGGATTAAAGGCATGCGCCACCACTGCCCGGCTAAAAGACTTTAGATTTTAAGCACAAGACTTAAGAGAAGAAGAGGTATTTGAGAAGAATGTAAGACATACCTGCAGCGTGGGCATGGGCTTCTGACAGAGGTCAGACCTACAATCGGTAGACAGGCATTACTAGTTCCAGGATGGTTCCTGAGAGTCGTCTGGAAGGAAGACACCTAACACAGTGGGCAGGACTTCACTGTAAACAAGCTGACAGTCTTGTCTGTAGGATTCTCAGAGAATAACCAGGAAAGGACCTGGCCATCCTGGAGGTGTTTCCTCTGTTTGTAGCTATCGTAACACAGAATATCAGGATTTCAATGCAAAAGAAACATTATATCTGTGGGCAATGTTCATAGCCAATGTTGCCTGTGCTGGCATTCATGACTTCTGGCTTGAAAGATGCTTCAACAGATTCCAGGATACGAGACTTTTCTTTCTTATGTTCTCAATCTCTATTCTGCCTCAGTTTAATGACAAAAATCTGCACCGTTTTAAGGAGTATTATTTTGATTTGCTATACAATGTTCCACTCTGCAGACATACCCCATCCTCTAAGCACCTACAGAATGAAGTTATTTCTAAATCTTCATAAGTTTAATTGCTTCAACTACATAAACCTATGCATACTGTGTATTAATGATTTCCTTGGGGGTCAATACTCCAAAATAAAACTTAAAACAAATAAGATGTCTTCTGCCCTAGCTTTTGATATTGAAGTCCTGGCAGTCAAAACGGAACAAGACAGCAATGGACATCCCATCCTGGAAACCAGGAGCCCAGAAACACACTAAGACAAGAGACCAGTCACACCCTGTCACCTTGTGAAGATTATAAAGAATAAAGTATAATCAGTAAAATTTGTAGCAGTAAAGGGTGAACATCAAGAGATCCTTGGGTTTTCTGTATAAACTATATGTCAGGGTCACAAAAGTCTGACAACTGGGGCATACAAATGCCTATGGGGTCCTACCTGCTGTGAAGAAGACAAAATATGGCAGCTTTGGATACTCTCCCAGACTGCTTTCATGGTAGTCTAGAGGAAGAACCTTCAGAATCTCTAGGTGTAGAAAACCAGGTTCACAGCACAGCCTTCAAAAGGAGGCTGGGAGGTGGGCAACCAGACCTGCCCTGCCATGCCAGGATGAGATGGTCTTCTCTAGGGCGCACCTCCATCTGCTGCCAGATGGAGTGAGCAAGTACACATGTCCCTAAGGTTTAAATGGGGGAGCACCCTCATAGAAGCAGGGGAAGGAGGGATGGGATAGGGGGTTTGCAGAGGAGAAACCAGGGAAGGGGTAACATTTGAAATATAAATAAATAAAATATCCAATTTTTTTTTAAAAAAAAAAGTAAAATTTGCAAGACTTTTTGGAATAAAATCAATGGCCTTGTTATAAACACATATTTTATAATTTTAGTGAGTACATTTTATAATAAAACTCAGGTTAACTTTGAAATAAAAAAAATCATAAAGAACATTTTCAACCCTTTTTAAAAGCTAGGAAATATGATGCATAAAAATATAAAGTTAATATGGAAAATACACCTATGTTATATAATAAAATAGAAGTAATAATTTAATTTTTCCCTGTTACAAGAGGAAAATGTAACAGAAAATTATAAAATTGACATGGGCTGAAAATTGAGATTCACAATGGAAATAGCAATGCTGCGAATATGTTAAATTAGGTCAGTAACGGATTACTTGCTTACATATGCATAATATGTCCCAGTGTATCAATAAAAAAATGGAAGAAATAAAAAAAAGGACTACGCTTTCTTGACTTTTAAATAACAATGCTTCAATTGCTTACAACCACTTCCCTCTGTGCCTGTACTATAAATTCACATCTCATCTCAGGAATCGGTTTCCACAACCCTCCTCTGCAGAGTAGGAGACTGGATTCCCCCCACTAGTTCTTTTGCTGGCTTCCAGCCCAGGGAGTTTCATCTGTTGTTGGCAAGTTGTGAAAATCAACGAGCCCAAAAGAAGCCCTTCAGTTGGCACCCATGCAATGGAGGGAAGCTGATGGCTGGGCCCATCCTGTGTGGGGGTGAATGCAGCAGCCCTTGTAGCAGGACTAGTTCAGGTGTCCCCAGGGTTCGCAGAGTGGGCTTTGAAGGTTTCCTTTCTTGCTTAGGGTCTCCCTGTCACGTCGCCCGGGGCACCTGAAGGAGCCCTCCAGTCAGCTCAGTGGCGGACCAGGCGATTTCCCACAACTCCCACCCTGGACTAAGCACATGCCACTCTGTAACTCCTAAGCCAGGCAGAATTCAGGGTAGTCCTTCGCCCTCGTCCTGGCCACCCTGGAAGAGCGGGAGCGCCACCTACCGGACTCTCTTGCCCGAGACACCCCAGTCGCACGCTGGGACCCACCAAACTGACAGAACTCCTTTGTCCCATAGACCTTTGCAGGTGCATAGCAGGGTATAGTCAAACATGGGCATTTTGTCGTGTCTACCTAAAAATACAACTCTTTCTTCCAAGAGAATAAGAGCGAGTTTATTCTGGAATCAAGTATGAATGACTACTGGCCTGAGAACAAATTCAGGTTACCCCAAACGTTAAATTCAAAGTGGTAACCATTTACAAAGGTTTTTTTTTAGTTACAGAAGAATAAAAAGCCATAAATCAAGACACTTTTCAAATATATAGGTGGGAACATCAGATAGGCTGGTTTGGCAAGTAGGGACAAGGTACTGGGATTGGTGGAAGCCTGTAGTTGCTTAACACATTCTCAAATGATTTTCTTGATAGTCACAGACACGAAGGGCAGTGAGTGGCCATTAAAGGACTAACATAACCCCAGGCTGTTCAGCTCCAGACCTGCAGCATCTAGCTATGCTTTCAGTGACCACCTCCCTGTGAGAGAGCCCAACAGTCTACACAGGCAGAGAGACAGCGAAACTAAGAGGCCACAGAGAGGAAAGGAGCCATCCACTGAAGTCAGCTTGCTTGCGGTCTCCCGCCAGCTGAGAGGCCAGAATTCAGGCTATTATGTAGACTTGGCATTCTCTTTATAGAGATATTTAAAATAAGAATGTTATCGCACTATTGAACCTTCTCCTTTCCCATTTATGCCAAAAGACATGTCTTAGCTCTCCTTAATTAACTCTCCTTGAGAAACCCTTGTGATCTGTGTTTTTTCCTTGTGGAACGGCAGTCAATCCAGAGCACCTTAGGATTTGCCACCCTATGATCTCAGTGGTACACAGGGGGCACACACGTGCATGAGTGATGGCATCCTCTTTCTCTTTGTACACACATTGACACATGTTCCTTTTCTTCCTCTCATACACATACAAATCGTTAGCAATTCTTTGAGATAATGTTCAGAATCCAACAAAATTACACACACACACACACACACACACACACACATATGTACTAGAGAATATGATGTGTTTATAAAAAGATAAAGAGATATAAGTTCTATGGGGGTGTGGGGGAAGGGTGTGCCTCAGGAGGCCCATGCTGAGGCATCCCTTCACCCTGAGGGACCAGTCACACACAAAGGTATAGTATAGAATAGAGTTTATTCAGGGCATGGGGAGGGGAGCTAAGAGGGTAGTAGAGGCAGAGAAAGGCAGAGAGGGGGAGAGAGTAGAGAAGTAGAAAGGCCAACCATGACCACGGGGGGGGGGGGGGGGGGAAATGGGGAGAGATAAGAGATAAGAGATATAAGAGAGAGAAGCAGGAGATAAGAGAGAGAGGAGGGGCAAGCAGCCCCTTTTATAGTGGGCCAGACCTACCTGGCTGTTGCCAGGCAACTGTGGGGCGGAGCACACCTGGCTGTTACCAGGTAACTGTGGGGTGGAATTTAGACAGGATGCTAACAGAACACACTTGTGTTCTTTAGTGAGAAGCCCCACCCACATTTGACACATTTGAGTGAGTGCTATCTTTTTCCTAAGCCCCCCTTTTCTCAACACACACACCTTTAATATTCAGGCATAAATCTGTGTTAACCTCTCGTTTTACTAAGCCCCGCCTCTGCTTGACACAGACTTGTCCTGATTTCTTTTCTGTAGTAAGTCAGGAGTTGGACCTTGAGCTAAGTAGAGGTCTCTGAAAAGAACTTGCTGCAGGCAGTGCTTGGAGTTACACCCTCATCCACACCCCACCACCTCTGATGACCCCACTAGCTCAAGTCTGCCTTGCAGGGGACCTGTCCTCAGTAAAGTGTGATTTGTTGTTGTAAAGACTGTTGACTATTTACCTTTCCTCAGAGAAGGAGGGGCCAAGCCTGATTGTAAAAGATCATAGCAGCTCAGCCTGTTAACTATTTACCTTTCCTCACAGAAGAACGGAGCAGGGAGGTCATGGGATCCTTACGTGAGTATCCAGCCATGCCTCCCAACCAGCTGTGTGCAGTTCTGCCCCAATCCCACATGAATTTCAGGACGAGTTAGAGGAAACAGGTGGGGAAGGATGAGGGGAGGAGCTCCATCTCTGTAGCCACAGGGAAACCATCATTCTCACTGGGTGGAGACCATCTGATGTGTCTGCTTTAAGGTTCTCTACATTTCTGTTCATTGCTCTGCGGGAAAGCCTAATAAAGTCATAGCGGATTCTGTGGAGTGACCTTTGGTAGATTCATACCTCGGTTTGTCACTGGGATCTTAGGTGGAGGCATAGGTACTGTTTTTATCTCCTAAGGAAGGAATTCCATCATCCGTGGTGACGCTTATGCTGAAAGTACAGTGAGCATGTGGGGACCAACAAAATCAGGGTCCAGCTTAAATCAGCCTCCCTCCCTCCCTCCCGCTCTCGCTCTCGCTCACTCCCGCGCTCGCTCGCTCTGTGTGTGTGTGTGTGTCTCCCTCTGTTTCTTTGTCTTTATGTCTCTGTCTCTCCCTCTGTCCAATTCTATCTTTCCCTCTGTGTGTGTGTGTGTGTGTGTGTGTGTGTGTGTGTGTGTGTGTGTGTGTGTTTTGTTGGTCTCTCTGTCTCTCCCTCTGTCCATCTCTCTGTGTCTCTCCGTTTTTCTCTCTGTCTCTGTGTGTGTGTATGTGTGCAGTTCTCCCTCCCTCTATCCCTCCCTCCCTCTATCCCTCCCTCTCTCCCTCCCTCCCTCCTTCTCTCCCTCCCTCCCTACTGCATGAGCACACTGAGCACATGAACCCCACGTTCAGCTCCACAGGCACATCAAGGCACGTGACCTCCTCCTCCTGAATCTGTAACTACTACTTTGTTATGTGATGGGACTTGTCGTGCTGTGTGCTGTGTCTCATCTGGATGGCCTTGGCCATCTTGATAGGTGTAAATTTGCCACCCCATCACTAAGAGCCACAAGGGTGTCTGCTGGAGCAACACTGGCTCACAGCCCAACACTGAGGTAAAAGTCATCCCATGAAAGATGGAGGAACTGTGAACATCAGAGACAAAATTCTTAAAGTTCATCTGAATAGGGCTGGATATCAGGAAGACCTCAAGACCAAACTAGAAGAAATCACAGCTCAGCAGCATCCTCACAGCCCCTGCTGTGAGCACAGGCTTCCATGTGCATGGATGGAAGAGGAGCTGCTGCCCAGATGCTCTGCCCTCAGCCCACAAATCCCTCTGGATGGAAGTACAAGAGATCCCAAATAAGTGCAAAAGACCTTATAATCCTTCCATGTTCTTGCCCCAGTAAATGGCTCGCTCATGTGCGCTCTCTCTCTCTCTCTCTCTCTCTCTCTGTGTGTGTGTGTGTGTGCTCTCTGTGTGTGTGTGTGTGTGTGTGTGTGTGTGTGTGTGTGTGTGTGTGTGTAACTTGCCCTCTTGGCCTCACCCTGTGCCCAGTATCTGAGCCTCTGCAGCTTCCCTGAGAAGACCCCGTGAACATGCTGGATTGGAGGATGTTTTCCAGGGTTGTTTCAAGGTGGGCACCTGAGCGGTGCTGAGAATCGCTACTATCTTGGAGGCCTCACACTCCACGGGGGGGCTGCTTTCCTCCCAAAGCCCTCTCTAGCTCACATGGTAGAGTACTTATCCGGCTTGTGGGAGGCCTCAGGTGCAGCCCCTCTGTCCTCGCCACTCCCACACACACACTGCATAAACCATAGACGTTTGAACTTTGCACAATCCCAGAACTTTAGAGGTGGAGGCAAGAGGATAGTCAGAAGTTCAAGGCCATCTTCAGCTATTTAGTGAGTTCAAAACCAACTGGGTTACAGGAGACCTTGCCTCAAAAAAGAATCTGTAACAAAAATAGAAATAAAAGAAACACTGTGTAGCAGTTTCCTCTAAGATAAACTTCCATCTTAGAGGGACGCTCATTAACACCCAGGAAGTTAAAAGGAAAGTGAAACAGTAAGACTTCTAAGGAAGGAGGGGAAACATTCCTTCAGGAAGCTCCTTAAGCTTGGAAGTTAGCAACCTACTGGCTTCAGGAAGTCCCTAAAACTGACCAGATTCCTTAGACCTCTCCCATCTCAAACATACATGCTAGGACTGCTGAAATATCCTTGGAGAAACTGAGCTACCTGGAAGAAGGAGAAGCCAGCTAAGCCACATGAAAGAAGAAAACAACTAAGCTACCTGGAAGAGATTCTCCAACCCACTGAGCTGCCTGCAAGTTGTGAAGTGAGCGGATGGGTCTCTGCAACCTCCTCTACCAGCAGAATGATGAGCTATGACATCACTGGCAAGAAGGCAGTTCGGGTCAGCACAACTAAGTAGCAGGCATTGGTTCAAACTTCAGGAGTCTGGCCCCAAGTGGTTTATTTCAGACATGTGTAAGTACAGCATGATTTAGTAAAAACTTTTCTGGTGATAATTAACTCAATCCTGTATGTACAATAAAACACGAATAAATCTCTTTGAGGAACAAAGTAAGCTAAATAAAGATCAGATTCAACTACATTGAAACTCTTCGTAAAGTACATGTGACACCTTCCATAAAGATAGGTTCTATAGATTAAGAACCTATCATTGGGGAAGAGTCCAGTTTGGTCTCAGCCACACAGGGAGCACAGAGGTCACCAAGCTGGTCACCACGTCCACTTCCAGCCTTCTTGGTGGATAACAGATTCTTTCTCTCTCTCTCTCTCTCTCTCTCCCTCCCTCCCTCCCTCCCTCCCTCCCTCCCTCCCTCCCTTCCTTCCTTCCTTCCTTCTTTCCTTTGAAGGAACTCTGTGTTTTTATCATCCCAGGTTGCTAATGCCTATCTGTGAACATGTGAGAGCCAGGTTTCCATCTTTCCATCTGCTGGGGTGGGGTTTTACAGCTGTCTTTGAGCCATTTCCATTTCTGTAGTAACTCCTCATCCTTATTCCTGTAAATAACTCCAAGAAGACTTATTTTGGCTCATCAAGTTGGATTTTGTTGGCACCCCCAATTTGGTGTGCTATCGATTACCTATCTGGGGTGAGTAGACGTTTGGTCATGTTTACTCAAGAATAGAGTCCTTCAAGACACCAGTGCAATAGTAATGAGGTGTTGGGGCAGGGACATGGGGAAGATGGAGAGAAGAGCAGGAAGAGCAGATGCTATGGTAGTTAAAGGGATCAAAAGGACAGCTGGGGACAAAGGGATGGGAGTTGTCCTGTTGTGGGGAAGCAGGTGGACTAGACTTGGGAGGGACCACAGTCATGTATGTGGACACGAAGCACTGGAGCAAGCCTGTGACAAGTCTGCGGAGGGATGTCACTCCTCAGAGCTCTGAGAACCCGTGTGGCTACCACAAGCACTCGGAAAAGGCATTTCTGGCAAGCACTGACTCCTGGCCACACAAGGTAACTGAAAACAATGTGAGAGACTGGATCTCGGCCTCATTTCGTGTCTGCCTCCTTCACTTTGGGTCAGTGTCAGTCACACAAAGAGTATCTGTCCACATAACTTCAGTCATCTCTTTTCAAGGCTGGAGGCACGGAAGAAAGTGAACAGGCATGAACAAGGTGAAGGCAGAAATAAACCTACCATCACTGTGGGTTCCAGGAGCAGACCAGACCCCTCAGCCCTCACCCCACTGAGGACAATTTCCCATGTGGATGAAGCTACACTCAGATGGAAATGATCACCTTGAGGGATGCAGAGCTGTCCCCAAAAGCATGGCTGGCTGACAGACTTCTCCAGCAGCTGAGCTGATCTCACCCAGACTGCAACAGCCCAGGCTGCTTAGTTACACGGTTCTGCCTTCATTAAAACCCAGGACTCATATCTGGAGTATGAACTGGGGTGATTGGACCCCTTTATCTACTCCTCCCAATGTAGCCACATTGATTAAGTCTTCTTTCTCTGGTTTTCAGTATTGTCTACCATTTTCTTCCATTCGCATATGGAACCATGGCTGAGTCTAGCCTATTGGGGCTGCCGGAGCTGAGGCTTTTTCCTACCACTTTGGTTGCATGGCTCCCCACTGAGTCGAGTCTAGGAATAAGCCTTGGACCAAATCACCCCACTCAGGGGGATTTACATTTTGTTGCTGTTCTATTGCTTTGAAGGTGAGGGAGGGGCTTTCTTTGGGAAACAGCTGGATAGGAAGAGTGGTCAGGAGGTTTCTCCAAAGAGGGCAGCAGCGAAAGCGAGAGCCAGCAGCCCTAGGGCGCAGCACACAGGGTCCCCAGCTCTACTGATAATGACCTCTCTGGGCTCCCCTCAGTTTCTCAGCTCCACATCGAGGCTCTTCCTGCTAATGTTCACCTCAGCAGGTGCTGGGTCGTTTTGAAGACGACAGGATGAAGGTTACCACAGAGAAACACATGGTAAAGGTTCTCTGTTGATGTAACTGAGTCCAGTTCTGTGCTTCCTGATTCCTATCTTCATGGTGGATTTCTTTCATCGAAGGCAGAGCTGTAAAGCCACCCCCCAAGCCTTTGGAAACTGGCTAGCCCACTAAGGTCCTGCTCCCAGTGCACACTGTCTCTCGTAGCTTTGCCTGTCTCAAATTCTTCTGTCTCGAAGCTCTCCCTTTTGCTTGTGCCTGACACTTGGCTGCTGCGGCTGCTAGGTGACACTTGTGTGTTGAAGTTCCCAGCACAATGGGACACCTGTCATAAGGATTTCACAAGGCTGATTGATCAGACTGAACGGAACTGTTATGCCTGTGTGGAGAGTTGAGGTGTTACAGACCCATAGTCAAAGCCATCTAGGGCCGCACCCTTAATTGTCATTCTCTAGCCATCTCTCTGTCTGATCCAAAACCTTACAGCTAGCAGGGAAAGCCTCCGGGACGCATTCGCTTAGCAGACTGCTGACTTTCATCAATACAAAGGCCGAGAATGTCTTCAGAGAGACCTGCATTAGAGATCTCCCTGCTCTGCTGCTCTGCCATCCCCACCTGTGATTTTTAAAAACACCTTGAATAATAACTTCTTTTGATATGAGACTATAACAGCTCATAGGGCAGTTTCTAGGTTGGAGCATAGTATCAGAAGCAACCTGGATCCATGTTCCCAGCCAAGGGTCACTCATGTTCGGCTTGGGATAAATGGTCTCCTTTCCTTCCAAGGACAGAGATGTGTTTTGCATGGACACACCATACACAATAAAGGCTGGAGAACTGCTTTCAAGGACCCATCCATCCACACATTTCTTCTTGTTTCTTAAGTCAACACCAACTGGAAACGTATCCGTGGATAAAATTTGTTTTCAACTGAGTTAAAAGCATAGGTCTTGTACTGGCTGGTTTTGTGTGTCAGCTTGACACAAGCCCAGAGTTATCACAGAGAAAGGAGTTTCAGTTGAGAAAATGCCTCCATGAGATCCAGCTGTAAGACATTTTCTCAATTAGTGATCAAGGGGGGAGGGCCCCTTGTGGGTGGTACCATCTGTGGGCTGGTAGTCTTGGGTTCTATAAGAAAGCAGGCTGAGCAAGCCAGGGGAAGCAAGCAAGCAAGCAAGCCAGTAAGGAACATCCCTCCATGGCCTCTGCTTCAGCACCTGCTTTCTGACCTGCTTCAGTTCCAGTCCTGACTTCCTTGGGTGATGAACAGCAGCATGGAAGTATAAGCTGAATAAACCCTTTCCTCCCCAACTTGCTTCTTGGTCATGATGTTTGTGCAGGAATAAGAAACCCTGACTAAGACAGGTCCCCAAAATGGCCTGCTCATAATTCCTCCTAGGCAGTCAGCCGGGAGAGGAACTTCAACAGCTGTCACCATTCCCGAGGTCTCTGGAGCTCATCTTTGGTGTTGAAGGTCTCCTCCACAGTGGCTGTATATGTAAGTCGGGTAACATAGCAACCATTCTACACAAGGGTAAGCTGCTAGAGCATGTTCACATGTAATAAGCAAAGAAGAATATCACTTCCTCTCCTTCCTTGGCAACCTCCATAGTACCTGCTTCAGCTCCTAGGGGACATCTGGGTACCACGAAAACACAAGGACAGTGATTTGTGTGCTGAAGGACAGAGTCACCTCATCCTCCAGGGGACTGTCTCCCTCCAAGCCATCCTCGCTAGCTCACACTTGCTGCCTCTGTTCTGGGGAAATTCCCCTACAGAAGATACGTGACTACTTGTGACACTATTTATGAGACCGATCTCAAGTTTTCCAAAGTCTGAATGTTGAATTTTTGCAATGACTGCCAGAGTTGGGGTGACAATACCACTTGTTGGAAACGTTCCCCTCACTCGTTTGATTGTCTTCCTGGCTTCCACATGACCAATCAGGTTTCATCTGTGACTAATGAGAAGGGCGGGCCCTGGTGCTGTCAATAGTAGGCGCTCTAAGTCCAGGGTCTGCCATGGAGTTCAGGTCCAACCCTGACCATAAGCAACAGGGCTTCAGCTATGCTTTTATCCTCTAAGGAAGTGGTTCTTAACCTTCCTAATGCTGTGACCCTTTAATACAGTTCTTCATGTCATGGTGACCCCCAACCAGAAAATTATTTTCCTTACTACTTCATAATTATAAATTTGCTACTGTTATGAGTTGTAATTTAAATATCTGATATACAACACCTGTGAAAAGGGTCGTGACCATCAGGTTGAGAGCCAGTGTTCTAAGGGCACTAATATTTGCCACAGACCCTCTCTTATACGCTGGCAACAACTTAACTGAAGTAAGATTATAAAGACACTCTGCTGTAGGAAGCTATGCAATCCACTAGGGGGCAGGACCACCTCACCGAATTCTCAACAACTGGCTGGCTCCACACAGCACAAGACTGGGGGCAGAGGGAGGAGGGCACACTGGTGATGGAGGTTTTGCCTAAATCTTAGTATTAGAATGGAAGGCAGCCTGCACTTTGGGGAAAACCCAGGAAGGGCGTGTGCACAAAGAGGCAGGGACTGAGTTCCTGCAGTGTCCTCTGCTGCTTTGCTGGGTGTCCCGAGACAGAAAGTAGGGAGGGAAGGCAGGGTGGAGAAAGGGCAGTGTGAAACAACACATCCTTTGTGGTTTTCCTTTTCTGGTGGTCAAGGCACCACCCCTAAGCTTCATGGCCTGTGAATGGAGACTGAGTCATTGCTAAGATAGTCCGAGAAGCAAGCTACTCAGTGAGCACCACCACTATTCACGTCTTAGTAGCTGAGGCCGCTTCCCTGTTTTCAAACCGTTAAACTCAGGCTGGGCCACTGCACCTATAAAAAGTTAATCATAAGCCAGCTGTTACTGCAGGAGGTTAGAGATTTATCAGCTCAGAGCACAGAGGAAATTCTTGTTGACTTAGAATTTGAGGTCATATCCTTGCCCAGATGGAGGCAAAAACGTAGGTGTTGGTGCCCGGGCTACTGATTCCTGGTACTCTTCTCAGTGGGTGGCAGCTTGGGCACATAAACCAATCAACAGTAGTGATGCCCTGCACTTAGCAAACAGCAGGGACTGAGCTCATGTCTAATCTACTCAATGTAGAGTCAGAACCCAGGAGACCTGGCATGGTCCATGAAACTGGAGCTTCTGGTATTCTAGTATCTACCCTACAAAGACACATGAAATGCACGCAAAGATACATGAAGTGGTGGTAGATGTATCTAAGACTCTTTAAATGGGTGTCTAAGTGTTTACAGATAGGAGGTCCATCTCAGGCCCCATACACCACTGAGGGAGCACAGTGATTCCAGTATGTGGGGTGGGTAATGCAGGATTGGGGTGGTAGGCCTCAGTAGTGTCCAGCCCAGCCCGGGCCACATCCAGTCATTGTAGTACAGGCATTTAGAGCTATAAATTCCACTCTGGCCACTGCTTTAGCTCCACCCTGTGGATGCTAGCTTTATTTTCTACAGATCATCCGTTTCTATGTAAGACACCAGGCTTCCTTGCCCACTAACCCGGCCCCACCCAAACCCTGCTACTTAGAAGAGTGTTCTCTACCTTCCACATGTACGGAGACTTTTCTCATCGTGGCACTTTATTGATTTCACGTATAATTCATTTCTATACAAGAATGTGTATGGCATAGTCTGTGTGGCATACATTTGTTGAATTTTGTCCATCTGATCTACTTTGATGAGCATTCCATGAGGATTTGGAGAAATGGCCAACTTTACTCTTTCTGTGGGTTGTTCTACGTGTCAGTCAGAAGCTGCTGGTAGCTTCTGTTGTTCAGCATTTCTCCGTTCTTTCTGATTCAACTGTTTCTCTCACTGTCTTTGGGCAAGTATTTTATTGACTGGATGGCTAATAAAATAAGTGCCCTCCTGCACTGTGGTACCTGGCGACTCTGGCTAATGTTCATATAATGTACCCTTCTTACATCTTTGGATTTTCAACAATCCTGCCAGATTAACCTCCAGTGGTTACAGGCACTGACGGCTCTTCTAGAGCACCTGGCTTTGTCCTGTCTTTCTCAGCTTCATACAAACCGCTGCCGTTCAAGCTTGTGTGTACCCATACAAGATCCAGAATTCCCCAATGGCTCCTTCTAGAGGTTTTTCCTTTCTCTTTAGTTTTCAGAAGTTTTTATTTCTTCTCATGAATTTTTAAAAGAAAAGAAATTGTGCACATTCAAGGCATATGCGTGATGAGACACAGTGATCATTAGAAAGAAATGGACTAATATAGCCATCATCTCAGTGTGTGTGTGAAGACCAGCTTCAACCCACTCATTCTGTGAAAATCTGAATACTGAACCACCATCCACACACTGTACTCCAGGTCTCCATCCATCTGCTGGGATTTTAGAACCATAACTACCATTTCCCCCTCCTCCTCCCCCTCCCCCTCCTCCACATCCAATTGATGTCAATCTCTATATATTTCATCCATTCTGTACTCCTGTCTCTCTTTTAGATTCTACAAAGAAATGAAATCAGGAACATGTGTGTGTGTGTGTGTGTGTGTGTGTGTGTGTGTGTGTGTGTGTGTGTGTCTTATCTCCCTTAGCCTGAATTGTGGATTTTGGTTGATATTATTTACTTGGTTTCTTGTGTCTATAAATCTCTCTTCCCCCTCCCCAGATTTGGGGAGTGTGGGGCCGCCATCTCTTTAAATGCTATTTAGACCCTCTCTCTTCCTCTTCTCCTTCGGATGCCCTAGTGTATGTTGGAGCGCTTGTTCGTGTCTGCAGGTCCCCACGCTTAAAGCTTATTCTTTTTTCAGTCTTCATGAATTCTATTGGTGTGTAAGTAAATTCACCAATTCTGTCCTCTGTCACATCCACTTTGCTGTCAAACATTCCTAGGAAGTTTTTTGTTTTGCTTTGGGGTGTGTGTGTGTGTGTGTGTGTGTGTGTGTGTGTGTGTGTGTGTGTAGAACAAACTTCCATGTTACCCTCAGGACCACCATCTAACTCCTCGGAAACAGGGTCTCTTACTGGCCTGGGGCCCACCTAGTAGTCCAGACTGGCTAGCTAGCATTTCCCTGGTACTTTATCTCACTGCCCAGTGCTTACAGGCAGGTGCCACACACCCACCATTTTTACATGAAATCTGTAAATCAAACATAAGTGCTTGTGCTTACAGGACATAGCCTTCCTAACTGGCCATCACACCAGCCTCCTAGGAAGGTTTGACTTTAAACTTCCATCCGCATACTTCTAAGTTTGTAGCCTTTGTTTCTTCTAGGTGGATTTTAAATTTTTCCTTCAAGAGAATTTGTATTTGTTTGCTGAAGCATTTTTTTTTTGACTGCTACTTTGAAATCTAGCCTCTGATGCATCTTGATATTGGCATAATCTTTCTCAGCCATGTCTAGCATTTCTTAGTATGACAGGTAATCTTCCATTGTATTTCAGGCAGTTTGCCTATTACCCAGGAGCCTAGCGGATTCTGGGTCTTGAATCTTTTACTTCAGCAGAGAGTAGGACCCTTGCAATGCTCAGTGAGCAGGTGAAGGCCTGCTCTGTGGACTGTGGTTCCACTAACAGGTCAACCAGCTCAACTTTCCAGTGCTGCAGATCCTGCTGTTTGTCCTTGCCCTCCACCCCCAGGCTAGTTGAGGGACAGAGGGGAATCTGTAGGTGAGAGGGGGTGTTTCGGGGACAGGCATTGAGTAGTATTTGCTGCGGTGATTTCCCTTGCCTGTGGGGAAGGCCTGCTTCGCTGGTGAGGTTGAGCGCTCTCAGTGTGGGATCTTCTCTGAATCTCACAGTCACCTGGGAGTCTCTGGAATAGCATCTCACATCTTGGTCATTCTGGTGAGTGTCACTTTATTGAGTCCACACCTTGTCCAACTGCCTCTGAAACATGAGAATGTTGGTTCTACAAGCCCAGTCAACACCAAGGGTGCCTGACATCACATTCAGCAAATGATCTTTATGTCTATGCTACTCATGTTCACACTCTGTTGGGACCCTGTTAAGAGCCAGGCAGTGACTGACTTCAGGGATCCACTGGCAGCTTCCAGTTGAGACTGAACCTGCTATTATCTGCTCTCTGCTCGGAAACAAACACCTGCACTATTGTCAAACCCACCTTCCTGCAGTAGCCTTGAAGGCCAACAACACAGGAAATATGAGCCACAGAGCAACTGCTAGCTGTGTTTATTATCTGTCCATACTGGGCCAGATATAGTCTTTCCTTTCAGGTTTAGGCCTAGTAGGTTAGCAGATGGACCTTGGTCCTTACCCCTGACTCAGAAGGATGGGTTCAGCCCAAGGGAGCAAAAAGCCAGCAGATCCACAGTCAAAGGGGAGTGGAGGAAAGATGAGGGCTTTGTAGGACTGGGTTTTCTGGTTGCTCCAGGCTTAGAATGTTCAGACTGCAGGTAGACAGAGCTGGCAAGAGTCCTTTCTTAGTGCCATCACAGAGCTGAGCTACGAATGCAGGACATCAAAACCACTCCAGGGCTGTCATCATCTCCGCACGTAGATATTATTCTTTTTAAAAGATGCTATTTTTCAAAGATTTTATTTATGTGAGTACACCGCCACTGTCCTCAGACACACCAGAAGAGGGCATCAGAGCCACCAGGTGGTTGCTGAAAGTTGAACTCAGGAGCTCTAGAGTGTTGCTAACCACTGAGCCATCTCTCCAGCCCTAAAAGATGTTATGTTATTGCACTGTGTGAACATATCTATGGAGGTCAGAGGAAAATTGAGGAGTTGGCTCTCCTTTGGACCTCGAGTTCCAGGAACTGAGCCCAGGCCATTAGGCCTGTGCAGCAAAGGTTTTTGTCCTAAGCTACCACTGCTGTTACTTTTTCAAAAATATCTGGGTCTTGAGAGTGCCCCAGTTTGTGACTCAGGCTAGCCTGGAGTTCATTATGCAAGTCCACACCTGCCTTAAACTAACAACAAACTCCTGTAGTAACCTCCTGATTCCCAAGATTAGAGTTTCACTATTTACTGTTATTTTACTATTATTATTTTAATTTTACGTGCCTTGGTGGCTTGCCTACATGTATGTCTGTGTGAGGGTGTCAGATCCCCTAGAACTGGAATTAGAGACAATTGTGAGCTGCCATGTGGTGCTGGGAATTGAACTCAGGTCCTTTGGAAAAGCAGCCAGTGCTTATAACCACGGAGCCATCTCTCCAGCCCTACTGTTAATTCTTTGGCAAGGTCTTGCTGTGCACCACTGGCTGACCTGGAAAATGTATCAATCTTTCTTCCTCTGTCCCCCACGTGCTGGCATCCCAAGTGTGTGCCCCCATACCTGGCTTGGCAATCTAAAGATAATTTGAATATAATTTTTCTCAAAAGCAAAACATGTAAGTGGGTAGTTGAACACCATGACCCATAAAACAGACGTCAGAAAAACAAAAACCCCAACTCAAACCCTGGCAGTCAGACACAGCAGTACACATGTGCACACACACACACACACACATTGCACATACAGTTTGGGGTACAAAAGTGACTGGAGCAAGGTGGATGGATCAGTAGAGGGGAAAATACTTGTCACTTCAAATACTCAGAAGCCACTTAAAGCTGGTGTGGCGGTGTATGTCTGTAACCCCAGTGTTCCCACGGCCAAATGGGAGGTGGAGGGAGAAGAACCCCAGGAAGTCTCTAGAACAACTAGCCTAGCATATGTGTGAAACAATAAGAGACTATTTCAAACAAGGGCGTTGGAGTTAAGGACCAACAACCAAGGCTGTCATCTAACCTTTACACATGGCAGGTACACGTGCTCCCACACAAACACATGGGAGCTAATACATAGGGACATACACACACGCACAACAAAGACTTAAAAAATGCTTCATTAGACTTACCAAGGTCATAATTTTTATTATACTCTGAATAAGGCTGATATTTAAGGAGCAGAGGAAATGCCTATACAAAAGGTTTATAGAACACTCATTTACATACTGGATATATATTCTTTACAATATAGAATAGCGAAAACTGAGCTAATAGATAAGACAGATACGACGACATTACAACGTCTTTGACACTGAGGATAAATGCAGTGTGGCTTTTAACACAGGTACAGCCCAACACTGGAAACTATAAGACCGTTAATGAGAAGGTTAATGGGACTCTGGCTATCTATTGGAAGTGGTGGGACATCACTGAATTTACTCAAAGAATAATGTACTAACTTGTGCCCAGCCGATGGCCTTGTAGCAAAAGCCTGGGCAATACTCCTTCCCAGTGTTTCTGAGCACACAGTATAGTCTATGATACTGGTCTCACCTTGTTCTGTTCAATACACACGTCACACACAGAAGACAGAACCTTGTCCTACCAGCTGTTGTAGACAGTTGTAGAGCTTCCTTCCTGTGTTTCCTCAGAGCAAATCCCTTGGTGCCCTTGACTACTTTTATCTTGAGTACAGATCATACCTGGTCAGTCAGTTTGAAAGCACATTCACGTGGCTCCTTGGATGCATTCCATACCGAGCTCTGTGGCCTTCAAATCACTGGAGGGCTGGGCTTCAGCTCTGCCCAGCTGATTTCTAATCAGGCCCTCTGCCCCTCCAGTGGGAGGATAAGGGAGCGGGTCTGTGGTCTCTGGGCCACATCTGCATAGAAACTTATCGTAGGATGCAATACTTCTTAGACAGAGTACAAACTTCAGCTTCCACCCCGCCCAATCTGGAGTTTAGCTGCATAAGAGTAAATGAAATACTAGAAGCCTCTGTGGAAGACATGGGGCCTCTAGGGAATGGTGGCACATTCCCTCTAACAGGCACATTAGAGTGTCCACGAAGGAGGTCCTTAAAGACCAAGGCAAACATTTGGCACAGAAATGAGGCACTTGTTTTTGGTGCATCAATAGGAGCTAAAAAGTGGAATGGTCCACCTGTATACACGCAGACACACACACACACATGAGCTAAAAGTGGAATGCTCCACCTGTATACACACACACACACACACACACACACACACACACACACACACACACACCACTCACCCTGACAGAGTTGATTCCAATTCTACATGTAGTTACATCTCTGCCCCTTTTGAAACAGAATTCACCACAAAAATCCCAGCTTAACAACTGTACCCTGTCCTGGCTGTGAGATGTGGAAGCTGGGTCTGGATTTCAGAATGCAGAAAGCAGGAATTTCAGGCTGGGCTGGGGATGCTCAGGGCCTTCCTGGGGCATAACGTTCTGACCAAGGAGACCCTGGCTGTCTCCACAGAGCCCTGCTCCACCTCCACTCTGGGAAGTGCTGGGCTCACTGCCTTCTTAGGAATCTCTGAGCACTGATAGATGCAGGCAGGAAGCCTGCAGCCGTGGGGTACCCATCTTAGCATGAACCAGCACACCTGACTCAGTGACTAAGATGACTCATAAAATCAAACGTAGCCTGTGAGAACTAGAATTCTTCATCTTTCTCTTCATCCCTTTTCTCCCTCCCGACACACACAGAGTTCCCCTCGAAAGCTGTAGGTGCCGCAGGAGAATCATGGTAACAGCTTAGAAAGGCCACGTGCACTTTGGATGACGTAGACCTCTAGATGGCCCAGCCAGTCCTGCAGAAGAGGCTAAGGCTGATGCCCGTGTCTTCGTCTCTCATTTCTCCCGAACGTTCCCATCAGGAAAAGAAACCATCCGCATCTGGGCATCTGGGCAAGACAAGTCGCCGTGCCAGAGGGCAGGCTGCTTGGGGCAAATCCATCTGGCAGTACTACAGGTGAAGGAGTGCGTGGCGTCACCCTGAGACCACTGTTCTCCTTCCAGTTGAGGGGCCAGCTGTCTCTGGTGTGTGTACAAGGGGACGAGCCTCCTAGCAATCCCAGCTTAGTCAGCTGCAGCATTTAACATGGGTACAGTCTGGCAATGGCAAGCGGTTATAAATAATTTGGCATAAGTAAAATATATATTATATAAAATGGCATTTTTGATTCCATCTTCCATTTTCCTCTCAAGGTCCTCTAGGCTCTCCAAAGCCGGTGACCTGAGAGCAGAATCAGAGTCCTTTCCCCCAGCAGTGGGCTCTCTGACACCAGAGGCTTCTTCCACTGCCCTTCCCTTCACATCCCTCCCTCTGCCCCCCCCCCAACTTAGATTCCCCACCATGTTCCAACCTGCTCAAACCTTCACTAACCATGCATCCCCTCCTCAGTTTCATCACTGTCTGCAGTAGAAAGACAAGATGAGGGAGCCGCTGGGCGGAGCGTTTCTGCTGACAAGAGGGTGCCATGGCTACCCAGCTCGTCAAGGAAGGGTGCTGCTCATCCACACAGATGCTAATGAGCCTTGTCTTCTATACTCCCTCCGTGAACAGCCCTTGTCCTTGGGACCCTGGTGAGGCATGTCCCAGGCCAAGGTCCATCCACTCAAAATGCGCCTGACTATATGGGTGTGTCAGATGAGAAGCTTCTTTAAGGCCAATCTGTGGTGACATTGTTCTTGCTTTGAAGAGTTGCCAGATTCTCCTCCTCTGGAGTCTGGAATGTGAGGAGTGTCAATCTGGTTCAAATGGGGGCCCCACCTCACCCCACTGCCATGTTGAGGGCCCTCTGAGGCATCTGGCAGGTTTGGCTAGGAGGGGCTTAGATCTTCTTAGGGGAGCCGATCATGACCTTTGACACAAAGTTGACAATGGCACTGGCAGGCTGCTCAGGGTCATGCTCTGCAAACAGGTGGCATACGTTGTCTGTAGCACTGCCCTGTTTCCGGGCCACAAATCCAAAGACTCTGCAAGAGACACGTCTAGGTCAGAGGAGCCAGCACAGTGTGCAGCACCATGCATGCATGCAGGCTTTCTCTTCCTCACAGTAGCAACCTGGGAGCTGTATAGACTGCATCTGCAGGTTACGATGTGCCAAGCACTAGCTTACAAACCTGTCCACCACCTGGCCACTAGCCCTTGGGAACTAGCCCTAGGCAGAATGAGCACTGAGCCTAGAAGACTGCTACCCTACCTTCCAGAGGTCTAGGGGGTCTTCTAGGCACCTTCTATGGAGTTCTGAGCTCCTGCTGGCTATGCAAAGTCAAAGTCTCCCATGGAAGGACAGGCCTCCAGGAAGAACACTAGAAGCTCCCAGCCCAGCCCAGCCTAGACACCTCAAACAAGAAAGCTAATATGCCAAGGGCTCCTCCTCTCAGGCCTGTAAAACTATGATCACTTCCCGAAGTCGTGGCTGTCTGCTCCTACTGACCGGTTCTCCCGAGCAGGAAGAACCGGTTCTCCCGAGCAGGAAGAACTCTGAAATGGGCCTGCAGGGAAGGAGGTACATGATGAATATATGCGATCGGCAGTGTAGACCACGTAAAGGAGCCGATCTGATAGCCACAGACAGTGAAGCCTCTGCGGGTGGGGAGGGCGAGGATTAGGCTCCTCTGACCATCTTGATGGCAGTGCGGAGCAGGGGGAACGAGAATTGGCTGGCCAAAGGAACAAACAAGACTCCCTCAAGATTGGGAAATGTTGCCAATGGGCTTTACCCCTGCTCACACACACAGATCTGGGGTCCTCAGCAGCATAGGCTCCCTCTTAAATGGTTGAACTAAGAAATTTGTCTCAGTGTGTAAAAGACACTACAGATACAATATAGACAGGGCACCTCCAGCCCACTGCAATGGACAAGCCAACACCATCCAGGCCTGGGCTCTGAGATCAGAACACTTACTCTCTAATTTTCTACGTTCAGTTTAACTTAAACAAATGATCCCACTGACAATGGCTATTTCTTTTTGTTTGGTCTTATAAATAAGCCCTTCTTTGCAAATCTAGACCTGAGGTCAGCTGTGCACTGTGATTTTCAAATAGAGTAGAAACACTGGCAACTTACTTAGAAGAAGGGCCATCTTTGATCCACCTTGAGAATTGAAGAGAAGAATAATTTCATGTTAACTTTTTTTAAAATTAAAGGATAAAAGAGGCATACTTTTCAGTTAGAAGAATGAAAATTCTTACTTCCTGTCTTGTGGGTCCAAAGCACAGAAAAGCACACTGCTCACAGGGTAATGCCTCCGGAAGAAGAGCCTGTTGGGTAGGCAGAGAGAGAGAGGCTAGTTCTCTTCCTGGGAGTTTAGAGTGATGCATGGATGGGTGATGGACTGGGTAGGTTCCTCATTTCCCCAGTGGGATGTTTTGTGGAGAAGTAACCATTTGGTACCTTTACTTGTTATTGGGGAGAAGACCAGAGTATGTATTTGCCAACAATCAACAGCCGGAAGCTGGGCAGAAAGGTGCCTATAAGGCCAACAGAAGCACCACCAAGAGGACCCAGGAGCTCTGAGGAACTGGAGGGGCAAGTGGCAAGACACGGGAGGCAGTTCAGGACCACTGCACCTTTTGGCTCTCCCAAAGCTAAGCCCACATCAACAGCGCCTTGGAGGACATGTGACCACTATACTTTTTGAGTTACTAACTTCTGAGGTAGGTATTTTGGCATAGAAGAAACAAAACATAGAGAATTAAGGCGTTTACTCAGGGTTATCTGCTGCAAGTATGGGGAGAAGCTTTGCCCAGCAAAGCCATCCTCCTAGCTCGGCGGCTTCATCCTAAGACTCTGTCTTCAAGCCATTCGGCAACTTAGGACAATGAAGACAGTGTCTCACTATAAAAAACTGGCCCTAGGGACTGCAGGTATGGTGGACTTCAGGGAGGCTATGGTGCATAGAGGGCTCAGGATGGTCTGGGCTATGTCCCATGCATTTGCCACAAGGGCTTCTGATACCACACTATGCTACTTTGACCAAAACAAGCTGCCCACAAGTTATGGAAGTAATGATGCTAAAACAGAAGCCAGTAGATTCTGGTCCATCTCAGTGGTTCTAAAGCAATGGCTTAAAAGATTCTGCATCTTAAAAAAAAAAAAAAAAAAGAAAATCCTTAAAAGAAAATAGCTTTGAGGCTAGAGACCTGGCTTGTGGGTAGCAAGCATGAGGACCTGTGTTCAGATGAGAATTTGTAAGTCCAGTACTAGAGAGACTGGGGATTGCCTGCATTGGGCATATCCCAGCCAGTGTAGCAAAACCCTGAGCTCCAGGTTTACTAAGAGACCCATTCTCAAAGAACAGAATGAAAAATGACTGAGACAGCCAATGTTGACCTCAGGCCCTTCTACCCCACAACTCACCCCAAAACTTACTTTCTCTGATTGTCAGTCAGGGTGATGCCCTGGGCTGACACCTTGAAGTGTACCACTGTAGACACTGGAGGAGGTTCTTGAACCAAGGTCATGCTCAGGGCCTTCTGGACTGCCTGGTGACCAGTGAGGGACTCCATTTCCACAGAGTTTAAGTACCAAACATTGCAGGCTGCAAGACAATGGGGAGGAGGTAAGAAGCGTGTTAGCCAGGACGGTTGGGGACATACATGCTCTGACGCGTGGAGAAAGACCAACCAGAAGATTAAGGGATCAGGAACAACTTGGATGTGTGACCCAGGCTAAAAGCACTGGTAAGCACATGCTCCCTGCTCACCAGTATTAAAGATCCACTTGTTCCAGTGCCAAGGGAATGGCCTGTTGGTGACATAAGTGTTCTGTGCATCCAGGACCTTTCCTGCTCTCAGCAAGAGTAAAGACAATGGTCACCATTAACACAATCACCCAGAATGTGGTTTAGTATGGAGACTCTGAAATCCCTGAGAAATATCCATGGGGCGACTCCATTTGTACATACTGGTTTGTCTGAAGTGCTGGAAAGGCATGCAGAGGGGTTGTAGGGTGATGGTTTGTACTGTACTTAGTACCTCTTATAATACTTGTCCTAAAGAGCCCCAAAGAACAGTCTATTATTACCACCCCCAGTTTGCAGGCAAGGCTATCAGGTTCACAGGTAAGGAACATTCGTAGTGTCACGTATCCCCCGAGTTCAAGTCAAGGTGACTTTGCTAGAACAAACTCCATGGACAACTCGTGTTCAGAACTGCCTCACAGTCCCAGGATAGAGCACTCAGTGGAACTGTCAGCCTTGGTGGTTTACCCTCATGCCAGCTCCCACCTAAACTAGGGGTTTTCCTGTGCCTAACTGAGGCATATTTTATCAGGAGGAGCTGAAAAGCCTAGAAACAACTTCAGGGTGCTACTTCTTCAAAGATTCAAAGAGAAAATCTACCATAAGTATATGATCCAGCTAATCTACAGAGGAAGATGGTCATGCCCGTCTGCATCACAGCAGGAAAAAAATGAAAACAGATTATGTCCAAGAGTAAAGAAAGGGTTAAATTCATCCTCTCAATGTGAAGCAACCAGCAAATGGTAATCACGGAAATTATATACCAACATGGAAAAATGGTTAGCAGGTAATTGGAAAAGCAGAATAAACCATCTCTGCTATGATTAGAACTATAAAATCAAAAGCATGTGTGCTATGAATAGATGCTGGAAAGAAGCTTGGAAAATGAGGAACAGACTTGAGGACGGTGACTATTCTACCTCTAATCCTGTCCTGTTGCTTGTGTAGTTTCGAAAGGCATCATGTGCACTTGTGTGCCTGTGCCTATGCTTGTGTGTTTGTGTGTGCGTGTTTGTGTGTGTTCATTCTGATCTAACTACTATGAAAGTCCCACAGACTTGGCACACCTAGATGTGGTTCACAGGAAACCACAGACTAGACTGCTGTCTTGGAGACACCACAGGGAGCTTCCTGATAAGGACTGGTCCATCTGTGGTGCCAGGCAGGAGCCTGGTGTTGGGAGAGGGGAGGAGAAGTAACACCTCTGGAGGCAGATCCCCTATGACTCTGACAGTGGGCCAGTGTCACCTCCCACAGAGTCAGGTTCTCAAACAGAGAACATGTGACCTGCAGGGCCAAGTGCTCCTGTTGAGGGAAAGACTTGGAGCTGTGCTGCTTCATGACATATTAAACAGGCCAGCATTCTTCAGACCTACAGCAGGAAACTCCCGTGCTGAGAAACCTTCCACTTAAAAGTGGTCTCCGATCCACATATCTTAACGCGTTAAGTGTCACTCTTGGGAGGGTAGCTTAAGGCAGCATGTAGAATTCAGGGAGAATCAAGCAGAAAGATGATCCTTCAAGCTTGGTACGCAGTCCTGAAAGACTAGAGACAGGCTAACTGGATGGACGACCGTGCGGAGGGCCCAATTACACAATGGGGTCCTACAGAACCACAAAGAACGGAGACTTGCGCTGTATGTGTAAGAACCACAAGCAAACTCCTTATACGAACTGCAGAAAGGAATGTGAAAGGATTGTGCACGAAGGACAATCCCAGGAGAGGGGAGGGGGCAGGGACAGTCTGGCTGATGCTCAGAGCAGTCTCTGCTTTAGAGGACTTCCAACCCACCTTCCCTTCCTCCCAGTGTGACCAGGCTGCACAGTAATAGGGTCGCGAGTCATTTTCCCACCTCTTCACTTGCTTTGCTTTTTATTACAAAAAAAAAAAAAAAACTACATTCAATTATACTCACAGAGAACTAAGCTAAACAGCCAGACTATCTACAGACCTATGGGAAGTCCAGTGAAAGAGCCTCTTTTTTTTTGTAGGATTAGCTCACATTCCTCCTCCGTTTCAAGAAGAAACAATTAAGAATTGAGGCTTAAAATACAGAAACAAATTGTTTCAGCTATTGGAACAAATTCATAATGGCATTAGTATCAAATTTCCCATCCTCAGCTGACTGCTGTGTTGTCCAGTCTTGGCTTCTATTGTGAAGATATGGGACATTTCCAAGGACCTTAGCAGGAGTCTAGAATCAGGATGACAAATGGAATTCAGATGGGGGGACGGGGGAGAGGTTAGGGGGTTACAGTGATCAGAGATCTGAATAGTCACTTTTTTGATCCAATGCCTGTGTTACTGGTATTCTAAGTGACCATAGCTAATCCTCAGGCAAGGATGGTGTGAGCCCCGCCCCCAGACCTGCTGAGCTGAATCCTTGACTTTATAATGGGCAGTGGAATGGAAATCCACACTCCTGGTGTGTTATGGATTAAAGGAAAGAATTTGAAAGCAGCCTTAAATTAAGGCTAATATCTCAACGCCAAAGGCAGATAATTAAACAGACTACAGGGTTTGACATGAAGTCTTATCAGTAGGAAAACCCATCCATTTAAAAAATAATAATCTTATCTTAAAAGATGGAACAATTATTTAAAAATGGTGAGCCATCAGGATATCTATAATACACCTCTCCATACAAGACTCAGGTAACATTATGGAAGAGAGGTGGATGGACCGTAAGAGCCAGGGGTCACAGAGGACTGGAGCCAAACAATGTCTTCCAGATACACCATGACTACTGCACTCATGAACTCACAGCAACACAAGTTCAAGCCAATCAACATTCCAACACAGCTGGAAGAGACACCCAAGCCCCAAGCCCTAGCCAGGCTGAGGAACCAGTGACAGCTGATTTCTGGTAAAGGAGGTGAGAGCCAGTTTTCTTTAGGGGGTGCTGTTCCTGGTAGGTGAGCCGTGCTTCAGTGGATGAGCCCTTAGCCATCAGTACACAGGCAGAACCAATTGGACTCAGTGAGTTATTAAATACAAAAAAAAGACAACATGAGCTTTGGATGAGGACACGTGGAAGGAGGATCTTGGAGGAGCTGAGGTAAATATCAAAATATATGAACTCAAAGAATCAATAAAATATATTAAAAATAATTATATTAAAAATAACATGCTGAAATGGACAAGAAACATTTAATTTCTAACAAGGACAATGATGGAGTATAACATTTACTGGATGAATGCTAGTTGAGGAATTGAGAACTACAAAAAAAAAAAAAAAAAAAAAAAACTGCTTACGATGAGATATTAAACCCAAGAGATGACTACAGAGGCACAGTGGTTATGGCACCAGTCGTGTGGGACTGAGAAACAGAGTTTTGTTGCTAAGGCAGATGCAGATGGTGGTATAGGCAAGATGCCCATTGGCTCTGACCAACAGCCTGTTCTTCAGGAGCTCCATCCGTGGAGTGGAATGAGGCCATGCTACCCACTCCACCCCACAAGGAGAAGCCTTCAGAGAGGCATGTCACCATGATCCTATTTCTTCACAGTCCTTCCTTCCTTCCTTCCTTCCTTCCTTCCTTCCTTCCTTCCTTCCTTCCTTTTATTATGTCGATACATAGTTGTGGTTTAAAAACCAATCATTACAGGTTTTTAAATTTTTTCAAGTATATTTTTTAAGAGGTAGAACCAAATAAATAATCAAACCAGCCATAGGCCATTCTGATGATTGAACAGGTGGTGTCAACCTAGAAGGACACCAGGGAACATCTAAAACAAAGTTGGGGGCTCTGAGTTTTTCTTTCGTGGTACTGTCCATCTCCCAGGGCCAGTCTGCTCAGGCTCACGAGGGATCAGAAGAGAAAGGGAAAGGCTGGCTACGCAGGGAAAGGCTGTTCTCTCTGCTCAGGAAAACAGTTCCCAAGGCCTTTCTCAAGAGTCTCCTCATTTGCTCTCTACCTCTCGAGGGGGAGAACATTGTCCGTATTGAACAACATAAACCTGAGGTTTGTATAGCTGCGTATACATCAGACGTCAATCCTCTGAATGGCAGCCAGGCCGGAAGGCAGGATTATCACAAGGACATACTTTTCTAGCCTGGGGCAACTCCCTGTGACCTCTGTTGTGGCTATGCCCAACTCATCTTTTTGGAACCTAGAACATAGCCCACACTATAAATGAGAAAGTCCTCTTTGGTTGTATAATGGTCACAGAGCAGACCTACATCAGAAGAATACAAACTAGCCAGAGGAGATAGAGAGATTTTTTTTACCATAACATTCTAGCTGGAGAGTAAGTCACAAGGGAGACGACAAAACAGTAAGATACTACTATCCATCAGTTAGAACTAGCACATCCTTCAGGGTGACACTGCCTGAGGTGTGTCAGTGAGGGTGTGGAGCATTCTGTTCCTGGTGGGAATACAAAATGGTACAGTCACTTTGTAGAAAAGTTCTGTGGTTTCTGTCAAAGCTAACTACACTCTTGCCACAGGATCTGGCCTTCAGGCGCCTTCATATTTAATCAAAGGAGTTGGAAACATGTATTAACCATAAACTTGCATTTGGATATTTTTAGAAGCTTTATGCATACTTGCCAAAACTTAGAAGCAACCCAGATACTCTTCAATAGTTGTGTGCATAAATACGCTCTGCTCCATCAAGAGCTGGAGAGATAGATATTTCAGTTGGTAAAAGGCCTGTAGTGAAAGCTACAACTCTGAGGATGCAAGTTCAGGTCCCCGGCACGCGGGATGCAGTGATGCACTGCTGTAATTGCAGCACTGGGGAGACAGAAGCAGGTGGATTCTTGGAGCTCGCTGGCCAGCTGGCCTAGCCCCATCCACGAGCTACAGGTACGGTGAGAGACTGCTACAAAGAATAGAGTGTAGGGAAATTTGAGGAGATACACAACATGGATGTCTGCCTCTGAACACATGTGCACACACATGTCCAGACACCCATATGTATATGTACACAGATCTGTACAAACACACATATGTAATCTCTTGCACTAGACACAAGGAAAGAAGCCATGTATCTAAGGAAAGCCGTGAAGAAAGCTCAGTGGGTATCACCAAGCAAAAGAAACCAATCTGAAAATGCTACATCGGTTGTGTTTACAGCATAAAGCATTCTGGGAAAGCCAAAACTACAGAGACAATAAAAAGATCAGTGGCAGTGAGGGTCTTGACCACGAGGCAGGAATGAGTAAGGAGATCAGAGGTAAGTTTTAGGATGAAGAAAATACTTCTTGTGACAGTATACTCATGAATGAATGTCAATGATATTTCTTAAGTGCATTAATACCAAGAGAGAACATTATATTTCTGGGCAGAATCTTGTGAAATTTAGAGCTACAGGCAACCAATGGCTGCTGACAGAGAGAGACTCACTTCTCTTCATGGATGAATGCCCTTCTAAGTTATTAAATCCTACACAGCCAGCCCTAAATACATGTACATTTGAGCAACACTAAATGGACTCAGTAGACTTGTATGTGTGCATGTGTAACAGTAATAACCATGGACATGAATATGACAGGGAGTCGGGCTATGGAGGAGTAGGAGGGGGGAAGAGGAGGGGGAGAGATTATGTAAATTCTCAAGCAGTTATAATTTTTAAATAAAAAGAGTGAGCCCTCCGTACACTATAGACTTAATAATGCAAAGACACGAGATCATCAGCTGTAACCCTGGTGTGCGATGCTGTGAATGGAGAAGCACCGCTGACATGGAATCTCTCTACCTTCTCGACCTTCCCATAGTGGGTTCAGGAAGTAACATCTATTAACAAAGATTTCGCCCAAGTGGCCTGGTCTGTGTGGTGTGTCTCAGCACACAGATGACAGAGTGGGTCCAGCAGTTGACTCATGTTGAGGGACTGTTGAGTCACAGCTCCAGAACGTTTTTACATTTTCAGCTGGCAGGGCCGGTCACCACATCCTGCCTTTCTGCACCCCTACCCCCACATTAAATACAGGCCTTGACATTTATTCCACTGAATCTGGTCTTGTTCGAGTCCGAGCAATAGTTCCTGCCTCTGATGCCCTGGCCACGCCTCCTCACAGCTGCACCCCACCCAGCTGTGCCAAGCAAGTAGCTATAAAAGGAAACTTCCTTCACAGTCCACAGAAAAGCAGGAAATGACTGTCCAAAGGGAAGTTCTATCATGGAGTTCGGTTCTGCCCAATGACTCGGAGATGCAGAGATACAAAACCCAAAGCTGGGGCCACTGACCTGCTCCCTGCTTCAGCAACTCGGCTGCTGAGTTGGCTGCTGTCTGGGGAGAGTTTTCTGCTATTTCCTCCAGGGGGTCTGCAGGAAGAAGGGTGAGACAGGTGAGACATGAGCTCCTGACACAGTAGTCCACATGGCAAAGAAAACCTGATGACAGAATTCCCAGATGGTGACAGAGCTGACTCTCCTGAGAGACAATCATGCAGCCCACAGAAACTGTAACCCCACTCTGAACACAATGGAGGTGGCATACCCCTAAAACATTTTCCTCTGAATTCATTTACATAAGTGATCAAATTTTAAAAGACAAATACCATTTACCTACAGGAAAGCTGAGACACACAGTCAAGCCCCCATACACCCTGGATATTAATTTTTTAAAAAAATTATTGTGGGTATTTTCTAACATATAAAAGTAAAGAGATTTGTTTGTTTATGACCTAAACTTAACCATAGAGTGTGTATATAAAATAACTACTTATGTGTGTATACATGTTTTACATGCATATATGCCTGTGGACTTTGTGAATGCCTAGTGCCCAAGGAAGGCAAATCTCCTAGGTTTTACATGGTCGGAAGGCACTGAATGTAAATACTGGGAATTGGACCTGGGTCTTCTGGAAAAGCAGTCAGTGCTCTTAACCACTGAGTCATCTCTCCAGTCCCCAAGTGTTTTACATATTTAAGCTGAGTAGTCTGTTTTCTGGAAACCTTCCTCACAGGCCACGGTGTGCAATGTCTGGGAGCTGCTGTCAACAGCAGGGTATTCTCCTTTCTCAATTCAGGCGGCCACTAGCTTTCATTGGGGTTTAAGAGAATATGTCATAAAAAGAATCTCTGATTATAAGGTCCCCAGTAGGTCCTGGGAACAGCATGCTGAGTGGTACAGAAGATGCTACATGCAGCCAGATAGCCCAGAAGCCTCCACCACATACCTCTCTCTGGAATGAGCAGCTTGCAGGGCAAAGCCAAGGGTGTAATGGAATGCTGGCATACCAAAGCCGTCAGGCTCCCTGTAAAGTGGACGAGAGTAAATGAATATCACCAATTTCTTCACCTGCTCTCCGTTTAGCCAGAGAATCAGTTGAGACCAAACTCTCAGAACCCACTGTGGCATGTAACTCAGTGCTCCAAGTCAGTGAAGAGGGTAATCAAGGGACCTGCAGTATATGCCCAGCAACTCGCCTTTATAGGTGTGAAGTGCCGGGGTGCTTCTTAACGAGGTAGGAAACAAGGCTAGCCCAGTCTATCCAGAAGGCTGTGAAAGGCTCTCAATCCACAAAGAAGGGGGGAGGGTCTGGTGGCAGCTCTGTGCTCCTCCTTGTGCCGGAGGTATGGGGTCACACTGGGCTCCAACCCTGCTGGGAGCCAGCTGCTGACCTTCACCTTGTCTTACTTAGCTCGGGGAGGATCCTTGCCATTTATTTAGTTTTGACAAAGCTTCTAAAGAACAACTGCCCTTCAGCTTATCTTAAAGATCTCAGGTGGCAGCCTGACATCCGGGGGCTGAAATGAGAGGAACCCACCATGGCACAGAGTCCCTTGAAACTCAAGCTACCTGAAGGAAGGACTCTACACTCTGAAAGCATCAAAAGAGCTTCTCAAGTAACTCACCAAAATATGGTTCGTTCGAGCACCCTTTCAACCGCACTCCTTTTGGGGTACACTCAATCAGGAAATGCCGGACCAGTTCATTGGACAAATCTCCAGCTGTGGAAGAATAAAACTTTATTTTAAAGCATAGGAGAATGAGAGTAGGGGTAGAGGTGTAGGTGTGTGTGTGTGTGTGTGTGTGTGTGTGTGTGTGTGTGTGTGTGTGTGTGTGTGTGTGTGTGAGAGGGAGAAGGAGAGGGAGAGAGAGAGAGAGAGAGAGAGAGATTGGTAGATTGCTAGAAGACAGACAGACAGACAGACAGAAAAAGCTTTCATATCTGCCTCCTGAAGATATCAAAGCTAAGAGCTACACCTAGAAAGGCTCTCTCTAAATAGGATTAAACCACTGCACTACTGGGCCACCTAGAACCATTCCTGGGATGGTCAGTGGGTGGTGGATAAGCCAGGTGGATAGTAAAACTTGGAGTTAAGATGTGGAGACCAAGAGAGTCCCTGCGAGACATCCTCAGACACTCCGAGAACTCCCAGAGAAGGGGTGAACTGGCAGCTCGGAATGACTCTGGTCTTGGAGCACCAGCTGCATTTCTCCAAGAGAGGAAAGGCCCCCAAGGCTCCAGCAGAAAAGACTTCAGTAAAGAGCTGGAAGAAGGCCAGCCCTCTGGGTGAGGGAAGCAGCTGGGTACAGAATCGCCTTCAGCAACAAGCAGTCTGCTATGTAGGAGCAGCATTCTACCAAACTGCTAGTAAACAGGACACTTGTGTTCAAGCCAGCTGCTGAACCCAAAGAGAAGAGGCCTGAGGAGAAGCCACTGAATAGAAAAGTACAAACCGAATCAGGAGAAAAAGAAGTCACTGCCCCAAGATGCTAAAGTCAGTAGACACCCTGTGTGTTGTATCTCTCTCCTTAACTTGCTGTCTCTAGCACCCTGAGACCGAGCCTCTCAATACTGCTGATAATGGAATTCCAAGTACCAAGACCTACTGAATTTGTGATTGGGGAGAGGTTGCCACACTCTAGCCTGTGTAAGCTGAATAGTCCTAACCCCAAATCTAAAACCTGGCAAATTTTGAGCACCAGTATGAGGCCATAAATGGAAGACTCCACACCATGAAACTTTGTTTCATGAACAAAATAATGGAAAATATTGCATAACATTGCCTTCAAAATGTATGGAATGTGTATGAATTCTACACAAGATGTAAATTAATTTACTCTTAAGACTTGAGTCTCCCAGGTTCTATTCCCAGCAGCCACATGGCAGCTCACAACTGTCTGTAACTCCATTTTCAGGGTATCCACCCTGCAGTCAGAAATACTTTAAAAATCTGAAAATAATCTGAGACCTTGGACATATCTGTTTGGGGCATTTATGATGAGAGATACTGAACTTCATTAGGCTCCAATGATGTTTATCCACAACACACAGTAGCGGCAGCCCATGTCAGCACTTTCTAGGGGCAGTCCAGCTTGCAGGGAAGGGGATGATATGAGTCCGTGAACGTCTGTCACTTCAAGCAGAGGGAATAAACATATGGCCTTTCCTCTGTGGGAGGAGTAGGTATGGGGCTTCCAGCCTAATGAGAAACCCACTGAAAGTCTGGATTCTACTGGTGGAAAATGGCCCTGTGAAGACCCTGCTGCCAAGGGCTTTTTGGAACGCAGAGTCTACAATGACCACAGCTGTCTCATCTCAGGATGACTGGAGGTGGCCCAGTGACTAACTGGCTCTTCATTTTGGTAAACTCTTCTCTCAAATCTATCGTTGGACTGGGAAACACAAATGTCAAATCCAGGCCTGGGTGTACACACAGAGGCGAGACTGTATTTCAGCCAGTGGAGCCCACCATGCTGGGTTTCCTGACATCTGCTACTTACACAGCCTCTATTTTGTTCCTTTATTCTCAGACTTGGTATAAAGTCTGCCCAAGGCAGGATACAGTCCCAGACATTATAAGTCTTTTCCTGATCTGTCATTAACCGATGCTCCCAACTAAGACCTGGTAGTCCTCAGCAGTCAGGTCTGAGTGAGTGCTTCACGATAAAAGCCGTATGTCACAGCAGGAATGTTCTCTTGAGCTTCTTATGCCAAAATCCTAGCCATTCTATGTGACATCACTTACCCTCCTCCCCAAAACCCTCCTGCTCCCTCACAGAAGCCCTGTCAGCACCCACAGCTTTGGGAGCTGTGCTTTCTGCCTGAGTCCCAGGTGTCTCCCAACTGTCCTCCCTAGCCTTGCAAGACAAGCACATTCCTAGAAGCAGGTCAGCCTCCTGTGCCTGAGGCTGACCCGCTTGCAACCACATCTTACAGTCTCCGTACAGCTTGCAGAGTGATTGTTCCAGGAAGCTTTCAGCACAGCTTTCACACAAGAGTTTGGACAGATCGCCTCAGATCCAGGCACGGGATGGGACAGACAGGTGCCACATCCATGGCGATTCTGACTCCTCTCACCAGCTAATGCAATGCCTCCCACTGATCCATGTGGCAAAGGCTCAGCTCCCAGAGAGATGCTCTGGTGGTCAGTGAAGATGCAAAGAGGGGTGGGGTCTTAGGGTCACTTAGAGCATGCCCTTGGGAGGGTGGTGGAACGTAGCTTCCTCCCAGTCTCTCCCCTTCACGGTGCAGGCAGAGGGTGAACACGAACTCCCTCATACACAAGCATGCTATTATGATGATTTAGCTATCACAGGCCAGTACCACAGCCAACCAAATGAGCGGAGCCTCTTAAAACTGTGAGCCACGGTGAATCTTATCTGATAAGATACTTGCCCAGGGCATCCTGCCACAGGGTGACTGCTGCACACTCCTCATGGTCTGAGGTGTTCACTGGGTCTTAAAATTTTAACTCTTAGATAGTGTGTAGAATATGTACTACATTAGTGTTCACATTGCAAGTTTAAAAAACTCATATTAGAGATAACTGCCTATCAGTGACCAATCAAGCATCAAGCGATACCTTGCCTATGGACACCCAAAGGAGGAAGGGCTGGCACAAAACAGGGTGCATTACTGGGTCCTTAGCTCTATTGCAGTTATTCTCGACCTGTGTGGATTGTTACCCCTTTGGGGGTCACACAACCCTCTCACCTAAGACCATTGCAAAACACATATATTTAGATTACCATTCCTAACAGTACCAAACCTACAGTTATGAAGTAGCATCAAAAATAACTTTGGGGTTCACCACAGCATGAGGAATTTCATTAAAGGGTCATAAGCATTAGGAAGGCTGAGAACCACTGTCTATTGTATTATGGAAAAGACGGCTTAAACAAACGAAGATAAAACATATAAATGGATGTATATTTTTAAGCAAGATAACTACTTAAGGAAGTAACCTTATAAAGCAAGCACTAAAGAGAACCAGGGGAGCAGCTGCCATTATCAGCCACGGTAAACAACAGACAACCCCCGTCTACGGACCCTTACCTTTCTTGTTCAGGTGCAAGACAGATGGAGGAGGCGTGGCCACCTTCATGGCCAGGCCGTAGGCCCCTCGGAAGGAGTGACTGTCCCTCACGATGAATGACCCAGGAGCTTTGTCCTTCAACATGGCGATGGCTAGGGGAAGGAGAGGCATGGATGACGGCAGGGGACAACGGTCACTGCCCACCCAGAGCCTGAGATGACTCCACCTCTGAAAATCACACTTTAGTCTGAGCTGATGCTCAATGCAACAGAAGAAGAGTAATGTTCTCTTGAATGGCCATGGTCCCAGGGATGGCTCGGCTGCCTGAAAGCGGACTGTCACAAAGCACTGATGTCCTCTGTCCTCCGCACATGGGCACCCCCCCCCCCTTTCAGCAGTGTGAAACTGATATGCTTGGGAAGTGCCCGACCCCCAGGACTTCTGTTCTCTACACATCATCCAAATCTCAGGTGCTCTGTGACAGCCCCTTCTCCCAGCTGCTTCCACAACCTGGGCCAGTGGGGACCAGTAAGGAAAATGCCATCTTTTCATCTGTGCTGCTAAGCAGGGAGACCAGAGACAGAAGAACTCGGGGACATTGGCCGCAGAAGGCTGCTCTGTGTTTTTTAATGGAGCCTTGGACTTGCTAAGCAGCTTTTACAAAGGCTGCCTGAGGGAAATGAAAGACTTTCCAGGCCATGGTTGTGGTCACCCCCCACCCCACCCCACCCACGCTTCATTTAAAACGACAAGAGCTTTCTTGAGCTTCTGGGAAGAACTAGAGTCTCACAGTTTCTATTAGCTCTCAAATCTAATGGCAGAAACTCAGGGAGAAAACTAGCCTTTCTGAGAGATGATCCTCTGAACCAACAGCCCATGAGCTCCTTGTGGACTTCACCTACCAGGTGGCCAATGTGGAGCAGGTTCTTGCAGGCTACAGGAAGCTCCTTATAGGGAGAGCTCCAAGCATTCTATTTCCTTTCATGGCTGCAGCCATCAAGCCTGAGACTCCCCCAGTGCATTCGCTCTCCTCCATGGCCTCTTTCTGCAGTACTCTGGAGCCTAGGACCTCGAGGGGTCCTTAGTAGAGACAAGAGCAGTGTCTCTTCCTCAAAGCAGCAGTGGCCTGCCAGGCTGCTGAAACAGCCAGTGTTCCCAGGCCATATACTGGGATGCACGTGGCTTGAACCCACTTCCTACCCAAACCCTCACCAGGACTGAGTTTCCCCCAGAAAACTGTGAAGGTTGTGAAATGTTCTCCAGAGGCTGATGATAAAGGTGTGTTTATCTGCACCACAGCTAATACAAGGAGATCCCTGACAGAAGAACCCAGAGACCAAATAGGACCTACATTGCAAGGGTCCCTTGCCCCCACCTACCTTGTTCTCTTGAGATGTCTGCCTTGTACCAGAACTTCGAAGTGTCTTGAACAAATTTCACAATCACGAGTTTATCGTTTGGGCTATCTGTGAAGCAGAATTTTAATACAGAATATTTGTATTGCTGCCTTGTTTTTGACGATGCTGCAAGTCTAAATCCGTGCCTAGGTTTGAGGGATGCACAGAAAGGTCCTAAGTGGAGAGGAGACACGGCTCAAGGACCAACTGGAAGGGAGAGCCAGTGCCTCAGGGCATAGTGTAAGACACACATGTTTTCAATCCCAGAAAGAGGACAGGGCAGCAAGGCTGGTGTCAAACACTCGAAACAGTTTATAACTCAATTCTGGATTAATTATTTAATTGGGAAGAAAGAAAGTAACTTTAAAACATCTCTATTTTTTTTCAAGTCAAAGTGAATACAGAACTATTGCAGCATCTGCCCTTTCTATCGCTGGCCGGAGTCAACAGTGGATTAAGGAGGAAGCTGAGTGGATTTACCGGAAAAACTGGGTCTGTCTGGTTTTAGGCAAGCAGGATGGGAGAGAGCCATCAGGGGTCTGAACATTTCCTGCAGGATACTTGACTTAGCACTGAAGACTGGCTCAAATGGGAAACCCCAGAGCTTTCCTCTCCTTAGGGGACTGGCAGACGCAGAGACATACCTGGCAAAGGTGAGGCCACTTCTGAAGGCTTGCAGAAGTCTGGAAGGACATTCGGGAAGGGGATGCTCATGGTGCTGCCACTGTGGGGGCTGGAGAAGCCGCTGGATGAAGGGGAGACTGAGCCCAAAGAGCGATCACCCTCTGAGGCTCTCTTCTTCTCCGGCAGGGGTGGCTGACCAGGTAGGCTTACGCTCTGATTCTGTAGGCCTGGACTGTGGTGGCTGCTGGCTCCAGGTGACACCGTGAGAAAGTTGTGGGACAAGAAGCCATTGTCAGCAGCCCCTGTCGTCATCAGAGGGGTTCCGGGAGCTGGTGATGTACCGTGGGAATTGACAAGCAAGGTGCCAGCATCCTCGCCAGGTGGAAGGTCACTTGTTACTGTGGTTACTGTGTTGAAACCTAAGAAGGCTTGGCTGCCTGCAGGAGGCAGAGTATCCTGAGGTGCCGACATGGGCAGCTCATGGCTGTGGAAAGAGGCCTGGAGCTCTGAGGACTGGAAGCAGGGCAGTGAGTCCTTACCAGAGTTACAGAGCTCATGGGTGCTGAGGGGACTTTCAGAAGGGTGGTTGTTCCCCAGTAGGGTGAGGGTGGATTTCGGGCTGCTCTCTACCCACTGGCGTTCTGCAGAAGGCGGGCTGTTCAAATGACAAAAACAGCCACAGGGAAAAGTAAGGGATATGCAGGTGCCTCAAAACCAGCAACTGTTATAAGACACAGATGAGACAGGACTGGGAGAGTAGGTGCTGAGGCTTGCTGCAGGGCAGCATGAGAGATGTGGTATCCCCCATCCCTTCCATGTGTTTCAGTGACCCAGGTTGACCTCAGTCTAAAAATATTTAATAGAACATTGTAGAAATAAACAACTGCTAAGTCTTAAATGTTACTCTGAGTGGGATGATGAACCGTGCTATCCAACTCAGTCATGGCCAGGACATGCACCACCCCTTATTCAGCGTATCCATGTGGTATACGCTGTCTGCCTTTAGTTAGATGACTGGCTGACATGGTATGTAACTCTCAGGTTACTTAGAAATGGTCCCAAAGGGGTTGGCAAGATGGCTCAGTGGTTAAGCACTGGATGCTCTGCAGAGCAGCAGGGTTTGATTCCCAGTACCCACACAGTGACTTACAGCCACCTGGAACTTCTGTTCTAGAAGATCTGCTGCCCTCTCCTGGCCGCCACAGGGACCAGGCACACATGTGGCAAACAGACGACAGGCAGGCAAAACATTCATACAATAAAAATAAATAAAATAAATAAAGATATAAATCTAACAACAACAAGTTCCCCAAAGAGCAAGAGTGGGGACAGGAACACTGGCTGATTGGCTATGGAATCTGTAATGTATTTCCTATCAGAAATGGTCAGAGTTACCGTAGGGGAAAATATATTATATGAAGGGGGTTGTTCCTGTCTAGGACCTTAGGCATCAACTAATGACCACATCTCCTGCAGACTGGGGAACAACTTGACTGGGAATTACCACATTCAGGAACTGGAAAACCCATTAAAAATACAGTTCTTGCAACATACATGTATTTAAATTGACACACACTAGGTATAGATTCTACATGTGATGTCAAGTCCTTAGAGAACCCTCTTTATTATTTTTTTAACTTTTAATTCTTCAATACTTTGCTTCATTTATGTTTGTCTGCTTATTGGCTGATTGGATGGTTGTCTGGTTTTTCAAGACAGGGTCTCTCTGGGTAACAACAACAGCCCTGGCTGTCTCAGAACTCACTTTGTAGAACAGGCTGGCTTTGAACTCAGAGAGACTGGCCTGCCTCTGCCTCCCTCCCGAGTGTTGGGATTAAAGGCATGCGCCACCTCACCCCACTGGCCCCTTTATTTCAATGGGAAGGGAAACCAGGAAACATGGGGGATTTTAGTTCTACTCTGGGCCAGCGTGGCAGCTGGCCTTACTGACTTTCAAAAGTCTGCATCTTCATAAAAGAGAAGGACAGTTTGGTCTGCCACAGCCCTTTCTTCCTTTCCATCTTTTGCAACACCACTAGGCCAGAGCTTCCTATGTGTTCGTACATTTTCCTCATGCCAGTGCACAGGGCATGCTCCCTGAGCAGCAGTGTCCAGCACACAGTCCCAGCTGGGTGCAGGCTTTTCTCTACCATGTCTGAGTGAGGGCCCACGGTCGGGCCCTGCTCTGCCCACTCCTGTCCACACTCAGAACTCAGTGCTGTGAGCTTTGAAAGGAGCTTATAACAAGTCTAAAGCCCCTCTTCCCACCTCTCTCTCCTCTGGCCAGGGCCGTTGCTTGAAACTGTGCAGGAAGCTGCAAACACCTTCTGAAAGTTGGGTGTTGCAGGCATATCAGCCCGAAGCATGGTGGGTTTGGGTCCAATGGGGCTCTCTGACATCACAACAGTGTGGCTGATAATCTCTGGGCAGCCTTGTGGTTCTGAAGCAAGAGAAACAAAAGCAGAAAGACCCTGATTATGTGATCCATAAAGCCAGAATCTCGTCCCCTTTGCATGTTCATGAACTGAGCTGACTTCTGAAGCTTTCGGTTGCTCATGGCCACAACAAACCATGACAGCAATAACATAGAAGGCCAGTGGGGATGGCTTTGTTCTAGTATGTCCTGAATGCCACCCATTACTGTCTCCAAAAGAGAAAGCTGCTAATTCCCTGTGTGCTTTGTCCATCCTGAGCTGGCTACTCATGCATGAGGGACAGATGTACGGACAGCCCACCCTGTAAAGCAGCAGGGACCTTCTCCACAGGACACTCTCTTCCTTTGAGTGCAGGCACTGCAGAACTATCATCTGGAACACTCACCTTTCCTTTCGTCCCCCACCCTCCCATATTAGTGACTCAGGGGCTGCATGGCCAGGGACCATGGGGCACAGATCTGATGATGCTACATACTATTCTTGGGAAATGAAGATGCAGGTTCAGAGTTGCCAAGGCATCTGGGACCAAGGTGAAGGTCATACAGAAAGGGGACTTGGAACTAGTCAGGTATTCTTAGCCCTAAGCCTCAGGGGTTGGCACCAAGTGTCCAGTAATCATCACAAGTGCCTCCTGGGAGCTAAAAAAAAAAAAAACTTGGGCAGTTTCTTCTGAGAGGTACTAAAAACCTACGTGTGCAAAATGCACCCAGGAAGCATGCGTGACTCTGGCCGATAACAAAAGCTTTCATTGACTTACACACCAGAGATGAAAAATCAATTTCATCCAGTCCCACCTTAAAGCCATATCATCTCTGAAGAATAATATCCCACCATCCCCAGCCTGCCTCCCACCCATCTCACTTTAATTTTGATACAGTCTTAAACTTCGAATCAGGGGCTGGAGAGATGGCTCAGTGGTTAAGAGGTCCTGAGTTCAATTCCCAGCAACCACATGATGGCTCACAACCATCTGTAATGGGATCCAATGCCCTCTTCTGGTGTGTCTGGAGAAAGCCAACAGTGTACTCATAAAATAAATAAATCTTAAAACAAAAAACTTTGAATCAAAATATTGCCAGGAAACACAAGTGAAAAAAAGTCACCACCCTTCCAAACAAAACAAAATCCCACCACCAACAAAAGACACGGCTGGTTCAAAATACAGACTATAAAGAAACAGAAAAGAGAGAAAGGCACATTTTACCAAAGAACCTGAGACCCAAGGATCATCAAATGGAAACTCTAGAAATTAAAAGCAGAATAAAACAAGCTTGGGGTTAAGGATAAGGACTTCAGTAGTGGAGCGGAGGAGAGAGAGAGCAAACTCGGGGTGAGGAGGACCCAGCGGAGGAGAGCAAACTCGGGGTGAGGAGGACCCAGCGGAGGAGAGCAAACTCGGGGTGAGGAGGACCCAGCGGAGGAGAGCAAACTCGGGGTGAGGAGGAAACATGCAAAGAAGACACTAGAGTGGGTATGGAAAATGCAGCCAGCGCCAGGATGAACAAGTCTACTACCGCATGGGCACTGTGTGGAGCAGAAGCCATGCTGCAAAAGACATTTACTGAGAACTTACTAAAATACCAAAGAAGCCAAACCTCAAGTTAAAAGAAAATTGCCAGCGATACAGAAATAGAACAAATTAAAAGGGCATACTCTTACTTAGTATGCCCCCCACCCAAAAAAGAAAAAAAAGAAAAGGAAAACCAAGACAAAACCTTAAATATGGTGACTTGTCCATTCGGGAACCATGATGGGCCAGGAATTTTTGTGCTAACTTTTCAGCTCTTATTAAAATTCTCAGTATAGAAAAAGCCAGTACTGGTGTGCTATTTGTACACAGAGGGCAGTGAATGCCTGTGTCTTCTGGGACGTATCTGTAAATCCTCGGGACAGATGTAGCTTCCATATCCCCACCCCCAGTATAATCCACAATAAGTATTTTAAAATAAATGCTTGGTGTACTAGTTAACTAATTGTATGGCTGTCTAAGCCCAGCATTCACATAGTCTGTAGCAGCTATGGCAGGGAAACAAACACACATGTTGTTTAAACCATTGCTCCCTTCACAGTCCTCCAGGTGAAAACTTCTCTCCATCCACATCTGTCTGCATTTATTTCCCATCTAAGATGAATCAAAGAAGGAAACCACAACAGGGGGGTGATGCCAGCATGGTAGTCCTCTAGAGGCAAGCATTTGTCAGAGACTGAGGTCTGGAGGGAGGTTGGTTGGGGGCTTCCAGGAGAACCCTTAGATGACTACCTTCTGTCAAGAGGGAGCCTAGATGCCTTCCTTCTAGAGTTTGTCAGTTACTCTGTCTTTTGCTGTTAAGCGAGAAACCATTTATTTTTGCTGACGGTTTGGGGGAATCTACCCACAATAGTGGAGCATACATGGAAACAGGAGAATGACACAGCAGAAGCTTAGGAAGCAAACAGTGAGCAGGAAACATGGCTGAGTTTATAAAACCTCACGGCCCACCCCTAGTGAACCACTTCCTTCACTGAGACTCCACCTCCTAGAGCTTCCATAACCTTCCAAAACCGTGAAGCCACCTGGAGAGCAAGTATGCATAAACAGAGGGAGCCTGGGGAGCGAGTAGAATTCACACTCAAACTTCAGCCTAGTGGAGGTGGCATTTGATTAAGGCCAGGAAGGACAGTGGGCTTCAGGTGGTACAAGAGGCTTGAAGAACACCAACCACTAGCCTGCTGCTCATGTGGAAGAGCTGCCCCTACCCTTCCCTGGTGGTACACAGAGGAGGTTCACATTATGAGTGCATGGATGGATGGATGGATGGATGGATGGATGGATGGATGGATGGATGGATGGATGCATGGGTGCATGGGTGGGTGGGTGCATGGGTGGGTGGGTGCATGGGTGGGTGGGTGGATGGACAAACTAAGAGATGAATGGGTAGTGGGAGGATGGGTGGGTGGGTGAATGGATGGATGGATAACTGGATAAGGAGGAATAACTGGTTTAGAACTTCGAGCTGCAGCTTGACAAGGAAGTTCTGCTAGAGTCTGGCTGGAGGCTGGAAGAAGGTGTGGATCACCCCTAGGATCTAGTCCCAAGCAACAGCACAGATCTTTGGAGTCTTGAGAGCTGTTCATCAGTGAAGTCTAACACCTCTGCCTGAGGATTATATGCAAACCAGCAAAGGATGAAGGCGTGCAGTGCTCAGCCCTTGAACCTGTGACTGCTGCTGCTCCAGCCGGCCCCCCTCACACACAGCATAGGGCAACCCTCATGCCTTCTTGTCTCTGCTTGCTGAGTTCCTGAGCCTTGAGAATCTGGGAAACCCATGCCAGAATTCAGAAGCACTGAATATGCTTACATAGTGCCAAAGACTCCTTTCAAATGAGCACAGGCGGAGGAAAATCAAATCCTGCTCTGTTCCTGTTATCACCGTGTTTTCCCAGAAAACAGCAAGCCCAGCACTTCCCATGAAAGTGGCTTTGTTTATCATTCATTAGCACCGACTCTGGGGGCACTGTGGCTGTGTGGTTCCTCTTGTCCCTGGCCTTGTGTCAGGACTTAACCCTTCCTTTACGCACTGGGTTGCATGCTCATGCTAAGTGCTTGATGCATACAATTTCTTCTGCAGATCCCCTTCCCCCGCCTGCACTCAGAAATGCCAGTAGCAAAAGGCAACTCCCACACACAGCTTAATGCCACAGCAGATAATGCAATTACTATCTGGACCTTTGCATTCACAGAAACATGGGTGCTAGCTGCCTTTTTAAGACAGCAGAATGATGATCTAGTCTGATGACCAGATTACAAAATGAAGAAGACACAGGTGGGGGTACCAGTTGTCATGGCACCTACCCAGTGCAGGAACAGAGCTGCCATCTTTAAAGGCTTCCTGCGCTTTATCGACTTTGCATGTGAGAAAAGTGAAGCCTGGAGTTTGGGCCACTTTCCTGATTTCTCCTGTGTATAAAATATGCAGGGTAGTGCATAAAATAGAAACCCCACAGAACTCGGGGTGAGGAAGGGCGTATTTTGAAATCTTACTCAAGGAACTGATGTGGACTCCAATCAAGCTGAAGTCTGAAGATCCTCTGCACAGGTTTCTAGATATTCACTCATGGGAAAAGCAGATGGGATAATGGGTACTGTTCTTTAACCACAACACGAGGCTCACAGTAATACTGCTGGTGAAATATCGCTAGCCAGGATGGTGAACAGACTGTCCCAGGGCCTCAGGTCTATTTCCTCAACTCTGCACCTAAAACCAACCTAGAAATGACCCAGTGTGGTGACAGAAATCGTAAGGGAAAGGAGAGTGACCTCTCCAATTTGCGGAATCTCCATCTCTACTGTTCCTCACAAAGTGGCAAGGACAATGAGGGCTTTCTCTTGCCCTGAACAATGTCCTTCAGAGAAAGGGACATACGGGCACCACAGCAGGGGCAACAGGTTTTTAAAGCAACTACTCAGAGGGTCTGCAGGACAGACCCAGGCCTTCCAAACTCTACCTTCCTGGGGCATGCAGCCCTCCCTTGTTAAAATGACTTTCCATGGCAGGGACAAGTCAGATGGAGTCCTGCTCAGACACCATTTAGTTGCTGGGAATCTTCTTGATGTGTCCTTTTGTCTTTTATTCACAGGGTACACTCACATTTTCCCTCTGCTGCTCAAGTGCAGAGAAAGGGGTGAGGGGATAAGACTGCTTGGCATTCCAAGTTTATCCCACTTTCTGAGTTTTGCTCCAAGCCTGTGTGTGCCTTTGGTGCCCTGTGGTTTCGGGGCACAAAGATCTCTGCCTAGCATCCTTTCCAGCCCAGGCCGGAACTGGGGGGCATATGCTAGGCCTCTTGGGATCTCAGGAATGCCTGGACTCTCCTCGCTGTTCCCACTTCCTCCACTTCCGTCGCCAGGACAAGGGTGAGAAGGGGTCTCTGGCATTCTTCCACACGGTCTATTTTTATGCTGTCTTTCAAAGCTGCTGCAGGAGTGTTCTGTGGGAAGCTGGACAACAGTCGCTCTGCACTGACTACTGTTGACTTGTAAGTTAACAAGAAGAGTCTGTGGTTATGGGCAGGACCACTGCTGGCCTGGGAGTCTGGGCAGTAGGAATATTATCTCCATCTATCCATCCACCCACCTACCTACCCAAACATGTATCTATCTACCCACCACTCATGTATCCATCCATCCATCATGCATCCATCCATCCATCATGCATCCATCCACCCATCCATCCATCCATCAATCTATCCATCCATCCATCCACCCATCCACCCATTTTTGTCTTCTTACCTTCTTACTAGTCAGATCCCAGTTAAATAAGCAATCTCCTTTGCCATCACTTGAGAGTTCTGGCCATGGTAGCATCAGCATATCTCTTAGCCTAAATGGCTGGCACAGCACGTGGGATGCTGTACACATTCTTTAAGCTCTGGGGCCTCAGAGACTTCTTCCTTAAAATCTTATCAAATGAAGCTATAACCAGATTATTTCTGGAGTTTGCTTAGATAAACACTTAAAAATTCTATTTCTAGAAGGAAAAAAACTTTTTTGGGGAGGCCTGATAGTAGTGAAATTTTAAAAAGATGTCCTTAGCTTATAATTCTACTCTCTAAAAAAATACAAGGCTATTAAAAGCAGCTTTTTGAAAGCAAGGAAAAAAGGGGCAGGCAGTCATATATCGTGAGATATTAGTGGAAGTCCCAGACACTGGGAAAGCAGCATATGTTTCTTGATGGGTCTTAAACACTGGATCTCAAGCTCTGTAGATAGTATACAAACATATACAAAACCATATGAACAGGAAGGCACATGCTTGCTTCCTACCGAGCTGCTTCTTGGTAGCTTCTGAGGTCAATGTTCATGGTGAATCAATTCTGTGCTCTGGAGGCCAGAGATATTGCTAGAGTTGGTAGTAGTAAGTAGTAGTAGTAGTAGTAATTTTAAACAGGGTCTCAAGTAACCCAGGACAGCCTCAGACTTACTATGTAGTCAAGGTTGGCCCTGAGCTCTGGATCCCCTGGCTTCCACTTCCCAGACTCTGAGATTACAGGCATGTGATATCACACTTAGCTTTGGGGTTATAATTCCCATCTGCCAACAGCTGGATCACCCTTCTATGATGTTTTCATCCCAATAGGAATAGCTCCTTTAAAAGAATCATGCCAACCTCCCCTTTAACCAGTAACAGGAAAAGTGAGCAGAAACAGCGATAAAATGGCTCACTACATGCAGGGCCCTGTGTTTTCCTGCTCTTTGGAGATGATGAATTTAGTCAGAGATTTCGAAAGAAAACTGGGAAGCAAACAGCCTGTCCTGCTCACTCTGCTGTGCACAGAATCCCAATGTCTCTCCACGGAGTGCCTCAAAGCAGCCTGTACCCTGAGGTACAGTATGCAGGACAGCAGCTCTGGAGGTCCCCAGCAGCTCACAGGGATGAGCGTCCTGGAAAACAGCTGTGATCTGAGTTCTCAAGAAAACAAACACTTCCTGCTTGCTAGACTTTCAGGAAAAACAGATGGAGGGATGCCTTGCAGTGGGAAGACTGAGCTACCTGGAGACAGTGCACTGGTACAAGACAAGCCAGCACAGAACTCAGAGAGTGGGGGTGTGAGTAGGGGACAAAGGACAGAGAGAGGCCCCACTTGCTTGGTGACAAAATCCTTGCAAAGATCTGAGGCCAGGCCCCTAGGATGCTCAGCCATACCTTAATGTTGTTATTTAATTGTGATAAAGCAGACATGGGCCACTATCATAGCCACCTCTGACAATGCCAGCGGCCTTAAGTCCAACGTCATTGTTACTGAAGCATATCCACCATCTATCTCCCAAACTTGGTTTTATGAACCAAAACTCTGTCCCCTATTAGCCAACTCTCTTTGCTCCCCTGCCCCCAGCTCCTGGCAACTCTGTTCTGCTTTCTGTCTTTATAAATTCTCCTCTTTCACAGATCATGTAAGTAAATCATGTAGCATTTGTCCTTTAGTGTACTTTAGTGGCTTAACATAAAGTCTGTCTTTCATGAACTCAGGTGGTGGCTTGTGCCAGAAGGGCCTCCCCTGCTCAGGCTGAACACCCACCCAGTGTGTGCAATCCCTATTTTGCCTGTCCATCACTGCTGCGAAGACATGTATGTTAGAACTCCTTTCTTAATTCTTTAGCCAGCTTGGATGGCACTGAGCACTGCAGCCCCAGATGTTGGCTGTTCCTGAGCTGTGACCACCCAGTGGGAACAGAAGGTAGTCAGGCTATAGCTAGGTAGTCAGCAGGACCAGCCAAAACTTCCTGGTGGGGTGATGAAAATACTAACAAGCTCTGGATGTTCCAAATCTCAATCACCTGACGAACTCCAGTTCCATAACTGGGTCTGCACACAAGCAGAAATCTTGGTACTTTGTGTCTATGGGCAGAGTCCCCAAAGAACCCAGCTCTCCTTTAGAAATGGGGCACATGGAGGAGGCTGAACCTTGTTTCAATCCTACTCAGGCAAGAACCATCAGTCAGTTCTAGAGGGCTTCATGCACAAAGCACACGGAGTCAGGACCCAGTACAGGCAATTTCTCCTCTAATTAATTCTCCATTACTCTCAGACTCAAGGTGCAGCGACACTATGCCTGTTATTTATGTCGGATATCTCTGACGGGGACTTTGGAACCTTATTTGTTATGTAAGTTTATAGTAGTCATAAACCCAAAGAAGTCATCCTTAGAGGACCTTTTTCTCTTGCACACAAACACACACAAAATACCCAGGACCACAGGCAGTTTGCAGAAGGTTTCTTGCATCATTCCTGAAACCAGAACATCCCTGCACAGATTCCCAAGCAAGCCCCTAACTAGGCAAGGGTACCTCTGCCCAGAACTTCTGATACAGGTTACACAATACCAAGAGGTACCCAGGACCTGGAGACCTCAGCTTTGGTCAAACTATGGGACAGACCACAGTGGGTGAAATTTGGCTGCAATTTCACCTGACACTAATCACATTTTACTTGTCTTTCACAGAATAGCAACATGTTACTGGTAATCATGGTCTGTGTGGCACTCCATAGGCCTCCTAGACTTTGTAACAACTGACAAATGCTCACACCAATACTCTTTGTATCTAATGACTACACCATGGAGAGCTGCGCTGTGTTCAAAACCCAGACTCAGGGACAGTGGCTACTGCTGAGTCTTGGTGCCTTAGCATCTGCACCTGGAGGGAAGTGGCATTCTTCCTGCGCCAGGATCCCAGCCTGATTCTGGGGCTTCCACCCTTTACTCTTCAGTAAACCCTTGTCCTTCTTGCTCTGTGCAAAGCTCCATGGGTTAGAATTCTGGTGTCTGATGAACTCAGGGTCTTAGTTCAGTCTACGATAACAAGCCAGCACCTGCTGATTTCTCACCGCCCTGGGTCCCAGAGGTCCACGATCCAGAGGTCAGCAGTTTATCCATGACCCTCCACTGTTCTCTCAGGTCCTATCTTCTCTGCTTTGCCTCTGTCCTTGTGTCTACATCCTAATCTCCTTTATGATAAGGACCACAGTTGCACTGGACTAGGCTTTACCTCAGGGGACTCACTTCAACTTAATTACGCGTGTGAAGATCTCATTTCCTAGTTCAGTCACGTCTGAGGTCAGGCTAGGGCATCTATGTAGCCCGAACACAGGATTAAGATTTTGGGAAATGTAGCCTTATTTGATGGCAGCGGGATGGATGAGAGTTTCTATCAGAGTTCTTGGGGATCAAATTTAGGAAGGGCATGCGGTGTGCACACAGCAATGAGGCTGTAACCACCTTCTATGGCGGTGGTTCTCAACCTTCCTAATGTTGAACCCTTTAAGTACATAATCCTCATGCTGTGGTAACCTCCAACCATAAAATTATTTCCATCGCTTCTTCATAACTGTAATTTTGCTAGTTATGAATCCTAATATAAATATCTGTGTTTTCCAATGGGACCCCCGTGAAAGGGTTGTTCAACCCTCCGCCCCCAAAGAGGTCACACAGCCCACAGGTTAAGAACCACTGTTCTAAGGGTTAGTCATAAGGAAGCAGCAGGAGGGTAACATGTGTGTTGCAGAGGCTGCTTCTGAATTGTCTCTTTCATAGCTTACAAGATAGGGATTCTAAAGAGGCTGAGCTACAACCCTAGAGTGGTCAATCCTGCCCCAAACCCAGTGACCCATGAGGCCCTGTGCCAGCCAAAGGGGCAAGGAAGACCAAGCTTAGACTGTCCCCCTTCTCACCTGATTCTCCTCCCTTCTTGGGCTGTGGCTTATGGGGCAAGCTGGTGAGGCCCTGAGTCGGATAGGGCCCTAAGTAGGCAACAGTACCTCTGCCCAGAACTTCAGACACTGTAAGCAGGAGCCTTTCAGACCACAGCCAGTAGCTTTGGTTTGTGTGTTTCTCTCATAAGTTTTCATTTCAGTTATTTCTAATTTCATTATTCATGCCAACTGACCCAACACTGTCAACTCAACCCTTAGCTTTGGTGCTGCCATTTTACTTCTGGCTAGTTTTCCTTTCCTGGGAGCAGAGCCAGGCAAGCATCATATGCACAGTGTCACTGGCATCAAAACTAAGGGTACTACTCAACCAAATCCTTAGCCAAATCCAAACCTCAAAAAATGGCCAGGACACAAGCATTGCCCAAATGCTGACAGGCTGTGCTGGCACCTGGCTGGACTTCCAATAATATTTCAAGCACATTAAAATTGCCCCCAAAATAACAACTGATCGATAGGCTGATGTACAGCAAGCTGCATTTCCTGTCATGGAGGACTCCTTTTCTGAGGGCATCCTCTGACATAATCTTCCGTGCCTACGGCCCTCAACTGCCTCTGTAGAAGTGAGCTCATGGTAGTAAGTTCAAGATTCCGAATGCTGAGCACTGTGCTTTGAGGGGAAGGTGACACAGCAGAAAGGCAGCCCCCTGGAACTAAAAACGGCCTGCTCTACTATATACTGCCCTTTGCTAGGCCAGTCAGCTCAACTTCATAGTGGGTGGGAAAATGTTGACTCATTGTCCAGCCAGCAGGTCAAGAAAGATGACTAGCTGGAGAAGACCCTGGGATTTCCACCCATGTCTAGTGACAACACCCTCTGGGCATTTCCTGAATTCTCAGCGCTCCTTGGTCATGACAGAGGCAGGAGGTTCCAGCACAAAGGATGGTACTAGGTCATCTAACTCTGATTGCCCAGCCCAGCTCAGGCTCAGGCCCAGGAAGTTGGATTTTATACAATCTTGATACATAGAATGGAGCAACCAGCAACAGTAACATTGAATACAGAGAAGTATGTGAGTCTGGGAGAGATAATGAGGCAAAAATTTAGCTGTAAAATGTAAATTATATCCCCTGCCTAGGTGGGATAAAGGGGAGGGAAAGCAGAGATGGCTGCTAATTTAGCTGTGACCAACACAGGACTGACTGAGCTGAGGAGAAATATTCTAAATAAGTGGGTAGAATATCTATCATGCACTGTGTCCAAGCCAGGAACCCACACAATCAGGATCGCTGTCCCCAAGGAGGAATGAGCCCCACACCCTCCAGAGAGGCACACCCTCCAAGTGTCCACAGTCTCTACCCTCACCCCTCTGCTGATGATGCTGAGCCTCCCAGGTAGCCAAGCACACAGCTACAGCACACACTGTGACCTCATCAGCAGAGCCAAGAAGGAGAGCTAACCTCTCAGGGGTCACTTAGTCAGGGTTCCCAATTCACTGAGTGTCTGTCCCTAGTCCAAGGGCTGCAATTTCCATGGAGCCCACCAGCTCCCTGTGCCTTCTCTTAGCCTCCCAATCACCTCAGCACCACAGCCTGAAATCTGCGTGCCTGTTCATTGACAGCACATCTGGGTTTTCTTGTCACTATGTATTCTCTTCTCAAGGGTGCAGGTTTGTGTTTTAAAAGAGAGCCCAAACTAAGAAGGCCAAAAAGAAAAATTCCAACATGATCTGACACTCTTCAGAAAGGAAAACTATCAAACACTTATATTTGAAAGTGAGGGGCTGAGAGAATTCTCAGTTCACTCCAAGTGGCAAAACATGGACGTTAAGAGACACAGTAAGCCATGTACCTCATGAGCAGCACTAAGACATTTCTATGGAGAGATACACTCAACACATTATCTGAAACCTGGAAACATCTCACTCTCCAGTGTTTCAGAAATTATGTCAAGGTAAGAAAATAAGAGACAAAGACAGAAGAGGGAGGCAGAAAACATGGGAGTTTGTATTTTCTAAGACAGACTGAAGAAATAATTAAGAAAGTCCTTGGCTCCTCTGGAGTTGATGTTTGTGTGTGGTACCAGGAGCAAGACATTTTGTGTTTTGAACAGGAACCTTTCCAGATCTATAGAGAGAGAGTACCTTTATTCCCCACTGACCAGCACCAACTTACATAGACGTTTACTGTTTGCTGGAGTTTGGAAGTGAACTGGCCTCCAAAGGTCCATGTATCCAAGTGTTAGAGGGTGGTACCCAGTGTGAAGCTATTGGTACATGGGGAGGCATTTAAGGGGTGGAACCCACGGGGAGTTCTGCAGGCCACTAACGGAGTGGGCTTCAAGGGGTTGAAGAAATACATCCCTTCCTTTTCCTCTCTCTATTTCTTCTGGACATGAAGGTTTTACTGTCACATGACAAACTCTCCCACCACAAAAGCAAAGGAGGCAACACTAAATAACCATGGACCAGAACCTTCCAACACTGTGAATCAAAATAAGTCAACATTGGCTGAGGTCTTTCTACTGTCATGAAGGTCCAACCTCCTGACAGTTATACATTGAAAACTCAGGGGTTTTACTCTTTAAAGTTAGAAAGCTTCACCCACAGCAATGTTAATAATAATAATAATAATAATAATAATAATAATAATAATAATAGAAATTAAATGTGTAGATCAAACTCAGAAGACTCATCACCATTACAGCATATCTATGCACAAACATGACCCTTCTTTTCACATATTTATAGCTTTTAAATATTTCTTAATAAGCTTTGAAAATGGTCCCTTTTATGAAAATATCATTTTAAACAACCTCTGAGTGACTTATTACTCCAGTGTCTTTTATGATCACTAAGATATTATCAACTTGTCTCCCAGCCCAGGTGTAACATAGACTATAAAGATGACAGATGCCTTGATAATGCCAGAGAACCTACCAGATATCAGAATGGATTGGGGTCACTGAGGACAATACATGCTCTCCTACAAAGACCTACTGTGAAGTAGGATGGCTGGCTCTTTGGGCAACATGGGTCTTTTTCTAGAATGTACACAGGAGAGACTGTATGATTCTATGATTGGATCTAGTCTTTTATAGCGGGCCCCCCCCTTCCTTATTACTCTGAGGAAGCTCTCATGAACATTCTGAAAGTTATTCCAGCCACATCCAGTCCCCTAAGGCCAGCCTTCTGTTCACCATAGTCTTTTAGACATGTTTCATCAAGTACTCACCTTTTCCTGAGGCTAGTAAAAAAACAAATACCATACAGTGGCCACCACCCAAAGCTGTGTGTCACAGGACTGAAGGTGAACCAGTTCCCTGATTCTATGGGTTATAGTTTATAATGTGTCCTCCTGGACCTTCGGTTCTCCTGTGACCTGTGATTCCAGTCCCTTTAAGTCCTAAGTTCCAGAATGAACCGCAGGGAAGCACAGGGACAAAGTGCTCTCTATAGCCCCAGCATGGAGAGCCGCTCGCAGAGGGGTTGAGACAGCTGTCTGATCAGTTTCATACACCACTGGCACCTATCAGCCTGACCTGCTTCCCCTCAGTGGGCAACTTTATGCCTTTGTCTGTTCTTTCTGAATTAAAGACAGGAAGGGGGGTTGGAGAGGTAGAGGAAGGAAGGAACCAGGAGCGCAACAGTGGACAAACTGCCCTCCATGTCAGGCACTGACACAGAACTGGGAGTGACCACAGTCCCCCTCTCACCTCAACTCACTTTTTCAGTGCTTCAGGGCAGGGCTGAACGAACTGTAAGCACAGACCTGCACACTGACAGCCACCACCCACCACTTACTCTCAGGACTGCTGAGAAATCCTGATGCTGCTTCACCCATGATTTCCACACAAAATAAGAGGCAAAAGAAGCAGCCAACTCCGGCTAAGCACCTTCTGTGTATGTGCCAGGCACACTGCCAAGACACACGCAGGCACTACGTCACTTAATCCTTCAACATGTCCCCATCCACATGATCAGTCCTCTCTTAGGGACCAGGAGACAGATTCTTAAATGGTGAGGTAGGGAAGCTGGTTCCCAGGAAGTCACCAGGACCCTTGCCTCCTGTCAGCATCATCAAGGTCTCTGACTCTGCAGCCCACCGCTGGAGCTGTCTCCCTCCACATGCATGCACATGGAAGGGAACCTGTTGCACAGGTTTGCTCTGAGCAAAGAGAAGCTGCATGGTTCTCAGTGAGTCATTTATAGCCCAATTGCTGTGCTCAGGGAGCCTCCAAAGAACACAGAAGGGACCCCCACCCAGCACCCCCGTAACATAGGTTCCACCTAGGCTGATGGTAAACATGAGTTCTGTCAGTACAGACAACGGAGATACTTTCCATCTCTAGGACTAGGAAAACATTCCCATCCGAGGCGGCCAATTTTGAATATACTGGCATACGTATGGGGGATTCCTGGAAAATGATGGTTTTATATGGATTCCATTAAAAGAACAGGAAGCTTTTGAAAAGGCATTTTCTTCCATTTGACTTAAAATGTCTCTGGCTCTTAAAAGGGACAACACATAAAACTTACAACCGGGAAGTTTTACACCACATAAAACTTACAAGCACAGGGCAGACCCTAACCTGCCTGGGCTTGTCTTGGGGCTTGTGCAAGGAGGGCTTTCTCTCAAGAGTATGCAGCCTTCCCTCTCTTCCTTAATCTGCCCTGTGATGTGAGCTAGGACACACAGCCTTGTAGCTGTAACACGCCCACGTCAGGATCGACAGATACTGCGAGAGACCACAGTATTCCTCCCTAGCCACTTACAGCCCCGAGATTCTCCTACCCCACGTTTGGGGAAGGCAACCCCAGTCCTATCCCGGAGGGAAGGATGGCTAAGGTACCAGTCGCCCCTGGCTGCAGAAGCTCTGTTAGCAATCTGAGCAGATTAGTCCAGTAAATACCTGTTTTGTTTCAATGTTCATGGATTTGTTTAGAAATACTACCTTTGACGGCTCCAAGCATAGAAAAGACAAGAGAGAACCTCATTAAAAACCCAGCCTCTGCTCTACAGGCTGCCTGCTTCTTTAGTGGAAACACTGCCCGCTGAGGAAGCTGTGCAGAGAGCAGTCTCTTGCGGGCTATGGGTTGGGCTGTGACAGAGAATGGGGTAGGCCCATGATCATCAGTTTGGGCAGAAGAATGCACAGAAAGCTGCACAGATGTAAACCAGGCTTTTGTTCATCCCAAAGGAGCTCAGCAAAGACAGAAAGCATGCCTCCCCTGAAGGAGCAGTCTCGGGACTTCAGAAATATCACTAAGTGATAAGAAACTTGGAGCAGAAAACTGTCTTGCTATCTTTCCATGCCCCAGTTCATCTAGGTGTCCTGGCCTCTGGCACACTGGGTCTGTCTCCTCCTCTCTATTCTCACCACTACCCTCCCCCACATCCAGATCAGGTTTCAGCAACTGGATGTGCCCCAAGGAACCAGAGCTCAGAGACACCGGGAACACAGAAATCGCTCCCGGGGAAGCCACAAGGCCAGCTGTTGGCTTACCTGGGCACCTGGGGTCCGGTCAGTCCATGAAAGGGCCTAGAATCTGTGAGCCTTATGAAAGGCACTCTGCAGGGTCTGTCCCCAGCAACCCCGGGTGGTGAGTCCGGCCCAACGGCGTCCCCCCCCACCCACCCTGGGAGGGCTCAGTGTTCTGCCAGTCCCCGGGGGAGTCAGGGTGAGAGGCGGGGCTGCCACCTCCAAAGAGGCCCATTCAGAGGGCAGCGGGAGAGTAGGTCGCAGGAAAGAATCCCCGGATTGTTGGGCGGCCGCGGGCTGCTGCGGGCTGTCTGCCCAGTCAGTGCCTCCAGACTTGGCCCCGCCTGCTCTCCGCTGCAGTTCGCTTCCTTTCCATTTTGCTTCCCTTCTTCCTCCTCCCCCCTTCAAGCTCTAAAAACCTCCCGGCCAAAACCCACCCCAGCTTAAAAGCACGCTAAGACTGGGATACTCCGCAGAGACAAGGGGCGGGACAAATAGCCACGCCCCACACCTGCGGTCCTCAGCAACCTGAGGAGGAGGCAGGAGGAAAGGCAGTGGGGTTGAGACGCTGAGCCACAGATTACTTTTCTGGTAGACGGGATCACCTCACCCCAACAAAGCCTTCACCTCAGCCCTAGACAAGGCGGTCAGGAGATTTCAGCGGTGAAACCCACTCCTAAGTATCTGCTCAAACTGCAGATTTTCCTCCCGGCTATGATGAGAACCAACAAAACTGATCTCTGGAACCAGCCTGTTTCATTGGCTTTCTACTAACAGGTTCTGGGAAGCATCTACACCTAGAACCCCTTCTTCCTCCTGCTTTCTTCATGTGTTTCCCCCTACCTGAAAGAGCCCCCAAACCATCTATCGAACTCCTAAACACCCTTCAAAACTGCTCACAAACAACACCACCTATTTTTAGTTTGGGATATTTTCTGGTGCATCAAGTAGAATACAGAGCTACTTGAGCACTAAAACCATCAGTAACACAGACTGCATAGCAGCACTCCAGGTTTTACCATGAGCTGAAGTCTTATGTGATGGGCAAGGCAAAGTCTCCTCACTCTGCAAACGTGAGCTTCTAGAAACCTCTAGAACATTCTCCCTGAAGTTCTCAAAGAGAACTTCCTCGTGTTCCCCAAGGGAAGTTTCCTTGCCAGCATGTGCCAGTGTTGATATTACTTCATTATCACAGGCCTCTGCATAGAGGTAAGTTTCCGGCACAGCTCGCTGACCATCTTGTTGAATCTAAACCTGCCCAACCCCGCAGGTCCCAAGAGCAACTTGATAAGGAGAGGCCCCTCCGTCCAGGCCCATTCAGGCCACGCGTCTAGGGCAAAGCCAGGAAGACCCCTGAAAAGACACTTCCTCCCTGTTGTTTGTGTGCCTGAGAACAGCTGCTCCTGCTATAGGAAATGCCTGGCCCCAACCCAACAGGATCAGCAGCTGGATCAGCGAGGTGGGTCTACCAGTCTTTCCAGTCCAGGACTTCCAGCAGAGGAAGGACACTCTCAGTGGTAGGGCCAACACCTCTGTGGATCCCACCTACCCACAGGCCAGAGGACTGGTGAACCCACAGAGATGGGGTGGGCAAGGAAGAAGGACGCTGAGCAAACTGCATTTGTGACAGGGTCAAAGCCATGACCCAAACAGCTCTGAGTGAGCCTTCTCACACTTTGAAGAGCCTCTAGACTTGCTTATCACCCCCCTCTCTCCTCCCTCTCAGCTGCAATGTTAGGGACTGGGACGACTTGAAGTGTTACTTGCTTTAGAAAGAAAGTCATTCTCAGAAACCCCAGTTTCCTCTAGAGATCAGGGTTAGTACCTGGACACAAGATAGCCACTCTGAACCAGCTAGGGTGCCCATAGGAGGGCAACAAAACCACAGCAGAGCACAAATCGAGAGAGTTATTGATAGGACCACAGCCCCAAGAATGGGCTTGGCCAGCCTTTACCTTTGCCAGCAGGATGCTGGCCCCATGACACCTGGAGCCTTGCTCCACATATTTAGGGCTCAGGCTCACTGTGGAGCGGATGCACTGGTCCCTAGACTGGAAAGCCTTGCCTTTAATTCTATTCAATATTAAAAACAAACAAACAAACAAACAAACAAACAAACAACCCTACTGTTTGTGTTTCACTGTAGAGATGAACCCATAACCACCACTGACTTAAAGCCCCAGCCTGATATAGCACAGGCTGGGCTCCAACCCAAGATTCTCCCACCTCAGCCTCCTGAGAGCTGGTAATAAAGCATTCCTTGTGTAGCTAGAAGGTTCAAGCCCTGTGTAGACGGACACATCCCTAGAAAAAGAAACCAGCACTTTGTGTGTAAGTTGTAGGTTTCTTTGCAACCCACCTGATAGCCCTGGGAAATAGAAGAGGGCAGTGTTGATGTAGCCTGCAGGTCCTACCTGTAGCTATAGGTACTGCCCCCAAGACAGAGCCAGGTGGACCCCCAAACCACCAGAATAACTACCGCCACAGCCGACAGCCCCAAGTCACTCCAATGCACAGACCCAAAGAGAATGCTTCCTGAAAATTCTGCAGAGAAAGGCTTTAAAACAAAACACATACCCCCAAATCCATGTGCCCGTCACCTCATGGTCACCCCAATGTCATACCCTTCTGAGAAAACTGAACTCCAATAGCTGGTGACACTGCCTTTCCACCAGTATACCATGTTGAAACCTGAGGAACACCAAATTTATTCACAATGCCCTTTGGAACGCTTTTCCCCACAAAGACCTGCCTGTATGTTTCTGTAAATGTGCTCACTGGTCCTTCCTCAGGTTTGGGCATGGCAGTTCCTATGTGGCACTCTCACGGTGATACATGCCTAAGTGCAGGTGTAACCGGGAGAATTTGTCAATATGACCATCCATGTGCTGTGTATTATTAGACATCAGTATGGAGTGGTCCTCTTGAGATCCTCAGTTCTACGGACAGATGAAAACCATGATTTAAAAATGGTGCCTGTACTACACACAAATGGACTTTCTGCTCTGATGTCCATCCCTAGATGATACAATCTATATGGGAGGATAGGTGAAAGGGTAGACAAAGCCCATACTACCATGCTCAGCACACTCTGAGAATGGTACCCATAGGGTTACTAAAGCCAACACCCACAAGTCCTAAAGGAAGGATGTATCATGGGATCTAAACAAAGACTAAGGTACTTAACTGTACTGAAATGGTCATCTCCCTCTTCTGAAAAAGCACCCTGATCTAAAAAGGTCCCAGATACCTCAACAGGCCCCAGCTAATTGACAGTAGGGAGAAATGTTCACATCCTCATAGCTCTTGGCAACTCAGTTCATGTGCCCTCCGTACCTCTCACAATTCAGATTTCCCACACACCAAGCACAATGGGGCACCCTAGCTGGAAATGCTAGCCTGAGGGGACAGTAGCACCAGAGTTATAGCTGAGACTCCAAAGCATTACACCATCCTGGCGCCTAAGGCTATGTGACACCTGGAGACTAGCCTGGCCAGGTGGACTGGAGGAGAGGGCCTTTGGAGAAGATGAGAGACAAGCACATGACTGGCCTGCCCAGTGAGACATTGCCACAAATGTCCTGCTTATCCTGCATACTGACCTCCAAGCTATCTGCTCTTAGGCGCCTACCTGGTTCAGTGTCCACCAACCCCAGCTGAGGCTGTGCTGCAATAGATTTAGGTTCCACACTTGCCACAGGGTGGGGCTCCAACCTAATTCTCCAGTCTTAGGCCCAGAGCATGTTCTAGATAGCCAGTTGGGCTCTGGAAATGCATTTTGGATTAAGAAACTAAACGAGACAAATTTTTAGGACACTCTCACAGATAGAAGATGAAATACACTCATTTCTAAGAAAACACCCCTGATACCACTCATAGTGTTAACATTCTTATTCTTTTGTTGAACAGAAGTTTCAAGAGGTTATGCAACTTTTGTACTAAATCACAGACAGCAGGGGCTCTGTCACCAAGCCTCAGAGCCACCCTGTGGGCTGAAAATCATGATCAGAGCAAAAATTCTGTTGGCAACATGCCTGAATAGTCTTTATGTGCTCTCTTTGAGAACAGCCCACAGGCCTGAACAATGAAGTGAGCTGATAAAGTATGATCAGAAATCAAAGATCTCCCTAACCTACAACCAAGCAAGTCAAAGGATGCATGCACCCTGCTCAGTTTGTAAGGTTCCCAGCTCACAGGATCCTTCAGATTGGCCTGCCTGGTGGATGAGGTGCTGGCGAGAGAGGCCAGCAGCTTGTTGTTCTGATCTGCATTCCACACAAAGCAAATTCGTGTTCTCATCGAAAGAGCCTCCAACAGCACACTCACAGGGCAGTGCTGGACCTCGACCTCCATGAACCCATCCCTGATGTTTACTTTTAAATATATTTACAAGCAGCCTGGTTTTTTCCCTTTCACATTCTTCATCTTGGGTGGGGAGAAGGAAGTCTGCTCTGAATTTACTAATGCACATCCATTGCTGAGGCTCACCCTTCCCAGGATTCAGTCCTTGGCACAAATTGGAATGCTGAGTGGACCACAGGCATTTGTGCAGAAAGTATACGCGTCCCATAACCAGACACTCTCACGTTGTGTGCATGTAATTACAAATACATAGATTGGTGCGTTTGCTTTTTAAGTTCAGTAGATTCAAAGCCACCAAGGTTTGCCATAAAAACATCACCTGCATTTACATATAGTGTGTGCTTCTTTTCTGCTCTGTGAAGAGTCTCATTACAAATTCATAAAAACTAGAACAGAAAAGGAGCTGGGTATAAAAGAGAAGGCTGGCTGGGACATTTTATAACATGTCAAGCTCCCGATGATGCTTGTTAACTTTAAAAACAATTATATATTTATTTTTTGTTGTTTATCTTTGAGGTCATAGTATAATGACTTCAGTCCCTCTTCCCTTTCCTCTCCCCAAACCCTCCCCAATTTCTCCTTTATTTTCATTTTATGTTTGTATGTGTTTTGCCTGCATGTATGCCTGTGCACCACTGTGTACAGTGACAGGGAGGGCCAAAAGAGTGGGATCCTAGGAACGGGAGTGCAGACAGTTTGGAGCCACTATGCGGGTGCTGGGAGTTGAACCTGGTTATCTGGAAGAGCAGCTAGTGCTCCTAACTCCTGAGCCATCTCTCTAGTCCAACCATTTTTCTAAGCAAAAAATAAAACACTACTTCCAAATAAGATCAATTACGAGCCCCCAACCTTCTCTCTGCCTTTCTGCCCCCTTCCCAAATACTCTTGGACCCTGTTTTTCTTCCTCCTCCGGCAAACACCATCCATCCCTGCCCTCTGGATCCTGCCAAACCCAAATCCCCTATTCTGAACTGTGATGAAGTCCTTGGCTGTTCTTGTGCTCTATGAACCCAGTGAACAAATGAATGGACCCAATCCCATCCCTTCACAAAGCCTTGTATTTGCAGTAGAGATAATAGCCTGAAACAACCCCCGTATCACTCTGTTGAACACAAAATAGAAACTGCAAAATTACAAATACATTGCCTTGAAGTAAATAAACATTAGCCATTAATCATTTTTAAGGATGCCCAAAGTCCTTAAATGTTCTCTAAACAACAGTTGTTATGTGACAAGAATGTCCCGAACTACAGAGGGGTAATGGTGTAAGACACCGTAAAATGTAATCCATGACTGAACTTTCACTTTAAAGTGGTTGTTATGTGAATTTTGACAAATTAAAAAAGAACAAGAACTATTTTAGAATAGTCTCAAAGGTAAGTTATGTCAGGAACACAGCTTTTTTCATGAAACACTTCATTGTGGTTTTTTGTTTTTTGTTTTTTATTTATTTTGGAAATACCAAAGCTAAGTATCATCTGAGAAATGGCAGAATGTTTTCTATCTCATGCTTCATAATTTTTTTCTTTCACCTATATAAAGGTTGAAATTAAGCAGTGTTTGGTTAAATTCTCTATAAAGACTTTCATCTGGAATCCTAAGACATTAATGGGCACTCTAGTGCTGGCTGTTATGACACTGTCCCCACAATGCTCGTATCAGACAGGCAAGATGCTCACGGGCCCATGGACACTTGCTCAGATGCTGGCCCTGGCTTCTACAGCTGCTCTGCTGTCTTCTGTGCCCATTCACCAGCCTTTATGTTATCCCAAGTTCCTGGGAGAAGTCAGTAGCAGCATTCTTTGTGCATCAATCCTGAAATAGTCCTCACTTGTGGGGAGTGGGTCCTTCTCGGTTTCAATGTAGAGAACAAGGAAAGTATCAAGGATTTAGGGACAGGAAGTCCAGTGTACCTAGGCTAGGAGCTGGGTCACACACGGCAGCACACAAAGATGACCATGTTGTGGGGTGCATGCAAACACCCTGCTCTTTGCTGGAACCCATTTACATAGTGAAGTAGATAGCATTCCTCCTTCAAACTCTTTGCTGAATGAGTGGGGAATTCACCAGGAGGCTAAGCACCTACTCAACCTGAGAGCCGGCTCTACTGAATTGAGCCTAAATTGCCACATATGTGAGTATCAAACTTGATTCTGAAGAACCCTGGGAATCCTATCAGTGTCTTACCACTACTCAACTCCAATGCATCTATTGTCACATCTCTAGAAAGACATGTCTTTGCCCAGTGATTTTGAGATGTGACCCAAATGGAAGTATTTCTGCATCAGAGAATGCCAGGTAGAAATAGCAACCTTGAAAATGGTATCACAGCTGCCATAACCAAGGAGACTTACCCCGTCCTTTGTGCAAACTGGCTGGGCTGCTCAGCTGGGGCTCAGGTGGGCTGAACGGAGCGTAGCGTGGCGATGTTTTCACTGGAAAAAACAGTACAAGGGGTACTGTTACTCCCCCCCACCTCCAAGTACCAAGCCGTACCCAGCTAGTTTTTCTTCTTTCTTACCATATGGTGTTTCCGGAGACACGGGGAATGCTGGGGTCAGACACATAGACGACTCCTTGCTGTTTGGAACCCTGCCATCGATCCTATCGAGATCAGGGGGATAGGCAGTGACCACCGTCTGAAATCAGCATAGAGGGAGAACAGAAAAATGAGGAATCAAGGTAGGTCCCTTCCACCGATCTGGCTCCTCAAGATGGTCTGCTGACAGAGCCTGCGTCTGAGAGTGGGTTAGGAAGGACAAAACTGGCATCAACACTATACTATGGAGGAAGAAGCAAAGCTGGAGCCGGAGAGGAGGAGCTTATGGACCGTCATCATCTTAATACCATGCTGGGTAGCAGGGAGACGAGGGTGATGGAAACGATGCAAGAGAAGTGTGCCTCCCACCACTGAGCACAAAAGCATCACCAAGGAATCCTTAACTGCATCATTGTCACAGGGGGGTGAAAACACACGGGAAGTCACACAACAAGGAGCAGACTTGGGGGGAACCGTCCCAGCTCTCAACAACAGATGTCTGTAAGAATGAAGACGATAATCTGTCTTCTCATTTTGCCCATTCTAAAGGCTCCGATGTTTCAACTTGAGAATCAGGTATATAATTACGGTTAATTATCTGGGGAGGGTGGCCTGTTGAATTCTGATGAGAAGCCTTAACTACCCTGGAGTCTCTTGTCTGAAGATATCCTCAGGATCATCACTTACATCACTCACATGGAGGATTTGGCACCCTTGTGGCAGACTAGAAGAAGTCTCAGCAATAGCTGCTGGCTGTACTGTCCATCTGCAGAGTCCTGCTAGGGCCAGGCCCTTGCTTCCTAACCCTCATTCGCGCCTGTATGCATTTCACCCCATTCTACAGATAAGAACTTTGAGGCTTCAATGACTTAGGCAATGTACCCCCTGTTTAGTTAGCCATATCTGGGGATTTTGTGGCCCCCACCCAGGCCTTCTGACCTGTGCTCCCAATCAGAACCCCTGTCTGTCACTTAAGAACCATTTCTATCAGACAAGGAGGTCAATCAAAGACAAAGAGGTTACAGTGACTGGTGACCTTGAAAGGACGAGGCACAGCCAATTCCCTAAGCACAAGGACAGGAAAACAAGTGGAGTTGAGAGGAGATGGGGACAGGAAGAGCACATACCTCTTTGATGTCTGCAGGAGAGGAAAATGATCCCAGGCTTGCTGCTGGGTCTGGTCCAGCCTTTCCCCATCCACACTTAGAGAAGGTCACCTGGCTCCCAGCATCATTGTCATACTGCCCAATGCTCAGCTTCCGAAGCCGTCCCCCAACAGGGTCATCACCTGAGGAGCCAGTGAGGAGAAAAACAAATGGATATGATCCTTACAGCAGAGTATAGAGACCACTGATAAAACCTATCCCAAACTATTCACAGACAACGTCATCACTAGTCAGCTACTCCAGACAGACCAGAGGACTGCTATGGGCAGGCTACGGGATGCCCAGAGACAAGCCAGAGCACTCCATCCAGAAAAGGCAAGGCCAGGTGCCAGGATTCAGCCCATAGTGCTGGGACAGGAGACTATGGCTAAGCTTAAGTTCAGAGAGAGCCAGCTAAGATCCAAACCCAGGCTCACCTGCAGTGAGCCAGGCACGTGATTCTATCATGACAAACTGAATCTTCACATGGGGGTGGGGGTGGGGAGAACACCCCAAACCAGATACTAAGAATGAACATTTAATACCCCAATGCCAGAATCTCCATGGGCATTTACTCCTGACCCAGAGGCTCCTGGTTCCTGCTCCTAGCCAAACCTGATCATCTTGTTGGGGAGAAAAATATGTCTTGGCTAGTTTGTTAGCTTTTTAAACTTTCTTCCAGGGAATTCTTAAAATTGGGCAATAGGGGGAAACCTGCAGCAGCCTACAAAGGTTTCAAGTCACAATGCAGTCTTTCGTAACAAACTAGGATTTGCTGGCAGTCTAGGCTTAAGCTAAAAACACAGAGTTCCTACAAATATGGTGGGGTGAGTATGTGATTCCATGAAGCAGGGCTTCTGTGGGTTCAAGGTCAGTCTGGGCTAGGTGTTGAGACACTATCTCAAAAACAATAAATAAGTGGGGGCTGGGGAGATGGCTCCAGCTGTAAAGTACTTGCTGCACAGGGATGAGACTTCACACAAGGTCACAAAGATTCACTCTCAAGGAGACAGGCAGCCCTCCTAACTCTGAAGGCGTGTGGTCCTGGGAATAGAGGTCTGACACAGCGGGACTAGCAAGGCCCAGTGAGAGAGAGCCTTAGGGCACAGCAGCAGTTAAGAGCCAAGATGCCTGCACCTGTCCCAGCAATGGTGACAAAGAAGACAGATCAGAAAGAGTACGGGTGGACTCATGGTGACTGCTGAGCAAGCTGGGCCTTTCTCCATGAAAGGTCCATAATCCCTTGATCACAGTGGTGAGCAGCAGACCAGTTTCGGCGTGGGGAGTCTGTTCTGCATCACACATCAAATTGGTGAACAGCCACGTATCAGTATCAGAAGTGTAATGGCAAGTGTTTTAGGACAAAGAAAGAAGACAATGGTACCAAAATATCCAAAAGCCAATCTCTGGGGTGTGGAATTCCAGACAAGGGCTCATGTTTTCTCTGGATGTCTCTCCGTCTTTTTCATAATTTTATCTTTTTAAAAACTGTAACATAATTACACTATTCCCTCTTCCCTTCCCCCCCACACCTTGTTCTTATTCAAATTCATGGCCCCTTTTAAATTGCTGATACATAATACATACACATTACATATAGTATATGTGTATTACATATATTCCTAAGTATATAAAACAACCTGCTTAGTCCGTATGTTAACTTGTATTTATATGTTTTCATTGCTGACCATCTGTTATCTGATAAGCATTTGCCCTGCTCTTTCCTGGTGACTTTTTCTCCTGCTCTCAGCAACCCTCAGTTACCTGCAGTTCTCTTTGTAGGGCTGAGGCCTCCTGAGCATTCCCCTGCCATGTTAACATGTCTGTTGGCGTTGTCAGGCCAGGACATATTTAGGCAACCATGCTGATAAGACTTCATGGGTGTAACTCGTCTGACATTTCTAGAAGACACACTATCTCTTAGCAAAGTTCTGGCCCCTTTGTCTGTATCTTTTAAGGTTTCCACTAATAACATTTTTAGTTTCTAAAATTAAGCAAGTCCTGGATTCCCTTTGGGAGAAACACACCTCCTGCTCCTTTTGTCCTCCTCTCTGCAGTGTTCTACATCACCTGTGCTGATTCTTTCTGAGCCTCTGGTTTTAGATCGTACCCACTTCTTCTGCCCGTCTTCATAAACTCTGAAGTTTGGTCAATAACCACTTCCTGCCCTCTGAGGATCCCACACAGGAACCCAAGTGGATGTGGCCTTCTTCTTCCCCACCATTCTAAGGTGATGTCCCCCACCAAGTGCTGCACTCCATGGGTCTCTGTACTTCTTTAAGTATCCAGAGACAATTGGCAGATCTAACAGCTCCAGTGAAGGACCTGCTCTTCCTGTTCTTCAGGGGAGATAACTCAGAAGTTAGGTTCCACAACAGGTCCAAGGTAGTGAGAGAGTAGAGCTTAAGTCTAGGCCTCAGGTGACATCCTGAGCCAGAACACTGCATCAGCTTTGTCTCCACTATGCACCAATAGCATCTACAACAGAAACCCCACTGGCAGCTGTTCCTCCTCAGGAGTGGGGGCTGAATGAGGAAGAGGGAACCCCCAAGGATGGGGGCACTAAGCTTGAGAACTGAACTAGACCCAAGAACGGAGTGGACCACAGAGCATCACAGGGATGTGCACGCTCTCTTACACACTCAGTGGCTTTCCTCACTTCCTCAGCCTCGCCAGTCATGCTCAGGTCTGTGTTACCTTCTCACACTTACTGTCACAGACACAGTGCTCCCTCTCAGATGTTTTGAGTCTTTTACACTGATGCACACATACACACCCAGTCTCTCACTAGCATACTACCTTTCCCTCAGTCACACTTTCTCTGCCCTGTTCTCATCCATGGTCACCCCAACATATTCCCTATGTATCCTCTCTCAGACCTCACACCCATGCATCTAGTCGCTTCCAGCTGTGCAGCTCCCACAGCCTCCCTGTACTCTCACAAATTCACACTCAGACACTGATGTCCACATTGACACAGCATCTGCCTGCCCACGCATGACAGATGTGGCTCAGGTTCTGTGCTCTTAATACTGAAGGAGAGCTTCAGCACCCCTACCTACTTGTGCAGGGCCCACATTCCCGGGTACTACGAGTCTCCTCATTTGAGGATGACTATGAGGAAGAAGGATGCTGGCATTCCTAGAAATGAGTTTCCTCCAGGATTTGGAACCTCCAACATCTTTGCTTCCAGGGGTTATAGAATCATGTGTGGCCCAAAACTCCTTCTCACAGGGAGGAGTTCTTGCCCATCACGTCCTTGACTGACACCCTGTCCCTAACATCTATAATGACTCTATGACAGTGAGTTATGCCAAAAGTCCTGAGCTTCAGAAGAAAGGTGGGGCTAGGGACTGCCCACAGAAAACCACAGGCACCTCCACTTCAGCCTGACACCTCTCACCACACTAGGCCCTCTCAGCCACTGTTCCCAGGTAGGAAAGACCCAGAAGCAAGCAGACATTTCTACTCACTCCGGTTATCTTGAGATCTGGCTGGCTGACACAGGGACATTCTCTATGTGTTTCATACACTATCTCTGATGCCTGCCAAGCAGGCCGCTTCTCTTTAGTAAGGACTGAAACAGTAAGCACAGCATCTCTGCACTGCTGCCTCCCTGGGATCAGCTTCCTTACTGAAGATAGATCTGGAGATAGCCAGCTGCCCGGGCATGGTGCTGCTCTCTGCGATCATGCCTAGATCTCGGCTCTGATGTCCATCTCGATGAGGAGGACTGGGTGTCTGTGAGTGGGTGAGAGGTGGGAGGGCAGGAGAAGGAGGGTGGAGGGACAGATGAACTGGAACCTGGTCAGCATCCTATGCTGACGGCTGACTTCTCAGGCCTCCCTTAGAGAGCCTGTGGTGGTTGGTCAGACACATGCTCCCAACCTTCCCTTCCCTGGGAACAGTGCCATACTGGGAGGAAGACACATGGCTTGTTTATTTATTTTTCCACTCTGGGCTCAACGTGTGAGCATCTGCAGGGGAATGAGTCCCCGATGCTCACTAGGTTACGCTCTGCGCTAACCTAATTCACCTGCAGGCACAGTTGCTATGTGCTACACTGTGTACCACCCCTTGTCCTCCCCCTGCTCAGGGTGTGTCCTGGGGCTATCTGCAAGCTCCTAGCAGGACTCCAGGGGCTGGGAATGGGAGTCGGGGGCTGCATCAGAGCCTCATGTTTCCTACTACGGCTGCTGTTCCACATCTGCAGAAGCAGAAACGGCAAAGCATGGGTTTACATTATTGACTTCAGATCTCCGGTGTAAAGCTGACTTGATGAGCTTGGGCAATCTGAATAGCAAACTACTTATTGAGTCAAGAAGAAAGTAGGCAAACCCTACTCTCTGAATGGTGCTGTAAAATTCATGCCATACCGGTGGCCACGGCAATATTTATTTCTCCCCTTCCTGTAAGAAGTCAAATCCAGAGGAAAACAGAAAAGGCAGAAAAACAAAATGAAACAAAAAGACTTCATGAAAGTAGAGGATGCTGGTGGTGACTACTGACGCTGGTCTGATGTGCAGTCTAAGAGAAGCTGTGCTGGTCTGAAGGGGCCTTCTGGGGGTTAGGGGCAGCCTCACACTCACACCAACCCCTTCTGAGAACACTCAAGAGAAGAAACAGGGGCCGAATCAAGCTTAAGGGAACTTTTGCAGGGCCAGGGCCTCTCCTGTAACTCCGTACCTGCTGGGGACCAGTTGGCTCCCTTCCCACCTGTACCTGCTGGGTCCCAGTTGTGGGGAGCTATACCTGCTTCCAGCATGTTCCCCGCCAGTCAAGGAAACAGAGGAAACTTGAACTGGCCCCCTGGCACTCAGACTGCATCAGGACACTTAAGGCCTACGTGAGCACAGAGTATTGGCCTGCATTTATGCCGGTGAGCCTTGTTCCAGGAACCCTCCATGCAGTCTGGCTCCAGTGGAGGGAGGGACAAGCAGAAAACCCACGTGGTGACGTGCTTCGCTTGGCAGCACAGCCCACCAACTGTCGTTACCAGTGCCTCTGAGCAGTCATCGGTCTTTGCATGGGTCATCTTTCCACTTGATCCGCCAGACCTCAGGCTATAGCGTAAGACCTGAACCCCCTTTTCTCCTTTACTGCTACTCCCCAAGCCCATGCACTGATATGTGGGCACACCCTCTGCGCACTGCCCAGGACCACCACAGACCTCGTCAAGGAAAACAGGAGCTGAGACTACCATGAGTCTCTGGAGGGCACCAAACCTCAGAGAGACTGGGAAGCTGATGCTAAATCACTGAGAACGTAGATGGAGACAGAGCCCTATAGCACTCCAAGGCCAGGCAGCTGTGTGGGCAGTGTGGGAGCAGGGCAAAGACAGCCAGGCTAGGGGGCACCCCCACCAAGGCCACCATGAGAGTGGGGAGATCATGACAGGAACTCCCTTAAGTGATTCATCTGGAGACACTGGAGGCCCTGTGGGAAGGGTTGCAAAGCATGGGCCCCTAAGAATTGGATTCAGTCCAAAGATTGTCGGGCACTCTATTACCATCCAGGACTGAGTTCATGATAGCCCAGAATAGGTTACTGGGAAGCTCTGAGTGTGTGTTTGGGGGAAGGAGTTTAGATGACTTTAGCTGGAAAACTGCATTTTAGGATAAATCTCCCATAATGCTCCTTGGCAGCTCTGCACTTCTTCAATTGCACCAAACTCCTAATCATGAGAATGGTACCAAACCCTTCCTCACTAGTCTCGATCTTCTGTGTCCGTGTCCTTCAATGGTGCTATATGAGCTACCCAGAAGTTTGTTGGTATCACCTGGCCTATCTGGAAAGAGGGAGAGGCGTACTGAGCAGGAGACACCATGACGCCCATACTGACTCTTCAGGGCAGAATCCTCTTCTCAGTGAGACATATGGCCCACTCTGCTGCTAAAATAAATCTACCAGTCCTATGGGAGGCAGTTTATGGGGCAATACATGACCTCTACAGCAGGGTCCCAAACTCTGGCCCCATTAGAAGCAACCCAGGGGAACATCCCAGCTTCAAAGAGCCATGGGTCAACTCTCGGAGTGACTAGATACACAACCACAATTCTAAATGCGTAGTTCTCCACAGAATGTCATTACTATCTTCCACTGAGGGCCTCACCCTTCCTCTTCTCCGTCTTCTCTTCCCCTGGAGCCATGGCACGACTGTCAAAGCTTTCAACTTGCAGGCACAGCACATCTGGACCCAGGAGTCAGTCAGTGAGCATAAAGTACTTCAGACACTCAAGCCCCTACTACTAGGCCAATCAGCCACCCTTTGCAGACCAAAGCACACACAGGCATCCTTACTTAGCACCGGCATCCCAAAAGCCCCCAAGTGGTTATGCAGTATAAAGAATAGGTGGAATCAGGAAAGAGTATGCCCCACCCAGGTGACAGTGGACTTAGGGGCTCTTACCAGAACTCTGCACAGGCATGCAGTGGGATTGACATGTTAACTTGCTTGGCCACACTGAACATGCTGAATGATATGTCTCAGGATGCACTGAGCATCTCACATGCACACAGTAACATGTAGCTAATGAAAATAAAAGGGAATAGGTCCAAGAGCACGACCCATTCTGCAACACAATCTTGGTTTTCGATTGGGACCCTAGAAGGAGAAGCACCCGGAAGCGATGGCTTCATCTTTACAGGATCATGTAAGAATGAAGCAAGGCTGGCACCCCATAGCATGTGGGTGGCTTTGGAAACTCCCTCACATTCCTGAGAGTGAAAACAAATATAGCGAAGGCTAGTTTGTGCTGAGGTAGGGCCCTCCTGAGTTCAGCTCACTCAAGTAAACAGGCAGCACCTCTAACAGAGAGAACAGAGAAAGATTAGCTCAGCTCAAATGTATCCTGGAATGGACTAATGTGCTCTCTTCTGGCAAGCTGAAACCAAGACAGGTTCAGTAGGCCTGATCACCTGCTGGGCTGGCTCCTCAAGAGCAGGTGGCATGCATTTCCCATAAAGAAAGTGGGCAGGACACTGGGGAGCCCACGTGCTGAGTGCCGCATGAGTAAGAAGGCAGAAAAAAGCCCTCTGTGTATACCCAGGGCCATCTTTTCCTTCCCATCTCTGGTCCTAACCTGGACCTAATAGGGGAGGAGACTTCTGCGAAGCTTCAACAGAGGAAAGGAATGGAATTGAAGATGTGCTCCCCGGGGAACCCTGGAAATGCTTGCTTTGGGGAAGGCGTATCCGAAAGAGAGAGAACATATCCCCAAACTGGGAAAAACATCTCCACATTGCTGAATGAACTCTGCATATAAAGATCTCCAAGCTCCAAGAGTGACCTCTGGTCACCTCACCCACGACTGGCATCTAGAACACTCCACTCACCAGTAGGGTTTCAGGACCCAGTTATGGTTCCTTCCTTTTATGTTTAAGTAACATTCTCTACTACATCTACAGAGAACACAGCATGTCCCTTAGTCAAGGCCCGCATCATGACATAAAGGCCACCTGGCAGAATCAGAAATGACAGCTGACTTCCCCAAGCCTGAGAACTGTCAGAGCCTTTTCATCCTGATGGAGAGAAAGGATTTGACCTCCATTATATGGAAGACCACAAAAGGCAGTTCTCCCCAGAGGTGGTCTTCCTAGAACCTGGGTCTCTCACAAGATGACAATAAATAGGCCAAATGTTTCTAGTACATTGAGAAGGAAAAGCTTCTGGAGACAAGCTGTCTATGTATGAGGCTGGAGGTAGTTTCTCCAGCAAACTCAGCAAGGACTGCCCTATGACCCAGTAAATCCACTTCTGGTGGCAAATAGGTTTTCAAACAGGTATGTGTGCACACATGTGCATACCATCAATATTCACAACAGCCAAATGTTGACAGAATCCTAATGTCACTGACAGATGAATAGATCAGCTATGGAGTATTATTTAGCCATAGAAAGGAATAAATCTCCAATAGTCACAGACCTTTAAATATAATATGCTCTGTAAAAGAAACCAGCCAAGAAGAGCCACACAGTGTACAATAAATAGCGTTTATACCAGAAGCAGGAACAGCTAATCTAGGGAAGTAGGGTAGTGTTCTGGGAGCTAAGGTTGGGTGGATGGAAAGTGATCACTAATGGGTCAAAGTCTTCTCTGGGAGGAACTGGAAAGTTCAGAAGCCATAGATGGTAGTGGCTTCACAGTAGTATAGCTGTCCTAGGAGAACTGTGACCTGGCAGCTCCCCATCCTTTGGGAAAAACCCCAAAGCCTCCTATATGTCAAATCAAGCAATGTGTACCACTGAAAAGTATCTCCAGTGCCGAATTCTCTCCCATCTGAAACTCCTCTGCAGAGCTGAAAGCAAAACGCCACCTATGACATTTCCATGCACCAAGTCCCTTCAAGTGACTCTGGGCCATAACTCCTGGCCCATAACAAAGTCCTACCCAAAGTGCTCCTTGTCAGATTCACCTTCACCATCGATGGGACAGCCTTGAGCAGCCCAAGGTCCCATGGCTCACCCTCTGGGCTCCTGGAACACATGACTGAACCAGCGGTGGGGCCCACCCCATCCATTCAGCATTATTCTCTGACACCTCTGCCAGGTACTGGATGTTTAGTACGGAGCCTCCCAAAATACCACACCCTCTGGAGGCATCTGTGTGGCCACTATCCCTGTACCAGCCAGGCCTGACTGTGAAGGTCTCATGGAACATTCCCCAGATTCCTTGACTTGCTAGTGGTGATGGTGATTGAAACGTGTCAGCAAAGTGAACTGTATGAGGATCTCCTCTTCCGCATCTCTGGCCCCTGCCGTGAAAGCACACAAGGGCAGTACTGCAAGCTGCAATCTGAAGCTTTATGTGCTCCTCCCACAGCAAGGAATTCTAAAACCACAGGCAGGAAGGCCAGGGTGCTATGTCCAGGAAATGCCTGCCAGATTCCTGTCATCGGGCCACTGAGACTAATGAAACAAGAATCAAATATTTTAACAACATGAAACAAGAAGTCTCCAAGGGATGGAGCAGGCAGCCAGCTTTCTGTCCTGCACAGAAAGACAGGCTCCACACAGGTTGCCTCTCTTCTCAGGTAGCCCCACCACGCCACTGCCACTTAAAGGCTGTGACCCCAGAAATCTACTCACTTGCAGGCTGATTGAAGCTGGGGAGGGCAGCAGGAGGGCAAAGGCTGGGAGTCTGCCAAATCAGGTACAGCCAAAGTACATCACACCAGAGTGAGGGCGCAGTCTTCCTGGCCAGCAGGCACTTTGAGGAAGCACAATGTCCCAAAGGAACTGCCTGCCCTCACCCGGTTTTACAAGGGACAGGACCCTGCAGTCAGCAGTGGAAACACCAGAAATGACTCCTCACCTCTGGTCAGCCTCTCTGGTCCTATGGTGGACTCGGGCTGCTGCACAACCTCGCCTCACCTCAGTGTCCATCTAGCAGAGCAGCTGGGAGCAGAAGGGTCTGCACTGCTGCCTGACAAGATCTCTGTTCACAAATACCTCTGAGGTTTTTACCCATCCCAGCAAACATCATGAGGAAGCCTGGCTGGTGAAAGGCAGGACTGCAGCAGAGACAAGGGACAGCCAAGGGATGCAAGGTGGACAAGAGGGGAGACTTTTTACTTCTGACTTATTCTTCCCAAGTACAGTCTTCCAAGAACAATTGTTAAGCCAAGTGTTATAAGTTTGCTTAAGTGTTTCCACTGAAACTTTAGAACTCTAAATATCCTTTAAGTATTCAATTCAGTGGGCTCATGTGCCCACAAGAATTAACCTGGCCTGGGTCCTCTGCTACTCTTTCTGGCGTAGTGGCTGGTGTTGTTAATGGCAACACCATAGGCTCAGAACTGTACTGGGGAGAGCACATACCTACCAGCACTCCGACCAACTAAAAGATCCTGCTGTTTGTCCAGTGACGCATCCCAGCCCAGGAGAGGTAATGCAATCTGGCTTCTCTTCTCACCTCTCACCATCAGACACTGGGATAGCCCTTCCTTTCCACAGGCAGCACGAGCAAACGTCCCAGCTGCCTTGTCCTTTGAGAACGGCCTGCCAGTTAGCTGGCAGTCCATGCAACCCTGACACTGGCTAGGATCCATGCTACAAAATCTTGCTCCCGTCTGAAGGAGAGGGGGCAGACATCAGCCAGGCTGCAACCTTCCAAAGAGAGCAGAGACCATGGGTCTATACCACAGGGTCCATGTGAACTCAAGCCCTGTCATCACCTCGTAACCTCCACCGATGTGACAGCAAGGAGAGAGGCCCTTCAGTAAGGGTCCTTGGAAGATGAACTAAGCCATTCTGCCAGGACCCTAAAGCAATAATCAGCCCCCAGAAGCACTGATAGCACACGAGCTAAGGGAGATGCTCATGGACTCACTGAGAAGCACAGAAAAGCACCATGGGAGGAAGATGGGGACAGCCTTCTCCTGCACTGTCTTCCTTGTCCTCCTGGTCCGGCTCCCAGCAACACCCACAGCCCCTGCCACCATCTGCAGTCACTTCATCACCCTCCCGTAGACACCTCACCTTAGCCAGTCCCCTCCAGGGATAACCTTGTGCAGATCCCAGCCCGAGCCTTGTCCCTTCCGTTAACTCCCAGATCCGTTCTCAGAATGCTCCGCCCATGTCGTGCACTCTGGCTTGCTCTCCACCTTTTCATCCAATGACAAAGGTGTCTCTCAAACCCTCTTGACCCGTGTTAACACACACAGAGAACACCTGGTAGTAATCTGATCCCAAGGCAGACTTGTCACTCTGACACAGTCTGCAGGAAACACGCCCACAGGCTTGGCCAGAGGACACTGCCCACTACTACAGAACTTGGCCTCTGCTCTGGTGTCCACTTCCCCTGGTTCTAAAGCAGAAAGGCCCACACAGTTCTCTCTTGCCAACTCTCACCAGCTTCAGAAAGTGCAGTACACAGATGGTCCTCACACTGAGGCTATCGCCCTTGCTGAGCTTAGGTCTGTGGTCTTGGTTCTAGATCACAGGATCCAGGAACCGGGATCTGCTGTGTCTGAGCTTCTCTGAGGCCACTCCACACTCTCCGCTTTCTGTCCCATGTACCTCTCTCCCTCAGTCCTCAAGAAGCACTAGGCTTCTCTCTAACACGTGGTGGCTCCTGCCACCCATGAACAGCCTACATGATGTCACGGGAGTTTGGATGATATATTTGTAAATAGGACAGTTTACATACCGTGACTGCTTAATCAGACCTCTGTTCCCACAAGGATGACTCAAGAGCCCAACAATTCTTCTGACTCACTGAGACGCCTGGCACTCTTCCTAATGGAACATTCTTGAAATGAGAGTTTCACTGTTGAGCCTATTCTTCAGATATGGAAACTGAGGCTCAGAGAATGTATGTATAGGTTCTGAATCACACAGCTAGCATGTGGCAGAGGAATATGGATCAGGCTATCTGATCTCAAATGACCTGCTGCACTTACCAACAGGCGTGACAAGTATGTAAAATAAGACTGATATTCCTCTTCAGGGGGCCCCACCCCTGCCCCAAACCACTTCTATAGGCAAGTTTTGCACCTCTTTCTTACCACCATTTAATTCCACCAACAAGCTCTTTTAGTTGCCAAGGTACCACTTGGATTCTAGGCCATAGCTCTTGAGAGTAGAAACTGCCAAGAAAATGCATCTCCACCGTGAGTTTCAACAAATCCAAATTCCCAGCTGGGTACTCCCTACCTGACACCAACACCCATCAGCTCACCTTGCCGGCCAGGGCTCTGGCCAGGGCCATCCACAGGGTCCAGCCTGCCACCACATCGGCGCCTACTTCCCACGCCATCAGGACACATGGAGCCATTGGCTGAGATGCCAAGGGCATTCAGGTGTGTGGGGATGGGCTCAAAGGTGGGGTCCAGCTCCAAGATCAGCCTATTCAGTTGCTCAATGGACTGGTCAATATCCAGAGTAGGAGAGCCTGGGGAGGGGCCAGTGTGCAGCTCCTGATGTACTCCATTCACAACTCTGTCATCTGGAAATCTGGGCTGGAGTGCTTTACCAGGACAGAGTTGCTGTGTGTCAGGGGGATTTGGCCCATTGCTGATGCCTCTCTGAACAGCCACTTTGCTGCTGGCACCACGGGTAGGAGTAACTGGGATGTGGGGTTGGGGCTGGGCAAGGCCAGCACTGTCCACTGTACTGCGGCTGCCAAGCCTGGCCTCCCCGTCTGAGGCAAAACTGTACTGGTGAGCAGCCACCATCTGCTGCTGACGTACCCAAGTCTGGGTGGAATAGTTACTTTGCCCATAGGCCTGCGCTGGGGTGGGTGCAGAGGACTTCCTCAACAGAGGCTGCAGCTGCTTTTGCTCTCGGCCCCCACACATCCGCTCCCGCTCATAAAGGGAGTCTACACCGAGGCCCAGGTCTGGAGAAAGGACACCATTGTGATCTTCGGTAACACCATTGCCAAATCCATCACACAGGAGGGAGTTCTGGCTGCTCTTGAGGCAGGTGAAAGGGCCCAGGTGGGTTGACTGGGGCCCTTCAGAGGAGGAGAGAGTCCCCAGGCTGTCCACACTGTGCAGGTCATGGTGAGGCATCTCATCATCTAGAATGTCAGTCTCTCGGTCCTTTAGGGCAGCGTCTCCATTCACATGGACCTGGGCTGGCACCACGTGGCGTGTCCCACTATACTTGCTGTGCATATCAGTCATGTCTTTGTGGGAGTTTGCAGAGTCTTCCAGACCAAATCCACTGAGCAGCTGGTCCAACTCAGCCTTCTCCTGAGGGCTCAGGCCCCTCCGTGCTCCTGGGGTCAGGCGCTCTTCTGTCTTATCAGTCCTGGCTGAGGCAGTAGAGTGACCCGAGTCACTGCTGACTGACAGGGTGTGGTCGCCGTGGTCTGGACTGCTAGTGGCTGGCATGCCCTGAGGGCTACTAGGGATGCCAGAGTCTGAGGTACTCTTCTTCCTCACCTTGGCATACAGGCTGCCATCCACTGGGCCCTGTGTATGTAGCACTGTAGGGAAAGCAAGAGACAGGCTGTGAGCCAGGGAGAAAAGGCAGTACTGCCTACTACAGTGGGCAGGTACGCATTTACTTAAATGGATGAGTGAATCTATAATGCAACTCAATAGTAAACAAGTGAAGTCTCAACTATGGTGCCCAAACTCTACATAATCTTCTGCAGAGTGAGCAGCAAGAAAGACGTATTCGGATAAAATAATTTCTGCCTGTCCTGCTTGGTTTTGTTTGTCATGCTGAGGGTGGAACCCAGGGTCTCACACATGCTAGTAGTAAGCAACTGACCACTGAGCTATTACCTCAGCTTCATACTTATCTACCATGTAGGAAACACCACACACACACACACACACACACACACACACACACACACACACACACACACCCCTATTAAGATGTTTGGGGATTTTTCATTCTTTGAATCATTAATGTCATTATTTTGATTGTGGAGTCCAGCTCAGCTAATTGAATCCCCAAGAATCAACAGTTTATCTACTGACATCGATATATCTAACATTTTTTGAATATGCAAGGTACTGTCATCAAGTTCACTATGTCACTGATAAGCCTGCTATCCCCTCAGTACTCTGGGATGTGCTAAAATCTAAATATGCAGTTCAGTGGGAAAGGAAAAGGAAAGGAAAGGAAAGATAATGAGAGGGGCCTATGGCTACAGCAGAAGATCACTGGGCAACACAGGATTCTGATAACTGTCAGATGTTAGATCTTTTGAGGCTGACATGCAAACAATGTGGGCAGGAACAGCTGAACCCCTGCTGCTGTTATTAATTAGGGCCCCCGGTGGCTGTACATGGAGATTCCCAAGCCACAATCTGCTGACTGGCAGTTGTAACTGCCCTGGCCACACAGAGCGTGCCGTAACAAGAGCTTCCTAAAATAAGCTGACATTCACAGTCAGCACATCTCCCCTGCAAGTCTCCCCCATCATCCTGTACTTTCTGTGCTGTGGAATCTTAGGCATTCCACAGCAGGGGCACTGCTGATGACTGGGAAGCCAAGCCGTTTAAAAGGCACCTAGACTCCAAGGTTGAAGCTACTATCCACCTATCTGGTGGCTGCTGAGCCCATTCATGCAGCAGCTCAGGAGAGACTAGCCCTGAGCATGTATCCCATGGCCCCTCAGAACAGCTGGACACTTGGTCACACTCAGCAGCTGCTGCCTGCTTTTGGAAATTCAAATCAGCTGATACACAGGAGACAAGGATGGCGAACACCGATGTGTCGTCTAGCCTAGAGAAGCCCAAGCACATTCTAAAGCAGAACTTGGGGGAGGCACGCTCTGGGTGTACAAATCATACACACAAGCTGTAAACAGAGCAAGTCTTCAGAGACAAGGCAAGCGGCGACATGCACATACGCTGGACTCAAGTGTGCAGCTATGGACCTTCATGTTGTTATTGCTTGTTTAAAGAGATCAGAGGCTCTGGGAAAGTAAATAACTTAAGATTAAGCAGCTGTCAGGAGTGGGAGGCACTGAGAATCCACGCTGTGGGGCCTGGGTGCACCTGCACAGACAAGGCCAACCAAGCGCACATACTTGAAGTTTCATTGGTAGCCCTGAAAATAACTACACAGCAAGTGACAGCGACCAGGTTTCAGACAGAGAGAGACTGAAAGCATGGGCTACATCCAGCTCTGTATAAATGTATAAATACATAAGGAAATGCCTGGAAAGACGATCCTAAATCCGAAGTCACTTGCAAGTGTCACCATTACAGAGAGAGCAAAGCAACCATGTACAGAATCACTAATGTGTATGTATGGAGGCCCCTGAAAACACAGCAACACTAGCCTATGCCTCGATCCCAGGCTCTCCCCACCAAGGGTCCCCACCACAGAAGGTGGAAGTGACTCTGTGTAGGCTGAACTAAAGGCAGCTCACACTAGCATCTTTCTAGGCCCATGGAAGCAACAGGTCTATCTGGCACTGGGATGCTCTGCCATAGAAAACTCAACTACAGAAGACCCAGCGCACCTCCTGTTCAAGGGAAGGATGCTTATGAGAACTTTCTGCTCCGTAAGAATTACAGAGACGCTATGCTCCTAAACACACCACATACACATGCCCTTATTCACATACACCCATACACACAGATATACCACTTCCACCCCCGGAACCCCCACCCCAAACCACACACACACACACACACACACACACACACACACACACACACACACACACACACACACACACACGGGGGTGGGGGGGAGTAGAGTGGCAGATGGCTGCTATTCTATTTCACTTTCCTGAGCCAGGCAGGTAGCCAGAGCTCAGATCCTTGGGACACACAGCTAAGAGCAGGGAGTCTGCTCGTTTCGAGGTCAGAGTGTATGCTGTTAAAACAGTTCATTTCCAGCTTCCATTAGGTCTGAAGTATGAGTCCTCCATAAATCTTAATTAAATGATGCCATGGCTTCAAACGAAAAGGAATGCAAGAATAAACTCTAAAAATATTCTCCTAATTTTCCAATTTAGACTGGAGTGCAGCCAGTAAGTACTAATGTGCTAGGAACCAAACTCCAAAGCATTGCCAGAGTAGCATATGTTCTGGTGGTGGTGGTGGTGGTAGGGTGTTACTGTTTTGTTTTCTAGACAGGGTTTCTCTGTGTAGCCCTGGATGTCCTGGAGCTTATTCTATAGACTAAGCTAGCCTCAAACTCAGAGACTCTGTCTCCCAAGTGCAGCGTGCACCGCCACCACTCGTGGTATACGTTTTTAAACTGCTGAGCTCTACCACTGTCCCCAAGTAGAAGAAATCTTAAACTGATAGTAGATGCAGGAAAAATGGCAGAACCCATGAGCCTGATCTCAGCTGGGTCCAGTTTTGAGCCCTTAAGAGGCTCTCATAAATCCATACAGCTCAAACAGTGTATGGTTATGTTCCTACAGGCAGCCCCAACAAGAGCCAGAGCCATCCCCTGAGCTTCCTGTTGCATGAATAGCTAGCGCTCAACCTCACAAAATGCCCAAGAAATCTATACTGAAAGCATAAGCTGGTCTCTCCTGCTAGAAGATGTGGAAGCCAGGGGAGGCCAGGAAGGCTGAGGAAGCTGCCTAAGGCAACAGCTGCTCAGCTGCACCTGCAGGCCCACAGCGGGTTGGGGGGACAAGGAGCTCTGGCCCCCACTGTGTCCACCACCCTGTTTTCCTGCAAAAGGCCACCACTTAGCAAGAGAGACAAGAATCCCAGCTCGGGACACAGTAGGCGCCTAAGCTCCTCTTTCATCCTAGAGGACCAGATCCCCACTCCGCCATTTCTCTGTGACATTTTCAGTCCTGAGGCTTGAATTGCACCTGGCCCTTCACTGATAGCAAGAAATAATCATTCCCAGCTTTCAGTGGAGTCACTGGAACTAGAAAGCGCATCCTAGAGGCACTTAGCCCATCAAGCCCTAAGGACACCCTTAGTGGTAATAAAAAGTTCTTTCTAGAAGGAAGACATTTCCTCAATGTCACCCCATGGATCTCACCCCATGGATCACTGGCCTTTGCACTCACTGCTCTGGCTCTCCTCCCAGTTTCCCCTTCATCATGCCCTTCCTGGATGGGTTTTTGCCTTGTGCCAACAAACATCATTGCTTAGCACTTATTCTAAGCTGCTCAGATCTGGGGCAGGGGTTTCCTCTGCTTTGCTTCCTCTGGTACCCAAGAGAACAGCCCTGGCACCCAGTGGACATTATATATTGGAGAGACTACCTGTTCAGAGCTTCTCATCACATGACAAAGCTTAGATCACACAAGCAACCAATAAGGGTCCAAAAGAGACGGGCCCAGCAGCCTTGGGCCACCTTCAGCCCATCTTCCAATACTCTGGATAACGACTGCCTTTCAGACAGCATACCAAGTGTAACCTTCCGTGCGAGGTGGGGGCAGGGCTAGCAGTCAGTCACTCCTCACTTTTGTGGCTGGCCTTCACAGGACAAGGAGCAGATGTTGAAAAGTATCTGGTGTCAACCAACCTCAGGACTCCAACATGCTAAAGAAAACCCAAATCCCTAAATGTTAGTTCAGTGTGCCCACTGAGTAAGCGGCAGGAGCCAAAGGCATAAGGTATGTGCGGCCAGTCTGGCCAGTGTGCTCTAAATCAGGCCAAGGAGGATGAAGACAACATGGAGCACAGCAGAAGCAGAGTAAATGGTAGCATGTCATTTCCGGTCTCACGCCCTCTAGTCACCTCTGAGGTGAACACTCCTTTTGGAGACCCACAGAGCTCTGAGCACCAAGGTTGAGGACCAGTCCTTTCTATTTTTTAGTCATATATATATATTTTTTTTAAATTTTTTTATTTAATACGTTATTTACATTTCAAATGTTTCCCCCTTTCCAGGTCTCCCCTTTGGAAACCCCTATCCTATCCCCCCTCCCCCTGCCTCTATGAGGGTGTTCCCCCACCCACCCTCCCACTCCCCTCTTCTCTCACTGGCATTCCCCTATATTGGGGCATCTAACGCTCTCAGGAGGACCAGTCCTTCTTCCATAGGCATCTGTGTCTAGTTATAAGGGGAACAAAGGCCACCCCATCCGAATGTTGGTGTGTCTACAGTAACCCAAAAATTGTTAAGACCCCAAGAACATCCTGACTAGAAAAGAAACTTAAGCATGAGCAACCCAAATAGGAGCCTAGTAGACATCACTGTTGGAGGCCCCTAGGGACCTGAGCTGAACACCGAAAGGCGTCCATCATCCCCTAAGGCAGACGGCTCCTTACACTGTGGTTCTGATTTGGAAATGCGATGCAGAAACTCATGTTCTTCATCCAGACCAAAAAAAGATACTGCCAAACAAACAAACTCCTATCTAGGTTCTGGGGCCCTGGTGGTAGCTGGTTTCATGCTCTCATGGGGTAGAAAAGGTGAGTCCCACCCTGGCTCACACACGGTGTGCTACCCAAGCTGTTGTTTGCGGATGGAGATGCAGGAGGGTAAGAAGTTGAAGAACTGTCACTCACACCCACCCACCCCGCACCTCCTTTTCTCCATCAGTCATCTTTTGATACTCATGAATTCCCAAAGCCCTCACTGAAAATGATGTAACATTTGTGTAAACTCCACACACACCCTCTCATGTGCTTTAAGGCATCTCAACGCCAAACCTGTGAGAATGGTGACTGTAGTGTCAACCCTTGATTACTTAGTTGACTCTGTGGATATGGAATCTGAAGCTACAAGAACGACTACTTAAATAGCAGATTTTTAACATGTCCCATGGTTCAAAGGACAACCACATGGAAGCAGTCGGAAGCCAGCCTCCTTTTCTGAAGAAGGAGAATAAGTTCCCAGAGCCAAAGAAGGACCTACCTGGGAACCCTAGCTTTCTAGACACCAGGAAAGCAGCTCCCCACATCTCACATCCAAGATAACCCTTCCATCCTGTGGCCCCATTCCCTGTGTGCTGTCACCAGGCCCAGTCGGCTTGAAAGGGCTTCCCCTTCAGAAGCAGCTTGCATGCTGACTGGTCATGATATCCTTGGAGCCAGGGTTGGTTTTCACATGGCTGTGCAGTGCAGAGTGACTTATGCTACACAATACTGGGGAGGTTATGGCCTGAGAGAGAACCAGAAGGAACAAAGTACTGACGGGACATTCACATCTCCTTGAGGACCATGAAACAGGTGTCTCAGCATCTCCACATGGGAGAGAGCACTCCTCCCCTACTTCCCTGCCTCTCACACTCACTCTCTTCCTCTCTGCCTCCTTCCCTCCCTTCCCTCTCAATCCCCCTTCCTCTATCCTCTTCCCTCCCTGCAGTCCTGTAGTTTGAATCCAGGGCCTTATGCATATTGTGCAAGAATTTCACCAAAGACCTAATCCCAACCCTTCTCCCTGTTTATTTTGAGACAGGGTCTCACTAAATTACGCAGATTAGCCTTAAACTTACCCCATTGCTTAGGCAGCTGCTGGATTTGCAAACTTACTGCCCAGCATCCCAAAGAGCAGGGATGACAGGCCTGAGTCACCATGCTCAGCTCCAATCTTACTGGGACAAGGTGGCTTTCCCACACCAGGGAGAGGCATCCACAAAATACCTCAAATGGAAAAGACCACCACTACCACCACCACCAACGATGACAAGCAAAGGAATTGGGGAGATACAACAGCAGTTAGGAACGTAGAGAGCTGAGTTCAGCTCCCAGCACCCACACAGCAGGCGGCTCACACCTGACTGTAACTCCAGCTCCGAGGCTGGCTTATGTCCACACCTGCATTCATATGCACAGACCCTCACGTAGGCATGAACATCCACACACAATTAGAATGGAGAGAGAATCTTTTTAAGAAGATGAGAACATCCCTTCCCTTCCTGGCTGAAGACAATGGGCTGTGCTTGCACGTCTGTGCAGACTGAGCTGAGGAACCGGAGGGCGGCTGCAGACTTCAGAAGGTTTAAGGCCAAGCACCTGGAGACTTATGCACACGAAGCTGCCCACCGGCCCTACCTCCAGTCGAAAGCTCACTGACACCAAGGAACCATAAGTCTCATATGTCTAAGAAGCTGCCAGGGGTCTTTAGTTCCTTTGGGCCCTGACTCTATGGATTCCTATGTTCTGTTTTTTGTGACAGATTTGCTCAAAAAGCATCTTTTTGTTTCAAAGGAGCTAACATAAGAATTCCAAAGAAAAAAATCTCATCCTGCTCCCAAGCCACTGTGTGTGTGTAGTAGGATACAGAGGACATATGCCCTCCTGAGACCTTTCTCACTGAACCAAGGGCTGCAGAAATTTCCACAACCCAATCAGAGATGCCATGATCCTATACCACCCCTCTCCTGTAACTCAACTGAAGGAGAAACTGCTGCCCCTGTGACCCCAGGGACAACTGCTTGATTGGCAAGCACCCGCTAACCCAAGACGGAAGACCCAAGTTACAGATGGAAAGAGAAGCACTGGCAGCTGAACTAATGCTGAACAGTTTTAAAGGCCAACATGGGTGCCGAAGACACAGCCTGGTGATCAGGAGCAGAACAGCCCGCAAGGTATCTGATACCTTCTTATGGCCTCCTGGGATACCAGGTGCACTTGGATATTGTACACATAGATACATGCAGAAAAGAAAACCATATACATGAAAGGAGAGGAGAGGGGACAGGTAGGGAGAGGAGGGGAGGGGAGGGGAGGGAGGGGAGGGAGGGGAGGGGAGGGGAGGGCAAAACAAACTCAATTCAGCACCAGAAGTTAAGGCCACTGTCTACTTGCAAAGTCAAGTCTCTTGGCTCCTTCAGATTGCATTCCAGTCCCAGCCAAACACAAAATCAGCAATTTAATTTTGGAAAGGAATGTTCTCTCTGGCTTCCACAGATAAAGTACTCAAACTACGTATGCTAGGTCCATACTCCTGCATGCTCAGTCCCTGGAGACCATTCAGAGTGCTGGGTTTCCTTCCCTGTCTCTTGACACGTCTAATCATGCCAAGTCAGAACTCAAGTGTTTTTAATGCACTTGTGCTGATGTCTGCTTAGTGTCTAGCTTCCTAAACTCAAGCTGTAGGTACGTTTCGTTTGTTCATTTAATGAGCCTGAGGTCTCGGACCGCACTACCGTTGGAAGCCAGCCCTTCCTGGATCCTAAAGGAATAGGCAGGTTGTCCCCAGTGGCTATCACCCTCTCACGTCTCCTTCGGGTTTCGATAAAGTGACTCTCTCAAGGCCGCTCAGATAGTGAGATAAGTAGAGGCCACCACAGGTTCCCATCACATAACCCCAAGAGGAGCAGCCCTCCCAGGAAAGGTTGTAGGAAGAAGAAAAGACTGCCCTTAAGAACAAATGGCCAGCCAGGCAGTGGTGGCGCACGACTTTAATCC
>CM052712.1:19172980-19224937 GCA_028551405.1 Uromys caudimaculatus | reverse complement strand
CTTGGGGATGCAAGGCCAGGACATAGGTCAGTGCAGCCAGGGGAGAGGGCAGGCTGTAAAGGGGTGTGGGGATGTTCTGGCCCATGAACATGTCCATCTTGACTGGTTTAGCCATGCTGTAGATGTTCCTCACACAAGTGAATGCTCAACAGCTAACTTCCTTCCATTACAACCCCCATGGGGAGAGTCAGACAGAAGCTAGACTCAGGGCAATAGGCCCGCCCTGCTCTGTTGTCCCCTTCCCTCTTCGAAGCCTCCTGTTAAGTGCCATCTCCCGTCTTCTCTTTTGCTCCCTCCTTGAAAGGGTAAGATGTCATTGCTGGAGTAGCCAGCATGGTCCCCTCCTACCCATATCTCTGAAGGGTGTGGAGCGCCATTGCTGGGGTAGCCAGCATGGCCCCTGCACCTTCCTGTAATTAGTCATTCTCATTGGCCACAGTTTTCTGACCTCAGTTCAATCACTCAGTAACTCTGTGGCTCATTTTCCTTGTATGTAAGCCTAGAATACTGCGTCCTATGAGCCTGGTAACCAGCCCCCAAGGAGTCCAGGTCATGGTACTGAGAGATACAGTCCACAACTGATTTCCCAGGGGCAAGGCCAGGATGACCCAATGGACCTGAGGAGCCCTGACCATGTATCACCTAACCTCTCCTTAAAATTCTAGACCATTCTTCTTGACTAAGTTAGCTGACAGCTGAGCTCTATAGCATGTACAATACATGAACTCATGAGTTTCCCAACAGACAGCATGGCTGACAGGTATAGCAGGATACATAGCACTGGTAGGGTTGGGAGTGACAGGGGGGCCAGAATGCCATCTCTGGGCTTGGGAGAGCCCATCACCAAGTCAGGTGGCCTAAAAATCAAGACTGTCCCAGAGTACAAGGCAGCAATGAGTGCCGGCATATCCCCAAATCACCGGCTTTCTTGGGGTCTAATGTGGGCTCAGGTACTAGAAGTCCCACCTTCCACCATGAGGAGACATTTCCTAGTGTCACCTTGCTAAGCAAAATCAGGGACAATTTCCAGAAGTCACTCTTTCTTCTTTCTGTGTAGACATTTGTAACCAGAGCACTACTAGCTTCTCATTAAAACATGCTTGGCTTCTAGTTGGTTGCACCAGGGTGCTAATTAAATATTTCCTGCTTTGTAGTGCATTATGTTCTAGCACATAGCCACCAAAAGTTAAGCAATATGTCTGTGTGTGTGTGTGTGTGTATGTGTGTGTGTGTGTGTGTGTTTTAAAATATCACCTGAAATCTACAGCATACATATATTTTTTGGTAGGAAGAAATTAGCCCTTTTCTTCCTTTTAAAAGGATCAAGAAGAAAATAAACGTCCACACTATAGAAAGTAGTCTCTATCTCTCACCCCAGAGTTCCAGAAATAACTCCCATCTACACCATCACTCTGCCTCAACACAAGCCAACCCTCAACGGCAAAGTGTGAAAGTCAGGGGCAGGGAAGGCACCTGTGGTGTCAGCCGCAGAGCAACAGACTCCCACTGGCAGCTACTGTCCTTGGCACTTGACACCAAGCGCTTTGAGGAACACTGGAGAAAATCAGAGAAGCTTTGCAATCTTGGACAGATGTAAATCAGGAAAGAAAGGACTGGAAGCAAAAGCAGGAACAATTTCCACACCGACACACCAGGTCAGCAGTGTGTCGACCTTCTGGAAAGAAACCGTGCCCCACACCCTACCTCCTCCAAGAGCAGCTGGAGAGCCTGGAATCTAAGGCGCCTGACTTTTCCTGGGTGAGGCACCAGAATGTGGCAATAAAGGAAGGTCTGTGACAGCAGTTCCAAAACAGGACCAAGCCCCCCCCCCCCCCCAGCACACAATCACACCCCTAAACCCTCAAATGCTGGCCACAGGGACGCAGCACCCATCCTGGAGCCTTCTGACCCAGCTCCCCGAAGACATTTTAAACATGGAACAGATTCAGGCCAAGAAAAATAGTAAACAGGAGCCTCAGGACAGTCCACCTGGGCAGATGAGCCATAGAACTGGCCAAAAGAGGTAAACATACACCTCACAACAGACCCTTCTGCCTCAAGCCACCTTGAGTGTTTCCCTCAAAGAAGAAGGTATGACAGCTCTTCTGGATTGTGAGCATTCCTAGACCAGTCCTGCTGGACATGTCAAGCAGGGGTTGCAGATCCTCTCCACACTCCACTGTGCAGTCTCTGCAGCTCTGGCCAGCATCATCTCTCCCTCCAAGAGCGACCTAGCAAGTCTCAGAGAACACACCTGGAGCCTCACAAAAGCCACACAGAGACATTCACAAGCACACGCTCACTGCTTACCTTCCTTCTAATCCCTCGACCACTCCTTCAGTACAGAGAGTCTGGCCAGTTCTAGGAAAGAGAGTCTTGGGCAGCACCCCAGTGCCGCCTCCTTCCCAGAGCACCTTGCCTCCCACTCCAGCTAGGAGAGAAGGCTAGAATCTCCTTGGTTGCAGGAACTTTGATTTTGCCCAAGAGGGCCCAAGCAATGTAAACATGAGGGCGGAGCTTGATGCAATCAGGTTTAGTGAAATTTGAACTCTTCAGGCTGAGAGGGCGGGTCCAGAGGCCTCCACTCTGCTCAGTGGCCAGCACCCGTGCATTTTACAAACCAGTTTTATCATTTATTTGCTTTCTTTCAAAGATCCAGACAGAAAATCTCTGCGGGACATCCCCCTTACTGGAGCTGCTTGCTTTCTGTCCTCCACGTGGCACAGAGGTTGGTGTCAGTATTAACCTTTGTGATTTCTATAGGCGAGCCTTTTCCATCTCAGGCCTCCTTATATACGACTTAGGTGGGCTTCAGCCAATGCCCTCTCGCCCTGGCTGAAAATCAGTGCCAGCACAACCACATGCTTCCACTCTAAGCAGAGAGAAGGGAGATAATCGGAGCCTCTGATTCCATGAGGTTCCCATAGCACAGTGCGAACCCTTACAAATGTCTCCAGTCATTCAGCAAGGAAGAGAGACAAGCCTGGGCTGCTGGGCGTACAGGCAGAGGGCAAGACTTATCTCCGATAAATCACCTGAGCCCTCAACAGAAGCATACACAGCTTACAAGATCTCAGATAAACTCCGTTCCCCCTCGGGAGAAAGGATCTCCTCCACAATAGGACGCAATGCACTTCTTGTGCAAGAAGCTCTCCTAGTGTGGAATTCAGGAGAGGGTATTGAGTAACACCCCTTCCCACCACGGGAAGCAAGGTCATTGTTCTCATCCTGCAAGCAAGGACACTGCAATAAAGACAAGGATTTGCTAATCACAACCTGTTTTCCCTTCAAAGAATCCACATCAAAAGAAAAGAAAAAAAAAAAAAAAAAAAAGATTAGGAGATGTTTGAATAACCTAAGAGGACTAAAATGAAGGCTCAGTCCCTTTACAGCAGCTGGGGCCTCCTTGGGTCCGAGCTAACTATGTCCAGCCATTGCTGTGTCTTCTGCAGTACAAGAACCTTGAACATAAATAATTTCTGTATCCCAAACTTGTGGAGGAAAAACAGCAACGACAAAGAACACAAGGAATCATTTATACCTGCAAGTGGTCTCTTTTCCCCATTTCTCCTAGTGAGGCTGAGGTTACTTAGAGCTCAGGTTTGTCCTCTATCTTTAGTATCTGAGGATGCAGGCGACAACATTATAAATGAGCTGCCCCAAGTCTTCACCAACCAGCATCTACTTGGCCTCCAGTCCTGCTTTTCTGCTGCTGTGGCCACTAGGCAGGTGTGCCAAAGTCCTCTCAGTTTCCACAGACTCCCCAGCAGTGGGTTTTTGATTACATGGGCCTGCTTAAGCTGTTAGCATTGAGGCCTCATGAAACAGCGTAGTCCTTTGAAGCTTTGCTGAAGTCGGGCCAGAAGGCAGCTCTGTGGCCCAGGGGGCTTTGAAAGGCACCAAACCTTTAACCTTGGGAAGTTTCAGTCCTGTGTATGAGATCATATATCTAATGAAGAGAAGGTTGGAGTGAGCTTCTCGTGTGTCCCTGAAAGTGGTTGGCCAAGTGGGCAGGAGACCTGAAAAAGGTTTAATGTGATTCCTGTGTGGGACTCCAGAAACGGACAAGACACTTCAAGAGGAGAGTAAAAGTAACTGATAATATCAGAGACGTAACAATATCCTAATGACAACACATACAAAAGAACGGTAATAGCAACATTATCCATAATCTCACAAGAGCGGTGGTGACCCAGATGTACATGAGCTGATGACCTCAGTAGGAGCTCTAACGCAATGCCAGCTGTGATGAGGAATGAACCTTGAAAACTTGGGACAAGCATCGTGAGTTGCAGAAGACTGAGTAGTGCCAAGAAAGGGGCAACCCAGAGAAAGAATAGTTGCCAGAGACCAGAGAGAGCAGGATCAGAAATGACTGTTAATGTAGAAGGTTCCGTTGGGCATGGCGGGGATGCTCTAGACCTAGATGACAGGAAGTGTCTTCTGGCAGAAAGTTCCAACCCTCCAGGTGGAACTACTGAGTTCCCCAGCATTTTGATCCTCTGGTCCATTGCGCCCCCCCCCCCCCCCGTCTTCTGTTTCCTTCACCCTTGGTCTTCTCTAGATTTCTCCTCCTGAGTTGGCTTCCCTGCAGCCCACAACACTGAGCCCCAAGGTCCCACTGCAATGTCCTTCCGCCCACTGGCCTGACCAATCGTGGTCTCCATGGAGCCCAGCTAGGCAGCCCTACCCCCAAGTTCTTGCCTCTCTGCAACTGCCCCAAACCAAGATTTATCCACCAAACTTCTTTTATCTCCAGAAGCCTATGCTTCAGGGTACCCTGTTTATCAGCCAGGGTCACTCACTATTCCTGGCCCTGACCAGTCCTGTGCCCATATCCATGATCAGTTTCGGCCTAAGCTCACCTATCACAGGTATCTTTGTGGCTTCTCCTGAGACATCCATTTGATTGGTTCTCTGGCTCTGACTCTCTAGACCTCAGCTTGACTGTAACATTCCTGGTGACATAATCTTGACTTTTTACCAAACTGAAAACCTTGAGTACCACCAACATGGTGGCTAATGTCTCCACCCCACACAGCTGAAAGGGTTGATAGCTCCCGTTCTTCTTCTCCACGAATACCACCATGTACACTTCTATGTACCTCAAGCTCTTCCCTCAGCACAGTGGAGAGAGAGCCAATGCAGATTTAAGTCCAGCACCAGATACCAGGGGTAGCATAGGATCACATTCATACCAAGGGTAGCATGAACCCCTGGGACTCCCTTCCCTTACTCATCCAGACCCAGGGGCACTGCTATCTCCCTCATCTCATGTTCATAGCTCTAAGACCACAGGAGGCTCTACACTGAGGATTTACAGCATCACTGCACACGATGCTGAGTCTCAGCACCTTCCCACTGTCACTGGCAATTACCTCTAAGCCTTCCTGACCCTGAGGCTCCCATTCACTTGCCAGCTGCTCCCAGAAGACATTTCCTTAGTACATCAAGAAAGGCTACAGTATAGGAGCTCATTCCCAGTCCTCTACTCTATACCAGCTACCAGACCTCAAGTTGCCTGCCCTGGATACACATATGCATGCTTGTGGGCATGCATACACACACACACCCATGCATGTGTGCGCACCCAGAGTCCCTTCTATTTCCTGCCTCCACCAGTGTGCTGTCCAGTGCATAGCAAGGGCCAGAGCATCACAACCATTAAACCAGGCCTCTGCTCTAGGATGTACCAATAAGTTATTTGACCCTTTGAAATCTGGTCAGGATTAAATATGCTACTCACTCAGTAAGAGTGAGTTCTGATAGCAACAGTCAGCAGCCCTCGGAGTCCTCACTTCTGCATGGGCCATGAGCATCTCCTCCAGTTTTGTCTGCAGCCCCCAGCACTGAAATACTAACAAGGAGTGATATGTACTGTGTCTGTAGCCTGCTCTATGTGCACACATGCTGGTAGGTTTTCCTTGATCAGTTTCCCCCAGAACTCTGCCTTTGCTCCCCAGGTGACCTAGTCCTGTGCTATGTAGGTGAAGAGAGCTGTTACACAGCTTTATGTGTAACAATGAATGAATGAATGAATGAATGAATGAATGAATGAGAGAGGATGCTTTCCTCATAGCCCCTGTTCTCAGACTAATCATCAATGGGCAGTTCCTTTCCCTTTGTCACTCTTCCCAATCCAACACAACATCCCTGCAGTAGGCTGCAAGCAATGGGACCTGCTCCTAGTCCATAAGCAAAGTGTGGGTATGGCACCAGTGGCTTCTGAAAGGTTAGCCTGGATTGACAGTAAGTACCACTACGCCCTAACCACTGGGTGTAATTTCGGAGAGCAGGTTCCAGGCAAAACACCACTCAGTGGTAAAAGTGAACATTACTGGGTTCTCATAATCTGATTTTTTAAGAATGTTACCACATGAACCTTGCATTGTTTCAGTTTTTCTAATAAAGTATCAGAGTCTAATGTCACCTGTCCTTGCTAACAAAACATTACACCTTTCAAAGTTTTCAAGGTTTTGTTGTATAACAACAACAACAAAAAGGCCCATTTTCGCTCTTAGGATTTGGAAGTTACTTCCATAGACAAATACCCACCCTATGGTTGGGACACACCAAACAGCTGCACCAGCCAAGCGTGGGCCCGACAAACAAAAGAGAATTTTCAAGGCTCCCCTCCCCTGTTTCTAGGGCCTGCTTTCAGCCTCTAGAACCAACAGCTTTCTCTGAGTTCATGGTTCACCTCTTGCAGCCTTCATCATTAAAGCTGTAGCTTGTAACCTCAGCCTCAGTACCTCCCTGGCTCCCTCATTGCTCTCTTCTGACCCGTACATCCATCAGTTCTTTCTAAGGTGGTCTGATTACCCTTGGTTCATACATCAAAGGGACCCTTCTTGTCTCCTGCCCTGGCTCATAGGCCTCCACACTGGCTCGCCTTTGAGGCAGCAAAGGAAACACTACCGGGTCATCAGTGTGCATCCAGGGGGTCTCAGAACTCTGCTCTATCTAAGGAGCACTCTCCACACAGTCCAACTCCTGTGGGAGGAAGGAAGGCCATGAATAAATAGACCGTTTGTCCACAAAAAGTAGCCAAAGCGGTTCCTATTCACAGTGTAAACCAAGCAGGTCTGAGGTCTGAGGTCCCTGGATGCTCGCTCCTTTTACATAACATTCAATGTGGCCATTACAATAACCCTGAATCTCCAATAGCTTGCTGGCTTTAAAGAGAAAAACAGCTTACAGTTCAGGTTGAATCTAGTTCAAGTGCACAGCACACTCCCTGCCTTGACCTTTCCTTGTGCCCTCATGCCCCGCCCTTCACAGGACCTATAAGACTCAAACTATTTTTCTCTGTCCTGGAACCTACAAGGGTAAGGCAAGACTGTTTAAATGCTGCAGTGTGTGTTTGGAATCACAGTTCTTGTATGTGAACCTTAAAAAAACAATCTCAACTCTGAGATACCAGAAAAGGCACACAGGGCAGTGGTTTCCAACTGCCAAAGACTGAGCTCAGCCTTCAAATAAAGTAAGGATCCAACATAAAGACTATGATGAGATAATGGTAGGACCAGAGGCTGAGGGAGGGCTTGCACAGGAGGCTGGATGGAGAAGGGATGCCCCTTAAGTACCAACATGGGGTCCCAAAGCTGCAGAACTGAAGCCAGAAAGTCACTGACCCTGGAAATGTCGCTGTTCCAAAACAACTCCACCATAATCAGCAGGACACAGTTCCATAGGACTAAGAGAGAGGGCTGCCCGAGTCTTCACCTTTCAGTCAAATGTGAGAGGAAGGGGTAGATGCTCCAGGGGTTGGGAACACGTGAGCTAATACACAAGAGGAACGGCCAATGGTTTTCCTCTAATCACGGCTTCCTGTCTCTGCTGTTTTACATCTCATTGAGCAAATAAATATTGTAGTCAGAATCTTTCCTGGACTTGGCAGAAATGAGGAAGACAATCTCGGGCTTTGTAGAAATAAAGCTGCAATCTCACATGTCCCTGACATTGAGAGAGATGGTATTCCCATGGAGGACATAGAAGAGAGCCAGGCAGGAGTACCCGCGACATCACTGTGTGGCCATTTGTACCTTAATGGCCGGAAACAGTGGGAAGGCGCCAAGAGCACAACAGCAGGGTTTCTATACAAGACTTGTGGAGAGAGCAAAGGAGCTGTATGGAGGGAGCCATGCCCAGGCTCGCATCTCAGGAGAGACAGCAAAAGGCAAAGCAAGAACTAAAGTGCTAGTCCCACAGGTGAGACTGGAGTGCAAAGGTCCCCAGTCCTGAGGATGGAATACAAGGCAAAGGCTGAGTCACTGTGTGTGTTAGCTAAGAGGATGAGGTCATCAGAGAAAGATGGAGATGCAGCCTGTGACTGCGATGCCCAGGGGAAAGTGGCCTGAGAGTGATGATGTGTGATGTTTGGATCACAAAGACACGGAAACTGTAGTGGGACAGATGGACCACCCCGGCCTCCATCACCTGCCCAACTCCCATAGTGACCCCTCTGGAAGGTGGAGTGAAGCACCCGAGGGTGTCTCAGGAGATGGTGTTCCTGCTTCCTCCTGGAGGGAGACCCAAGGCTAGTGCATAGGCTGGAGACTGAGAGCTGAGGACAAAGGTCAAATCCACTCAAATCTCAGTGCCACCTCACTATCCTGGGGCCATCACTTCAATACGCACAAGGTCACTTTGTTCAACACTACAGGATGACATTCATTTTGAGACACTCTAGTACCACTCAGGAATTAAAATAATAGCAGTGGCAACAATGATAATAAATGTCTTCTTAATGGGATAGAAGCCAGGGCCTGGCACTTGTCCTTTGGCAACACCCACATCACACTTTCTTTCCCAGCAGGTTCCATCCATTTTCAAAAGTCAATAGTCCATGACCGGATTACGGCTCTGAACACAGAGCAGAGGCTTCTCAGGGTTCAGATAGCTATTGGGAGCCATTGCCCTCTGCTCTGTCACACTGCACCTAAAATGCCACACAGCTTTCATGGAGTCAAGGAAAGGAGACCTCTGGGGTTTGGGTAACAGCAGTGTGTAGCCTGGATTTATCATCAAGAGGAGGAACTCTTCAGGAGTAGGGATGGACATCCATCCAGGTCATCATCCCTTAACCGTAAGGTGCACCATGAAGTACTTTTCACTAACCAGGTCAGTAGGCAGGACCTGGAAAGGGTTGAGTGGACATTAAGAAAGCTGTCAGAATAAAAAGAGTCACTGTGTTTAGCACAAACAAAAATAAAGCTGAGAGATTTTGAAGACAGAGTCCTCACAGACGATGCTGATTCAAACACAGAAGACTATGAAGCACAAATAGGCACAAGGGCCCTGCCACAGTCCTGGGTAGGATGTGAAATGTCCCCATTCATTCATGTTTACTCAACTCACACTCATACCACTGTCCTGAAGGCTGGGGAGCCTATGGGTGATGACGATGGATGGATGGATGGATGGATGGATGGATGGATGGATGGATGATGGAAGGATGGATGGATGATGGAAGGATGGATGGATGGATGGATGGATGGATGGATGGATGGATGGATGGATGGATGATGGAAGGATGGATGGAAGGAAGGAAGGAAGGAAGGAAGGAAGGAAGGAAGGAAGGAAGGAAGGAAGGAAGGAAGGAAGGAGCTCACTAGAGGTAATATACCTGCCCTGGTTCCCATCCATATTTTTTTGCTTCTTGCCGGATGCCACAGCACAGGCTTATGCAAGCTGCCATCACCATCTTCCCTGCCACAACGGACTGAGACCTCTCTGCAAGTGTGAGATAAAATAAACCTCTTGGGGCTTTCTGCTGCTTCTGCTGGTTATTTTACCACAGGGATAGGAAAGTTGACTGACTCTATAGAAAGTTCTTCTGAAGGTTGCCTGCCCTAATCAACTTCAGACTGGCATTGCCCTTGTCATTATCCACCATGGCAAAAGATCGCTACCCTGGAACACACACGTAGTCTTCATTTGCTTTTCGACACCTCTGCTTGCCTCCACCACAGCTATGTTAGCTATGTTTAGCTACGGCACACGCACTCCCAACACAGTGATATTTCCAGCAGTTATCATCATCTTTGGCAAATCTCTTTATGACTGTTTATGCCATAGAAATAAGGTCTAGAGAAACTCTCCTATCTGACAGTCACCCATTCATGGAGTAGGGCTGTAGCCAACACCATGTGAAGAAGAAACATGTCTCTGGATGCTCCCAAGACCAGGATGCTCCCAAGATCCAGGATGCTTCCAAGATCCAGGAGGGACCCCATGACTCCCAGAAGTTAACAGAAGCACAGGCCGGGTGTGACAGACATACTGAGCAGTGGATCTGGCCATCTTAGGACTGCAGGTTACTGTGAAGGGAGTTTAGATCTGAATGCCCTTTGGACTGTCTACTCCACAGTTGCAGAGGGAACTCTCACACAGCACAATTAGAGCTGTCTAGGAAGCCAAGCCTGATCACCCAGAATGGAAGGTATCCCCTTAAAGTGTCAGAGTCCAAACCTGGAGATGCCTTCATATGGCTCACCCTTAGAGTGGTAAGGGGTGTGGTCAGAGAGGGAGGTCAATGCAGGGAACCAAGGGTTTGGAAGTGGCCCAGAAACTCTCACGTGCAACCCCAAGCCACTTGTGAGTCTTCCTTTCCTCGGGTCCTTGTTTGATCTGCGGTCATGTTATCCATCCACTTCCAAGGGCATGAAACCCCCATGCTCCAGGCCTAGAGCTGCTCTTGACTAGGGAGCTCCATAAGCCCCCCTCACCTCCCCTGCACTCTAGTTTCTAATGCCTGTAGGGCGTCCTCTGGATCAGTGCTGTACTTGGGTTTCAAGCTTTATGGATCTTCCAGCCTCATTGTCAAATAACAAGGCATTCACAGCTTTGTGACGCTTCAGGATAGGTCACAAGCCTTGTATGCTACTATTAGTCCTAAAGTCTCCACCAGAACCTGCCAGGCTCCGCGGGACCTCACATACTGCCCAACAGAGATGTCCTGCTTTTCACCATCTGATGGAGTAACCACTCTCTTTGGTTTTTTCTTCCTTACTAATCCCCACACTCCAAATTCCAGTCTACGGCACACTCTCTGTACTATTAATATGAATGTGATTTTGGGTCAGCCTACAATGTCTGCAGGTTCTGAAAGCATAGAACCCACCAATCACAGATCAAAAAATACTTTAAAAATTGCATCTCTTTTGAACATAAAGATTTTTTGTATGTGTCCCTTTCTCCAAACAATGAGAGATTACAACTATCCAGGCAGTATTTATATTGTGGTTGGCATTATAAGAATCCCTGGAATGAGTTAAGCATGTAGATTATATGCAAATCTTATCTCACTTTGAAGAAGGCAACTTGAGCATCCATGCATTTTGGTGTCTGAGACAGAGTCCTGAAACCAGTTCTGGCCAACAATGAAGAAGACTGCTGATGTGAATGCATATACAATATAGTCAGTTCCTCACTTTGATCTATAGAACAAATGTAAACAGAACAAAATCAGAGCAAACCCACACATCACCCAGAAGGGACTGGGGTCCATGGTGATGACACTCTGGGGACTCAAGTGGGAGATGAGATGGCTTTACAGAGAGCCATGTGCACAGCAATGGAGGGCTTGAGGCTGAAGATGGGAGAGAGAAAGCCATTCTAGACTACCTATGTAAGAAAACAGCAGAGAAGAGGAGAGAGAAAGAGACTAAGTCTAGAACAGAGTCGCCAGCAGTACACCACGCATGCTGGTTACCTTCAACTGCAGAGGTCATGAGCTACTAGGAGACCTTTCTTAGCCCATCACAGCCAAGCTGATTCTGCATCTCCCCATCAGCTAAGGAATCCCCATCTGCTCTGGTCGATAGGAACACAATCTACCCAATGATGTCCAAGTGTCACACAGAGAAAGGCAGATAGGGCTCTGTCCTGAATTTTCCCGAACACAACACAACTCCCCGAGGGCACTAGCATTGCCAACAGTAAACTCTAGGAGGCTCCCAGGGCCCTTAAAGCCCCTGTCTTTTCACTTTTCTTGGAAACTGCTGTTCCTTTCATCTCTAAGAGGGGCTCATAGGTTCTTAAGAAGATGAAATAGCACAGCCAGGCTGACTGAAGGCGGTCACACCCACACCATGAGCTTCCTGGCACCATGCCACCTCAGGACATTCTTTCCTGGTCTGGGTGATAGTAAGTACCCTGGAGCGGCCAGTGGCCCCACAGCTTGCAAGCATAGCAGGCCACTGTCTAGCAGGGCTAAAGACTCATGAGGTCAAGAATAACTAAGACCACATGTACACCCCCACACTGGAGATGGGACACGTGTGCCCTGTTGCTCACCTTGGATCACATTCCAGGATGGCTTTTTTCTTAGTACAGAAAGTGGGGCATCAGGAATAAAACACAGAGATTTCCTATCATGAGCCCCTGACAAAAGGCAGCTGTGGCGGGCTCATTCCAAGGCAGCAGGCGTTTCTAGAGATAAATGCAGCTTAAGTCAGTATTTCAGTTCCATTTTTATTAAGACCAGTAGAAACTATAGGCAGGGGTGAGGGTAAAAGGGAGCAATTGTAATACCCCATTTTTCAGCTAAAAGAAAATGTTTCAAAGGCTGCCAAACCTCTCTTTACTCCTCAAAGCTCCCGACAGCTGTCGGGACTCATGCCGCTTGAGGCTTGGGTCCTGGCAAGAAATGTAGCTAGCTGAGACTTTGCTTTCTGCCTGCCAAGGGGTGGCTCTGTCCAGGAACCCAAGCCAGGGATTGCAGACCCTTGGCAAGAGCCAGGGACTGCCTGGCATTAGACACAGGAGTCAAGCCTCACTGCCTGAGAGGTGCTAAGAAGGACATGGGTGCTAGGGGAGAGGGGGACATTGGAAAGGACTCACTTTGCAGCCATGACAATGGAGCTTTCTATTCTGCGCTGGCCTTGGTCTCAAGTACAACAGTGGAAACACAGAAGTCCCACAGGGTGGCAGCGATAGGATCAAATGCACCGTGGTGACCTATCTAACGCAACAGAACGCGACAATGCAAGAGAAACTGCCCACAGACACACACATGCTCAGGCAGGTGAGGTAAGGAAAAAAATAAAAAATAAAACCAAGGCTCTGAAAGTGCATACGAACCACTTATGTGCCATTTAGAAACCAGGCCTAAAGAACAGCAATGGCCTAAAGTACAGCTTTGTCTCCAGGCAGTAACATGGGTGGCACTGTTTTAAAATGATAGTTTGCATTTTTAAAAAAGTAGAGATATATAAATACAAACTGATTTCCAACAGGAAAATAAAACTCTACTATTTCTTACTCCTCTTTCTGGATAGCTGGTTGATAATACAGGGCCAGGGCCTTGGAGCACTATTTCCGGCAGAGCTGCAGCCCAAGAGAATCGGTGAGATGTGAGGAACAGTGATTTTTATAGTCTTTGCCATCCTTCAATAGTCCGAGCTGATTGTAGCCAGGTGCTGTTAAAAAACAATGTAGCCAGTGCATGGCTACATTGTATGTATATATAGTTCATCCCCTTGCCGCCTGCCAGACCACCCACCTGCAGAGCCCCAGACCATGAAACCACATAACCTACAGTACACGCTCTCCCTCCTGACCACCCTGCCGTGCTTGCCACTGAGATAAAAATACTCCAAGGGAACTCTCAGAATCAATACCGAAAGATAAAACAATTTCTCACTCAATAACTATATCACATATCTATTGTAGTTTGAATGTCTGTGGTCCTCCAAGATCCTTCATGTTGAAACTTAACATCCAATGAGATGGTATTGGCGGGTGATCCTTTGTGATGGGAAGAGTCCCTTATAAAAGGGACCCCAGGGATCTCTCTTAACCACCATGCAGCCGTGAAGACACAGCAAGAAGGCAGCAGTATGCAACCAGACCTAAGAAGAACGCCACCTTGCCGACACCCTGATCTTGCCTTTGCAGCCCCTACTATTGTGCAAGACACAAAGCTGTGACATTCTGTTACCACATGTGAACAGATTAAATCAGTAGCAAAATGCTTACAGCAGCCATGAGTGTGTGGAATGGCTGTCTTCGGCTCTCTGACTATTACTGCCTCTGGTTGTAACATCACAGAAAGAGGGGCCAGGGTGGAGGAGCAGTCTTTGCAGGCGTGTATATAAAGGCTCCATTCTCTCCCTTGCCCTTTCCTCTCTCTGTGCCTCCTAAGTGTGAGGTGAGGAGAGCTGCCAGGCCCTCCCTCTAATGATCTGCTTTCCACAAGCCAAAAGCAATGCAAAAGAGGTAACAACAGACTCAAATCCCTGATAGCAAAAGCCCCAATCACTCTTCCATCCTTTAAACCGAGGCTCTGGACACTGGCTCTGGGGTACTGTAAGTAACTTGACTTCTATTATACGAAGAATGCCACAATTCCAGCAAGAGTTCTTGACCACATGTCCCTGGTCTTTAGTGGTTCCTATTCACAGCCACTGGCTACTTCATTACACAGCTCTCTGGTTCTACTCTAGCCAATGGTTTGTCTGGTCACCATCTCCTCCCTGTCCCAGGGCCAGGAATTTGATGGGTACCCCTATCCTGTTCTCCCAAGCACCCCTTACTCCTGCCTTGAGCCATCCAGTCACTCCTGCAGAAGGGGCCTGTCAGTCTTCTCCAACAGAAGGCAGCAGAAGCATAGCCGATGGGAAAGGGCTGTGTCACACACTGTCATACATCAATAGGACACACCCTCCAGGTTACGACTAATAATAATCCCATACAAATAAAACCAGCAAAGGACTCGTAACAACTCTATGTACAATGCGGGTCTTTGAGGCACAGTGCTAAGTTTTCCAAAAGTATTCAGCTACAATTGTTTTTCTACGCTGGCACCTGAAGGATTAGGCTTCTGAATGATTCACACTGGGAAGAGATGCAGATAGAAAGGTTTGCCTTGTCTACACCTGCCTGCCCACCTCCAAATTTCACCTGTGTTTTAATGCCCAGGCTCTCTCACTTCACTCCTGGCGCCACTTAAGATCCAGGTGGATTTGAAATCCCAGCAGTTCCTTCTGTTGAAATGTCATCCTCCCCAGCACAGAAAGGCATGTGATTTCTCCAGTACAAACAGGGGGACACAGAATTGTTAAATCTAGCCCTGGCCACCAATGTCCTCTGTGGGGCAGTGATCTGTGACAGTCAATCTGGCACCTGGTTGAGCACAGGCGTAAAATCTGGGCGACCACGTGGAACAATCTACAAGGGACCGGAAGACTTTATGCCAAAGCTCCTGGGAGTCTTTGGCTCCAGTCAAGGTCACGAACCACCCCTCCTCAGGTAGAGGCGTGGCCACACAGCCCCAAGCCATCCGGTTAATGAGACACCTAGAGGCTTAGCCACGCCCCTTCCCAGTTACTATATCCGCCTCGCCTCTCCCAGAAAGGCAGGGGTACAGTTCCATCCACGCCACTCCACATGATGACAATAAATGTCTTAGAATTATGGACTGTCTCTTCATCTGTACCCGCCATGGGAATCGAGGGATCCGGCCCTCGATTAAGGAGCTGTGTCTAATCTCTCACTGAGGGCTTCCCAGTGCTCCCAGATGGTACCCATTCACCCAAGTCTAAGCAGCTAGCCCGGCGCCCCAAGCTGCTGAAACCCAGTCTCAGCCAGAACCCAAGCTGCGCTCCGGCTAGTCCATCTGCAGCACCCTGCGTTGACTTCGGTGTCCCGGGCTACAGAACCCACAGAGACGGCTGCCACATGTTCCCCGAGAATGGCCCCCTCCTCCACCCATGGGCAGGGCCCTCAAAAGCTTCCCACAGCCCCCACCTGCCCATCAGACTGTGTGGGAAGACTCGGCCACTTCCCGAGTGTCTCCTGTCCCACCCAGAGCTGCAGCACCTGGGACAGACACGTGGGGCTTCATCCCACCGCTCCAGGCATGTTCCCAAAGTCCTCTTCCAGGTCTTTCCAGACTTCCATTTAGTGAAGGACAGGAAGCTGATGCTGGCGTGGAGAATTCCAGACACTGGTGCTTGATGTCTTCCATCAGGATGCAACTAACTTGACAAACACGACTTCAGTGTTCTTTCTCTACACAGGTCTGTGTCTCAGTCAGTAGTTTAAAAATATAAAATACTACACTGGCGAACTAGCCCAGTGAGTCTTTGGTGGCCCTTCTGTATAGCCACTTATAGGCTCCTTCATTACATGGCCTGCCAGTTCTAGTCTAGCCAATGGTCTCCTGCACCCTCTCAGGCCCAGCAGTAGGGCTTTGATTAGCGACACCAAGACTGACTAGCAGAGTTTGATCCCCAGAATACATGTGGCAGGAAGAGAAAAACAAGTTCTGCAAGCCACCCTGACACCCCAACACACACACACACACACACACACACACACACACACACACACACAAGATATGGCATACTAATGACCTCCCCAAAATTATGATAAATATATAAAAACAGATGTTTGTTTGTTTGTTTGTTTGTTTGTTTTTAGGTTTTTCAAGATAGAGTTTCTCTGTGTAGACCAGGCTGGCCTCGAACTCAGAGATCCACTTGCCTCTGCCTGCCCAGTGCTAAGACTAAAGGTGTATTCCGCCACCACCCGCCAAAAATGTTATATTTTTAAATTTAACACCAGAAAAGATTAAAGACCCAAGAAACTTGGATGCCCACCTCGCAGAAATCAGCCCCAAAGGCTTCTCTTGGTATCCCCAGAAGATGACTGTCCCTTTATTTTTTATCTGCTTTGTGGATCACCAGAGAGCATTGTACATTCTGCAGGTGATCAGAGAATGGGCGGCTGCCTACAACCTGGGTAACAAGCAAACATAAACGGTGCCGGAAGGTCCACGACCCTGGGAATACACAAGAAGTAGATGCCGCCCCTGCCCAATAAGTGGTGTTCCCCAGCACATACAGGAAGGAAAGGATGCAGCAAAGCACACTTCCGGCTTCAGTCAGGAGGCTCCACAACCCTCCATATACTACAGCTCTGAAAAGTCCCTGATCTAGATTCACCAAGCCCGAGCCTGGTGAGCACCTTCAAAACCAGCAGTGTCATACACATGTAGCTTCCGGGCTGTGGGGTGCAGGGTGATCTCCATCTTGTAAACGAGAGCAGAGGTTTGCTGATCCAGCCGTGAGCATGCTATCTCTGCCCTGCACCTCCCTGCTGCAAGCAGAGGTACTCACCTTCTCCGTCTGCACTCATGTTCTCATAAGAGTCCCATCGAATCAGGGGGTCTGCTGTGTTATAGTCCACGGTCACTCCCTGGTCACTGTACAGATGCTCTGCTCCTATGGGGCACAACCGCCACTTAGCAAAGCCTAGCATCTCAAAAGGTCACAGCAAATATTAACATGTGAGCCTTGTATTTAATGGTTCCTACCCAAATCTGTAAAAATGAGCCTACTAAAAGAGTGCTCATTTTCTAACTAATTAAGAATGGATTAAAATGATCATGTATCCAGGCATGGTGACACACTGCTACAATCAATCTCAGTCCTGGGGAGGTTGAGGCCGGATGATCAGGTGTCATAGCCTAGGTTACAAAGTAATCACACTCGAAACTGTCATACACAGGAGGCCTGGAGATAGATCAGATATATATAAATATAAATATATAATATATATATATATTTCTCATTAAACATATTTTCTGAAACACACAGACATTTAGTATACTATACTGGTAATCCTTTTTAAACACTTTTTCTGAGGGGAAAGGCAAGCATTTGGTACAACCTCATGGCTGTAAGCGAACCCTCAGGGACATCAATAAGCACTCCAATCTGCAAGGGCCCCTTACTGGAGGCACCTTAGGCAAGTCATGCTACCTTTTGGTCTTTCCCAAGTGAGTGTTAATTGTTTCAGAAGCACCTATCCCTTATTATCCAACATGCTATAAAAACCATAATAATTCAAGACCAAGCTTAGTAGTAGGGCATGCCTAGAATACACAAGGCCCCAAGCAGCAACACACACACACACACACACACACACACACACACACACACACACACACGGACACACGGACACATGGTCTAATTTCCAAGATGAGAGATGTCTGTATAAACTCGAGGTCTTCAAAACTGACTCCAGTCTGAGCTAGGGTCCGGCTGCCCACTGTCCTGCCAGTTACCTACCTTGAATCTTCTCAGGTGTGGCCGAGAAGACCAATTCAATCTTGCCATAGTCAGGAAAACGGTCATCTGAAACAAAGAACCACACCACACTGTGTACACACTGATCCTGCCCTTCCAGCCCAGCCAAGGCAAGTGTTCCCAAAGCGGTGACAGAACACCTTCCTGCGCAGAGTGTCAACCTTTTCCTGGTTTCTCTGAGTTGTTCATCCCCGGATCAACTCAGTTTTGTTATGTTGGCACTAACTCCAGAGGCCAGCACGTGGGAAGGAAGACAGGGAAGGACGCTGCTTCTGACATCCCAAAGGACTCCGTCTGCTCACCTTTGCAGGCGCTGTCCAGCTCCTCCTTCCCAAACAGGAGCCCATGGCCCTGCACAGCTCCCGTGTGGAACTGCAGGCGGAAAATGACGTCACGGGTGGCCGAGCGGAACTTCTTGTGATAGCATTTCACCTAGTTCAAGAGGGGAAGAGAAAAAACAGGCAATGGCTGAGGGGCAGAGCTCACTGCTTAGCACATCAGAGTGGATGGTATGGCCTCTGAAGAGCTCTGGTGAGGAGTCCACACTGAAAGTGCACATCTGGAGATACCACAGAGGCAGACAGTCAGTCAGCACACCACTAACACTCTCTCTATGGCCCCCATGCTACCTCAACAGAAGGAAAATCTCAAAAGACCACAGTCCTCTGCCCTGGGATGGGCCACACCCTTCAGAGTTGTGTTAGAAGACATCTGTGATCTCTCGTCTAGCTTTTTAACAGCTGACTGCAATGACATGCCCCTTTCATCTAAAATCTCCATGTTGCCATTTAACGCCTCTTGGTTTTCACACCATGGAAACACTGGCTATTGCTGTCATCTTTGTTGAGAATAGGCTAGAATGTGAGGGGACAGGGAATGGAGGAGGAGGTTCACAGACAGAGACCCAGACAGAGAGACAAGCATTGATGCTGTTCCCTTTCCCAGGTGCCCAGGGTCTGTCCTGGAGGTGGCATTTTAAAGGAATTGATTTGAACAAAGGCTGTGACATCCTACCTCAGGCACAGCTCAAGCCACCCTAGATGGCTATGTTGACAAGTAGGGTGCAGGAACTGTGGGATCATGGCCAGAGTGAGTGCCTGGTGTGCCCTGTCTTATATTGCTACCAAAGGCTACCCCACACCAGGCCACAGTGGGGAGAAGACATGCTGTGAAAGGGGCCTCACTCAGTTGGCAGAGGAAGAGCCACAAGCCAGCAGTGCCTTGCCAGAGTCTCCAGGGTCCAAGGCAGACTGAGCTCAACTCGACACAGTGCCCACAGTGGCATGCCATGCCATGGGAAACTGTGGGAGGCAGACTTGCCTATGTAATATAGACACTCTGTCAGAGACTCTTCCTGGTGAAGGACAGCTTGAAAACATCATACTTCACAAATCTAAATGGGAAGCAGAGCACCAAACTTCAATACCCACCAACCAAGCAAGAGAATGTGCAGGTGACAGCTCAATCATCTTCTTACCAGGGAAACTATCCCACAAAAACCGAAGGCCAAGAAGCCTAGGCAGGAAGGCTGGCACCACAGCCCTTGGGTAGACCCAAAACTTGTTTATACTGTGCTATCTACCAGGAAACAGCCTGCAAGGGATGCTCCCTGTTGACAAACATGCACAGGCTCCACCCAAGCAACCTCTGCTACGTTGAAGACACAAACCCCATCTCTAGTGGTCCTGGCACAGAAAATTTGCAGTTGTCTATCCACAATCAAGAATGAAGAAGACCCAAGAGCCCTGCTGACTTCCCAACAACCAATGGCAGGCTGGCCCCGGTCTTCTACTCTCTGTGGTGGAATCCTTGACACTTCAGCAGGATTCAAACCCAAGATGGTCCTTAGGATCAAAGACATCCTTCCAGAATGTTCTTCTGAGCCATCATGCCTCACACTGACCACCCTTCAAAGGTTTAGCCCTCTCACCCAGGGTTGATTACACACCGCCCTCCAGTAAGGCCCTGTGTCCCCTAACTCTGTCCTGTTCTCCTCTGGCTGCCTTGGAAGAAGAGAAGTAACCAGGGTCAGGGTGGGGATAGGAGAGAAAAAGTAAGGTCCCTTTCAAGCCAGTCTTGCTCTCAAATTGTATACATACTTAGGAGAATAAATATTTGAAGAGCAAGGTCTCAGGAAGTCAGGCAAACAGGGGACAAAGATCAAGCTGGGTCCACTCAAGCACATGCATGAGAGTGAGGAAGGACTGCCAGGAAGGAGAGGCCTGTGGACCTGACTGGGTGAGTAGAGGGGCATCAGAAGATCGCAGCCCCAGGCACAGGGGTATGTAACGCGGCCACAATCTCTTCTGTTCTCAATGGGCTCAGCTCACCTTCCACCCACTCAAGTTACTTCTCCTGGGGCCACCTCCCTAGTCCTTTCCTCTTCCCCAGATCTTTCCCGGGGCTAGGTATTCCAAGTACACCTTCTACTCTGGCCATCCTTCAGCTATACACAAAAACTTTGACTCACAACCCAGGCATCCCAACTCTGTCCAACCCAAGCGTGGGATGAAAAGGATGGGCACACACAGGTTGGGCAGCTCCCAGGTACCTTGGGCCTGGTGTGATCTCCTGATTGCAAACTCTTATTTGTCATATCACAAGGTCTCAAAGACTCCTAGGATTGTCAACAAGAGTGATCTGTCACTGAGCAATGCTGTGCTGTTTTCCTGTGATCTCTCTTGTGGGTATTCTGACATATCACACACACACACACACACATACATACACACACACACACACACACACACACACACACACACACACACACACACACTCCACACACCACACACACCACACTTCCCTCTCTCAGGATTCCCCACAGGCACCTTTGAGAAGAGGTCAGACTTTGAGAAGTCTATTAACTAAGGCCCTGATCTGGTGACCTCTGTCACCCACAAGAAGGTCCAATAATGACCCACTCAGTATCAGTATCAATTAATCTTTGTAGACACAGCAGTCAAAGATCAGAGCTGTTCTGCACCCTGAGTAGAAAGGACAACACGGAGCTTGACATGGGGCCCCAGAGGCCGCTCTTTAAGATAGAAAGCATTTTATAAAAGATAGCTGGGCAACCCGAAACCGCTTTGGTTCTCTGGCTTTAACATGTCCTTACTTAACTTGAGTCTCCACGGAGTGTTTATAAATTATCCTGATCCTCTGCTTTCAGATTCTAGAATATTCTCATTTGAAACAATTCAGCGCGATGGTCACAGTTTTGTGGTAGGTACTGTGTTAAATGATGACTGTCATAGCGCCCAACTAAGGAGCATGAGAACATCTGCACTGACCCCCAACTCACCAGACGCACTCGTTAGTCAGGGACGGTCAACCTCTTGGGACCTTTCATTCTTTAGCTGTAAGATGGATACTCCGCAAAGCACAGAGCTACTAAGTACTGAGAGACCTTACATATCCACCTGTCTGTCTGTGACATCTCCATGATTATATCTACTCTATCCTTTCCATATCTGCAGACTGCTACGTACCTACAGATTCAATCAACTTCAGAACACGTGTAGGCTTTTTTCTCATAGCCATTCCCTCAACACTGTGGAATATTAGTTACATGATACCTATATTGTATTAGCAGGTGTGATGAGCAATCTAGAAATTATGTGAAATATGCAGGAAACATGCATAAGTCGTATACAAGCTATTAGCTATTTGGTGCAATTTGAACATCTTCAGATGTCCGTATTCGTGCAAGTCCTAGAGCTAATCGTGCATACACCTGATAAACAACCAGGCAAGTTATACTATTTAATAATTAACTTAAAAGCATAAGCTTCTCGGAAGAGAATCTTGGTGCTCAGATCCGTTGTTAGTGGTGACGACCAGAAAAGGTCTTAGTGGTCTGCTTTTCTTGTGGTCTGAGTAAACAGTCTGGAAACCTTGACCGAATCTTATTTCCTTACATTTGCATAAAGATACATCTGCACCCTAAACTGCATGCTAGAATGATGGGGCCGGGGACCAGGTAAAAAAGCTAAGTCCTTAAGCCAAAGGCAGGTACCTAAGCCAAATGTGTAGCACATGCCTGCAATCCCAACCCTTTGAAGGCTGAGGAAGAACAATGCCTGAGCTGGGCGAGTCAGCTCTTTCCTTTTTTTTTTTTTTTTTTTTTTTTTTTTTGGTTTTTCGAGACAGAGTTTCTTCTCTGTGTAGCCCTGGCTGTCCTGGAACTCACTCTGTAGACCAGACTGGCCTCGAACTCAGAAATCCACCTGCCTCTCTCTGCCTCCCAAGTGCTGGGATTTAAGGCGTGAGCCACCACTGCCCGGCTCATAAAGACTGTCAGTTTCCACTCTTCTCCCGATGTGCTAGGCACAGACAAGGAAGGCCCAAAGCTCCTCTTACGTTCTCTAAGAAAAACAATTGGAGTGCCCAAACATCCCCAAGAGGAATCAAAGTCCCACTTTGGTTCATCCTGGCTTGGTGGGACTATCTAGGCTAATAATGTCATGCTCTCCCTACAAGCTGAACGTGACTCTGGGGTCCCAACACTGTCAAGTCACAAACAAAAAGCAAGGAAAGGTGAGCAGATACGGGTCGCAACAAAAACACAACTGTACAGTGGTGAATGATGGCATGGATGAAGACCTGACCCAGTTGTAGGTCCACAGCATAACAAAAAAAGAAAAATCACAAAATAATACAGTCAGAAATACAACAGAGATCCATCCCCGGAACCTCTGCTGGGGCAGCTTGGGAGCACAATTCCACCTTTTCCTGATCATACGCAAGTGCCCACTGTAAGAAACAACAAACACTGGGGCTATTTGTGCAACCTCTTAAGGAGGCTTCACCTGTGTTCACAAGCCCGGTCACTGGTCACAAAGCCAGCAACCATAAAGACAAAGTACAAGTGGCTGTGGTTTGCCCAGGCAGGGCAGCAAGACAGAGCATGCCAGATAGAAAGATGTTTACAAGCCCTGGACCAAGTGCTGAGACGGGGAGGGGGGCAAGCTGGCTCAGGCCCCAGGCTCCCTGCCAGGTTCCTGGCGGGCCTGCAGCAGCGTGAATTCCTGAGCAGGTTACATAAGCTACAGGCAGCCTCCCCAGGGAAGGGCCTTGCACCTGACCACAGTGTACTCTAAAGCAGGATCACAAAATCTGACCTTTTGTGAAAAAGGCTTTGTAAAGACAGGAACATTCAGCTAAGAAAGGTCAGACGGATAGCCAGAAGCAGATATATCAATGTTATCTTTGCTGTCTCCAGTCACAGCGCCATCTGCTGGTCACCAGCTAAAAGATATACTAGAGAGTTCTGTTTCCCCAAGAGCTTCACAGTCACTTACAGCTGATACCTGGCCAGTCCTTCTTTCTGAGCCTGCTCCTTGCTATCTCTGCCACCTGTCTCAGTGCAGAAAAAATCGGCGGATGTAACTGTACACAAGGTAACAGTCACTGAAATGAAGAAGGCTTCTGATTGACTTAGGGGGACAAGGTGCCTCTTAGAAGCAATAAGATGAAGGATGGTCCGGAAAGCAGCATTCCAACATTACAACCCAAGGGCAGCTTGCTCACAGAGAGGACCAACGCAGACTCTGGGAGGTAAATCTAGACACACATTTTCTGCCCCTTCCAGGGTCCTTTCCAAGTCGCAGTGGCTGCCAGATCTCTGTGAGAAGTGTAACCACCAGCACACCTGAGCCTAACACATTTTCCCACCTGCAGCTTCGGGCCACACACAGCACATGTCCGGTGGTAATGAGCACCAAAGGACAGCACCAAACCGAGACCCGCAGGGGCGGGCTTCTGATTTGAAGGTCTATTTGGTTCCTTTAGAGGCAGGGTTGTAGAGGAGGAATGTGGGGTAAATCCAGAGTTGCCGAAGCCCAGGACACGGGATTAATGATGGCACTGGCTCAGCTCACTGTCATGGGAGCGCTGCCAGCACAGAACATGTTCCAGCATCTTCTCTTTCCTAAACTCTTGAGGTGGGACCAGCAGCATGGGACTTTTGAGCTGTGGCACAAGGCAGGCTCCACAGACTAGGATCTGAGAGTTGACTGGGACTCCTGATCTTGCACCCTCTGGGCTGAGCACAGTCGCAAGCTATGCCATAGTCATTTGCACCTGACTAGGGGAAGGGGTCTTTTCTCCTGTAACTGGACTTCAGCTCATCTGGGTGCACACACCAGCCTGTCAACTGTGTTAGCTATCTGCCTGCCCATTCAGCTAATCCAGCACTTGAGACTAAGCTCTGAGAGCAGGCCCTGAGCAAGTCTCTACTAAACTTCTATACCAGCAAGTTTAGACCAAAGCCTACAGGAACTTGACCACCAGTGATGGCCAATGATAAACCCCAGCAAAGGTGTCGAGTCACCAACAGCACTGGAGCTGACTGTCAATCATACCACACATTATAGAATACACTCACTGTGGGCTAACAAATGCCCTTTTATGTCCACAAACCAAAAACTCCGGACCTCAGAATGTGACTCTACTTGAGATGACATTTTTATGAAGAGCATTTAAATAGGGCCATCAGGGTTGGCTTGGATGAACTATAGCTGGTATCTTGTAAAAAGAGGTTAGGGCTCAGGGAAATGATTCTATTTCCACTGAAGACCACCTATCTATCACACACATCAGGAAAAACCAACCCTGCTAAAACCCTGACCTTGGACTTCGAGCCCCACAAGAGCAAGAAAACAGAAATTCTTGCACAAGCCGCCGCTCAGTCTGGGGTGCATGTCCTTTGATCGTGGCCGTTTTGGCAGAGTACAATGGATTAAAAGTGCTGTCAGATGTCTGACAGACAGCAGGTCGACCTTGGGGCAGTCATTTCTATGAACTGGACAAGGAAAAATTACACTGTGGTGGAAAAATACCCTTGTCAGCTGCCACGTCTCCCACGCACTATCTGATAACACTGCAGAAAATAAGTGCCGAGTACACAAAAAGGAATTATAAACACAGGAAGTGTAAATCAAATCATAATGCCTAAAAATATTCCATGTGAGGGATGAAAAGGGTACAGGAAGGAAATCGTCTTATCAAAACCAAGTATCTCTTGTGGAAAGATCTAGAACCTCCTGTGTGCCAGCACTCCTAATGGAAATGAGTCATCCATGAGGAGCTAGCTGTCCTGTGGCTTGAAGTTCATCCCCAGAGGCCCTCAAACCTGAATTGCACACATTACGCACCCCAGTTTTCCAGCATAGCTGGCTTCTGTTTCCACAGGAGTGCACCTAAGACACTGCTTCATGTCACACCATGCCCACACATCCATGGGAAAGCCATCCCCAGTTCTTACAGAGATCTAACTGCAGTTTGTCTGGAGCAGCACAAATAAGGAAAAGGAGAGAAGCAGCCTGGGGTGGGAGGGAGGAAGTTATAACACCAGCTCAAAGGCATCTGGGGGAGGCTCTGTTCCAAAGGGTCTTCACAGGTCTATAGAAGCAAGCACCCAGCTGTGGCACCACGGACGGCTATCACGGGTGGAGAGGACACCACCACTGAGCAGTGGAGGGTCTATGCTTAAGCTTCCCCTTTCTAAAACTGGATTAGACAGGAAGAGGACCAGGAGGTTTGGGGCCTAGTCAGAGGCAAACAGAGGATCCTAACAGAGAAGCTCCTGAGAGGACAGATGCCAGGCAGACAGCAGCCAGAGCAAGTGTGGAGATGTCAACCTTGTGGGTTAAGTTTGTAGCCCCTAAGCTCTACAGGGACAGTAGAATATGGGAGCTCCAGGGCATGATGAAGTCAGGAGGCTAAGCCTTCTGAATGCCATTAGCATCCTGTAGAGACTCCAGACCCCTTTCCTTTAGGGGAGTACCCCGGGCATGGTGCCATTACACACAAGAAACCAAATCTCCACTAGATATGGAACCTGCCAGCCCTGGACATTGGACTTCTAGTCTGCAGAACCATGAGAAAGAAAGTTCTGTTGCCTGTAAGCAGCTGTGTGAGCACCTGTGAGCATCCATGTAAGCACCTGTGTGCATCCATGTCACGTGAACACCACGTAAGTACCCCAGCGCAACACTGTTCTACATTAGTAACCTGAACAGGTGAGGCCAGCCCAGGAAACCAGGAAGAAGAGGCAGGGCCTGTGCTCACAACTCTGCCAACCGACACAGCCCTTCTTCTTGATACAAACTCAACACAAGCCTCATGCTTAAGCTCCGCATACCTCCAAAAGACATCCCGACCTGCCATGGCCCTAGTCTGTTGGTCCCAGAAGCTCCCTCACTTCAGCTCCCAGTAGAGGCTGGCTCCTGGCCTCTACGCCTGGCTGTGCTTCATGGTCAGTAGAACACCCAGGACAGGCTCACTGGCTCTTGGGATCACCCTAACAACCAATGCTATTCACTTTCTGCTTCTAAAAACACTTGACATTAGGTTCCCTCTGGTTCTGAGGCAGCACTGCTCTCTGAGGTGCCTTGTGCTCACTCACAGGGGCTGCTGCTGTCCTGCCTTGATCCCTCCATTTCAATGACTATAGAAGCTTGCACAGGACTTCGTACATTCTATATGCTATAAAGAGAGGAAGCCACATGGTGTGGAAATGTCCTAGATGGAATCATAGCACTGATCCCCTCCCTGACTACTCAATGCCTCCCCTACTCTTCAATGTAGAGCCTCAAATAAGGTTATTTTTGTTACATTGACACAAATGCTATATATTGATACAGACTTAAGGTTTTTATTAGCATAAACCTTTGTATATTGATACAAAATTTAAGGTTAATTTTGTTACAATATAATATATGTAAATTTCAACTCTTGTGTAGGTATTATGCCTATGCAACTCACTTAAAAATACAAGGTTTAGTTCCAGTCCTTTTAATAACTGCTATTACAAACTGTTTAAAATAATGAAGCAACACAAGTTAATAGTCAGACAATCAAGCTCATGGTCATGTGAGATACTAGTTTAGATTTATCACAGAAATATATATCCCCGGTTATATCGAAAATAGATACCTGGAGACAGGTAATGTTCGTTAGATATGCTATAAATAGATACATGGTCTTCAAAAGCTTCAGAGACTTACATAATATGGCATTTAAACATAATTTTATTAATTTAAGATCTTTTAGGACATTAAGACATGTCAACTCCTGGCAATACCCCCATTCGCCTTGGCAAGAAATGATGAGCATCAAAACCTACATATGGTGTTGCTTCAATCGTAGCAAAGAAAATGCCCTAGTCTCATCTCCAGACAAAATGCTGTCCAAAGAGGACAAATAGATGCAGGAAAGTTGACTGACAAGCTCTGCCAAGACAGGGTAAGCAAGTCCTTCATAATTCCTGCTTCACATGGGTCTGTCAGATATTCTGGGCCAGACGGCTGAAGATAAATGCTCCAATGTTGACCACTCTCCAGGTGGTCATCTGTCTCTGTAATTTCTATTATTTTTGGAAACTGCATTCCTGCACTTCCTACATACTCAGGTAATATTTCTTCCTTCTCAGGTCTCAGAGAGAGGAAGACACCATGGGGTAAGGGATTGTGAGAACTGGTCAAGAGGGCTGGTCAACTTGAGTAAGAGTGGCCCAGGAGGAATATGGCACGTCATATCTCGGGGTTATTTACAGGGAAGTAGACAAAATAGCCAGAAGGTTGACAGCTGCCCAGCTCTAGTGCTGTCTATGGCTTATTATAAATATAAAAGTTTTGTTTCTTTTATCTGGGAAATGAACAATCTAATGGGAAGTAGAAAACCCCAATTAAGATTAATTATTACCATAAGAGTCTTCCTTACCCCAGTCCTGATCATTACCCCACAACTAACACTTAAGAGGGTCCCCACCTGGCACCAAATGGGCTTGCAAGTTCAAGTTGGAAATTAAATTTTTGTGAAGGTTCAAATATCATCAGTTCAAACTTCCTGCAGAGGGACAGAACAGAACAGCCCCTGAGGTTAATGGCTTAAATAATAGTCTGCTTATAAATGTAACTCAATAGCCATGGTCACAGACATGCGATAAGAACTGCCTCCAGGTGACCTCTGAATGCTACCCACATCATTATTCACCTAGCCAACTGTTAAGTGGCAGCAATCCACAGGAACGCTTTTCTGAGCTAAAGCTGCAGCCAGCTCCACAAGGATGCACAAAGCCAGGAACAAGCCAAGTTCAGGCATGCCTACCAGTAAACATCTCCCTCACCCACGCAGAGCTCCATCTGTTCCCTGTGCCGTCTGATTTTTCTCTGAGCCACCTCAGTGACCAAGAGCTACCTCCCAGGCACAGACCCTCTAAACAGCTCCACATCTGCACAGATCCATTTGCCAGTGGCCACAGTGCACACGATGTTTACTGGGGTCTGTGTTCTGACTGTGTGCCTGCTATCAGGCACACAGTGTAAGGTAGGGGTGCCTAACCAGGGGCTACTCTAGAGGGGAGAGGAGATGACCACTTAAGGCTGAGAGACCACCTCTCTGATAGTGACAAGGCCTGAAGTGCTTCAGGATGGTGTCTCTCCGCCCCGCCCCACATCCCAGTGTCAGGTACTGTCCTGGGGTACTGATGTGACTTTGCTCCTCTCATGTTCACAAAACTTAAACATGGTTCTCACTAGACAGAGGCCCAAAAGAGAAAAGGACAGGTATGTCCCTTTCCAACATGATGGCTTCCTCACAAAGACAGGCATGCTAGGGAAGGTCCAGCCGGAAGTGTGAGGCCAAGCCACCATGGCCTTCCTGAACCACACAGGTATGTCCACCTTAGGCTCCTTTGGCCTATGTAGCATCCTCAGCTTCCCTTCTCCAATACAGCCTCTGTTCCCAGGAGGCATCTCCAAGACAAAGAAATCACCCTTTACCTTCCTCCTTCATGTGTCCAGTGCTGAGACTAGAAACTAAAAAACCAAACAACAACGATAAACGATACAACAACAACAAAATGAAGCTCAAGACACCTGAGTAAAAATTTAAAAATTTGAGATGGGCAAAAAGAGACGGGGGGGAATGGGGGGGGGGTGTGGAGGAGAAGGAAGGTATGTGAGGAAAGACAAGAGGAGATGAAAAGATGGAGGGAGGAAGGCGGCTGGAGGAGGAGAGACGAGTCACCTCCCTAAGGACCAGCCTCTGTCCTGTCCCTGCTCTCCAGCCGTAGAAGACTCAGAAGCCACCAGGCCGTGAACAGAAAGCTCGGGTGGAGGCTTAGCATTGGTTTTCCAGGGAGTAGAGGAGATGGGGGGGCTGCACACCAACCAATCGCCAGTCAGCTTCCTCATCTCTGGCTTTTCCCCCACTCACAGGAAGGTCTGAGCAGCAGTCTATGTGCCCTTGAAAACAGGGAGGTGCCCACTCTGGGTGAGCTATGTATAATAAAACGCAACACAAATTCCTAAATCACCCATCATCTCGACAAAGTAGGTCTGCCAAGACCACGAAAGATTGTATCTAAATTATGCTACACATGTCAGAAGCTGTACATATGCCTTGCAGGCTTTCTAACAAAACCTTTCCTAAAATTACTTTACACATATAGATTCTTTTGTAGTCAAGACAGACAGGAGGTGGAAAAAGTAATGTTTAATCTCCAAGAACAAAATTATCGGGAGAAATCACTGTTTTGATCATTATAACCGTGCCGTAACAACACCAGTTAGTCACTACACTCTGGCTCTCGATACTATACTCAGGGAGGCCTAGGATCACAAAGGAGGTCAGGTGATGGGGTGCTCAGAGGGCTGTGGCTGAGTAGGGACTTTGCTCTGAACAGACCCAGGAGCTCGGTTATAAAAATGATCAAGGACAAAGATCTGTCACTGTAATTAAAATAATTTTACTCACAAATTAAAGCCCTTAGAACCATGCTGTTTTTCATTCTCTTGTTGGCTATTTTCTTTTCTTTGAGAAGGAAGCTGTAAACTGGATGATTTTGTTCTAAGCCAAAATCAATTTGCCTTCCAGGCACTGTCCTGGGTGGCTGACACAATGCTTATAGCCTGTGGGTACTCACCATGATGTCACCCTTCAGCAGCTGGGCCGGCTCTATGGCGATGCGGATCCGGCTGGGGTTTTCAGGGCCGACGTTGCTTCAGATGAACAAGAAAATAGCTCATTATACAGTTCCACGATTTCATGAGCACATAGCACAAGCTGAGAAAATGACTAGATTTTACACTAGAAGCCCAGAACTCAAAGGCTTTACCTTGTGGACATTAGTCAAAAGGTTTGAGAAATCTCTGAGCTAGGGTAAATTATTTTAGCATCATCTTAGTCCCAGACTGGTAAAGCCATGCTTAGGATTGCCTCAGACAGGAGAGGTACCAAGTTGGGAACAGACCCTGCTTCTGTGACAATTAGGGGATAAAATTTCCACAATGTCATCCTTGCACAGGAGGGTGGGGTCATTTTGAGCCCAGAAAAGAAATAATGAGTCTTTCTGAGTGCCAGGATATCTACCGTCTTTCTCATTTCCTATTACTGTAAATAAAGTGCTCTCTACATCATTGCAAACCAAACTCAGGAAGCCATACAAATTCTGAGAATCTGAAACACTAAGGGACATAAAAACCATGGGAGACTCTGTCTTAGCACATTCCAGCAGACCAGCTTCCAGACAATAATGGCACCCCTCTACCCCGGAGGCTCCACTGTTCAGCCCCTCACTGGAGGCAACTAGAGATGCAGGGACCATGCACCTCTCAGAGCAGCAGTTTAGGGACTTTGGCATGACTGGCCCCACTGCCCCACTTCTTGTGGGAGAGACAACCCATTTCACAATGGCTCCCCCGGCCACCCTAAACACCCAGCACAAGCCAGGAACTTACTAGATCCCAGATGTATACACAGGCTGCATGGCTTGGTAGAGCTTCAGAAAGGGCCGGCAAGCTGAAGAAGGAATGCCAAGGAAAGACGGGATCATGAACACATGCACAGATGCTCCACCAACAAACATGGTTGGACCGCTGCTTTAACCAGAGGGCCATTGTGGGGTTAAAGACAACCACAGTTCTGTAAATTCACCTTACTCCTGACGATCAGGGGGACTAGAAGCTATAGCTACAAACCACTGATGCTTGAGCACCTGCTTGGATGCAGCCAGGAAGCAGGAGACAGGTTCTGCCCCTGGACACATGCTGTGAGTATCTGTATGGGACAGGAGGCAAGGTCTCTGCCCTTATGCTCTGAGTAACTACATGAAACAGGGGATCAGGGGGTATGCCACAGAGGAAGAAGGAAGGACCATGAGGTAGGGGATGGTCTACTGTGCAGGATTATCTCAAAGCTATGGAAACCTTGAGAAGAAGCACAAAGCTGAACCACAGAACTGCTGACTCAGAATGACCCTGGCCTAGCCAGAGTTCATGTCCTAGGTCACACGGCTTCATAACTGCCTGACCCTCGTGTGACTGATGGTTTGATCCCACCTCACGAAGCTGCAGCTCTGCCGACACACTGCAACCATAGGAACAGAACCTAGATACCACAGGAGGAAAAGGCTGCCTGTTTAGGGCTTTCTCTAGTCTGGGCTGGGAAATCTCTCACCTCCTCCAGTGTCAAAGCTGGGGGCTCCATGCAGGATGACGAAGTGCAGGAACAGGGGAGAGGTGTTCATCTTCATGGCTCCAGACAGTAGCCCACTGAGAAACTGCACATACCTACAGGAGACAGTGGCTAAGACTCCACAGCCGATTCACAGCTGCTGAGTCTCTGCGGCAAGCAGTACAGAATAGAAACTATGTCTGGAGACCCTGGGGACTCCTTGTCCCACTGTGTACAAAAAACAATTAATCATCACCCCATGCTGGCATGGGGAGTCACCACCTGGCTGAAGCTCCACCCACAGCTCTGAGAACTGCTGACACCATCATTTATGTGTAAAGATCTCTTTCACACGGATGCTCACATCTTGGAGGCTCCCTCGCCTGTTTCCAAGCCCATAGCCAGCAAGGCCAGCATCGCAGACACAGTGACATGGCACATGCCCAGCAGATCATTTCACTCACATGAGTCATGACAAACAGCTGGTCTCCATGGCCCCTAAACTCCTGTTCTCCCACACACACATCTCCAGAGCGGTCTCGTCTCAGCTGATGAGGTTCACCCATGGCCACTCATACATACTGAAGATGTGACTTTTGCCATATGAATTCCGAGCACTGACTTCAGGCATCCAAGCTGTCACACCCCTCTGCACACATGTCAGTCAAGAGAGAAGTCACTAAGTGTATGTGATCAAAGGTTCCTCATAGGCATGGCATGGTAGCAATGACTGGAGTGTGAGCTCTACCCTTGTCACAGCCTGATGCTCCCCTGGCCACCACCGTTCCTTCCTCTGCCCTGCCTGGCATAACTATACCCTGCTCCCATGGAAGCCCAGAGGTAGCCAACGCCCTAAGGACCCAGACAGCAGTTCACTACAACCAGTCCTCACCAGAGCCTTCAAGATGTCTCTTGGAATCTGTCTGCTTTCTTGCCTTTCTCCAACAAAGTACTGCACTCATTGCAAGACCTGCTATCAAACTAATGGTCCATGAAGCAAGCAGGAAGCGGAAGCAGATAGTGACCATCACTGAGCCTCTGGATGAACACAGTCATGGGCTCTCTACCTTTCAATAAAAACACTTCATATGCCTACTGGAATGCAGGCCCAGATCATGGCTAAACAGCTGAGTTTGGAGGTAAAATAAACCAAACCAGAAAACCTTTAGTGTCTTCCCAACTTAGGGTCTGCCCTTTCTAAAGCTTTACTATGACCCACAAGCATTCGCTTCACTGTAGGGAAAATCCACAGTGACAGACAGGGGGCGTCAGCATCCCACAGTTCCAGTGGCACATTGCTACATTGTTACACTGAAGCCAAACTTCCCAAGTTACAGAAGCCTGGTGTCCCCACAAACTCAGGTAAGCAGCGGTGGCTGTCCAGCCTCTACACTGCTTGTTTACTCAGAGTGTGAAGTTTCCTAGTCTCCTGTGTAGAGGTGCAGGATGGGAGAACCACCTTGTGACCCATTAGCTGCACTCTGTAAATGACAGAATTTATCAGTCCTCTTGGGTCTGTGGCCTTGAGCAAATGTAATGGACTTACACACAAGTTCAGGGTGGAATACTTAAGACCCTGTTTAAGATAGCCCTGCCCTCTTCCCGGCTCTGGGCAATCCTGGACACTAGGAAATGTGAGTCCCTTCTGTGAAGGGACTCTGTGGCAATCCAGACCTGCTGTGGATGGCTCTTCAGTGACCCCCTCAGGTAAGACAGATCTTCGAGCAGAGGAACTTGGAGGTTTGAGGGCTCTGTGTTGGTAATGGTCACTTCCTGCTCTGATAAATACTGAGGCACTAACTAGGATGGACAGGGTTCCTGCTTACATTTCCTCAGACATGGCAAATCCTATGTGGTTCCCACTCTCTGTGTGAGACAAACCCTTCAGAGAGCTGAGACTTCTCCCTGCCCAGAGGCCACCAGCTCCTAACAATACTACAGATGGGAAGCTTTCATGATGCTGGTTGACTCTTTCGGATTGCTGCCCCAAGTGTTTTATGGTATGGTGTCCCCAGACCCCCAGGGCATAGTACCGTGCCTGTGATCCCAGCACTAGGGAAATAGAGGCAGGATAATCACAGGTTTAAGGTTCTCCCTGGCTACACAAGACCCTGCCTAAAAAATAAATAACTAAATAAACCAAAAAATGAAAAGAAAAGGCACTACGTTTTCCACTGTCAGCAACAGATGACAACAGCTAAACTGTGCTTCTGCACTAGCTTGCTCAGGAGGAAGCTGAGGCAGAGATTCACTCATGGACAGGTGGTTATTCAGGGAGGGAAGACCCTCACCTGCACCCCAGTTCTCCTTTCCTCATTGAAACTTGCGCTTAAGGATTGTCGTCTTCCCAGCTGTCCACTAGGGGGCGCTCAGCTCACAGTGGACCCACGCAAAGAGAAAACCACAGTAAGCCTCTATCTACAAGTTCTATTTCCATGGTTTCAACCAACAACCTCTGAACAAACATCCAGGAGGATAAGAACCCTGATCTTTACCTGAGACATGCAGGTAAAGACATATCTGGGATTGCTGCCCCGTGTATCCCTAATCATTCCCTATACAGTACAGCCGGGACAGTGTAAAACAGGTGCTCAGTGTTTAGGCTATGTTCAGTGTTATATATGGAACCTAGAAGATTTAGAGTGGATGGATAGTCAGCCTGAAAGAAGAAAGCAAGACCATCATGGTAATATGTCTCCTCTCATATGTGAACCTAGATTTTACATATGTGTTCACACGCACACAAAACTGTTTGGGGGGAAAGAGAAGACCAGTGGGAAGAGGAGGTAGAGAAGATAAGAGGGTATAAATATGAGCGAAATGCATAATATACATTTATCAAATGTTATAATGAAATCAATTCATTTTATATACTAATAAAAATTTGAAAACGCACAGGGTACGCAACACAGAAGGATATACATCAGCTCTACACAAATACCAAGCCATTTTATGTAAAGGCCTTGGGTATCTGCAGGTTATAGATAGGATCTAGATCCAGTCCTTTGTAAAAGATTCTGGGTGATACCTTCTTTGTCCATGGTTGGTTAAAATATTCAGACTCTCAGCCACGTATCCGAAGTTTCTCCCTCAACCTTGATAGAGTTAACTGTGATCTTTACTTTGAAATAATTTCTTGACTTTGGTCCTAACACAACCTGCAGAACGGCACACCCCTGCCCATGGGCATTCAGACAGCAGTGAGGTGTACAGCCCATGAGTACAATCGTCACATTCTTCTGGTCTCTCCCATGTTTCCTGAGGTTTACCCCGACATCCTTTCAACTGTTGGAGCACTCAAGAAGTATTTGGTTTGTGTTTTCTAATGCAGGCACCAGGCAAGGTGGCAGGAAAAGAGACGGAAAGAAGAAGGCAGTCCCGATCTCAAGCACTGAGCAGCAGATTGCAAAAGTGAACCCTGCTGAGCTGGAGGCACTTCAAAAATGAGGTCTTTTTCCTCTTTCTCCTTCATACTTTCCAGCACCATTAGAAGCTACTGTTTCTATAAGTAGTGAGCTCTGGTGGCCGCTTCTGCCTGCTGAGTCCGGGCATTTGTGGGAGTTGCATCTTGTTTGCACCTCAGCTTCTGTGCAAGTCTTAGGAGTCTTGCCATTTTGGAAACTGCTCAGTGGAAAAATAATACTTCATGGGTTCATAACAGAACAGGGGCCATTCACATGGAATCAACATAACATGCTCACGTTTGGAAAAGCTGCTTCCCTGCCAGGGTCTGTTGCTCAAAGCAGGACATAGCTTGGCTCCAACCCATGGTCCCACAACGGAGCCCACATTCTTTCAAACCAAGACCTGTCTGAGTGGACCCAGACCATTAGAATCATCATGTCTGCTGGCCCAGCCTGCACTTTTATTAAAGAAAGCAGACGTGAAGGATCAAGACTCACATATAAAAGTTTAGGGCTACAAAAAATCTTATCTCCAAAATGGGGGCCATTTTACAGCTGCCTTCGGAATTCTTGGACAAATTCTGGTGTTTGGCTTAAAACAAAAAAAAAACTGCAGTGAAATTATGTGAGTGCCTCACAAAGAGAAAGCCCCGTTCCCTGACAGCTGCACCCCAACACTTCCAGGGGCTATTACATGTTGCAGCCAGAACAGGTTGGCAGGAAACATCCAAGAGAAATTCTCTCTGGCCTCAAGGAGCTGATATTGTAGAATAGAAGTCAGGCTATGAGGATCTGAAACCCCACTTGTGTCAATAAAGTTTAACTAGAACACAGAGTGACTCGTTTCCATACTAGATAAGGCTTTAACATCTATTTTAGAACACTGGTGAGCTAAAACCACACAGCCAGAACGCCATCAAGTTCTCTGATCCCTGTTCTAGCAGACAGAAATGAATTCAACATGATCACAGAAATCAAAGCTCACTATCTGAAGGAGACAATGATTCTCATGGCTGAAATGAGACATGGCTCTGAGTCTTCCTGTCTGGGGGTGAGCCCCAGGTGAGAGCACAAAGGCTCTCACCAAACACAAGGCTTTTACTAGACATGTAGGTCCTTACGATTCATGTCCTCGCCTTGGAAACCAACAAACCCCTCCCTCATGTTCTTAGGCAAGATCCAACAGCAGTGCAGAGAAGAAGTCAGAGGATATTCCTCTGGCCCCAAGGATAGATACATACCGCTTCTGGGAGGGCTCCATTAAAGCTGAAACTTTGTCATCATAAAACTTCTTCATTGCAAACCTGTCGAGTGCCTGGTCAGCACTGGGGAAGCAGAGGGAGGGAGGGAGAGAGACAGGTGAGGAGAATGAGTAAGTATGTCAAGTCAGTGGTACTCCCAGTCCCTGAAGGATGAATGGCCGGAATGCACATCCCACATCTGTCTGTGACCTTCCTCCACGAGGAGCTGCGCCTGTCCATGCACAGCCCACCATCTTTCTGCAGGAGTGCACTCAGTTCAAAGCAGGAGCCACACTGAACTCCTGTGTGGTACTTAGATGTGCCACTGTCTCACAGGGAGAGGAATAGGCTGGAGGCCCCAGCCTCAGGACCCTTCAGAAGAAGTCTAGAATGTGCACAGAAGGCCCTGTAAACTCTTAGAAGTAGCATGTCTGCTAAGTAGCTTCAAAGAGAGCTCAAAGGTTGAGAACAGGGCAAGTTTGATGGCCAGAAAGAGTGTGTGGGGCCTTGGGCTTCATGGGTATTCCTAAAGTAACTCCACAGAAAGTCAATCTACTTCCGAACACAGCCTACCTGACCTTCAAACCACACCCCCAATGTTCAAAGTAGTATTCACAGACCTTTCTGGAAACCTCGCTGTGAGGTATCCTAGGGTCACTGAGTTGACTTAAACCATGAAATAAGACTTATTGAAAACAAAAGCATCTTTAAAAATCAGATAGGCAGTCAGACATAGTGGTACATGCCTTCAATCGAAGCACTCAGAGGGCAGAGGCAGGCAAAGGTCTATGAGTTCTAGGCCAGCCAGGTCTACACAGTAAGACCCTGTCTCAAAAAACAAACAAACAACAACAAATCAGATAGGTATATGAGTTCTCCATTTGGGGGAAAAAATATATAAGTACCCTCTGGAACAATGACACATTTAGGAATTCTGAATATAACGTTTTCAAAATATATGCAGAGATAAGGAGGACAAAGGAAAATCCTCTAAATTAAGTGCAGTGTGAGTGACTACTAACCTCACCCCATGTATTTGTTCCAACACAGCTAGTGAGCTGTCACAGATGGAGAAGGGTCAATCTGAGCCCAGAACGTGTCAAAGAGTAAGTGGCTGTGTCTTTCAGGTTGGAGGGCATAGTTTCATATCTAGTCTTCGACTGTTAAGCATTGTTTTTTCTGGGATCCACTCATTTGATGAAATGCCTGGGAAGCACTCTAACCAGTGTTTGTGTTCAGGAGCCCCAGAATGCTTAGCACTAACATAATTAGTTCTGGCTTTGTCTTCTAAACTCTGCAGAGTGCCTAGAACAAGAAATTCTCCCACTTTGTGACCTGCATGCAGTCTCTCTTTTGGGTTACTTGTAGTTTGTGACAAACTTAAATAAATCAGGAGTGTCCCCTATGGTGTCTAAAATATAACCTAAGGCAATAGGAGGGATCAGACACGTGTGTGAGCAGCAGTCCTGGGCTCTAAAGAAAAAGGAGAGCATCCTGGGTAGGGAGACCCTGCAACTGCCTAGATGGGTAATAAGCACACCCATGCATTGCAGAGCCACGAAGGACTCTTAGGAATTGGGATTCATTTAGAAGAGCAAGAGATAAAAATAATGCAGTGAAGTCCACTCACTCAACTGGAAAAGAATACTGTGACCTCTAGTAAACAGCAGCATTAGCTCAGACCCCAGTCTGATACTATGTGAAACACTCTGGGGCAGAGACGTGGAGAACGGTCACAGCACAGAAGAGACTCAACTACAGCTCCCACAGTCCAGGTGAGGCCAGGATGCTGAGCCCAGAAAGACCCACGCATGCTTCCTGACATTTACATGCGGTGTGCCAACACAGGGAGACATGCTTTGGGGAGCAAAGCTGGTTCCCCAGATGCAGCGGTATCTGCAGTTGGAGAAATTTCTCTAAACTCTGGGGGATAGCAATGCTCACTCGGGTGGTCTGTACTAAGAAACAACTGGGCCAACTGTGGTCTCCCACCAAATTCCTTTTACATAACTGAGGGGCCAATGTGACTGCGAATCTGGATGCGTCTGGCTCATACACGATGCTTATTCAAACCCACAGGGCTCTGCTTTTCCCCCTGGGGTAGGGTTTCCTCCCTGGCAAGCACCAGCCTCTTGATTTGTTTCCAGAGAAAACATTCCAAAAGTCCAATTTTACTCCTTCACACAGCAAAGGAGGAGGTTCATAAGGGAGAAGAGAAGGCTTCTATTTCCTTAGGACAGAATGGCCTTGGCACACAATGCAGCTCCTGAGGTGACCAGGAGTGAGCAAGTGATTTTCATGTGCAGGGTTGGGAAGGAAGCTGAGGTCCTGCACCCACCAGGCAAGTGCATTAAACAAAATTATACTTCTACCCAACAACGACATTTTCTAAACTGAAACTTAGCCTTAGCAGAAACCCGTGCTTCAGAAAGTTCATCAGGAGATAGACACCCTGACTATCCAGAGCCATGATAGCTGGGCTTAGACCAGGGTCCTGTCACCTTAGAGGAAAACGTACAGTGAACTTACATATAGAACATGGTGGCTGCTGATATCATAATTTATGAGGTGTGCAGGAATCTAGTGAGGATTTTCAACAGGGTGCCATCAGCATGGCTGTCTCACTAGGGAATGACTGGGTTCACTTAGTTTGATTGCCTCTATAGAGCTTCGAATCAATCACACAGAACAGCCTAAATAGGAATGCATGTTTTCCATCTTGCTGGAAGCTGAGTCTAGGCACAGAACACTAAGGGACAGGTAAAGTCAGGATGAGTCTCAGGAAGACCACTGCCCGCCCACATGAGCAAACCAACTTCCAACACCATGTGTGAATGAGCCCCCATCTCCAACTTACCTGGCTGAGACGTTGGTGAAATGCATATAGGATGATATGACCACGCCAATGCGTCCTTTACCACCCTGCAGGAGACCAGAGAGGAATCAATGTCCTTTCTACAGAATCCCACACAGAGGCAGGAGCAGGCTCAATCATGAGCAGAGTGGCAGAGAACAAGCATTAACCCCTCTGCCTCTCTAAAGAGAGTACCAGCGCTAAGCAGGGAATCTTCACACAGGGGCCCATAACAAGAGCAGGTACTAGCTGGGTGTCTGTATAAGTCCCCGGAGGGCATATCCACACGGCAGCAGCCAGTCACTCACCACCTCCCAATTAGGTTAGGTGAACTGGTGCCAGCAACTGCCAACAATTAGCATGTCTTAATTACGCAGGTGAAACGGGGAATGAATGTCTGCCCAAGGGCTGACAAGTGACAGTGATCTGTGTATACGGCTCTAAGTAGGATACCACCTCAAAACCTGGTGAGCCGGTGGTATCCCACGCCACACTTTATTCAATGGGGGGAGGGGCTTATCCACAGGGAAACCACATCCCAGGCTGGTGCTATGGAAATCTTCCTAAACATAACCACATTCACAGCCAACATCACCAATAGTGAGCTTCCTCTATTGCTCTGTGGGGCAGAGCAGCCCATAGATAGAGAACCATGTACTGGCCTGAACCTTCAGGACATACTGCTGTAACCTACTAACGGGCCTCTGCAAACGGTAACCCAAAGCCAGTTCCGTTCTGCCCACCGACTCTTTTCCTACAGTCTGTGAGCTAAATTTGATTATCATGTATTTTAAGCATTATTTTTTTTAAAAAAAGGTTTTTAAAAATCAAAACAGAATTAGTTTGTGAGACATGAAAGTCACATGAAACTTGACTGCCATCATTATCATCTGCCTGGAGACTGGCTGATCTGCTTCGGCAGCTCCCCACCCACCCTGCAGAAGCAGGCTGGAAGACATCAGCATAACCCCATGGCATGCAGAGCTAAAATACTACCCAGATCCTTTGAGAAAAGTTAGCCAAGTCATGGTCCCAAACCATACAAATCCAAACTGGCAGGTCACTAATTTGTAGGTCCCCAACTCTATTCTTTTCTTCCTTTAAAAAAAAAAAAAAAAAAAGTTGGGCTAGAGAGATGTCTCAGTGGTTAAGAATGCCAGCTGCTCTTCCAAAGGTCATGAGTTCAAATCCCAGCAACCACATGATAGCTCACAACCATCCATAATGAGATCTGATGCCTTCTTCTGGGGTGTCTGAGGACAGCTACAGAGAGCGAGCAGGGCCGGAGCAAGAAGAAAAAAGTATCTGAAGACAGCTACAGTGTACTTACATATAATAAATAAATAAATCTTTTAAAAAAATGTCACTACTAGAGTTTAGACCTTGTGCACACAAGAAGAAACTCTACAACCGAACTACATCCACAGACCCTGGCTCTATTCCTAAAAATCAAATAAATGAACAAACTCAATGTTTTCATAAAATCAACTGTCTTGTGAAGCCGGGCATTCTGGGAGACAGCAATGCAGATACTTGGCAGATTCTTGGCAGAGCGACCCTGGTTCTTAGCACTATGAAGTAAAAAGCTACTGACGATACTAATGTATTTCTTATGTTAAACAGTATTTATTTTAACAACTGACATCTCTTCTTATAAGGAAACATCAGCCCAGCCCAAACCAGACCCCCAGAGGTTGGCCTTCCTACTGATACCATCAGCCATTTCTGTGGCACTAGTTATAGGTACAAAGCAGAGGTGAGTGGAGGAGCACTAATTACCGCAACAGTCAAGACGTTTGACAGCTCGTTTCAATAGCAGATCATCTAGACAAGTGATAGCTATGGAACCCAGACCCAAACTACCTCTCAGACTAAATGAACCTATTACACACGGACAGAACGCCCCACCAACAGCAACAGTACGGGCCTCAAGGTCACAAGGAACAGCCACAAGGATAGTTCATCCACAAAACCACAAAGCAAGTCCCAACAGAGTTAAGCCTGAAATCCTATCAAGTATCTTTTCTGACCACCATCGTATGAAATATAAAAATCAGAATGGGATGGTAGGTAGGTGGACTTGCAAAATTCTCAAATGTGTAGAAGCTAAGCAACAGGTTACCGAACAGCAATTCAGTCAAACAAGGGGTCGAAAGGAAAAGTTAAAGATATACTGAGACATGGGCTGGAGAGATGGCTCAGTGGCTAAGAGCACTGGTTGCTCTTCCAGAGGAGCTGGGTTCGATTCCCAGCACCTGCATCATCTGTAAATTCAGTTCTAGGGTATGAGATGTCTTTTTCTGGTCTCCCCTGGCATCAGGCATATATGTGGTGAACAGACATACATTTAGGTAAAACACTCATACACATAAAATAAATACATATGAGACAAATACAATGGGAAAAAACATTAAAATGTATCAGACCTAACAAAAGCAGTACTAAGAAGTGAGTTTATAGCTATAAACATCCATATCTAAAGAGGAAAGAAAGATCTCCAATGAAGATCTTAATTTATACTTCAAGTAACTAGAAAAAGGCCAAACTAGACCCAAAGTTAATATAAGAGAGAAAACAGAAAGAGAACAGAATAAAACGATCAGAAAAACTAACAGGTTTGGTTTTGTTGTTGTTTTTATTTTGTTTGTGTGTTTGCTTGCTTGTTTGTTTGCTTTTACAGTAAAATAAAATCAACAAATCTTTGGCTAAGATTAAAAGGAGAGAAGACTCAAAAACAGAACAGAAATGAAAGAAAGGGAGCCACCGCAGTCAACAGCACAAAATGCAAAGGTTCTACAAGGCTCCTGTGGACAACTGCAGCTGCATAAAGTGGCCAGCCAGGTGAAACGGGACAGGCCCCCACAGAACCAGCCCAAGCAGAAAACCCCAACAAGGTCAGGGGATCCAGTCAGTACTGAAACCCCTCCCATCAGGGAGACTGTGCCAAACATGTAAAGAAATGGCAATCCTAAAACTCTGAGAAAACTGAGGGACACTGCCAAACTCATTTCAGAAGGCCAGATGAGGACTGGAGAGATGGCTCAGCGGTTAAGAGCACTGACTGCTGCTCTTCCAGAGGTCCTGAGTTCAGTTCCCAGCACCCACATGGTGGCTCACAACCATCTGTAATGAGATCTGATGCCCTCTTCTGGTGCGTCTGAAGACAGCAATAGTGTACTCATAGAAATAAATAAATCTTAGAAGAAGGAGGAAGAGGAGGAGGAGGAGGAGGAGAAGGAGGAGGAGGAGGAAGAAAGAAGAAGAGAAGGAGGAGGAGGAGGAGGAGGAGGAGGAGGAGGAGGAGGAGGAGGAGGAGGAGGAGGAGGAAGCCAGCCGAGTATCCAGATGTGATGCCTCAGTCTATAAATTAAGCTTCACAGGCATGATGTGGGTACAAGTTCTCCATCCTGCAGTGAGTGTGAGCACATGAGGGTGAGAAAGGGAGATGGGTGTACACTCCTCATTTCTGTCAGACCCTAAGTGTGAACTCCATAAAAAGTTCCACCTTCCAACCAGCTCTTAGCTCACAGGTTGTAGGAAAACATGGTAGGTGGGACCCACTCTCGGTCGTATGTTCTTAGGGTAGGAAACACCCTTGTGCACTTCCACAGTTCTGTTACAAGGCTCAAAAGTCCTAGACTCACCCCAACCAACATCTGCTAGGAACCCTCCTCGCCACAGACTTCCAAACAAGAGGTAAAATGTGAAAGAACACTCCCACAAGAAGCACTGCCTCTTTCACGTTGGGGATGGCTTGAGCACATGTGAAACACAAAATACAACTGTTGTAATACAGAGAACGGCTACTGCAGTCCAGCTCTACCCTGCCTCTGCCCTAGCCGAGACAAGGCTGTCTACTAGTCATCCCGGACATCTGTAAAAGGGAGCACTCATTGTGCAAAGCAAGCAGATTCCTGCCCTGCTGCCCTGATGTCAGTGAACTTTGGATGGTATTGGCAACCGCAATTTCAAATTAAAAGCTTACCTCTCAAGGCACATTTTCTGGGTATTTCAAAAGTAGTTTAAAGCAATGAGCGCCGTATGGTAGGAAAGGAAAATATCATAAAGCAATAAACTGGACAAAGAGAGCCAGAATCGCTTATGGAAGGAAGGTGGGTAGAATACCTAGGTGGTGTTTTCATCTTTGGTGACTCATGTGTTTTCAATCATATTCCAATTCATTTCAACTTCAGTAATACTCCAATCAACAAGAACAGAATGGAATGGATAGAAGAGAGCTTTAAAAAGTGCAGAAATACCAGAACCCTCAGACCCATAAATTATAAAGACAAACTGAGGGTTGGGGATTCTTTTCAGTTTGCTTGTTTGTTTGTTTGTTTTTAAGGATGAACAGGAAATGTAAAAGGCATACCTTCATGGACCGTGTCACATCAGGTAACAGGTAGCCTGGAAACTCGGTGGTTTCAAGGATAATCCGCTGGTGCCTGTGACCAGCCTGAACTTAATCCGCTTGGCTCCGAAAACGCTAGAAGCCTAGCTGGAAGCCCAGAGCCTGTGAGAGCAGGAAAACTCACCCTGCAGTGGATGACCACCACATGCTGGGGGTCGCTGTTCAGCCAGGACTCCTGCGCTTTACATATGGTGCACATCTTGTCAAGAGGCGGTGCATGCAGCTCGGGCCAGCCCACATCCATGATCTGCAAGACAGAGAAGAGAGCTGCCTCGGTTTCCACCTCCTGGACCCTTCTGTGGTAATCTCATAGTGGCATAATCCACTTGTCAGTCACAGGGGATGCTGGGTAGGCCTCTTCTGAAAGCTAATGAGCACCTGGCCAGTTTCCTTTATAGGAAAGAAAACACAGGTCACCACCCAGGCGCTGGTCTGCTCCTTCCTTCGCAGCTAGGTGACAATTCTATAGAAGCCTTTTAGAGGTGTTAATGGTTCAGAATCGACTGTAGAGGAATCTAGGACCCCAAGATCTCTAGATTTTTTTAACAGCAGTCTGTGGCCCACAGTGCTGTCAAATATTATCCACTCAAGCTAAAAAGGAGTCTGGCAAATACAGTTAACCCAATGCTTCCTGTGCTATGCAGGCCACAAGTCAAGGACACTGAGTCCTCCTCCAGAAGCCAGGGAGCATCTTAAGGCTTTGCCTTTATTTTGGCATAAGAATACAGAAAATCACTGAGAAGGGCCAAAGCCCCAAGCAAGAAGTCCAGCCTCTGGCCACACCCCTGGGAGGGCCACATGGGGGTGTTGTTTCTCCTCCCTCTTTCTATTTTTCGGGGATGGGGTGGGCAGAGCTTTTTAATATATGAAAGTAATTGGAAGCTCATTAGGTTAGACCACAGAAAAAGCAGCCAGCATGTCAGCTCCATGAAGCTCTGGGCCCCTTCCCTGTGCACCCAACATAACCAAGACACATGTAAATTCTTTACTGTAGTCTACTGTACTAGTAGGCTGAAGGGCCCTTATTCAAAAGGCCTGGGGAACTATTTTAGAGTTTTTTGTTTTTTTTTTTCTTTTTTCAGTTTCTTGGTATCTATACTCCAAAAGAAGCAAAATTGTAAATTTAACTAACTTTGAACTTTTTGAACATAACATTAGTAGTCCAAAGTTTTGAGTGTTAAAGCATTTTAATCTCAGGTTATGGGATGTTCAGCCTGTATCATCCTATTCTAATGGCTTCAAAGCATTTCAACATGTAGAATAGAGACGCAAACACACAGACACAGCCCAACACAGGCACACATGTATGCAAGCTAGTGAGCTGTGAATGAAGCCTGTGGGCTGCACAGACACTGCCCTTCTGACACAGATATTTTATAAATGAGTAGCCCTTCTCCAAATCAAGTAGGGCCAGACAGGTTTTGATTTTGTTGTTGTTGCTGTTGTTGCTGCTGCTGCTGTTTCAAATTAGAGAATATCTGCACATGTGTGTCTTGGAGACACTCCGAAAACAAAATAAATCTATTTGTTCCATATGCACCATATGTATAGCACCTTGAGGGAACTTTATATAATATTTTCAATAATGTTGTATATAGAACAAAGTTTCCAGGGTGCGGAATTTTCTTTCCATGGTGTTACGTTGACAGGCCATAGTATCTGGGCTTTTAAAAATTGTATTTTATTTTGTATGTGTCACTGGGAGCCATATGTACACATGAGAACAGTGCCTGCAGAGAGGAGAGGCATCTGACCATCCTGGAGCAGGAATCACAGGTAGCAGTGAGCTGCTGCCACTACAGGTGCTGAGGATCAAACTCAGGTCCTCCTCAAGACCCTAAATGCTCTTAACCGCTGAGCCATTGCTCCAGGTCAAGTAAACATCAAGTAGCTTTTTGAGTAACTTGGACTTTGGATTTTCAGACGGGGGCTGCTGGACCTGTGTACGTGTTGTAAGTTGCTGCCAGGGATAGAGATGCTCACTTTCTATAAAGTTATTATGTTTAATTTTAAAAGTAACCAAAGGATATAAACAATCCTAAATATTTCTTGATATCGAGCTATGTTCCACAAAGGCCTATGTGAAACTACTTTTGCACGAGCAAACCACACATCGCCGACATTTTACAAAGTTCAAATATGAAGAAATCAATTCCAAACCTTTGGATTAAGCTTGGTAAGGTCATATCTCTTCTCGGAAAGGTTTAATACCTACAAAGAGAACAAAAGCTTTCAGACAAATCATGGTTCTCAATGAGGAAGGCAACAACTGCATTTTAAGGGGACCCAAAGGGACGGAAATGCACAAATGTGTGTGTAGTCACCGGGTGAAAAACAAAGCAAGCTGTGGATGGATGGCACCGGAACTTTATGAATCCTGCGTTTTTCTTTTGTTAACTGGAGCCAAAATTGGCAAGGAAAACTTTTCCTTTTTGTTTCTGTTTGTTTGGCTTTCTAAAAACAATCTCAATGACTAGAAACATTTTAAACCTGGGCTCTGTACACTAGTAGCTAGTCTTGGTCCTGCTCAGCACAAGGAATACCCCGGGGGCAGCAGTAATAGTCTCTTGTCAGTAGAGGAGCCGGGTATGGAAAAGTCTGAGCTTGATTGAGCCCTGTCACTCAGAAACCACAGCTGTCTGTGGGCTCAAGTCCTACAAAAGGCCACCAAGTCTTACAGAGGACCCATGGTTCCTCCCTAACTCGGCCCCAGCTACCTCCCAGGGCCACTTAGAGTCAGCCCCACACCTGCCCTGCCTGAATCATCAGCACTCAGCTGCCTTCCTTGGAGGGCACAGAACACCATATCCTGACCAGCTGCATCACTGTAAGTGCCTTCCATAAAAGGCTTGCATGTTTGAGGATGCCCTAAGCAGTCTCTTTAGGAAGGGTGGGAAGAAAGGGACTACTCCTGGAACAGCTTCCCACTGAGCCCTGGTCTTAAGGAGGCTGCGCTGGAGACAGAGGCAGCTCTGGAGCTGTCTCATGAAAGCTGTAGCCATCCATCCTGGGGGCTAGCATGCTACTCCCCTGCCCACAACCAGGCTGGACCTCAGAGGGCAAGTACCATTAGAGATCATGCGGAGTCCACGTAGAGACTATCCAGGAAGCCACGGCTTCCCCACTGAGCCTAACCGTGAGACTAGCCGTGGGAGAAAGCTACTAAGGGTGACAATAACCTCCTTGTTGGCTTTGTAAGATTAGCTCTCCCTAGATAAGGCGGTAGCATGAGAGAAGGTGCTAGAAGCTGTCATGTAATCTGAGAGGTGATTATAGCAGCAGTAAAAGAGGCTCTCTGGGGCTGGCAGCCCTAGAAGAGAACAGAGCCCATCGGAGAGAGGAGCGTTAGATTCTTCTACTTCTGCACAAATATGGTCTCCTTTATCTGATACACACATGCTGGGAAATCGGGTTACCTGTATTTGCCCCCAGGACTGCCTTGTTCTTTAGACATCCACCTGCTTGCCTTTCCAATGCACTAGAGAACAGGAGGAGACATGGCTGCTTCCTGACACCAAGGATTCTGACTGGGAATCCTTACATTCCCAGAAGCCAGTCTTACTGATGAGAAGCCATGCTCAGCCCTAGACAGAGACAGCAGCCACACCTACAGTCAACCGTCACAGCCCATGACACAATAAGAGCAAAGCTAGCAATGGAAGGGTAGAGGATGTGCCAACCCCCACCCTCTAGACTCATGAGTCAGATTCCAGACCCCAAAACCATTCCTCATTTGTAAGCAAGGCAGAGGGACATCCCTGGCCCTCACACGTGTCCTCTGAGGGACTCCTGCCTCCGCCTTTCTGCCACACTGTGGCTGTCATCCCCACTCACCAGGTAGTTGTCTCCATGCTTAGACTTGAGCATGCGCGTGACTTCCTGCAGGCTGTGCAAGTAGGACTCCTCTGAACAACTGGCAGGGAAGGACACTGCGATGATACGCTCGGTGACATATGTAAGGTCCAGTTCATGGCTGTCCTCCATGGCTGGACTCAGGACCACGGGCCTGCAAGAGAGGAAGAGGTGGTGAATAACAAGAAAAAGGATGAACTTCACCCACTAGGGTTTCAGGAGATAGCTGGGAACAGCAGCTTCCTGGCAATCTCATTACAGTCCATCCACAGTGTTCCTCACTCACTGGCATGCGTAAGATCTATTACAGGCCAAGACTGAGCAGACAGAAGGGCCTAACTACTGTGAATAGGCACAGGAGAAAGTCAGAAAAGGCAGGGGTGTGAGGAGACAGCGTGTGGGCACACAGGGAGGCATGTTTGCCCAGAGATTTGCTCTTGGGAAAGCAGTTCAACCCTGACTCTAAGACATCAGGGTCAGCATGAGGCAGATAACAAGGACAGTAGGGCTACAGAAGTGAGCAGCTACATGCTGCCTCTGGGGGAAAGGCTTGGGAAGCCGACTGGACAAACTGCAGGGATGTGGGCAGGGTCTGTGCAAAAGGCCTAACTGCAGCTCTGGAAGGTGGATGGGCTAGGACATGATGAGAGCGGCCATTCTGCTGTGAAGGAGTCCCTTCTCCCATGAGAACAGGATGCAGGTGCCTGCACTGCATCCTGTATGCGAATGGGATCCAAGAGACAAGGCAGAGAGCTAAGCCCCAGAGAAAACACTGCAAGTGAAACCAGAGTAGGGTGTTACCTACTGACGCTGCTGCCACCACTCCCAGGCTGCCTGCCTGGGTTTCTTTTTCCTGGGTTTGCTGTGCATGTTTCTGTCTTTCTTTGACTTTCAGAAAAAAAATCAAAAACATGAAAACTGGTTCAGCAAACCTCCATGCACCATCCATCCTTCAAATCCCCATCATCCCCCAGTGTTGGCCAGCTTCTACCCAGAAGTCTAGTCTACACTTGCAGCTACTTTGAAGAAAGCCTAGATATTTTTGATCTTTAAAAGAAATAACAGTGCCAGGCATGGTGGCATATGTCTTTAATCCTAGTAGTCAAGAAGCAAAGGTAGGTAGATCTCTGTGAATTCTTGACTAGCCTGACTTACATAGGAGTTCCAGGCCAGCCAGAGCTGTCCTCTGAGACCTTGTCTTAAACAAATGATAGATAGATAGATAGATAGATAGATAGATAGATAGATAGATAGATAGACAGACAGACATAGATGCATAGATAGAAAGATACATACACACATACATATATACATACATAAGAAAACCATGATAGATTTGAGATTTTATCAAATTATTTATAATACCATTAATCATACCTAAAAGTAGAAACAACTTTAAGTATCCAATACCATAAATCTGTTTTTTACAGTTGACTTGTTTAAACATTTTAAAGACTTTTTTCCATCTTATTCTTCAAACACAAACATAAAAGAGTTTCAATTATCTGTAATAATAAACCAAGTGAATCAATAATAATAATAATAACAACAACATCAATAATAGTGACATGACCGGGGCTGGAGAGATGGCTCAGCAGTTAAGAGCACTGACTGCTCTTCCAAAGGTCCTGAGTTCAAATCTCAGCAACTACATGGTGGCTCACAACCATCTGTAGTGGGATCTGATGCCCTCCTCTGGTGTGTCTGAAGACAGCTACAGTATACTCATATAAATAAAATAAATCTTTTAAAAAAAAAAAAATAGTGACATGACCTCTTACAACTATCTCAGTCAACAATGAGGTACCTCCCAAAGGTTCTGCATGTAGACTGAGCTGAAGGCCACCTCTCCTGACCCCTGCCCTGCCAGCAGTCAGCTAGCTGTTCCCTGGGACATGCCAACCCACTCCTCACTACTGATGTCATACAATCAATCAGATGGCAACAATGTTACCATCTACCAAAAGACAATCACAGATTTTCCATTCTACAACACAGGCTTATTATGTCAAGGGTAAATTCAGAAATGGTTACAAATGAGATGATTTAACTTTGATGATTATTTCTTAAATCAGTAGTTGCCCACACTGGGGTAAGCATAGCACTTACCTAGCGTGTAAGAGGCTATGGGTCCAACCAACCCCTAGCCTGCCTCCAAAAAACTACTATGATGGCTACAAAATAAATAATAGAATATCCTAGTCTCCTTTCTGGAGATGAACTCTGACCCATGATCAAGGACATAGGAATGAGCTTTCCCACAGAAACACTCACCTTGAAGGCTTGTCACAGCAGAGAACAGCAGATGGTGTGCAACTCTCAGGAGCCTACAAATAGCAAAACATGAGTCCTTTTGAGATTTCCTTCCATACCAGCCCATACGGCACTTGGACCAACCACCCAGCCAGGCCAGCACCACAACCACCAGGAGGAAGACCGACAGCAGTCCCATAGCTTAACCATCAATGGTAAGCAAACACTGTCTCACTCCTATCCTCCTCATCCCAGAAGGTGTACAGAGTATCAGAGGACTGCAGGCTGCCCAATGTCATAAAAGGGCAGCAGGCAGCGGATGGTGAGACCACCCTCTCTCTGGAGCTGGGCAGCCACAAACTCAGCACAGACAGAAGACTTTGATGTGGTAACAGAGGTTTCCCCTATCAATGTGAGCCACGGTTGCCAGTCATGAATTTGTGGCAGCAACTCTCAGTGGTGCGAAGTCTAAACATCTACCAACAGGGAGAAAAGGCCTCAGGTCCTACCTCCAGTTCACAGCGGGTATTATTAAGAGTTGTGTTGCACACAAAGTCACATACACATTACTGCAGGGGTATAATGAGCGTTCACAGGGCACTGCCCCAAGAAGGCTCTCCGACCTCTTTGTACAATGTCACCTGGCAACTATGAGTAAAATGTCTCTCGTCACTCCAGAAGAAAGGTTGAGGCTCATTGAGGGATGGGTCATATCAAAGCCAACATAGGCAGGAGGAGGAGTCTAGCCATCCCCCTTCATGACAAAGTATCCTTCCAACCAACCTATGCCACTGGGTAATATAAGATTGTACTAAGTGGCAGAAGCCTGTTTGGGGGGCAGAATCCTGTGAACTTCTACTCCATGAACACTTAGAAGCATCTGCACCCCTAATTCCACTCTGTGATTGTAGGGACAGAAAATAAATAATACAACTAGGTCAACAAAGCTATTTTCCCAAAATACATTCCAACTCAAAGCCTTCTGAGAAACCAGAAACCCCAAATAGCAAGCCTGCCCTGCCTCCCAGGCAGAGGCCAGAATCCACACCCTATGTTGGATATCAGGAGAGCATTCAAGTGTCTGTACACTACATCTCCTTCTCCCTAGGCTCAGGGAGGCTGCTCCTCTCCTTTGTTAGATGACAGCCAGGTTCCCCTTCTGGACCCTTGAGGGTCACTGACATGTTCCGTGGCATGGCGTGGAACTCTCTCTACCCCCAAATGACCACAGCCTTTACTGCTCACCCGCAGCTGGAGTCCGTCTGCCTTCAGAGCTTCCCTGTTGGCCTTCCAACCCATTCCTGTACCCTTAAATCTATAAGACACTCCAGGGAGATCCTGGTGTTCCTCAGGATGCAGGAACTGAACTTGAGACTCAGATGATCTCAGAACAGAATTTGTAATTATTCGAATACATACATACATATATATATATATACATATATATATATATATATGTGTGTGCGTGTGTGTGTATATATGTGTGTGTGTGTGTGTGTGTGTGTGTGTGTGTGTGTGTGTGTGTGTGTGTGTGTGTGTGTGTAGGCGGCATGGAACCTACAGACCTTGTCTACATAACTGCAAAGGGCAAACAGAGAAGAAAGCGGTGTGACTAGGAAACTGTACAGCTCTGCAGGTGCACTGGATGTTCTGCAACAGAAATGCATCCTGGGTCTATGATGGCCAATGAAGCTTGCCGAAGCTCAGATGCTCACCAGCACCCAAGAACAGATGCTCCTCCACCTACAGTGGGGTGTGTCTCTGAGAAACCCACCAAAGGTAGAAAACACCAAAAGTCAAACAAAACAAAACCAAGCCAAACAAAACTGAATTTAGGGTTTAGTAAGAAGGTTCAGCAGTCTAGAGAGCTTTCTGTTATCCTGGAGGACCTGTGTTCAGTTGCCAGCACCTGCCCTGAGCAGTTCACACCTATAACTCCAACTCCAGGGACTCTTCAGGCCTCTGTACATCACCTGCACATACACAGTCTACACACACATGGTCAAACATACACACACACACACACACACACACACACACACACACACTAAAAATTAACATAAAGTTTTTTTTTCTTTTTTTTTTTCCTCCTTTTTTATTTTTGATACTTTATATACATTTCCAATGTTTCCCCTTTTCTGAGTCTCCTCTTTGTATACCCCCCATCCCCTCCCCAACCCGCCTCTAGGAGGGAATTCCACCTCCCACCCCCCCCCCATCCACCCATCCCCATTTTCCCGCCTTGATATTCCCCTTTACTGAGGCCTCTAACATCCTCAGGCCCAAGGGCCTTTCGTCTCTCCCTGATGGCCATCGAGGTCATCCTCTGCCACATATGTGGTCCAAACCATAAGTCCATCAATGTGTATTCTTTGGTTGGTGGTCC
>CM052712.1:19066956-19162684 GCA_028551405.1 Uromys caudimaculatus | reverse complement strand
CTGTCCTGTAGGGCCAGAGTCACGGCACTGCCAACTGTCCTGTAGGACCAGAGTCACAGCACTGCCAACTGTCCTGTAGGACCAGAGTCACGGCACTGTCGACTGTCCTGTAGGGCCAGAGTCACGGCACTGTCAACTGTCCTGTAGGGCCAGAGTCACGGCACTGTCAACCGCTCTGCCACAGAGAAACCATTCCCAGCTTTGGTCCTTGCCTTGGTTTCTCCAGTGAGGAAACACTGAGGGCATTAAATGGGCCTGCACCCAGGTATGAGGCCCTGAGGACTCAAGAGTTCCCAAACACCATCCAAACCTTGGGAAAGAGGCTGGCAAAAGGCTCCATCAGTAAAGTACCTGCTTTGCAAGCAAGAAGACCTAAGTTTGGATTCTCAGCACCCACAAAACAAATGGGCAACACATGACTTAACAGAGACAGAGGCAGGGGGATCTGGGACTTGCTGGCTATCCATTGTATCCAAACTGGTGACCTCTGGGCTCAAAGAGAGATGTTGTCTTAAAAAATGAGGCAGAGCAATAGAGGAAGATACCCAACATCACTTGCAAAACATGCATGCATACACATGTGCGTGTGAGCATGCATACGCTTACTACACACCCAGGGGGTGACAGAGAGGGCAAGCAAGCCTGGCACAAAAAGACAGTTGGCAAAGCATGCATCCTAGAAGAATCGTAGTGGGGTGACAATAGCTAATAATGGTGTCCATTTACTATGTGTCAGTTAGAAACAAATGAACCCCAAGGAACCGTCCCCGCGACAGGGATGGGCAGGCAAAAGTGGTCACCAGGTGCATCACCCACAGTGGGACAACACACAGAACTGGAAATGCTTTCACTGCTTGAAGTTGACTTTTTCTGTCTCTGTCAGAGTGGCCATAACTGACTAAACAGACAAGGTGTCCTACTGTCCTAAAAGCCATTTCTCCCTTCCCCTACCGACACTTCCTTCCATGTCATCTTTCCTCCCTTTCCATCCTCTGACCAAACCTGGACAAATAACAAAAGAAGGAAAGACTGGCTTGGGCTCTTGGTTTCTGGGGGTTTTCAGCTGGCTCCACTGTTGCCACCCACCTCATGTCAGCAGAGCAGGAGAAGAGAAAGGGGCCAAGGACAGCTCTCCAGGGCAACCACCCACCTCCACCCATCCACCCACCTTCCCGATGTGGCAGTGACTTACTTCCTCCAAATAGGCCCCAGCTAGTTTCTACCACCAGCCAGTAATGCTGTCAAGATGTGGTTAACCAACCGTGGGTTAACACATCGGTTACTTCGGAGCCATTGTGACCAGTCACTTCCCCAAAGCCCTGCCTTTGTTCTCCACACTGAAAACCATGTCGTCTACACACGCTCCTTTTAGAGGACACTTTATTTATTGCAAGCCATAGCAATGAATATCTCTTCTGAACTATGCAACCTGGGCATTCTGCCTGAGACTCTGAAAAAGAAGGGGGAGGCTGATTCTGGAATACGTGCGATGCCACAACTTGGCGTCAGGATGAAGAAAGGACAGGATGAGTACATACTTTTGAGACTGGTCAGCCACCTACTCTCAGGACAGTCCCTTCTCTCCCAACACTGCCTAGAGAACCTCATGACTGCCTCTCCCCACATTCACTCTCTGTCCCCTCTCCCCACTTCCCCAAAAGACACTTTCTAAAAACCCATTATCATCATGGCCTTCTGCCACTCAAGAACCTAAAGTGGTTCCTTACGTCTATGAACTTCAGATTGGCTCCACTTCTCAGATGTGTCAGCTCCTACACACCCCATCCAACTCCAAGTGGTACCCTGCAACTAATCATCACCATGATGACAGCAGACAGAACGCAGGTGAGGAAGGGCACAGAAGCAGAAAATCAGGGCTCACATCTAGCTCCGTCTCTCTAAAGACATGCATTACAGGCTCATCCAGGCCACCGCTCGTCCACCACCCAGTGTTATGTTACACAGCCTAACACTGACCACGAGTTATCCCACCCTACACTTGACCCAAGCAGCGCACAGCAGAAATTCCTATAGAGACACACCGGTTTCCTCACTAGTATTTTCATGCACCCAGGACAGCTGCCTCTGGCCCACACTGTGCTCTGGCAATAAGCACAAAGCCAAGTCTCCTCCAAAGACTCATAGGAGATGTTGAAGAACCCTAGCAGTCATCGGAAACATGCCTTCCCATATCAGCCTGGAAGCCTGTCGGCAAAATGAATCTCAGCACAGAATAGTATCAACATGTTATACACAGTTCCAGACCACAGACTCGATCCCTTACTGGAATTTTGCCTTTTGATGGGTCAAGGTTAGCAGGGCCAACGTCGCCCACCCCGCCCCCGGCCCTGCCCCATCCCTGCACAAGCACAGGAAAGGTAACTTTACGCCTAGTGATAGTTATGTCCTCTGTACACAGGGGCTTAAATCTGGAACTACCTCACGGGTTTGAGACCCACAGGAAGTGTTATGGTGAAGGCCCTTCTTTTTCTACTTCTACAAAGGACAACTGCCCAGTGCAAACTGGTTCTGCAACTAATGATAAAACGGTAAACTAGAATGATAATTGTGAGCACCCACCGAAATGAGGATTAACAGAAGCCAACCAATGATACAGTCTTTTGCAGGGGGAACATACGTCCACCCTCGTCCCCAGCCCCATCCTAAGTCAGGAGCTCTCCCTACCAAACCTATCTCCCCATAGCACTGTCCAGGCCCCCAGTGGCCAGTGCGAGACCCCTGTCAGAGCCTATGAGAGCTTTTAAAAAGACACCCACACACATCTCCACACTCCAAGGTGACTTAGCCACATGGGATGGATTCCCAGATTTTATTCTACACACACTTATTTAGAACTCAAAGAGTTCTAGGTATACACGTCAATCAAATTTCTTCTTCAGTGAAAATTCTATTGATGCATATGTATACTGCCTATGTGAGTATTTATTATGCAGAAGAGACTGTCCAAAGGGGCCAGAAGAAGGCATCAGGTCCCCTGCAAACTGACTACAGTTGCCTGCCGAGAAAGCTAATGTATAGGACAGCTCACATGGCCTACGATTCTCCACCTCTCCACCACTTCCACGCACAGCTGACTCTAACAAGGAGGCAAAGACACAGCACAGTGCACTTCCCACATCTGGGATGCGGCCCACGGGAACAAGAGGGAGGTAGCATACATAAGACCTCAAGTGGCAAACAGATGTCAAACTAGGAAGCAGAGGACAACTTTGGCTGAAGGGCTCACAAAACCACACTGGTGTTCCTTGCAGTCCACTGTTGCTAGTGAGAATGAAATCAACCCCAAGCTCCGAAATCCAAATAAATGAGCTCACACCCAAACGGCCTCTCTAGGACTCCAGCTGAGCAGTAACCTGTGGCTCCCCCGACTGATTCTCCCAGACAAGGGCTACAGCTTAGCTCCACACTAGAGGTAGACTCTATAGTCCTCTAATTCATCTCCTGTTGGCTTACAAATTCATCAGGGCATGGGATAGGTAGCACAGAACATTTCTAAACTCCTGGGTTCCCAATGAGACCCTGAGTTGGAGACCACAGTAAGAACCATAGTACCTGTGCTTCTACTGGGCCTGTCCTCCTTAGGGCACTGAGCCACACCCTTCAGTCTCCCCATCTCTTCAGATGGCCACTGTGATGCCATGGCCAGGTCCCACATGAATAACACCAAAGAGAGAGTACACTACCCCATGTAATCTTAAACTGCTTGCATTTCTCCTCACTGGACCAGGCCAGCTCATCTCCACATTTATTCCTCTCCAAGGAAAGGACAGAATTTTCCCATTGAAAAATAACTTTATAAGAGCATCTAACTGGCCTGATGCAACCATTTATTCAGACAATTTGGTGAATGCTTTGTGTAGAAAGAGTGGCCTGTTCTGGTAAACGGTTCATGAGGAAGCCAGTAGGTTCTCAGGGAGCCGCTTCAGTGTGTGCATGTGTGCCCAGTGTGTGCCTGTGTACCCAGGAGCATCTGGAGGACTATATTCATGTAGGTGCGCATGCATACAGTGTGCTTGCTGGGAAGGCCAGAGGCCAACCTCAGGTATAGCAAGCACCTCAGAAGCCCGTTATTTGAGACAGGGAGAGACTCTCGCAGGTCTAGAGGCACCACACAGCCCAGGCTGGGTGCCCAGAGAGCCCTAGCAATCTGCTGATCTCCAGCTCCCCAGTGCTGGGATTAAAATCATTTGCCACTCCGCCTAGCTTTTTAACATGGGCTTCAGGGATGAAACTCAAGTCCTCATGCTGACATGGAAGTATTTTACCAGCTGAGCCACCTCTCATGCCCTCCTTCCAAACTTCAAATGCTCATGTGTGTCTCCTGGCCAGCCTGGGCACTGTGCTGGTCTATATCATTCACTTCTTGCCTTGTCTGCAGGGAATGCAGGTTAGCTCCTGAAGCCCATGGAGAAACCCAGCTAACCACTCCACTCAAATGACCTGCGACCCACAATTGTCCTCCCTGACAAGGTGGCCGCACATGCACCAGACACATCTCAGCAGAGTTTGACAAGATAGGGACTTTACGAAATGGAAGTAGTATTCTAAAAGGTCAATGTCACAGATTTTGTTCTTTATCTGTTTGAATGAGGGTCCGAATAAAGCCTTGTGATGTGGATTGAACATCTCTTTGGTTCCCTTACAAAATAGGCCCTTCTTCCTTTTCCAACACGTTAAAAAAGCCAGGATTGGGGCTGGAGAGATGGTTCAGCAGTTAAAAAGCACTGGCTTCTCTTTTAGAGAATCTGGGTTTGAGTCCCAGCACCCACCTGGTGGCTCACAACCACCAGCAGCTGCACTTCCAGTGGATGTAGTGCCCTCTTCTGGCCTCTGCAGGTACCACTTACATAAAACAAAAATCAATCAATCTTTAAAGACTGGGCTTATTTTCACGTAGTAGAATCTCCAGATGCAGCTGACTCCCAGGCTCTATCGCACAGATCACAGGCCCTCGTTTCCTGTCAGTTGCTCGTGGATCTGAGCTGGATCTGATTCTGGTTCCATTTTTGCTAAGAACAGAGCAGGGGTGGGGTGTTCTTCCTCCAAGGCAGCACATGACCTGCAGCCCACTTCCTCTTTGAGATAGTACAAGTCACTCAGCATAGAGCCCTCCCTTCATCCTTTCTTTGGAAACCCCAAGACACAATCCTACAAAAAAATGAAGGGTAGTGGAGATGGAGCTCACATATGCCAAAGCCCTAGGCTTAATCCCCAGAACAAAAGGAAAGAAGAAAAAAAGTGAAGTGATTACTTTTCTTTACCTATAAATTGTTAAAATGTGTTTCCTAGCATCACAATTGTTATTTAAGTAACAATGTTTTTAAAGTAAGCTACAGATCAAAATTGTGTGCCAACCAAAGGTAAGAACAAAGCTAACTGCTATCTATCTCAACCTGGATCTAGGACTATCAGGTTCCTCTGAAGTCCTTGATCCTTCGCCCCTAAGCCTGTTCTCCAGGACTAGTTTATTCTAGAAAGACAGTTCACAAACAGTCCCCACATTTCTAAGGCAGAAGAAAAGATGCAGGTGGCACCCCATGCTCACCACGCTGAGAAACATAGCCCCAGATGTGTGTCCATCTGTGCAATTTCATTAAACATTCAATTACACACAACTCTTAGTATTTCTTTATAAATGAGCCACTGAAAAACGAGTTTCCAATAAACACAAAACTGCTTTCTTTTCTACAGAAGTCTTTGCTAATCGTGTATGGGAAGTTCCCAGGGCACTAGGGGAGCACAGTTATGATGAGGGCCGCTATCTTCAAGCTCCAGACTTCCATAACACAGCAGCCTGCTGCTGGCAGAGCACTCAGAGGTGTTTGCTCTCTGTGGCCCCAGGAAACAGCTACAGACCCCTACTTTTCCAAATAGATTTGGCAACCACAGAAGATCAGTCACGGTGGTCTACCCCTATACCTCAAGGAAGCAGGGTAGAAATAGGCCACCAGAGTCACATGTCAATACTTGAGATCAGATCCTGGCTCTCAAGACTGGCCACTGATACAAATTCGGGGGACAGTACATGGTATCTTGCTGGACACACCTCTTGAAGGTAAAATGCCCTCAAACCATTGAAATACTAAGCCAACAGATGTCCCACATGACTGGGAGTTTACAATGTCACCAGGCCATACATTAAGAGCTTTCCGATTCAAGGAATAAAAATTAAATAAGGTGTCCAATAGACACCTTTGATAGTAAGGACCTATGGCTCAAGACGCCACACACTTAGTCATGGGACATGGAGAAAGGAAGTAGGCGTTGACCAGGCTGTTCCTTCAGGCTGGCTAGCTTTCACAATACTAGATTGGAAGGTGCTATGTAGGCTTGGGGGGGTGGGAGGGAGGCATCAACAGACTTACTGGGCTATGAATCCTGTGAGCTACAATAATGACCCTGGTGAGGCAAGATCTGCCGATGGCTGCAACAGTAACAAGAATGTTATTTTTGCTTTCTAATTAGAGTTACAGCTTGCAACACAGGCTGAAAGAGAGTACCAGGAGTAAATCTATAAATCTGGCCAAGAGCCTACAGCTGGGAGTTCACAGGCCCTAGAGAACTTAGTATTCTTCTATTAAAACAGACTTAATCAATCAACTGCCTCTAAATTTAGATCTCTCTACTCGTAGATCACTCCGGCTCTCAGACCTCATCGGAGGGGTCTCTGTGCAGCGGACATTGGTGAGCACAGAAACTCACAATGCATCCAAGTACAGAGAATGGATGTCAGTGGAGTTGTCAAACCCAGCCGGGACACCGATAACACTCAAGGTTTGGGAACCATTGCGGAAGGGTGAGGGAGTGAAATGATTATAAAAGCCAGGGAGTTGGGGAGGTCTGGAGCGAGAAACAGCATCCTCTGGATATAAAAGTAGAGAGGGGTCCATGAGGTCCATTGAGGAGCTCCAGAGAGATGATGGCATCTGGGTAAGGGACCCACAGTTTTTAAGGGTATGAGCCCTGGTAAGTTGATAATGCTTCAGTGGATGGCCCCACACATGGGAGTGTGCATGCCCATGTATGTGTGTGTATGTGTATATATGTGTGTGTATAATATATAAATATATGTAATATATATTATATATACATATAAATTGGACTTCACGGGTTACTAGTAACATGAGTTTGAAGGGGATAGGGAGGTGGTTTAGGTCTGGGATTAGGGGAGAAGGAGAGTGAAAACAATCAAAATACATTACATGACATTCTCAAATAACTACTAAAGATGTTTTCTAAGGTTTGGCAGGGGGGAAAAATCCAAAGCAAATAAGCATTTGACTACACTCAGTAGTCACAGTTCCATCAACAATCACACATGGCGCTGTCTTCAAGGACCCCACATTGACATGCGTGGCCATGGAATAAAGGAAATCCCATTGGCCAACTTATCTGGCTCACTGCAGGGCAAACTAGCCACCAGACTTGGCAGCATTCCAGCCACTCAAATCCCTGCTTCCTGTGAGTTCCTCAGAAAGAGGCTGGCTACAGCACCCTGGGGACTCGGGTCAATATTTAAGAGGAACCAGCTTTGGAACTGGTCCCCAGGGTAGGGGGCAAGAGACAAGAGCTGTCAACCTGCCAGCCTCCCTTCTCTCTTTATAGTGAGAATCTCAAGGTCCAGGGAGGTCTACCAGCCTCAAATCTGCAGACCCAGTGAGAGGACAGGATAGTAAGAACCAAGCAATCACCTGAAGTGTAACCAGGGCCTGCAGCCCAGTGTGGGCATTTAATAATTAGCTAGGGCTTTGTGTTCCCTTTGTGCGTAAGCTGACACCACCAAAGGTCAACATGTCCTGGCCTTGCCTCACAATCCCTCCACCTGCAGAGGGAGGACAAAAGCTCAAACAAGAACCAACCTGGCTTTCAAAGACTGGTGACAAAGGCAGCCAGTCTGCCTTTGGGAGGCTGGCATTGTTGGTACATCTGTAGGGGGATTTTCCATTTCCCAGTAGGACCTGTGCTGAAACATGTAGCTTCCGGCTACAGACAACAGTGCTTGGCTTCCAAGAACCTCCTCTCTGGGACTGCCTTTCCCAGAAACCCAGAAGCCTAAAACCCTCACAGTTGGACACAGTCAAAAGATGGATGTTATTTTAGGAGGGGGGGGGGAGATGGTGAAATCAAAGAAAAAGAAGGATCAAAGTCTGGCTTGTGGTTGGGTGGGAGGAACCACAGACTTCCCAAGGTCACTACATCTCCATCTCGGATGTTTTAGAAGAGAACTGAAACAAGACACTGATGAACAAAGATCTGAGCTCAAGTCGAGCATCCCAGAGAAGCATCCACCAAACACTGGCCCAGCCCTGGCTGGCCTACCAGCATCCGGTTCACAGCATCACTGCTAACTACATAAAGAACTCCTGGTAGTCAGGCTTTCCTGTCCTTCCCTAGAGAAAGGGGTGTCACAGTCCTGTCCAATGCCCCTGACAAGTCATAGACAAAGGCTGCTTCTCAGTTTCCATGGGTGACCTATCAGTTCTCTTCCTGGCATGGGCCTCACTCAGAGCCTCTCTGAGTCCATTCTATCCTTATATACTCTTCCTGGGAAGACTATTTCACTGCTCTGCAGCCAGAGTGGCTCCTTCTCCCATCAGTCCAAAGTTGTTTGGAGAACAATTAAGCAATATGACAGTATTCCCAGAGTATTGGCTTCCTGAGGCTACTGGAACAAAAACCCGCATAGCACACCTCAAAACCCACATACGGGGTTAGAAACGAAAGGCTGAGGAGTCAGCAGGGCCAGATCTCAAGACTGGTCCTGTCTCTTGCGTCTTAACATGACCTCTTGGGATCCGGGGTCTTGCAGAAACATTGTGTCTATCATCACAGGGCCTTTCCCCTGAACATATCCATGTGTGGGTATAGGTCCATCCTCACCCAGCATGTTCACATTCCCAGAGTTACAGGTCTGAGATAGATGTGACTGTTACGGCAACACCATTTGGAGTTGTCTCTACAACCCTCTAACTTCCCGGTAAGAGTCAAGATACGAATGGAGAGATACCTCACACTGGCTATCCAATGGAATTAGATGTCAGAATTAGAATTTCTCTAAGGAATCAAATGCTAGAAGAAATGTCTGAAGCCTGGTGTCAGCCAGAGGGGAAGCTGGTCTCATAAAGATATCTCACACAGTTCTGACTACCTATCAGATGACCAAGTTATGCAAACTCTTGCACTCTATTTAAAACTAAGCCTCGTGTCAGTCCAAGAAGTTCAGACTGATCCTCTTGATTCTTCCTCCCCGTGGTGTGACTGTAGTGGAAAATAAATCTCTCTGCTTTTCTCCATCGCTTGTTTCTTTAACTGGCTTACTGAAGACCAGTGGCTGAACCTAAGCTGTTAGGGCTGCAGGGACCAGACTCCGCCTCGAATAACTCCAGTAATACCAGTATAGAGTGTCCTCTGGAACCCAGAGAAATGAGGACACCAGCTATTTGTTCTTCCCACCACACACATGTCCTTAGGTGAATGGTCAGGTGTTGAGTTCAATTATGAGGGGCAATGGTGGAGGTCACACCTCATCTCAATATATACCTCGCTCTCTTCAAGTCAGTCACAGGTACAGGGAGGTAAGGACACTTCAAAGCAAAGCTAAGAAGATGAGCATCTGAGAGGGGTTCAGACTGTGGCTTTAAAGCCTGTGTACCCACCGCCACCCATACCTTAAGAACGATGACATCCAGGCTTCCCTGGATCTACAGGATGGTGTAGACAATAGGAAAGGAGTCAGTAAATATGTAATGAATGTGTCTCCATTAGCCAGCCCAGAGACCCAGGCTGATCTGTGCTGCTCTCGAGGAGCTGCCTGCTACTAAAGAGTGTGGACAACTCTGGGGACACAGAGGTCTGCCTAACTCCGGGTTCTGTGCCTCCCTGGACTCACTGAAACCCGGCTACCTGTATCGCTTGCTGGGAAGAGACAAAATGATGTGATGCCCACACCTTAGGGAAGCGAGAGGGCTGGAAGACCAGAAGGGACCAGCTGGTAAGGAACAGGCCTGAGGCTCTTCTCCAGCAAGGAGCAGTATTCCGCCAGGGGCTGCTGACCTCACACCTTCCACTTTCCAGTCATGACCTCAGGTAAGCCACACAGGCCTGGACATAAGCCTGCTGCTTCCCTGGCTTTTAGCTCATCCCACCCCAATCTGCTCAAGTTCCCCCAGATCCTCTCTCCCCAAGGGTTCCCTGCTTTCTAACACCCAATGCTGTATGTGCACCTTAACCTCACTCTGGAATAGTTGAGGGTCAATGTGAAATCTACAATTATTGTTACCAATGTGGTAGATGCGATCCACAAGCAGGAATTCAACAGCCAGTTCCAGGAGTGCTCTAGGAAGTCCAGTTCCTAGACTTCAGCATGGACACCATAAATCTATACAAAGAGGCCACTGCAGAAGATGCCACATAGCCCTGGAGTACAAGGCTACCCACTCCATTGTCCTGGATTACTGGTCACCCAGCACCTGTTCACCAAACTCCCAATATTCAGAAGATGAAAAACCTGAACAGCTTTGTTACTGCTAAATTTGCAACAGAATAAGAGAACCATTGAAGTAAGATCTTTCCATTCCTCTCAAGTGCTTCCTCACCCACTTGATGGACAATTATTTTTGAAATAACTCAGGACCTAGGAGAGACACTACCATGACCAGTGGTAGAAACGCAAAGGCGAAAGGAAACCCTGGGCAGATTTCTAAATAAGTCAGTCCGTTCTGGTGTTGATCTCATTTCTCTGTGTGGTTGGAGAAGGAATTAAGCAAACCTCACTAAACAAGTTGTTAACACATACACACCACAAGCACACTGTGCATGCACACACATAAATGCTCAAACACATACATGCACACACCCCCCACATGCACACCACGCATGAACACACATGCACAATACAGGCACATGCTCATGCGTATCTTGAATTACAACAATCCAGAACATCACTTCACTCTTTAAAGCCTGCTTTGGAAACTTCTCAGCTTCTCTATACCCTGACTCCTGATGTCACATTTCGCAGATACAGCCTGTTTGCTTTGCTCCAATTAAACAAAACAAAGCAAAGCCTTTATGGGTTCAAAACTGTACTTTGTAACCTCTCCTCCTTGCAGCATGAGAAACAGCAAAGGCACAACATGTATGAACCTGACAGTAGCAAAAGCTGTGCACCTGCGTGTGCACCTGCACCTGCACCTGCACCTGCACCCTGCACCTGCACCCTGCACCTGACACTGCCCGGAAAGCCTCACAAATACAGCCTCAAGAAGGCAGGGACTCAGGCCAGGCCTCCTTTATGAATGGAGTCACCCTGTAAGCGGTATGGTACTGAGCTAGCTGCACTTCTGTCCCTTACAGGTCACCTGAAAATGAGCAATCAGAAGTACCCTCAGGAAGCATGTCATGGGCATGGACCCCAGAAGCTCCACAGGAATAAGCCACCCCTGCATCTGAGATCAGGATTCCATTGTGACTAACACAAACCTGCTCCCTTGAACAGCACTTGAAGTAAAAGCAACAAAAAGACATACTTTGCCTCTGCGCTTCAGTGGAAAGCTGTCAGGCTACGTGTAGAACATGGATGTGTCTCTATAGGACGGTATGCTTAACTGCAGCCACCAAGAAATGCATACACCTGTCTGATAACGCTGCCCAGTCCCAGGTTCTTGTCCTCTGTCTCCAAAGAGGATCCACTGGACAGGAGAAAGATTGCATGACCTCCATACCCTTGCCCTCTGGAAGTAGAGGATTTCTCTGAAGCTCATCAGACTGGTTCTCCCCGTCGGGCAGCAAAACAATAAGATAACAACGTAAAGTCAACAGCAGAACCACGAAAGTAAAAGACTTCATTGTCCTCTCCGACTCAAGGAACAAGCAAATCAGGATCAGCCCACTCAGCCTGGGTATTCTGTTTGGCGTGAGCAGCACTGACCATTTTCGCTGTGTTTATATGTTTGGGTTTTTTGTTTTTGTTTTTGTTTTGTTGTGGAGACAGGGTCTTGCTATATATCACTCACTGGCTGTCCTGGAACTCCCTGTGTAGACAGACCAGACTGGCGACAAACTCACAGAAATCTTCCTGTCTCTGCCTCCTAAGGGCTGGAAAACTAAGGGCAGGTGTCGCCATGCCCAGATTGTTGGGAAGCAGAGGCAGGTGGATTTCTGAGTTCAAGGCCAGCCTGGTCTACAGAGTGAGTTCCAGGACAGCCAGGGCTACACAGAGAAACCCTGTCTCGAAAAGAAAAAAAAGAAAAAAAAAAAAAAAAAAAAAAACCAAACAAACAAACAAACAAACAAAAAAACAAATAGCACTGGATTGTAACACATTGCTTCAATCATTACAGGAAACCCACGGGAAAGTGTTACACACCATTTTGCAGAAAAATGCAAAGACTCAGATCCACACCATAGGACTCTCTGTGTCATTGCCTGGACAGGACCAGATTTACTTACCTTAGTATGACACTTGAAAGTTCTGTTACATTCTGTGCCTATGTGTACATGTGACCATATACATATACATTTATACACAAGTCTGTAGAAGAGCTGAGATGCAGACCCTGCCTCTAAAGAACCTGTCACCTCTCTCCTCATTGAGGTTCCCACTGACGAGGATAGACAGAACAGACCATAAGACCACCAACACCCCTCACTGCTCTAAAAACCACATCACCCTATCCACATACTGCCTTGGGTCCTAATAAAGCTACCATGAAGCAAACCTTTGACTACCAGATGACAGCCGTGGGTCAGGACATGTCCTACCACCTGGGTCAACATCCTCTGTAATGTCCTACATAACACATGTTCTCCTTTTTTCCCCTCCTTACTTACAGACAGAGTACAAGCATCCAGCCAGGCTTTGTGGCACAGGCCTGTATGTAGTCCTCGCTGCTCCAGAGGCTAAGAGAGGAAGATCGTAAGTTCAAGGCCAGCCTATGCAACTTAGTGAAACCCTGTCTCAAGACAAAAATAGGTAAAAGGTTATATCTTTACAGCCCTTTTGTAGCTCTGGGAAGGAGTACTTATCTAGCCTGTACAAAAACCTAGGTTCAATGTCAAACACACACACACACACAGCCCACCCACCACGCTTACTTCATCAACAACGTCAGGACTTACAAAGAGAGGTTCGCCTTCCAGCTCCTAGTCTCAATCACACCAATTAACACTTTCAGTTTATGTATTACACCAACCTCACGTCCCACTTTTGTAAGCCAGAAGGACAAACAGGCTCTGCGATCAGCAAAGAAACAGAGACCAAGCATCCAGGTGAATGCCTGGCAGTCATTGCAAAGGTCCCTCCTCCCCATCATGAAGGCACCTTTGTTCCCACAAATAAATGAACCTTAAAGGCAACAGTGTCCCTAGAGCCAGTCACTGATCAAAGACTGTCACTCAGTCCATCTGGTTAAGGCTTATCATGCCCTCCCTTCTTACTGTCCAGGACAATGAAATGTGCCACAGAGATTCAAACTGTCACTCCCCAAGTCTGCACCACTCCAGGTTTCAGACAAACCTGGCAACTCACACACAGTTCAAATATGGTAGATCAAGAGAACTCTCCAGGTTCACACCCACCAAAGAGAGGCAGGTGGCGAAAAGGCCACCAGCCCAGGACCAAGCAGGAGGGCAGGTGGTATAGACGGCAGGACCGAGGCACAGGCAAGGCAAAGGGGCCAACCTCAGAAGCAATTGCCAACTACAGCTGCATACGGCATATTCAGAAGGCATGCAGGCCACCTGCTCCCCAAGCTGGAGGCAGGCTGAGTCACAGAACACGAGTCACCAGGACCCCTAATGTCACATGCAGAGGGAGCCAGAAGTATCTCAGAGGGACACCTCATGTGTCAGCTCAGGTGACACTGGGACCAGGGATGCTGTAGAAGGCTCAGGAGACATGGACACTGGAACCTCTGCTTGTCGTGTTCATTTATGAGCAATGAGCCCTTGGAGTGTCTGCCGCCACTGGTTCCAGGATGCTCATCCCACAGACGTGTTCTGCAAACTCACGAGACAGTCACCAGCCCAGAACAGGAAACCTAGCAGCCCTAAATAATTACTAATTTCCCTTCCACTTTTACTAAGTGGGCAGTTCCCAAGTTAGCTCTTTGTTTTACAAATGTGTTACACCAAACACTAGAGCAGCATTGTAACCATCCCGGCAGGAGGGAAGATATTCTAAAGAGGCCAGAGCGCCCCTCCCTTTGCCTATCAGACTACTGAGACAATAGGTCCCAAAGAATTGGAATTTTTCCCCAGGAAACTCTGGCTGGGAGAAGGCCTAAAGTTAAAGCCTGGTGCCAGCCAGAGGACAACGGTCTCCCACGAAGAGTTCCAAGAGTTCGTTCATGCAGCTCTGGTAATGGCAGACCACCTTGTAGGAGAGAAGAGGCCAAAGATGACGGGTGGGACCAACCTGAACCGGAATTGATCGACTATGTAAACCTTTGTTTAAACCTAAACCTACCAGACTGGGGGGAGGGGAGAGAGTTGGTACCAGAGGAAGAAAGAGTGGTATCAGACCTCCGTGAACCCTGAGTATCTGTCCTTTCTCTGGTTTTCCCTATTGCCTCTTTAATTGACATGTTGGGGATGGGTGGCCAAGCCTAGCTTTTTAGGGCTGCTAGAGCCCAAGTTCTAAAGTTTCCAGCAACAGACTCAGGGAAGGTGCCTAGCCTCAGCACACACACAGCTGCAGGCAAAGAAGCCTCAGTCTGAGTGACCTTGGGGAGCTTCTAGACTTTGCTGAGCCTCAGAGGTGACCTCACAGACAAAGTATCAGGTACAGAGGAAGTAATCAATGAATGACAGCCAGGAGAACAAAACCTGTTCTCAGGTAACCTGGCCAGTCACAAGGTCTAGTGCTCTCACAGGGACAGGTGCAAGCCAAGCGTATTTAGCCAATGCACTTCGAGGGCCAATGCTGGAGGATTCTCAGCCCATGCAGGGTCAGGAGTGCAAGGAATATTGGACCCTTTCTGTACTGAGAAATGATGCTGCAGACACAAACCCTCATACCCTCAATATGCAAGTATCAGGGACAGACTGCACCACACAACCCAGTGCAAACAGCAAAGACAGCAGGGGTGCTGGAGCAGCTGCCACCCCAATTTTTCCAAGTGTCCCCACACAGACCTTCCATGCCTTAAGGAAAAAGTCACACATAGGGTTAAAACCTGTAGGAGCCCTATGTTAGACCTTGTGAAGAAGCCTATGTAGACCCCACACACTGCCAGAAAGGGCAGCAGCTGAGAAGGGCAGATACACAGCCAAGGACCTGACCAGAACATCCACACAGGTCTTTGCATCAGCTCCAGCTCACAGTCACATTCAGTTGACTCGCCCGCCCCAGGAATTAGCTGAAATATCAGAACTATCTCTTTGATGTGGAGAAAGATCTATGGACAAAGCAGTCTGCAAAGGTCTGAGCGCTTAATACTGAGTTGACATGTGCATGATTGCTTTGAAGAAAAGCACACAGAGACACACACACAAGCAGAGACAAAGAAGACAAAGACAGAGAGGCAGAGAGAGAGATATGCCATATACCATTTCAGTCCAAAAACTACCCACAAGACAGTAGTCTCACCATATCAGAGCATGCAGCTTCTTAGCACCCGGAAACATGGCAGCTGTCTTAACACAGTGACTCACTGAGTCACTCAGAGCTTACAGTGAAGTTCGGGTCAGCTGACCTACTGCATAGCCTATCTATCAGCATGTGCACATTCAATCATACATAGTCCACAATAATTGACTAAAAAAAAACAAAAACAAAAAACAAGTAACAGCCATGAGATGGTAGATATATTCACTACACCATAACATCTGTAGGGTATATTCCTACTTACTTATTTTTAAGATTTTCGACCTAATTTTCTGTCACATATATAAATGTTTGCCTGCATACACACACACACACACACACACACACACACACACACATACACATATATATGCATTAGATGTGTGTGCTGCCTAAGGAGGCCAAAAGAGAGTGTTGGATGCCTTAGAATTGGAGTTATAGGTGGTTCTGAACCACCATGTGGGTGCTGGGAACCAAACTCAGGTCCTCTGCCGTAGCAGCCAGTGCTCTTAACCACTGAGCCTTCTCTCCAGATCCCTTATTCTTTTTTTTTTTTTTTTTTTAAGGTTAACTAAAAAACAGCCTCGGGCAAGTTTTCAGGGGCTCTGGCTACCACAGGAGGTGGGAGTTCCAGCCTACCTCAAAAGGGGACAAGACGCTGAGGCAGAAGACAATGTCAATGATGTCCTGACCCCGAGTAGCCTCAGCTAATGTATGTGTTTGAGTGTTAGTTTAACCAAAGAAGCTTAAAACACTTTTTTAAAATTAAGCATCAGCTATGCCATCATAGTTGGCTACACCACTGCAATTTGTATAAATACCACCTAACAGAGCAACTCTCAGAACGTGCTTCCATCATTAAGGAATGCATGTTGTATATACACAACAAAGTATACATTAAAACCACATCTATAACAGACACAAATTAGTATACATCTACCAGATAAACAAATACACGCACACAAATTCACAGGCACAGCAATCAGTAATCATATACGTTATGCACAAACATAAGGAAAGTATAAACAACAAATACAGCATTTGCAAACATAATACATATTCGTACAAATGTAACAAATACATGTGTCATACATATACTCATAGAAACATACTAATTATAGGTAGGCATAATACATACATCGATATACCCATACAATTATAACAAATACATACATAACACACATATAGATGTGTCTCAAGACCCTGACTATGCAGTTCACAGAGAAGTGAAGGGGAGGGGGTGGCAGTATCCCTAGGCAGCCCTGAAACCAGCATGGGCAGCCTGGGTACGAGCCTGTGGTACTCTGGCCTTGGTACTCTATCACGGTCTTTACAGTTGGCAGAAATCCCTCCGATGACCTCAGATGCACGGCTTACATTCCCAGAGGGAAAGGACCTGTGAGAGCATTCAAAGAGGTGCAGGCACAGCAGACACCTTGTGAATGAGGCATCTGTAATGTGCCAACCCAACTTCCCTTTCCTTTCATTTGGCTGCCAGCTAGGTTGGAGCACCACCATCCTCACTGAAAACAGGAGACCCAGGCTTAGCAGGGGGACCAGGGTCTGAGCTTGGCTTCTTCAAGAGGCCTCTCAGCTGAGCCCTCAGAGAATGTTTACCCTACAAGACAGACAGGACCAGCCTCGTGTCTAGAGACCTCTGGGCTCCATCCACAAAGACATAACAGTAGGAAAACAAGCAAAGACCCCAACTGAGCTATTGGGTGCTACATATGGGAAATCAGGGTGGTGCCATGACCCCATCCAGTTTGCAAAAGTCAAGAAGCACCAGTGAAAGCATGAAAGGCACCTTGCTAGAGGTGGCAGGCTCACAGCTTTCCCTCACAAGTGAGGCTGGGACAGTGTGCACTCCCCAAGTGTACTGGCTAGTTTTGTGTGTCAACTTGACACAATCTGGAGTTATCACGGAGAAAGGATTCAGTTGAGAAAATGCCTCTATGAGATCCAGGTGTAAGGCATTTTCTCAATTAGTGATCAAGGGGGGAGGGTCCCCTGTGAGTGGTACCATCTGTGGGCTGGTAGTCTTGGGCTCTATAAGAAAGCAGGCTGAGAAGGAAGCAAGCAAGCCAGTAAGGAACATCCCTCCATGGCCTCTGCATCAGCTCCTGCTTCCTGACCTGCTTGAGTTCCAGTCCTGACTTCCTTTCGTGATGAACAGCAGCATGGAAGTGTAAGCTCAATAAACCCTTTCCTCCCCAACTTGCATCTTGGTCATGATGTTTGTGCAGGAGTAGAAACCCTCACTAAGACACCAAGCAACCTCAGGTGGCATCACAGGGACCTCCTCAGGGCCACCCCTAACTGGTGGTAACAGCTGACTCCTACCTCCTAGTCCACAGGCCTGCTGCAGGTTAAGACGTCACTAGACTCAAAGAGCAGGTTGTCATGACACTCAAGGCAGAACCCGCTATGGAGCAAAGGGAAACTACATTCACCTAATGACAAGTCACAGAGAAAGTGCTGCTATGTTTACTTTCAGTGAGATAAACGCATGGCATACGTCAGAGGTGAACTGAAGACAACTCAGTACCTTAAAGTTGTGGGTCCAAGCCCCAAAAACTGATCCTACAGGTTGCCACTACAAAAGCGCATGGGGCATTTCCTATCTCTTTTTGTTTTCTTTTGAGACAGGATTCCTCTGTGTAGCCCTGGCTGTCCTGGAACTCACTCTGTAGACCAGGCTGGCCTCGAACTCAGAAGTCTGCCTTCCTCTGCCTCCCAAGTGCTGGGATTAAAGGCGTGCGCCACCACTGCCCGGCTGAATTTTCTATCTTAACAAAAACAAAGAAGAGAGCCTTTCTACCCTCTAAGTGAGAAAAAACCCCAAGGAAGGCACAGCCTGTACAGAGACCGCCCTGGTTGATCATACCAGAGTCCTAAAGGAATTTGAAAGTCTTACCTGGTCCTGGTGGACTTGCACAGAGCAGGGAGTAGCCACCTTAAAAAGGGAAAAGACACATGAGCAAGGGATTCTGAGGCAGCAGGCTCAGTAGCCAAAGTGGTTCCCAGAGGCTGGGGCTGTGTCACAGGGCCTGGAGTCCACAGAACCCACATTCTGCTAACTCTGAGAAGTCCCAGTCCTTTCTGAGAATTTTAGGAAAGAAGTAATGACACATCCATCCAAAATGTTTTGTTTTGTTTTTAAACCTGCACACCATTCATAAAAATAGAAGTTCACCTTGAATGCCAAGCAACCAGTGTGCCCCCCTCTGGGTCCTTCCTCACTGAGGAAGGTGAGATGAGGGGCCCAGAGAAGGTGGAGGGCTCTGCAGGGTGGTTTCAAGCTGCCCAGAGTGTTTGCATTCACATTTAGGGGTTGTTTTTTGTTTGTTTGTTTTTTTCTCTACAAAATGGGCTCCTTTCTCTAGAACTATGTAAGCATATGAAACTGAAAACATAGTCTTGAGTCAGTAGAAAGGACTTCCCTTGGACTCTCTCTCAGCTCGATAAGCTTCCTGGGAAAAGCAGTAAAACCTCAAGCTAAGAACAACACCTTGCTTTCAGGGCAGCTACTAGATATAAGGTGCTCAAGCAGAGACTGCTGTGTCCTGAGCTAAAGTTCTCGTGTGAGTCAAGATGCTGGGTTTGCTTCTTGTTTGTTTGGTAGGCTGCTGAGGGCCTTGCTCCTGTGGCCTGCATTTCTCCCCAGCTTTCTCACCCATATTAGACTCCCTGGGTCCGTCCTGCTCTTAAAAGAGTTTTCTGGAACTGTGGAAAGGAAGGTCGGCCGGTGACTGTGGTTTCCAGTTTAGAGCAGTAGGTAGCAATATGACCTTGGTCTCTGATGTGGACACTATTTATAGGCCTTTTGCTTATCTTGCTCAGTAAGTTTCTCAAGAGCTATGTGACACATGGCCACCCATCTGTCTGGGACATGCCATTATTCCACCAGGATGCTGACTCATATTCTTGGCAGAGAGAGGGGTCCTCTGCTCCGCACTCATTTTCCCCTCTAAGCACATCTTCACTTCCTCTGTGCTCACACAGCGACTGGCAGCAGAAACACTTATTTTGAATTTGTGTGTCCTCAGTTTCCCATGTACATATTAGATCTTGACGGGTGGATGGGGGAAGAAGCCAACAAATAAACATAAAGTGAAAACTAACCCATGGCTTTGGACACACCGGGAGATGGTGCTAGAACCATATGGGCCTGTGATGGCTCCAAACAAGGGGAACTCACGATTAATAAAGAACTATGGTTGGCTCCACTCCAGCAAGCAGGCATCCTGGTGGCCTTGTGACATAGTCATAGTGGTAAAGAATGTTTGAGCAATCAGTCTCTGACTTTAGAATGTCACCTGTATGCCACAACACAGAATACTACTCATCAGTAAGCTACCTGCTACATGATTCCTTCTGTGATGTTTTAGAGGATGGGAAGTTATAGAAAGAGTAAATTATGTGTGGTTGTCAGGGGCTGAGGGAAGAGAAGAGGAAGAGAAAAGCAGACAATGTTGAGAGCAGTTGAACTGTTCGGACTGGGACTGTCACGACGGGCACGTCACTAACAACAGTCCCAAAGCAAAGAAGGAACAACACGCCAATGAACCCCCTGTGTAAATTACAGGCTTGTGGACTTTGGCTGACAATGTATTGATGTTGACTCACCAAGTATTATGCATTAGACAGATTTTAAATATACCAAACGAATGCTTAATTTCCTATAAATTGAAAACTGTCCTAAATTTAGTTTATGAATATTTCAAGTAACTGACCAGAAGCACGTGTGGGAGGAATTCCTACACCATACTAGAAACTCAAATTTAAAAACAATGGTTAAGGGCTGGGCACAGGCACACATGCTTAATCCCAGAATTTGGGAACAAAGGAAGAATCTGTCAGTTTGAAGCCAGCCTGGTCTACAAAGAGTTCAGGCCAGAGAAGGATACACAGGGAGACCTTGTTGAAAAATCACACACACACACACACACACACACACACACACACACACACGGAGGGAAAAAGGGAAGGAGGGAGGGAGGGACGGAGGGAGATCTTCTATATCCCACATCCCCCTATGAACAGGTGGTGTGCAGTGTGCAGTCCCAGTGACTACAAATGAGACTTAAGCTCTGTGATCAGAGTCTTGATAAGCTCTTGATCAGACTCAAGTCCTAGAGAGACCATCTACAATCAAGAAAACACATCAAGATATGTCCTTCCAATGTAGCTACAACCAGGTATCAGGACAGAAGAAACCTTGATATAATCTGTATTTCTAGTTTACTTCTCTTTAGGACTGTGAAAGGCAGCCTGGTTTCTGGTTGAGCTAAGGTTTAAAACCCTGTGTCCCAGCAGGGTGTCCCCAGCAGGGGATAACCGTGCTAGGGGTGGTAGGCATTTTACCGTGTTCCTGGGCCCCAGGCTCCTGACACGAGGCCATAGGTCTTTGACATCAGTCACGTAAAGGCAACGCCCTAAGCCCCTCCACAGGTAGAGGACATGTGGTCACATAGCCTCAAGACAGATCTCCATTTTTATGAGGTACCTTGAGGCTTAGCCAATAAACTCCCCTTCCCAGATACTCCTCCCTGCAAAAGGTATTTAACCTCAGAAAGTGGGGTGCAGTTTCATTCATTGCCACTCTCTGCCATGACAATAAACGCTCTAAAACCATGGACTGTCTCTTTTCATTGGGATCTGCCATGGGGCTCCCAGCCATGGCCTCTACCAAACCAAGCCATCCATCCAGCCCCCGATAAGCCAAGGTGACAAGCCAAGGTCTCGGTTCCTGGAGGGACTGAGCTGGGCTCCTCCCCGCCTTTCTCCCTCGGCCCTGGGCTAGATCCAGCCCGCAGGCACCCACTCTGTTTTCAGCTCTTCCACGGCATGCAGCAGCATCTGGGATGCCCAAGAGCCTGAGAACCAGATGGATCTGCCCTCTTCACAGGTCTGGGATCCCGGAGCCTGCTCCATGTAGTCCCCAGGAGCCCAGGCCGCCCTCCCCCACTCCTGGGCAATGTCCAGAGGGTTCTCACAGCCCGACACCCACCCGGCGGTGGCACCGTGGAGGGAGCCCGATCAAGCTTCCTGCATCTTGCCTCCCCCAGTGGCCTGAGCCCTGGGGTGGACGCAGGATCCCACATTAACCCAACACTTCTCTCCTCGTTTAGAGTAAGGACAGTAGATGACCACCGTCAGAACCACACTGCCTCTCTCACAATCCCATTCTTGGTTCATGCCGGTGAGCTTGGCATTAAGAAATGTGGACACCCAGCAGCAGCCCTGTGACTGGGCTCCTTGGCTCCTTTGTGGGCTCATAGGTTTCAGCTGCCATCCAACCTGTCTAGAAAGCAGACAGTTTCTCCACACTTCTTTCTACTCGCTGGAGCCCACAAAGCTCTGGGGCTCATAGTCACTACCGCTCTAACCCCTGTGACCTGCAGACCCACCTGCCCACCTCCCTAACTTCATCTCTTGAGGATGAAGAGCCAGCGGGAGCAGGATGAAGATATAGTAAAAGCAGGCAGTTGTCCAGTTGACAGAATGAGGATAGTTCATTGTCCGTCCGGGATCCAGATGGGGACAGCACTTCATATTCTTCATCTTCGTGCTTGTTCCTCATCTTCAGGTGCTACTTCCCTCTAACACTCTGGTCCTCTACCCCTTGGCATGTCACTGACAGAAACACTGTGGGCCCAGGACATCTCCAACCTCAGGATATCCATCGAAGGCCCCAAGATGGACTGAAAACTGAGTAGCAGACACCAATGCAGGGCACTGGGACAAGGGCCCGCCCAGTGCCAACCCATCCTCAGGTACGCTCCTACTGATGTTTCTACTCAGGAATCTCTGGGCTGAGACACCTCCTGCTATAAATGGCTCCCTAATGTGCACCTACCAGCCAGGGCATGGCATCATGGAGGCTTAGCAAGCTTCAGAAAGGTGGAGACTAGAGGACTGCAGGCTGAGCGCCAAGCATCAGGACACACCCTCATGAGGCCACACATGTGCAGGCTCAAGTCAGCTCCATAAACATGTCCTATATAAGCCACGCCTGTCTGCAGGCCTTTGTCCTGAATCCTATCAACACAGAAAGTCAGCACATTCTGTCCCGTGTGTGGGAAGCTAAATCAAGAAGGGTTGTCACAGGTTGAATCTCACAAAATATACCCAGCGGGTCCTAGCTGCCTTTCCTCCTCCTGATGGCAACACCCATTGGAGTCAGGGTGACAAAAGGTGGCAGTAAAGAGTCAGGGCTGGCAGCTATGGAAAATCCCAGGAGAGAGCTATGGTCCCTGAGCTATGAGCAATAGATCTTAAGATCTATGTCCTTCTCTTGACCTGACCAGGGCCCCTCTGAGAGACCTGCCTGAGAGCCATTTTATGGCCTTTACTTGGCTTTGTCTGTGGTCTAATCTGTGGTTACCAAGGACAACCACAAACAAACAAGGCTATGCCCAACCCACACCTGGCTATGTGATGCCTGGAGCCTGCTGATGTTGATAACCTTGTCTCCAAGTCAGCAGGCCATCAAGGAAGTAGGAGGGGCTTACACTGACACTAATTACACATGTGAATGGCACTGTGCATATTTAAAATGCGTAGACTAGGAGGAAGGTGGGGGTGGGCTCTGTAGTACAAAGTTTGTCTAGAATGTATGATTCCCCAAAATTGACCCCTTTTTTGAGAAATATGAGAGTCGGCATGACAGCCCATATATGACTAAAAGTCTGAGGGTCTTGTGAGAGAGTTCTGATACCACTGTGGATAAACATGTGGATTTTTACATGTGTGTATGTGTGTGTGTACATGCATGTCTTGGGGGAATATATGAGTGTGTCTTCTATGTGTCTTCTATGCATGTCTCCTGTCTGTATGTCCATCTGTGCCTCTATTAGTGTGACCAAAGAGTCCTGAACCTTGGGCAAAAGGTAGAGCTTTAACTAACCAGTGAAGTGTACATTGAAAAAGAAAGCTTCAGCCACAGCCAGCTGCCTCTACCCCTCACTATGGCCAGCAGGAGTCTCTGATGCTAGGAGAAGACCAGGTCTACTGTGACTACCATTCAGGGGATCAAAGTCCCCAGAGAGAGAAAGGACAAGCCAGTTCAATATCCTGTTTGCAGACTCTCAACCCTAGTTGTCATGGCCAATTAAATTCCATTTTGGCCAAGCCATGTCAAGAGTGATTAATTTTCTACCAATTTCTCTAAGAGATACATGATTAAAACCACTACATGCTACTACATAGAATAAAGGTAAGTTTGCATTCAACCTTTTGTGAATCATCAGAAATTCCAATCCTGTTGAGTCCTGTGAATGAGCTTCCTAGACCATCACAGAACCCTGAAAGAATGGAGAGACATGCCCTCAGGTTCCCAGCATGTTGTTACACGTTCAGCACCACAGTGGAAACCTGGGTGCTTGCTCTCTCTACTGGCCCTCTTATTTGTTCTCTAGATGTTTCTGCCCATAGGAGAACTCTCTCAAGCGGGCATGAAGTACGCATGCCCAGAGATCTGGAATGGAGACCCAACCTAGCAATATCAGCCATCAGTTATTCAAAGGCATTCAGTAAGTACACACAGGGAGACAGTTTGGCAGAGCTCAGCATGCACCATTCCCTGAGTTTGATCCCCCAGCACCAAAACAAATCTGCCAATAAATAAATGCAGGTAACTTCCAATAAATCCACCAATAACCTTTCAGGTACAAGACAAAAGGAGCAGAGGAGGAAGACAGGTCACTAGCCACCTCTGCACTGCAGGTGGGAGAGAAATCAGTTTCCTGCTTAAAGAAGTAAGCATCTTAGTGCTCAAAGTATCATGAAATTGCTTTGGTCAGAGTGGTGTGACTCAGGGTAAGCTACATAAAACTGGAGGCAAATTTACTTCAGCCTTGATATGAAGCCAGAGGGCAACAATCTCCTTCCAAATCAGGAGAGTGGGGAAAGACATCATGGCCTCCTGAGCTTGGGAGAAACCAACAGAGATGCCAGTGGCTGGACACTGAGGCCCAGAGTGCGATGAGGGTCAGGTCACCTCTCATCTAGGCTGAGATCAGCATCCAGGCAGAGAATTTTTCCAAGAAGCACTTTTTATCACTTTATAGCTTTTACAGCTGATGATCAACATCGCTAACCAATAAACAGGCCCATTGTGGTAGCTTTAGAAAAGGTGAGGTATTCAAAACTGTTTTTATGACTGGGATTATCACTCACTATAAATGGAGGAGGTGAATCTAGAGAAAAGTTCCTCATGCCCTGATGCTATCACTTAAAGAACAGGACACTCTATTTAAATGCTGCCCATGCTAGACTGCCAGGGTCACACTGGAGCCCCACAGACACAAGGATTAAACAATAGAGGCTTTTTTCCCTCAGCCCAGGAGGCCAACTCACAGATCTAGACTGAGGTCTATAGGACAGTTTCCTTCCTTGAAGTTGTCCTCTCCTCCTTCCCACATGTGGTCCTCCACCTGCCTACCTGTATCTTAGAGTCTTCTTAGGAGAACAAAGGTCACACGGGATTAGAACCCACTCTAGTGACTTTGTTTGAACTGGACCTCTTAAAAGACCATGCCCTAGAGTCAAGACTCCAGCACACAAACTTGAAGAAACATGGTTCAGCCTAACTGTTAGTTATCAAAGGTTTTAGAGACCCAAAGTATTCTCAGAACACCGGTCAGAACTAGACTCCCACCAGCAACAAGTCTCTTCATTCAAGGCTGCTCCTAGAACAATTCCAAAGCCTGAGGCCAGGACCAGTGAATGTCAAGGTCAAGCCCCCCAAGGAGCCGGCAAGAACAAGGGACCCTCAGGGACAGGAGCATGAAATGCAGGCTGCAGAAACTTGGTAACCCTTTCCAGGATGAAAGCCCTCTCTACCTTTGCTCCTGGGACCTCTTTGCTAGGCATGACCCTGGAATCTCTAATTAGGCTCACATTCCTCAAGAAGCCCTGTTATCCACTAAGCAGGAAAGCCCAATTTAGCTTGCTTTAATCCCCATGAGAAACAAGCCAGCAAAGCAGACACAATTAAACCCCAGGGCTGCCTACCACAGACAAGGCACCAAGATAGGAGAAAGGGTGGTGAAATTACCAGAACTGGGCTTTCTGTTTCCCTTAAAGGTAAGAGGGCTAGAGAACATCATGCCTCTGACACAGTATCAGCAAGTCGACCCCAGCAGCTCTGGGGTCAGCTGGCCTGAGTCTACCTCAGTTCTTTGGGCCTCTGTGTCCCTCACTCCGCCTCTGTGCTTGTGAGTTTGAGGGGAAAGGGCTATTGTAGGGGTCTTCTCATGCTTCAGGCAAACCCTATGGGGCTTGTAGAAGAATGCCACAGAATTAAAACAGCTGAACACTGTTCTGCGGCCTCTACACTCCCCAGCATCAGAAGTCAAAAGTGAGTCTATCAGTGGAACAAAATTCTGAGAATTCTTAAAGCGCATGAAAGATGCCCCTTCCCGGGACACTCACTGGACTCAAGGTCTAATAGGGACTCCAGGACAGGACCATTTACCCAGGGACTGGCATAAAAGCCTGTGTGGCAGATCTGTCCAAAAGTATAAGGTCAGGATGGACAAACAAGGACAAGGCCTGCATGCCAGGCTCTCAGGCACACAGGCGAATGGGCCCATCCTAGACTCCCAACTCCAGGGTCCTACCTATAAACTCTTGGGCCAACACTTACCAGAGTCTTTTGGCTTGTCTCCTAAACAGAAAAACAAAGATTGCATGATAATGGGTAAGATGCTTACTAAAGAACCAGAAGAACAACAGCTAATAAATCCAGCTGCATCAGAGAAGAGTAATCCTTTTAAAGCCATTCTCCCCACTTAAAATGCCAAAGATCAAGTTGTATTTGCTTCAAAATAAGTAGACCAATTTCTACAGCAAAAACCAGGTCTGCTATGAACATTTCCCCAGAGCCTTCCTCATGTGCCCAGCAATGTGTCACCAGTGATCACAGTTAATAATACAGAATGCTGACATTGGTGACTCACGGTTTAGCTAGTTAGGACAGACTGCCATGCCAGGCACAGTGCTCCAGGTCTTTAATCCCAGCTTTTGGGAGGCAAAGGCAAGAACTCTGCCAATTCAAGGCAAGCCTGAACTACTTAGCAATTGCTAGGCTAGCCAGGGCTACATAGTGAGAGCCTAACAGAAAAGGAAAACACTGGCAATTAGTTCTGTGACAAAGAACCCTGCACCATCCCTCATGCCTTCATTTGGGTCTCTTGTGTTCCAGAGATAATGGCATCACATAGGGTCTTTGCAAAGTCAGTCGTCCCCCACCAAGAAGTACAGCCTATGCAGACTGAGAAATGACTCAGCAGTTAAAAGCACTGGCCGCTCTCACAGAGGAACCGGGTTCAGTTCCCAGCACCCACATAAAGGCTCAGAATTATTTGTAACTCAAGTTCCAGGGGATTTGACACCCTCATCTGGCTCCCCCAGGTACTGCACACACCTAATATATCCATGTAGGCAAACACATACATTCAGTAAAAATGAATAAATCTTTCTTTAAAGATGCAGCAGCAATCCCTTCTCCCTTGAATCTGATGTTTTCCTGGTTTGACTTGTGACCTGTTATGACCAACGAAATAAGGTAATTTAAAAACAACCTCTTCTTCCTTCTCCTCCTCCTGTTCCTCCTCCTCCTCACCTTCCTTCTTCTCATGGAAAAGTAAGAAGGTTAAACTCACTCTGAAGCCCAAGCAAGGCTCAAATTCACAGCAATCCTCCTGCCTCAACCTCCTAAGTGCTGGGAACATAGCTGTGTGCCAATAAAACCCAGAGCAAATATGGTGGAACTTTGGAAGCCCAGACTTAAGAGGCTGCAACTGTTGTTTCTACTGCAAGCATATCCATGGATGCAACCAGCTGCCACGCTGAAATGAAGCCAACACTACCAGGTGGACAGACAGGCCTACAAAACACACTGAGCCATCCAGTCTCTGGTAAACCACAGGAAAGGACCATGAGCATGTCTGGGACCAGCCTCGAGCATGCACTTCCTCCCGCCCTGCCTCCTCTTGTCCTATGGCAGACACATGCACATCTCTCTCGTTTCTTTCAACAACTATAAATAAAGGTATTTGTTAAGTCTACCCTTCCCACGCCAAGACAGAGTGCCAGCAGGACATCTCTGCTGGGGGGGGGGGGGGGGGGGGAGAGATCTGAATAAGTTCCTTCTGGCCTCCACAAATGCAGCTGTGACCCCTCAGCCAGACACAAGTAACACAGAAACAGCTACGTTCAAGGGGAGCAGTCAAGAGGGAGACAAGAATGGGCTACCCCAATTCCACAACAAAGTACATTGTATACATTATAGGAGATTCCTGTACAAACGTCCAGACCCCTAACCTGTCATTTGCTAACACCTCTCACCCTTTCTCCTCACAAAGAAAAGCTCAAAGGAAGAATGACGGTTTCTGAAGGCTTGAGAGTAAGTGGCATTTACAGTGTCCACAGGGGGGTTTGTGCACTTCCCACATTGGCATGGTCACCAGACTGTCCACCAAAAAGGGCCCTCCCACCTCACATAAGTAAAGGCCGAGGCCCAGCCAAGCAGCCGTTGACATAAGCTTCTGCTACAGCCATGCAGACTCTGACCTTTCTGTTTGACACCATGACGCAGGCTCATCTGCTCAAGTAGCTGATTTACAATGACCCACGGCTGATGATATAGAGAAGGTACCCAACACCACAGAAGGAACCGGTTCTCACAAATAAAAGGCTTTCCACAGTGGAGGTGGTCCCTTTCAGCCTGCATCTTAAAGATGACAGAGAGCTACCTATCACATCTCCAACACTTCTTGGGTCAGTGGTCTCAATCTCCTGTCATTCATGAATGCATTCCTTCACGCGCTAGTCATTCATAATGATTAATCAATACCATATTTCAGGGCAGGACACTCAACTATTAGAAATTATAGTGTCTTCCGGAATTCAACTTAAATCAGGATACAAAGGGAAATTTTCTTTCAAGACATTTTTGTACAAAGTGTCCAAGAATGATGCAATATGAAATAAGTAAGTACATAAATAATAAGTAATGACAGTATAACAGTTAAGAGCGCCTACCGCTCTTACAGAGGATCTGAGTTCAGTTTCAGCAGCCTTCTTCCAGTTACTGCCTCTTTTTTTTTAAAGATTTATTTATTTATTTATTTAAGTAGCTGTCTTCAGGCACCCCAGAAGAGGGCATCAGATCTCATTACGGATGGTTGTGAGCCATCATGTGGTTGCTGGGATTTGAACTCATGACCTTCGGAAGAGCAGTCGGTGCTCTTAACCGCTGAGCCATCTCTCCAGCCCCCCAGTTACTGCCTCTTAATTTAGCTCCACAGGATCCAACACTGTCTTGGCCTCTGCTGGCACCTGCAGTCACATGCACTCATATGTGCATACACACAAACAGACATGTACAAGGACACATAATGAAAGGTAAAACACATCTTTTAAAAATTAAAGTAAAACCAACCATAGTTTTTATATCTGACTAGTTAAATCTTTATTCCAGATATTCTGCAAACAGCCACCACCTCACACCATCTGACATTTACCTACCATCCAACACTAATCATCCAGCAGGGTTCTCACAACGCTGTCAAGGCCAACTCTCTAGGGCATCACACCACAAAGAATTACTCACAAGCCACCTCTGTCCCACCTAATCAGTCCTCCCGGCCCAATATGTCCCCTTTAAAGGAACCCACAAAGGCGTTGGAGATGGTGGAGCACGGTGCTGGCCTAGCAGTTGAGGGTTCTGGGTTCAAGGTTCATTCAGCCCTGCAAAATCCACAATAAACATGTCCTTCACATCTCTCCTGACCCCATTCAAGGCCTTCAAGGTCGGGCCAGGCACAGAGACTCCCAGGGGTCCACCAGGAACACAAGGGCCCACGTGCTACGCCCAGTGCTTTTCAAATGCAAAAGAAGGAGATCTACAGTAAGACTGGAATTGCATATTTTACCCAACATTCTACATTCCATTCATTCTGCTCGCCCAGACTTCCATAAAGCTCAGCAACTATTTATTGTTCCTAAGATCCCGTAAGCAGGGAAATGCTTAAAGTAACAGGAGAGCTAAACCTGAAATTCTCCTGTGTCCTCCCCTGCTTACCCACCCACTGGTTCTTGGGGAATTCTCAGGGGAGTCAAAAGTCTGGAAACACACAAAACTGAGTTCTGTCAGCTGCCCCTGGGAGGTAGGAAGAAGGAAGCTCTGGAGCTATTTCTGTGCTCAGTGGAACAAGGGGGTGGCCACTTCCTGAATCCCTGCCTAAAATTAACAGAAGTGGCAGAGCCTAGAAAACAGAAGCTTGATTTTTGCAAGTTAAAATTCTGAGGACTGGTGTGTGTAGTCATTTCAACCCGGCTGCTAAAAAAGAGGTGTGGCAGGGTGTGTCTGTCTCTGAGTGTCTGTGTGTGGATGGGGTGGTGTCTCTTACAAAATCTTAACTCTAGAAGTAGCTGGAGCAGAATACAGTAGCTGCCGGACCATAAACCTCTACATGGAATACACCTCATCTCGAGGAAGGTCACCCTAGAGACCACAAAGTGGCCCTGAGCACATACAGACATGGCCAAAAAGCTGGCTGTCCACAGTCACACATGGCAACAGCACAAGATGTGTTGGGGGAAGGGGGCCAACGGGAGGCAAAGTGAAGTATTATGAGGGTGAAGACACGCAGAGATACCCTAAGGACAAGCCTATAGAGATACCACCAAGGTCTCCTGCCCAGGCAGGACAGAGAAGTCCTGTTAGGGTAGGAGAAATTGCTAGAATACATTTCCCAGCCTGAACTTTAGGCTCGGGAAGACAATCCTGGGAAGACAGTAGAAAAAACACCACCTACCCCTGACTGGACCAGAGATTCTCAAGACTGTCAGAACTTCTCTGAGATATGCTTCCTTGGGGAACACAATGATAGGTTCCACAGTATCTCAAATATGTACAAATAACATCATGGTGGTCTCCTGGTTGGATAGTCCTCCATCTGTGCCCAGCCTGAGGGGCAGGGAAAAGGCCCCCAGTAGGGGTAAAGGAAAGAGTGGGTAGATAGATCACTACAAGTGGAGTTCTTACTTGTAAAGACCATGAGTGGTATCTAGAAAGAGGAGAAACAAGAGGTGTCATTGGACTAGGGCTGCCATGGGCTTAGAAGTAAGGGAGACACCTTTAAGAAAGCAGAAATCAGGCCTTTAGGTACCTCATTAAAATGGAGATCTGTCTTGAGGCTACATGGCCACACATCCTCTACCTGTGGAGGGGCTTGGGGTGTTGCCCTTACAAGACTGATGGCCACAGACCTATGGAGAGCTGCAGCCTCCTGTCAGGAGCCTGGGGCCCAGGAACAAGGCAAAACACCTTGCACAGTTATCCCCTGCTGGGTCACCGGGGTTTTAAACCTTAGCTCAACCATAAACCAGGCTGCCTTTCATGGTCCTACAGGGAAAGACATGGACACACATTTATACAGAGACAAACCCACACATCTCTGAAAGAAGGGGGCAGAGGCCTGCTCTTCAGGAACTTGCAGGAAACCATAACCTACACACAGGTGAGGACTCTAATCCAGGCAGTCACCCTGGCTGCAGAATCAATGGACTAGGATCACAAAAACATTCCTGGAAACAAACTAGGCCCAGGTAACAGACAATGCAGGATCCTAAGGGTCAGGGGAAAAGGCAGCAGGCCAGATGGACAGTCTCACAGGCAACCTGACAGAAGCCCTCAGATGCCACAGCCCAAGTGCCACACTGACCAGGATCTTTGACTTCAGTCTCCAGGAACACCCAGATAGAGTCCTCTAAATGAGAGGGGCAGTCAGTATTTTCAGGAGCACTGAGGAAGCACACTGCCCTTTCCAGTCTAAATGCAGGCTGACCGATGTTACTGATCTCTAGCACTCCATCAAAGTGCCTGCTTACCATGCCTCAGAAAATTCTCTCAGTCGCTGACACCTCAGGTGTCTATACATAGTACATCTAAAGGAACAAGAGCATGCTCCCACAGAAGCCAAAGCCCTGGGCTAACCAGGGGCCAAAATCTTTTTCACAAGCCCAAAGGGAAGGTGTTCCTGCCTTGATTTCACAGAAGACCCCACTAACGCAAGGTAGAACTAGAAATCAGAGCCGGGGTTTTCATAAAGGTTCTAAAATTTTTGAGACTGCTCCAGATAGCAACAAAAGGAATTCCCATTTTACAGTTATGATCTCAACAAAAAAGGCAAGGCCAGAAGAAATGAATAAAACACCCTATCACAAAATTCATATAGTCAGAAGGCAGAAAAATATTCACCAAGTATCTGCATTTGAGGGACAAGTACTTACCAATAGCTGGTCTTGCGTTCTGTCCCCCTTCTCTAGACCCAAGACCTCTAAGCCCCAATTCCCCACCCTGTTCTGTGGGAGCCCAGGGCAAGTGGTTGTGTGTTTGTTATTCTCTTTGGAATCTGGTTTGATATCCACAGTCCCTTCCTCACTGGTAACAACCTGTCTGCAGGAGGTCAGGTGGCACCTACTGGCCTTCCCAACTTCTCTGGTCAATATCATGCAGACACCCCATAATGTCCTATGACCAAAGTGGACCTCAACCAACAAATATGCATGCTTGAACTGGCCAAACGGTAAGGGTCAGCAGGGGACCTTCTACATCAGGTAGGTTAGCCACTGTCCAGAGTCACAGGGATGGAACACAGAAGCAGGTTTCCCAATGAATCTCACCAGTTATAATTCAAGCAAACCATCTGCATGCCCCAACTGACAGCTGCCCATCATCTCAGGGCCCCATCAAGGGCCATGGAAAGGTAGCCTCTTACTTTAAAGACACTAAGAGTCCTCAAGGTACATAGGCCTGACCCAAATCCTGTGGGACACAAAGGACCGATGTTCTTCGTGTGCCAGACTTCCAGGTTTCATAGCAAGCAACAGGTTATAGCCAAACAGTCAGATGAAAGGGCAAATTGGTCTAGATTCACTCCAGAGATATACTAGGTCTATTTTATTTGTTACAACACAATAGGGACTGACTCTTGAAGAATCAAAAGGGTAGATTTTAAAATTCTGTTGTTAATTTAAAACAAATGTAGTATCTCAGAAGAGTATTATGTGGGCCTGCACCACACACAATGGGGACTCACTCTGAGAAACGTGGTGATGCAAGATTGTCACTGTGTAAACACCACCCAGTGTGCTTGCACAATCCGGATCACTACACTATCGCCAGATGACGAAAGCTCATGGACCACCATCAGATGTGCAGCCCAGTGTTGACTAAGGCATCATTACATGGTACACACCTATAATAATTTCCCTTTTGGCCGATTGTTGGGCTAAGGAAAATAATCCTCTACAAACATAGCTTAAACATAGAACCTTGCTGAAGAGCAAATATGTCACCACAAAGTGACATTTACACGGCTAACTATACAAGACAATGTGGTCCTTCCTGCCAATCTGGCCACACATCATAGCCGGCTTCAAAGCCCTCGGTTAGCCAGTGCAGTGACTCACACCTGCAATACTAACACTTATAAAGTTGAAGTAGGGGAACTGGTATAAATTTGAGGCCAGTCTAGGCTACAGAATGAATGCCACTCCCACCTGAGCTAAAAAAGTAACATTGTCACAAAAGAAAGCATATAAGGTTTCTCCTCCGTAAAGCAATTAAGTCCCTGATCCCATTCAATGAAGCGCCAGAAGTCTACAGTCAATGGCCTTGTTTGAGGCTCAGATTAGATGGAGTTTTAAAAACATATCCTTCTACACACAGGGTAAGTGTTGGTTGCTTACAGAACAGTTTACACTTGGATCACTGACTCCAATGTGAGCTCAGAGCACAGGGGAGGTTTCCCTAGTGGGCAGACCACCTCCATATCCTGAGCCTCAGAAGAACCCTCCCTCTCAGGAACAAAGCCCCCAGCTCCCAACTCTTCAGTGAGCTTCCTCACCAAAGCAGGTCAAAGTTAGCTAGTTGAGGATAGCCTCCCTGGAAAGAGATCATATGGGAAAGACAAGAGTGTCCCTTAAAGGGCAACGTTTGAAGACACTTACGGCTTTTCCCACACCAGCGGTAATTCGGAGCAAGAAGGTATGAATGGACAAATGAACTGTGGTCATCGTGGCAGTAGAGGTACCACTGGGGCTAAATGGAGCTGAGCTATTCAACCATGAAACACAAAGAGAAGATGTAAAATGCAGGCTGTCAGGAGAAGAGACCAATCTGAACAGGTGGCCTGCAGAAGGTTCTCCTTGTGTGACATTCTGGAGAAGGCAAAACTACAGAGACAACAACACCAAGAAAAAATGGTGGTCAACAAAAGCTGGGAGAGGAAAGGAGCACAGGAGACTGTAGGGTAAATACTCTATACGATACATATACTGTACTCTCCGTTTGTCTGAACTCATAGAATGAGAGTCGTGGCTTAGAGAGTAAATGTCTCCCACAGGCTCACAGGTTGTGCTTGGCTCCTGAGCTGATGGTTGACGCTGGAAAGGTACTGGAAACTTTAGAGCAGCAGTCCTCAACCCGTGGGCCACAATCCCCTTGGTGGTCGATGGACCCTTTCACAAAGGGGCGCATATCCGATATCCAGTCAATCAGACAGCTACATTATGATTCATAACAGTAACAAAATTACAGTTATGAAGTAGCAGCAAAAATAATTTTATGGGTTGAGGGGTCACCACAACATGAGGAACTGTATTAAAGGGTCAGAGCATTAGGAAGGGTGAGAACCACTGCTGTAGAGAATGAAGCCAGGCTGGAGGAAGCAGGGCACTGGGAACTTCTGCAGCTTATGCCTGGTTCCTAATCCCTTGTAGGGAAATGGAGGTTTCCTATCCACCACAGGGCGGACAGTACCTCCTTGACATTTTCCCACCATCATGATTAGCCTCACCAAGGCCCAGAGTCAACAGAGCCAAGAACAGTGAGCTGAACCTCTAACTATGAACCAAAAGAAATGCTTTCTCCTCTAAGTTGTTTAATGCCGGGTATTTTTGCCACAGTGATGAGAAAAGTAACACAAAGACGAACACTAGGAGTGAGTCCGACTGTGGAATGCACTCTGGATGGCAATGATGTGTCGGTGTAGACCATCGGTGGCAACAGATACTTATGGAGAGAGAGACTATGCAGAGTCAGAGAGAAATCTCTCCACTTTCCCTTCAGTTCTGCTATGGATACACAAACACCAAAGAATAGTTTCAATGGCTTTGAAAAACAACTCTACAAGGCAGTTGTCAAACTGGCTGAGTGGCAGACCATTTACCCAGCATGCGTGTGCGCTTGCGCTCGCGCACACACACACACACACATGCACACACACCAACTGCCCCTCTCTAAAACTCTCAAGCACAAAGACTTCAGCAAATGCAGACAAGTGTTGCCTGGCAGACCTAGTCTCCCAAGTGGTCCTCATGGTGGTAGGCTGGAATTCCCCTGAAGTCAGTGTTCTACATGGGCCCTGCTCAGTAGAAATGTCTGTTAAATTGTCCAGCTTAAAATTCAACTGCTTCCACTGTTGGGGAGCCAAGTGGAAGAATACTGGATAATTGCTGAGCTGACAGAATGGACTGTCTCTCGGGGAAATGTCATCAGTTGGTCCTGAAGCTGTCACCTCCAGTAACAGCCAAAAACAGAAGCCCTCACTCAGTGTCATATGATAGGTAAACAGCCATGCCTGCAGGCTCAGCTCTTCAGTGTAACCTGTGGCTGACGTACGTTCTTCCGAGCATACGCCACAAGCCTGTGTCAGGTGAGACATTAGTGTCACATGTCACTGCCCTGTTGACCTATAATTGCCCACCCCACCTTCAGATACAGAACTTCAGAAATACTAAACCTCAGAAATTATATTGTACAAGCCATAGAGTATCTAAGTGCCCAGGAACTCATGACCACATGTTCAGCACAAGAGCTCAGCTCACAGGAGGTTGGGGCTTTGGCTTCTGTTGTCACTTTAATGGAAGAAATTTTTAGTTGATTTTGGGGTTTCTGTTTTGTTTTTTTACTAGTGAGATTGGCTCATTTTTTTCCTAGGAAAGTATCTAAGACCATATGGAAAAAGCCCACTGCTCCTACTCCTTGAGCATAGGGAGTTAGGTATAGACGTTCTCATCTTCAATGCTGAAGCCCAAGAAAGTACCACCAAGTTCATTCTTTCTCAAATGCTCATGGTAGTCATCCTACCACCATGGAGATCACCTGGACCCTGTTTCTAGCACAGTAGGGCTGCCTGGTGCTCTGGGACCTGAGGGAGGGTAAATCCCAGATAGAATAGACACAAGACAACGAGACTGGACAGGGACATCCATAAGGGAAGGCTTAACACACAGCAGAGTTAGAACTACTCCCACTGGTTTCCTTGTGAACATCAGAACATTCTCACAGACCGCTCTCACAGAAATTCACACCTGTGTCAGTCCACACACCGCTAAAGGGCAACAGGAAGAAGAGACACATGTGGCTCTTGGTGTGGTCTCTGTGGAGGACTGGGCATCTTGGATGTGTCACAGATAGAATACAGCTTGGAGCCCAGCCAGTGAGGGAGAGGATGTGCCTTGGGGCGAAGAACATCATGGAGTCCTGGTGCCAGAGACTGGTCCTTCTTGGGTTACAGCAGATGCTGAATGCCAGGGCCTGATGGCTGCCCAGGGCTGTCCCAGATGTGTGTTCCAGCTCAGCTAACTCATGTTCAGTCTCCTTGGGGAACCTCTGATAATCCAGGATCCTACAGTGTGCCTCAAGGCATGGGCAAATGTCAACGCAGCCAACGACCATGGCAACCACAGGCTGCAAAGACAAGATTGGTTCTTGTGCACTTCCGAGAGACAGTCCCCAGCCCCTCTTCTTCTTTTCATCTGCTTTCCTAAAACTTCTGTATTTCTCCTTCCTCTTCCCCTCATGCAAATGAGTCAACTGATGACAGGGGAAAAAAAGACAAGTCACAAGGCCCAAGCAGCTCAGGAGCTGAAACGAGTCAGCTCACACCCACGGAGCAGAACAGTGGGACCCAAACTCTCCAGAGAGTTCGCAAAGCCTGCTTGATGTCCCTAACGCTTACACAGTGTTGTCTCGAGCAGTGTCTAAGAGGAGGCCATTGTTGTATATAGTTTAAGTACAACTGTTCCACACACGAGGAAACTGAGGCTCAGGGCTACTTCAGCAAATACAAACAAGTGTTGCTTGGCAGACCCAGGCTCCCAAGTGGTCCTCATTGTGGTAGGCTGAAATTTCCCTGGTCACAGTAGGGCTGCCTGGTGCTCGGCAGCTTCAATGACAGGAATTTATGGTTCAAGGCTGGGCACTCCAAGATGGAAGAAGTAGTAAGGGGTTTAGTGCTAGGTATGGACCTGCTTTCTGAATCCCTAATCATGCCTCTCAGCAGTCACTATCCGATGGAAGGGGAAGAAAACTCTCCAGAGTATCTTCCATAAGGGCTTTATGCTTACTATTTGCAAGGCACCACCCAACAATACCTAACAACCTCCCAGAGGCTCTGTCCCTAATGCCATCACATACAGGGTTACATTTCAACACGTGAATCTGGACCCAGCATTCAGAACACAGCAGGTGGACTGGCCTGCAATCAGCCCAAAGCCCTTAAGATCAAAGACCAGGTCTCTCCTCCCACCCCACATCTGCTCACTGAGCCTCATGGCCTGGCGTGAGGGGCATAGTGCCTAGTAACTCAGGAAGATAGTAACCTCATCCAACATACTGGGGCTTCTAAGTCTCCTCAGTGTCTCAGTCTTGCTACTGTGACTCCAATACTCTTTACAGAACCATCTTTCCATGTCCTCGGTACTAAAGGAACAACTGCAGGCCTGGACAGACACCTAAGATTGGTGACATTAACAAAATAAACAAAGCAATGCTCGTGTCAGTCAAATTCATCGCCCCCACCCAAAGCCTTCAGGGACCGTGCCCAGCTCCACCCTCATTAGACCACCAATGAGGAAGATACAAGATGCACAGACAGATGAAGTCTAACACGAAACTCAAGTATTCAGGGAGGCTGCACAGCAACACACACACACACACACACACACACACACACACACACACAGTAGTAAAGACTCAAACCCCAAGTGAGATCGATGGCACACAATAAGCAAGGACCCAGAACTCACAGCAGTGATGTGCGAAAAACCACATTTGAGATCCTGAAGGAAATGCTCTCCAGTCAACAACGACTCTGCTGGAGCTTTATGTCTTTGGAATGAAGAGGTGCTTTGTTATTGCTAGTGACATTCTGTCATGCTATTCAAAGCCATATTAAAAAATAAAAACTAGATAGATGATAGACAGATAGATAGATAGATAGATAGATAGATAGATAGATAGATAGATAGATAGATAGATAGATAGACAATAGATAGATAGATGGTAGACAGACAGACAGACAGACAGAATGTGGATATATTCCCCCTCCCAGCAGAACCTGATAGGAAGAAAAGCCTTTTCATCTCAGCCAATTGCCACTGCTGCATTTAGCAATGCCGTATCAGTTATACTTAAGGCTTCTGGACAATTCTTTGGACCAAGAAATCCTAAGTAGTCAGAAATGGAAGGAATGACACAGGTTCATTTCTTCAGCTCAGGTCAGAGGTGATGGAGTAGGTGACAAGACACACACTACGAGGACAAGGGTCACCACAAGAGACACACACCACTGTGAAAGGCACACGGAAGTCCCTAGATGGGGATAGAAGCTCTACACACCAGATACACTCCCAAAACAAGTGAGATGTTCCCTGCTCACCACAGCATCCCTGATTCCAGGCTCCACTGAAGGTGAGCAGAACACAGAAGGAAGGCAAAGATGAACTAGAGTCAGAAATCAGTCCCATGCAGGGGTGTGTGTGAACAAGGAACAGTGGCCCCAAGTGAGAAAGGGCCTTCTCAGAGCAGAACTGACTGGGAAGGGAAGGCAGAGCTGTCCCATGCCACCCTGCTAGGCTCAGAAAAAAGCTTCTGAGTGACCTTAAGAAAGAGAGCCAGGGAGTGAAGAGGGAGCAGGCTGCTGGGTTTAAACTGGCTAAGGCATCTGAGCATCACTGAGCAATCCTCTCTGCTCTCTGCATGTTCTAAAGCTGTCCAGAAAGCACTTAAAAGGAAAAGCCATTTATCTTTGGGGGGGGGGGGGGGAACCTAGGGCTAAGACCATTTCTTTTCCATCTGTGTGGGTGACTGTGTGTATGTATGTGTGCCAGTGTGTGCTAGGGAGACAACTGTGAGCACACATGCATGCACATATGAACAAAATGAGCGTGTACATGAGTACATATGTATGTTTGTGTGTCTAATAAGTGTGTGTGGTTTTGTGTGGAAGAAATCTTCCTAGTCCCACATGGAAAACATACACGTGAAGCCATGAAGTTCATGGTATCCTGACGTGCTCCAGCACAAGCTCCAGTTCAGAGACTGAAGACAGCCTGACCCACGATCTCTGCAGCACCAGCAGAACCCCATCTCTCCTGTCCTACAGCCAGAGGGACAGATCTGTCAGTCTGACAGTCAGAAAGGTTTTGAAAGACTCTAGTCGCACTGAAGACCAATCTCAAAGCTAGGAAATCCAGAGCTGTGGGCACAGAGAAGGGAAATGACTCTAAGGTACACCCTTGCCATCTGTATTTCAAGATCTTCTCACTTTCCTGCTCATCACAGACAAGAAATCCAGTCCATAGCAACCAGGGGACCACCCCACCCTCAGAGCACACATTGTAGGCCAATGACCCCCACTCCAGGTTGCCAGGGTTTTTCCCAACCACAGTGAACAACTAAATACTGTCCAAGGAAGCCAGCACACTTCTCTAGGCTGAACATGTGCCCTGACTCTCTGCTTCTATGCCTCTGTCCCAAGACTAGAGAAAGCAGGGATCACTCATCGCTGGAAAGGAGCTGGTGGCACGGCCAGGAAAAGATGATTGAGGTCTTATCTGAAATCAAATTCTTCAGAATTATTTTCTATAATTAAAACCATGGATTTCAAAGCTTTGTCGGTTTGTTCTCGGGATGAAAGTTACATTCCGCACTCGGTGGTATCCATCAGCCTCTGCTCGCCGGGCCTCCTGTTGGAGGCTTCGGCCCAGAGAGCCCCCTCGCCTTCTGCATATCAGTCAGTGAAGGCCAGCTCAAAGAAGTCCCACGGGAAACCGCAGAATGCTTACCTGGGCTTCACATTTCTTGTGGCAGGAATACTTGCAGGCTGGAAGAAAGAGAAAGAATGTCTGTTAGTCAAGCAATCTCGGGTGACACTTGCCAGGTCTCCAACCTTGAGAAAGGAAGGCTCCGGGAGCTCTCTCCCTGACAAGAGGTGGCTGTGCACCAGGAATGCAAACTGAGACAAAGTGACACCTAAGAACTGAGTGAGGTATAGCTGTATGTTTGCGCATGTGCTCAGCATGTACAAGACTTGGATTCAATTCCTAGAAGGGGAAGGAGGAGGGGGAGGAGGAAGAAGAGGAGGAGGAGGAGGAGAAAAAAGAAGAGGAGGAGGAGGTGGTGGAGGAGGAAGAGAAGGAGGAGGAGGTGGTGGAGGAGGAGGAAGAAGAAGAGGAGGAGGAGGAGGAAGAGAAGGACAAGGAGGAGGAGGAGGAGGAGGAGGAGGAGGAGGAGGAGGGGGAGGAGGAGAAACGAAGCCCCGGGCATTTGATCAGAACCCTCCTAGGAGGGGGAAAGTCACGAGTTCATTTGGTCTCTGCAGGTTTCCACTTCCAGGAGACCCAAGCAGACACTGTCAGAATAAATTCATGTCTAAATTCCTACAGAAGAGTCCTTCAACAGAGGCCATTATGTGAGCAGAGCGGGTCCTGTGTCTTGGGAGGCCCCGACAATGCAGACGGGGTGCTGGAACCAATGTGGATTTCACAGGCCCTCCCCTCTGGCCCGGAGGCAGGCTGCAGCTGGGCCCCAAGGAATAAAAGGCCAGTAGCAGCAGCATGGCACAGCGCAGTGACAAGGCCGTATGTGGACAAGAGGGCAGCATGAGGGCAGTGGGAAATGAAGCAACTACACATATCGGACCACCACAACCACCCTTAGGTGCACACTGAGGATTCAATGCCTTCCCCAAGACACCTGTCTCAGACTTCCTGTCTGGGCTCAGCCCCTCCAGCAGGGTTTCCCAAGGCAAATTCTAAGACCCCTTTGGACCTCTGTTCCCCCTCACAGAACTATCAATGTCAAATGGAATCCTTCAATGGGCCCCTGCTTTCAAACTACAAAGTGATGGCCTGAGTGTGAGTGTGCAGAGCCCAGACAACAAGGCCTCAGAGGTCAGAGACAGGGGACCAAATCTCAGCTTGGTGCTGTGAGCACATGAGCTCAGCAAAGTTTCCACTCTGTCGGGCCACTCTGCCTTCTGGACAATATTTAACCAAAAAGGCTCAGAGAGGCTTTGGCAAGGCTGAAACAGATAAATTTGCCCAGGACCTAGGAGTCTGTGAACTCCAGGAGTTAACGTATTTAGGTTTTTATCTGTGCGTAATTTTGTTTTTAATTGTCTGTCCAAGCTTTTGAGATTTGCTAGAATACATACCATAAATATTTATTCTTCATCTTCTAATCAGCACAACATATAATGGTGATCAGGGATTTCAAAATCAAGAAAGATATTCACTAGATAAGAACAGAGCTTCCATATAAGTTTTTAAAAACCCAGACAGGGAGCTGAAGAGATGGCTCAGTGGTTAAGAGTACTAGCTGTCCTTCGAAGGACCAGGGTTCAAGTCCCAGCACCCACATGGCAGCTCACAACTATCTATAACTCACAGTTTTAGGGGATCTGGCACCCTCACACAGACATACAAGACATGTAGGCTTAATACCAATACATATAATCTTAAAACAAAACAACAACAACAAAAAACAGCCAGCCCAAGCAAACAGCAGAAAATACTAAAATAGGAAGGGATAGCACACCCCAGAAGCAGCAGAAGCCTTTATGATGACCTTAATAATTCTAACCCCATGCACAATGAATCACGGTTGTCTGCATGTTAATGTAACACAGCAGAGAGGACAGTGTGTGGCTTCCAGGGTATCAAAGAATATGATGGCTTCTGCCACTTACAGGACCACTTCAGCAACTCTGCCTATTTGGAAAGAAATGGAAGTCACCAGCCAACACTCGGCTCAGTCTGTCAACTCCATGGGTGTGATGTCTCAGTGACAGCAGACTCCAGCCTCAGGCGGGCCTTCAGACAGACAGCCTCTGAGGAGACGCTGAGTGGGAACTGCTTGCCCCCCTAACCCTCACATTCCCAATCCAAGAAGCAGTGAGAAAGAGCAGATAGATGCTTACAGTTGTACCAAGTCACTAACAGCCATGTTCACAGCACAGTGAAATCCAGCATCTCTGCCCCTAGTTCAGGTTTCTGCTGTCATGTGCTGGCTGCTTACAACCACCCTAGAAAATGATTGGGTGGCCCATCACCCACAGGGAAAGCTCAGCCTCCTGAGGATCAACCCCAGAGATGGCTTAGTGGTTAAGAGTACTCTTCCGGGTTCAATTCCCAGCACCCACATGGTGGCTAACAGATGTTTGTAACTCAAGTTCCAGGTGTTCTGACACCTTCTTTTGACCTCCATAGGCATGAGACACATATGTGGTACAGATACGCATGCAGGCAAAAACAAAAGTAACTGAGTCTTAGATTAGTTGATCAATTAATCAAAATGTTTTTTAAAAGACAGAAGGAAAGGGGGAAACTCTATTGCTGTTGTTCTTGGGACAGAGCCTCACTTTATAGCTCAGGCTAGCCCAAACTTATAGCAAACCTCCTGCCTCAGCTTCTCAAGTGCTGAGATTACAGGTGTTTAAGTCACCAGCTCTTGCTTCATTTGCCAAAGGAAAATTCAACTCAGAAATCCATGATTTCTAGGCTATCAATTGGTGTTCCCTCAGGCCATGATTCTGCCTCCCGGGCCATTACTGCTGGATTACAATCCATACAGTATAAAGTTACTCTGTATTAACAGGCACAGTGCAATTCCACCAGGAATTTATCCCAATCACTTAGGGGCAAGAATCCTGCCCATCCTAAAGGTAAATTATAGGCAGAGTGCCCCTTCTCCAAAATGCCTAGGACCAGGAGGTTTCAGATTTGGGAACACTTTCATAGACTTCGCTGGCTTATTATTTGCTTCCAAAAGTCCAAAGTTTAAAATGCTCCAAAATCCAAGCTATCTTGCACATCCAAATTTTAGATTTTGAAACATCTTGGTTTGTAAAGTCTCAGATCAACCTGTACGTTTTTCTCATCCAAAGATGCAAAGTAAAAAAATAAATCTAAAAATTAAAACAAAGAAAGAAAACAGGAGAGTTATTCATCCACTTCTGCCCCTCTGAGTGAGCGAGTCCTGACCAACTTCTTCCTGCTGAAATCACCCTATATGCCCCAGACTAAAGGGCAGAGTCTCTCACACTCTGGACTCAGCTTCCTCATGTTAAAAAAAAAAATATGGCCAGAAAGAGGACATAGTGGCATCTGTCTATGCTACCATCAGCTGCTCAGAGTCCCAGCACAATTTAACAGAACAGCTTCCTTCCTCCCGGCCCATGATCTTCCCCTCAACACCAGGCTCATGGGACTCAGGGGTGTACTCTCAATCTTCCCAGTCCTCACTCACCACAAAATCCCCAGAAGACCTTAGACTCGTGGTGCCCTGAGCTCTCTGTGTGTAACAGCTGGGTGCCTTCTCACCTGTCCACTGACAGAACTGTGCTTCCCAGCTGGCCTCAGGTCTGTCTGCTATTCCCACAGCCATGCAGTATTCCCCAGAAAGATGGCGTGCTCTGAGACCATCCATGCACATGTTCTGAGATGCTTCAGAAACCTACTTCTGTGCTGGCCAGTGTCTCCTGCCTGTTCGACCCTCATGGGTTGAGGTTTGGTCTGTTGCTATGTATTGTAACACTATATTCTGTATCCCAAGGTCTAGTGGCCTTAAGACTAGAGAATTCTCACATACCACCTTTTGTTGTGTAAACCTTTCTTCTTAATTTAAAACTGTTAAAGATGCCTACAGCCTGTAGTTGGGCAGAAGAAAAGTAGGCAGGGCTTCGGTTTCCAGACTGGGGGCATTGGGGGGCGGGCTGAGGCAGACCTTGAGGAGGGAAAGGAGGAGAAAGAAGAGAGAGCCACAGGGTAGGTAGACTGTGAGCCCATGGCCATGAGGGCTGGCCTGCTGGAGTAGGAGTGACCCAGGTGGAACATGGCAAGTGATATCTCAGGGTTACTGACAGGGAAGCAGACAAACTAGAACAGATGGCTGATATCTGTCCAGATCTAGTGCTTTAAGGCTTATTATAAATATAGAAGTTCTGTGTCTTTTTTATGGGAACTAAATGATCATAGATGGGGTAGAAACCCCCAAATTATATTTACTGCAACCTTCCTCTCCCACTTCCTCCTTGCTGACTGATTCATATGTAGTCTAGCTCCCCCTCACTTCATCCTTGTGTGAGTCACATGAAAATCACCCTTAAACAGAGTTAGATCTGGCCTGGTCTGGTCCAGTAGCTGTCAGAAGGATCTATAGACCTCCAGGGTCCCCAAGACGTCATAAAGGGTTGATGAGGCCAAAATATTTTTCACACATCTCGTCTCCTTTCTCCCTTGTTAACACAGTGGGGAAACTGCTGATAGATAACTCTGTGGGCATTTGAGGATCAAGACTAATTTATACCAGTTACCACTCCATTCTATACTAGCAGACACTTGACATAAAAAGCCAGCTTCACTCAAGAAGGCCCTGCAGAGGGCTAGAGAGACGGCTCAGCAGTTAAGAGAGCGGGTTGTTCTTTCAGAGGTCCTGAGTTCAATTCCCAGCACCTACATGGCAGCTCACAACTATCTGTAACTGTAGTCCCATGGGGTCCAATACCTTCTTTTGGTATGTAACCATACATACAAGCAAAACAACCATATACATAAAATACATAAATAAATCTTTTTACAGAAGAATATCCTGATGAAAATTTTCAGTAAACACCTCTTTACTGTTCTGTGAGAGCAGAGGGGAGATTTGCAGTGAGCGTCTCCGGATTGTCTGGAATGGGACAACCATGTGGGAACAGGACCATGTGGGAATAGAACCAGCTAGCAACAGGACTGGTGCAGCTGTGAGTTGTCAACTAAACTAGCCACTTACTCAGGATCACCATTTTTATCTGAAAGAACTTTGCCAAACAAAATATGATTATTCAGAAGGGGCTGCTTGCCAGTTCCTCAAAATTAATTAAAGAGAGCCTGTCACACCAATGTCAAAACTTCAGATTTCAAGTGGAAATTTTCTCTTCAGAAGAAAATTCCCCAAACCAGGAGCTCTACAAATCAAAATAAAATCAAGGGATACTACTAACAAGTATAGATGTTTCTTTGGGATTTTAAAACAGATGCCTCAAGACTAGGAAGTCTAAGTTAACGGACCAGAACAGACCAGGGCATTGTGATACTTGCTCGTTCAAAGACCCACCAATAAACAAGACCAGCCAAAGAAAAGAGTTCGAAAGAAAAATGTATTGATCCCATTTCAGACGCCACAGAAAGACTAATCTTTAAAAAACTATAAACTTTGAGTTTTGATATAAAATCCAGGGTCTAGAGAATCTGAAAGGCTGTCAGCAAGCTTCCGCTCTGTGTATCAATATGGACCTCGTACTTTTCCAGCTCTTAAACAGTATGTAGAGAGACTGAATGCAGAAGAAAGCAGGAGGGGGTGGGTTACCTTTCCACTAAAGAGAAACACAGAACCACCTCTCACTGTTCCTTGTGAATGAGTTTTGAGGAAAGTCATTTTTCACTAAAAAATATTTCTATTGCCTTATAGTTTTGTTACTATTCCGTTTTAGCGGTTTATTTTACATATCATCAGCTTCCATTTCTATCATATTAAATGGTGATAGGGACTGGTCATATCCCCAGGGATCTTTATGGTATTCTTTTTTCTTTCTTTCTTTCTTTCTTTCTTTCTTTCTTTCTTTCTTTCTTTCTTTCTTTCTTTCTTTCTTTCTTTCTTTTTTTTTTTTTTTTTTGATTTTTCAATTTTTCAAGACAGGGTTTCTCTGTGTAGCCCTGGCTGTCCTGGAGCTCACTCTGTAGACCAGGCTGGCCTCGAACTCAGAAATCCACCTGCCTCTGCCTCCCAAGTGCTGGGATTAAAGGTGTGTGCCACCACTGCCCGGCTTCTTTATGGTCTTCTAAGTGACATGAAACGCGCGGTGAAAGTGAAGGCATTTTGGCTTACATGAACAGTGACAACCCAACAGATGACCATCCCATTCACACCCTTCTTGACTGAGGCTTTTAGAATGGGGAAGAGATCCACTTCTGGTAGACAGAAAGGCAAATGAACCCAACCTACACAGTTCCATCAGGTTCCTTACTCTTACAAAAGACACCGAAGGAAAGGGCCCCCTTTTGGTTGCTACCAACTGAGAATGGAGCTAGATTCTACCAAGAGAAAGCTAATGAGTCAGTCAGCACAGTGGGAACCCAGTCACAGTCCTGTGCCCCAGGCCACTAGCCCCTGCCCTCCGGGCCCAGGAGAAAACCCACGCCACAATGGCTAACTGGGCCCTGCACATCCAGCTGCCATCAGACCACTTGCCTGTCCCACTGGCTCCCTTGGTAACAAAAGAGAAAGGCATAGTCTCATGTTCTTGTTCTATTTTACAAACAGAAAATAGAAGCACAGGTCAGACATAGTGGCCTATGCCTGTAATCCTAGCACTCAGGAGATTTAAGGCAGGAGGATCACACATTTGAGTCCATCTGGCTCTACAAAGTGAGTTCCAGGCCAGCACATATTCTCAGGTGAGCCTGTTTTAAGCTTACGATGAACAAGTAAGCAAAGGCTCTTGTATGCCTGGTGCAATGACTGGGTTCCAGGTCACTAAGTCAATAACGCAAACATCTATCAGAAACTGTACCAACTGAGGATCTGCTGTCCCCCAGCTCAAGGAGGACCCTATCATTGCCTGCTGCCACCACCTCTCCTTCTGTAATGTGAAACAGACCATAATAGCAGAGACCTTTTTAAAAGAACAATTACCTAGACTATAAGAAAAAGATGATTGATAGATAGATAGATATGTAGATAGATAGACAGACCAATAAAGACCTGACATGTGAAAGTACTTTCCAGAAGCCAAGGCTATAAGATTTAAAGCTCCTTGTATACCATGAAAGAAAAATGAGGGACTCGTCTATCCATAAGAAGCTGACACTGGAAGATATCACAGGTTGCCTCAAAGAGAGGAGGAGCAAAAATAGGCAAACTCTTTAGTCGATGAAAAAAACCAATAGGACTAACTACAAGAACTTCAGATGTGCCAAACAGGAGAGGCAGAAATGAGCACAAGATGTCGGAGACTATCGTTGTAACCGTGAGAGTGGTTAGGCACTGGGTAAGTCTGAAACCTTGACAAATTCTGCATGCTATAAATCCCATGTTTAGAAGGGGAGGGTAAAGCAAGTGAATGAAAATTTGCAATATGCAAGGTAGAAAGGTAAGAAATGCTGATTTATTTAGATGACAAAGCCATTAGAAAGTGGCAAATGTATTTGTCTGGGGTGTGTGTGTGTGTGTGTGTGTGTGTGTGTGTGTGTGTTAAAGAGGCAGCATTCCTAACATAATGAACTCTGAGAAATCAAGAAGGGAAAAATGCCATCTAATTTTTAAACAAGCAAAGGAATTGAAAGGCGAGTCTGCTCCACACACAGAAACATGACAGCCATTTCAGGCAATAACTGGAGTTTGCCTTTAATAAACCATCGCTGAAGTGGAAAGCTCTGAAGCAGCATCGTGTGCCAGATGCAGGACCTTCAGCACTCTAGGCTTCACTCAGAGAACCTCCCTCACTTCCTGCACACTGAGCTCTACAGAAGGGTCAACAGCACATCTCAGCTCCCTACTCACAGAAGGGTTTGCAAGGTCAGGTTTAAGAATCCAGGCTCCCCAGTGCCACAGTTCGAATCCGCATCCCAGCCATCTGGCTCCAAAAGGCCTGACACTGCTCTATGTCGTCTTGGAGGTGCTATTCTTCAACATTTCTCCGTGGGCCTTGGGAACCCAGGCTGCAGGCTGACAAGTTTGTCAGAGTCTTTTATATACTACACTCTACAGATATTTACCAAGTTATAAATGAGCCTGTGAGGGAATCACCCTCGGTTTCTTCACATGTACTCCAACACCTTCTGCAGGGACATTCTCTGAGAAGCTAGTCCTTGAGCTGTTCCCAGTGGTGGTCACGACAGCCATGGGCACCCTGGGAGCAGCACTGCCCTCAACACTATGGAGATCAGCAATCCCACCAGGCTCTAAAGGTGTCCGAGTCTCCATTACTGTGGAGCGAGAACTTGTGTTTTATCATCCAGGCTACTCAAAAAATATAAAATCAGAATATGCCTGCAAAATTGACTAACAGGACCCAGATGTCCCTGGCACACAGAAACCTCAAAGCCTAACCACCCAGACCTTTGAGGAACAGCAGGAAGAAGCCCAGGATTTCTTTGCAGAAAATGGGACATTTCAGTCAAAATCAAGAATTGAGAAGAAAGTACGGGAAGGAGAACCAGGAAGAGCAGTGCTCTGCACCAGATGAATAACATAACGGAGCCAGAAGCTCCCTGGGTACCTCTTCTCCCTTATGGTTCTTCTGAAAGGTTCTGTCAGACCGCCATCTCTCAGGATGGAGCAAGACTAGTGGGGGCGTATGGGGGTGGGGCTGAGCCAGGCAGGGTCATCACGGGAGCATGTTAAGGAAGAAAATGTAGGAAATTGGAAGAGGCTGGGCTAGGGTTGTTGGGGGAGTCACCTCTAACTACTTTGTGGAAAAGTTTAGAGTTACCTACTTCATGTGGATTTGCAAGACAGGTACAGATGGAAGAGCCAGGCATGTATCTGCCAACTTCATCTAGATTTTCAATCAGCCCGCTGTCCCTGTGTGTCTGCTGAGTGACCTGGGGCATCTGTAAGACCTGAGTGCATTGCAGAAGCTCTCAGCCTGGGCTGCAGACAGGCTGAAGAATAGCAAGCATGTCATCCTCACAGACTTGGTTCACGGAGCCTGTCAGCGCCCAAGTATCCGTCCTTTTCTTCATGCCACAGGCACTGCATTCCTGCACTGGATGTCTGCCCACCAGACATGGGGCCCTTTAGGGCCTTTGTGATTAACTTACCCTATTTTATGTGGCTAGTAATGAAACCACAGTCTGAATGAAATCTATTTTGGCTCAGTTCCTCTCCAAGGTACAAAGGCCACATCTGGTGATGGCTATCTTAATGGCAATATCCCAAGATAGAACAGGATAACACATGATGTGACACGGGGAGCATACGTGTGTACATGCATGAAGAGGGTACGTATGTGCACACATGCATTCCCTCTTACAAAAGCACCAGTTCTTAATCCATGCTAACAACTATAAATCCTAATGACCTTCCAGAGGCCCCACTTCTCAATACCATGGTCAGACTGCTTCCACCCTCTTAATATTCACAATGGAGATTATGAGAGGACAAACCATAGTCAAAGCGTATCCAACAGCACAAGTATAATAACATACAAGCATCAACTTGCTCACCCAAAATGCTACAAGTGAGAGCTGCACGCAGGAGCAGCATGCCTGCTCTGTGCCACGGACACGCTCGGCACCAGGGTACCTAGTCCACAAAGCAAAGCCAGCCCCTTAGCCTCCTGGGCTTCCTGCTAGGGCAGAAACAAAACAAAATTCTGAAGCTACTCACTGACCCAGACATTAGGAGAGAATCAGGGCAGCAAGGTAGCTTCTGAGAACCTGAGGCTTGAGCAGAAACCCAAAGGATGGGGGAACGAACCAGGAAGCAAGTCCAGAAAACAGCCCTGCCTGAGCACTCTGAAAGGGTACGCCATATATCCAAGTGAGGGGTGAATCCAAGAGGGAGGCCCAGCCTCAAGGCCACTCAGCAACAAGTGCAGTCCTTCTAATGGAAGCTTTAGGCTTCCCAGGCTCCCCAGTCAGGCTAGAGAGCAGTGGTTCTCAACCTGTGGGTCACGACCCCCTGTACAGATATTTCCATTACAATTCATAACGGTAGCAAAAATTGCAGTTATGAAGTAGCAATGACATAAGTTTAGAGTTGGAGGTCACCACACATGAAGAACTGTATTAAAGGGGCACAGCATTTGGAAGGGTAAGGACCACAGCTAGAGAGGGAAGGTATCAAAAGGTAGGGAGGCAGGTATCAAATGCAACCCAGCCTGGACAGCCAAAGGCCAATGCGGGAAAACTGACTTAGGAGGAGGGTGCCAGGTCTGCAGCCTAGGCACTGGGCTCTAGGAAGGCTACGACATGCACCGGGCAGGGCAGGGAACCAGAGCTTGGATAGAGGGATAGAGGCTGTTCTGCTCACAACATCTGACAGTAACAGGTCCAGGTCCCGGGTATCAGAGATACAGAGCTAGATACCAGATTCCCTACTTTCTCATGAGCAAAGTCAGACACAGGCTGTGCTGCTTTCATCGGGCCCTGGCACCATTTGAAAATCCACTCACTGCCTCTGGCATCCCAACCACACACCATTCAGAACCTACGACATCGCCCTCATACATTTCCGGTCTGCCAGCCTCTGAGCCACAACGCTGTGCCCAGCAGTCAGTGTCCTTCCTAGGCCTACCCGGCTGGCACCACTGCCTGTGGAATTTGCGGGGTGCTTCATATCTGGAAGCACTGTTGAAGGATTCTGGGCTCACACATGCAACCCAGAGCACCAGGGCATTACTTCCTGACACACCACATTGTCCTCAAAAGGAGGGCAGCATTTGAGAAACAGGATGAAACATCTTCATGCTAAGTAGTACCCACAGCAACTGAATTTAATAATAATTAAAAAATAAAAAAAGAGGTCATGAGAAAGATCAGACCTAAGATTCCTGGAACATAATTTCAGGGCTTTAAAGAAAAGCAGCAATTGCATAATAATGGAATTACTACCCTTGTGTGCATAAATATGATGTCTCAGTCTATTTGGGTTGCTATTTAAAAAAAAAAAAACACAACCCACAGCCTGAATAGCTGAGCTACAGTAGCAAATCTATTTCTCATAGTTCTGGTCCTAGAACAAAGCAGCGTGTGAGGAGGGCCCCTTCTCAGTGCACAGTGCTCTCTGGTAAGGAGGCATCTACAAGGCAGCACAGCATCTGAGAGCTGTGGGATGGGAGGCTCTACTTGTAACCTCTCAAAGCCCAACAGAAACATAAAGGAAAGTTGGGAAATGTTAGTGTCCTCTGGCCTCAGAGCCAATCATGCTGGCCTACACTCTTACGAAGGCCTGAAGGCCTCCCTGGGACCTAAGAAACTGAGTCGTTTATCTGGAGGTGACAGGCCTCACCAGATCTTAACAAGTGAATGACAGAAGGGCTGACCTAACACACCCTCCATCCAAAGCACCACCTAGGCACCCTTTTCTCTTTCAAACGCCCACCAGGCATGCTGTGCCTAAGATTGCAGGCACGTAATCTACCAATTGCCCTGAGCCACAGTGATGCTCTCCTGTGAACCTTCTGTGTGTACAGACATACACATAGGTACGTGCACATATACATATGCAGTCAGAGGAATGGGTACACTCACACACATGACCAAACAATCATCTATGCAACCATTCATATGTACAAACACATATAGTACCTACCTATTCACACAAGCACATGCAGTCAGACGCACATGACCACATACCATTCTAACATGGCCACTGAAGTCCCTCTGGCATTTCACACAGTACTCACTTAAGACATCACCAACAGAGCTCACAGAAGCTACAGAGCCAGCCTAGAATTTTCGCTTAAAGAGAGAAACCAAGTTCAAGCAAGAGCAGGGCCAACACAATGAACATTGTCCAGAGTTAAGAGGACTATGGCTCCCAGCCAGCCAGCATACACTGACTGTAAGCTAGTGCCTTGACGCTGCTTTGGACTTCTCCTCGCTGCTCTTGCCCATGGTTTCTCTTTATGTAAAAGTAGCAAAAGCTACTATATGAGGTGTGAGGGCAGCACATTGAGGTAGACAGAAGGCTGTGTGGGCTGGATCCTCAGGGAACCCAACCCTCATTATATAAAGAAATATGACTCTTCCTGGGGAACAATGAGCACAGCGCATGCCAGTCACTGCTGTAAGTGTTGGCAAGCAAAGCTCTTCTCTGAAGGCCCCTCCCACCAGATAGAGTTCTGTGCATGGTCTGTCCTTACAGACAGGAAGGAGACACTTGTGAGTCTCAGACACACGGGAGCACCATCTTTCCATAAAGGACGTTTGGGAGAAGTCACTCACTGGAGGGTCACAGAGCTGGCTGCAGGCTTCACACCCACCCTGCCAGCTCTCTGGTGCACCCACTCTAGGTCCCAGTCCTAGGTGGGGAAGAAACCTTTGTTGAGGCTGCAGCCCAGAGGAAAGCCCAGCTCAGTATGGACTCAGCTGATCCCCTCTATTACACTGTCTCCACCCTGCACAGAACTGGCCAGTGCTGACTCAGGAGGCCACGCAGATGGGAGCCTCAACCCCACCTCACCTCAAAAGACCTCTTCCCCCTTATTTTCAGACTTGAGGGGTACAGTTAGCAACCTGATTATTTTTTTAATTTTCTTCTATTTACTGATATTACTATGGGGGAGTTTGTGAGGGGGAGCCTGCAAGTGCCACGGGACATGTGTGGAGGTCTGACGCCAACTCTGTTCATTCTTTCAAACTTTATGAGTTCCAGGAACCAAACTCAGAGCCTCAAGCTTACACAGCGTTTTACTCACCGAGAACTTCTGCCAGCCCCAACATCCAATTCTTAAAATACAAGTGTTTCCCTGAGAACAGGGCATGCAATACAAATAAACTCCATGGTTTTCTACACATGCTATGTTCCTGGGTGTAAGGAGCCTCTGCCAACTCCAGAGGACAGGCAGGGGGCTGTTGTGAGAGCGACTTCCGTGGGCACATCAGAATGCTATGTGGATGTGTGCATCTGACTGCATATGCTTGTGTGTTCACATATGAATGGGCACTACACCTGTTGTCACAGACACTGTAGAGCAATCTCAGTGAGGTAGACAGCACACTGAGAATACCCCCTCTGGTCTGCACACAGAAAGGGCCATTACCAGGGCTGATGTGACCCTCCTGAATGGATGAGAAAGGCCTGGTCCTGTGACACAGTCCTCATGAGGGCTGGGTTACTACTCAGGGCAGTAATGTTTGCAAACAGGCCAGACAGTCTGGAAGCACTCAATGGCACAGCCCTTGGCTGGGAATAGGCTCTAGAACCTGCTCTCTACCCAGAAGCTGGCTTCAGCCCCATGAGTACAGCCATAGAGAGTTCACAGACACAAAAGGAATTAAGAGTCCCCGCCCCACAAGGTCACCACTGCTAGCCAACTAAAGAGCTCTGCTCATCTTACGAGCACCAATGAGCTCCTTTCTTTTCCTTTTCTTCCAACAGTAAGCAGACGGAGAGGTCCTGTTCCTGTGGCTCTGCCATTCCCATCAGTCTGACACAAGGAGGCTCCTACTCAATCAGTGAGGCCCTGCCCACCACTGCCTACCTGACCTCAGCATCAACAACATCTTCCCAGACCCTTGTCCTCGAGGGCATGGCAGGGTCTGGAGCCACGCTGGCCCGCTGGCCGGTAGGAGACTACCTCAGAGCAGAAGGAGGAAGCAGCCCTAGCACTCCACTCCTATAGGGGTAAGGGGAGTGGGATAAGGCTAAGAATGTTGACCTTCAGCAGGACTGCAGTGGGAGGAGACACTTGGACTCAGGTAGGAAACACCTAAGGCTCAGGAAGTAAGGAGGACACCCAGCCAGCATAGGGTGGGAGGAGACAATGAGGCTCAGGTAGACAGGACTCACAGCAGGCCTGGTGTGAAAGGAAACACCTGGGGCTCAGGAAGCAAGGGGCTCCCTGAGGGAGCAGACCTGGGATGGAAGCCACAGGAGAGCAGTCAACATATTCTTAAGCACTGTGTAGCAGAGGGCATCAAACTGGACTACAACAGCCCAGACAGATGCCCTTTCATTCTAAACAGACCTCTAAGAGGGCCATACTCTTGGTCCACTCTTGACTCACTATGGCGCATCTTCTCTCTACTTCTAAAACTTCCGGAGACCAAAGGGGAAAAAAAAAGAGTCAAAGAGATCCCAGCACTAAAGAGGCCCACCAGGGAAGACCCTGGGAATCTTCCACAAACAAATTACTGGGTGTGGCAGTGAATGCTACAATCCCAGCACTCAGGAGCCAACCTAGGAGCAGTAGAGTCCAAAGCTAGTTGGCTGAAAGAAGGAGAGCGGGGCAGAACTAACACTAACTCTATGGAGGGAACCCTAAACCCCCATAATCAACTGGACACCAAAGAATGGTCTCCTAATCCTTAAGGGCTTCGTGGGCTGTATGATGGGCCCCATAGCCTCACCCACCCACACGTTTGTGATGGAGATGCATCAGTGTGGAGTCACAAAAGAATTCAAGGTTGCACTAATTGTAAGGTTTAATCATCAAGAGAAAACCACAAATGGGAAGGGGAGGGAACAGGAGGAGAGAGAACAGAGATGGGGGGGCAATCTCTACAATGTATCAGAGACCTAGGATGGGGGGAGGCCCCAGTGTGGCTATGGGGGTGACTCTAGCTGAGACTCTTAGCAGGGGGGGATATGGATTTTGAAGTGACCACTTCCTCTAGCCAGACATGACTTCCAATGAAGAGGTAAGGACAGCATCCCACCCACAAAACCTTGGACCCAAAATGTGTCCTGAATACATGAAGTGCAGGGACAAATATGGAGCAGAGATGGAGGGAATGGCCAACCAATGGCTGACCCAAACTGAAATCCATCCCATGGGCAAGAACCAATCCCTGACACTATTAATGATATTCCAATATGTTTGCCAACAGGACCCTAGCTAGCATAACTGTCCTCTGAGAGGCTCCACTCAGAAGCCAATGAAAAGAGATGCAGAGAAGCACAGCCAAACATTAGACAGAGCTCAGGGACTCTTATAGAAGAGTTGGGGGAAGAACTGAGGGCCCTGAAGAGGACAATACTAAACCACCAACCGAAGAACGAGCACGGGCTGGACCAACACCCCCCCACCCAACCCCTGCACATATGTAGGAGATGTGCAGCTTGGTGTTCATGCCAGCCCACCAACAACTGGAGCAGGTTTGTCCCTGACTCTGTTGCTTGCCTGCCTGTGGATCCCATTCCCCTTATTGGGTTCCCTTGTCTGGCTCAGTGGGAAAAGATGCACATAGTCCTGCAGTGACTTGATTTGTAGTGGGGGTGGGTAATACCTAAGAAGGTTCCCTTGTTCAGAGAAGGGGGGGAGAAATGGGGAGAGGATCTACCTGAGGCGGGTACTGGGAGGAAACAGGGTTGATATTGGGATGTAAACTGAATAAATAAATTTAGTTTTTTGAAAAGTGGGAAAAAAAAGGGAAAAAAAGCCAAACTGATGACTTGGTTTAGAGACAAGATCAATGTTTTCCACAAACAGGCTGAGAGATGCCAACATACAGAAGGCCTTAACTCAGAAGGCTAGAGAGGCAGCTCCTCAGTTAAGAGCACAGGCTGCTGCTTTGCCAAAGGACTTGGGTTCAATTCCCGCATGGCAGCTTACAATCGTCTATAACTCCAGTTCTAGAAGATCTGACACCCTCACACACACACAGAGACATTCAGGCAAAACAACAATGCACATTAAATAAATAAATAGACAGACAGACAGATGATTGATAGATAGAAACTGTAACTCGAGAACAAACACTTCATTTGCAGGCTATAGGAGATCTGAAACCCTAAAAAGTGAACTGTAGGCTGACTCGAAGCACAAAGTGCCCAAAGCAACAGTCTCCCACGGTAGTAGCTCTGTTCTTTCTAAAAAAAAATTTCCTTAGGAGCGCTATCTTCGTAAACATTGGAGGGCCTGCAAGGCGGGGGTTGGGAGGTGAATTGAGGCGCAATGGGGAAATTCCATGACTTAACTTCTGGAAACTCCCAGAGGAACGACTGTCTTGGTTTTACTGCTTATTTAGCTTGGGTCTAACGGGTGAGAGGATCAAGGGCATGGACTTACCTCGGCAAGCAAACCCTTGACCAGCAATGGTCTGTCTGCACACTCCACAGACTCTGGGCTTCTTAAAGTCCTTTTTCTTAAAGCTGTGTGGACACGTGGTAAATTCTTCCGGCTGAAAGAAAAAAGGAAGAAACTGTCAGAGCTTCAGCTCTTGCATCTTTTTTTCTTTTTCTCAGGACATAATAAATCCTGTGTGCCTTGAACACAGCTGAAAGAGGAGCTTTACCAAGCAAACTCCAGTTCCCCAAAGAAAGCCAGGGGATGGCGTTCTGGAATCCAGAGGGCAGCTCACCCTCTCTCAGTATGCGCATCTCCCCCGGGGTGCTTGAGGACTGAGACATTAGGCTACCCAGGTGATAATACACTGTTTGCAGCAACGAAGTGATCATACATCCTTCTAGGCTCTCAAGGCTTTTTCTTCTAGAATAAAGGATTATCAAAGAGCAAACAAGTTAAAACGCCCTGCGTAGTTTTCCCCTGAAAGATGTCCCTAAATAATCACTAAGGTTCTGACTTCTCAGGCCAGTGGGCTAGGTGTGTTGTTCTGCAGAAGAGAAGGCTCTAAGATGAGCCTGGGAAGGACGAACGGACACACACGGACACACACACACACACACACACACACACACACACACACACACACACACATTTCCTCCTTAACTTTGATGACAAGCATTAGTATGAGGAGATTAACTCTCATCCACCAGTTTGCAGAGTCTGTGCTCAGAGCCTCTGTGTGAGGCTCTTAAAAACAGCCCGTTTGCTGCTGATCAGTTACTAATAACCATGTGGACATTAGTCAAAGCACACACACGCACACTCGCACACGCACACACCCCGCATGTATACGCAGAGGCTACCTGCACACCCACCAGGATCATTTGAATTTACTGAGAAACTGAAATGTATCGTTTATCTCCTGTTCTCAGTAACACCTACTTTGGAGAAAAAAAAGTTTGATAATCTCTTATGAACTTTAAAAAGTATGACGCGTAATTTAAAAAGTACCCGTGGCTGCAGGCAGTGCTTCACTCTCTGCACAGCCCCCAGCACCCATACAGTAGAGCCAATACACTATATTTTCCAACAATTAAAAAACTGTCCCAAAGCTGGGGCATGTAGGAGTGGCACACACCCTTGATCGCAGCACTCCAGAGGCAGAGGCAGGTAGATTTTTGTGAGTTCGAGACCAGCCTGGTCTACAGAGGAGTTCCAGAACAGCCAGGGCCACACAGAGAAACCGTGTCTCGAAAAACCAAACCAAACCAAACCAACAACAGCAAAAAACCTGTCCCAAACAAGAAATAACCTAACTATATATAATAAGAATGAATTTTTTCATAAATGTTGGTAAAACACAAAGGTACATACTATCTGTACAGGTACATGGGTAGTACAGATCTATGATGCTCGCCACCACCCAAGCACATCTGAGCCAACAGAAACAAGAAGAGCCATAGAACACCCTGCAGGGAGGGAGGACCCTGAAGGAGCACGGATGAAGGGCACTTGCTTCATGCTCTGGATGGCAGCTACAGAGGACACATCGCTCAAGTCATAAAGCTTCAGAATCGTACGTGTTACTAGCAAAAGACCTACGAGAAAGGTGAGAGATACAGATCTGAGTAAACCGGCAACCCTGGGGGGATGTGCTGACCTCCTTTTAAGGACCTCAGGTGATATGGAGCAGCATGACAGCGTTTTTATTAGGTCTGTATTCATCTGCAAGACCTTCCGCTGCAAGTGCAAAGGTCTTAGCCAAAGACTAAATGTATCCTCACACCTAAAACCATGCACGAAATACGCAAAGCCATTGTTTTTAAAACAACACAGCAGGAAATGAAGCACAGGAAATGAAGGACAGCGATGAGGATGCTTTGGTCAACAATGCCAGTCTGCACCAAGGTGCAAGTGAGGCTGAAGTCCTTCCACCTGGTGACGTCCCACAATCTCAGTTTGTGTAAACACACTGAGTGCTACCATCACTACATCCTTGTTCAGGGGCCCATGACTGCACTTCAGAGGGAAGGATAAGTTAAAGTGAACCTCCTGCCTCCGTCCCTCCCACCACCACTGCCTTCTTAAGAGACTCTTTAGGCTGCAGAGAAGATCCAAACTGAGTCCACCGAGCCAGCCCTGTTGAAAGAGGCAAGAAGTTTGCTAGACAGGGCACCACAGAACAATGAGCTACACAATATTTAAAGTCTGCAGAAAACCCTTTCAAAAGGGTGAGTCCTGCCAGGCGGTGGTGACGCACGCCTTTAATCCCAGCACTTGGGAGGCAGAGGCAAGCAGATTTCTGAGTTCGAGGCCAGCCTGGTCTACAGAGTGAGTTCCAGGACAGCCAGGGCTATACAGAGAAACCCTGTCTCGAAAAAAACAAAAACAAAAAAAACAAAAACAAAACAAAACAAAACAAAACAAAAAAAGGGTGAGTCCTGAAGAGCTTGCTCATCAAGAATATAGAAAAGAACCCCAACCCCCAGCCCTTCCACCACACACCCTATGCCTCACAAGCAGGATTAGAAGAACAGGGCCCTGTGCACAAAGCTGAGCATAGTGCTTGCTTACTAGCGATCAGGAACCCCAATTTTGCCCAACTCTACAGGAAATGCAGACCACTGCCATGCAAAGATTAGGGCTATGACAGTGGTTCTCAACCTCCCTAATGTAAGGCTAAGACCCTTTCATACAGTTCCTCATGTTGCCGTGACCCCCAACCTTAAAACTGTTCCCATTGCTTCTTCATAACTATAATTTTGCTACTGTTACGAATCATAATGCAAATATCTCACGTGCAGGCTCTCTGATGTGCAGCCCCTGTGGAAAGGTCGCTCAAGACCCACAGGTTGAGAACTACTGCCTAACAGTGACTGCCCTTCTTGGCCCATAGAAGCTATTTGAAAAACACTACCTGAGTCATGTTACTGCTGTCCAGTAACATGACTGCAATTCAGAGAAAAAGCACACCAGAATACCACAAAGACCATCAAATTTCCCAGAATCCAAACAAAGTAAAATTGATAAAGGCTGGCAGCCAGTCAAAAATGATCAGGCACTTAAAGAGACAAGCAGGAAATCAGAATTCATAAATAGAAAAAGCAACGGAAACAGGCTGTGACGTTAGAATTAGCAGACAAGGACATTAATGGTATTATGACAATTGTAGTCCATCTACTCAAAATGTATAGACCTAAAAAGGGCAAAAAGTTCCAACAAGACAACCACACAAGGAAATGGAGACGTCTGAGGTAAAATACATATGGCACGTGATTACTGACCAATAACTCAAAAGACACATCAGCGAACTTAAGAATATCACAGTGCAAACCTGTCAAAATGAAGCAAGTAAATGAGACAATGTATATAAACACACCAATGGGTGTCAGGAGTAACCAGAGAATTTTTACAACCAATAGACATTTACTTGGTATCCCTAATCCCGAGAAGCACAGAAGGGGTACTGGAAGAAATTATGACTAGAAGGGTCTCAAAATGCAAGGAAAACTGTAAAGCCATGGAGCCAAGATACAAACTAGAGTTGACTGTAACTACACCAAGGTACATGAAAATAAATTACTCAAACCCAGTAACAAAAAGAAAAATGTTAAAAAACACTCAGAGCAAAGAAAAAGACATGTCACGGACAGAGGACGAACCACTAGGATTAACAAGATTTCTCACTTCAGTTAGTTTAACTATGAGGATGAAGAGATGGCTTAGTGGTTAGAACCTGAGTTCAGTTCTCAGCACACACATTAGGCAGCATATACTCACCTGTAACTCTACTGCTGATTACTAGATGCCTCTGGCCTTCAAGGACATCTGTACTCAGACACACAGATACGCACGCACATAATTTAAAAAATAAACATAAATCCCTAAGAAAATAATGAATTTGAAAACATATGTGCAGAGTTAGTGGGACAATACAAAACACTAAAGGAAGTCAGTAAATCTACAACGTGCAGTCAAAATAGCTTCCAAAAATATTTGACTCAAAAGCTGAAAATTAAAGGAATCCATCAATAACTGACATATATCTCAGATATATTAAAAACAGTCCTTAGGTAAGACGATGCTAGAAATAAGGATTTTAGCCGGGCAGTGGTGGCGCATGCTTTTAATCCCAGCACTTGGGAGGCAGAGGCAGGTGGATTTCTGAGTTCAAGGCCAGCCTGGTCTACAGAGTGAGTTCCAGGACAGCCAGGGCTACACAGAGAAACCCTGTCTCGAAAAACCAAAAAGAAATAAGGATTTTTACATAACAGAACGAAGAGCACCAAATGGCAAATACATGAGTAAATATGTACTTTCTGATTAAAAACAATCAAGAGGTAACTGTCAAATAAAAAGCAGTGCAATGTAATTGCTACAAAATGCAATTCCTAGGCATCCATCAATTAATGAACGGATAAAGAAAAGAAAGTAAATACACAAAGGAATTTTATTCAGCTTGTAAAGAAAAACCAAACCTTCAGGAAAATGAATGGATCTGGAGGATATTATGAGTTAGTTCCATACACAAAGTCCAGGAAGACAAATGTTACACTTCCTCTCTCTTCAAAGTTGTAGGTCTATGTCTAACCTGGACTGCCTAGAGAGGCCAAAAACCTATAAAGGTTCATTGAGAGAAAGAGCAGGGTCGTAAGCTGGGGTCAACAGGCATGAGATAAAATACAGGAGCAAAGCACCAGAGGTGGAAAAGGCTACTCGGGATGAAGAGGCGGGAAAAACGGAGGCAGAGAAAAGGGCTAACCAAAGCTAGGGAAGAAGGAAAGGACCATATGAAAACCTACAATTGGGGGGGGGGGGTTTAAAGATATATTTCTTTTAGAAGGAGTTTCAGTGGAAGTGGTCTACATATATGGACAATGTCACTCCCAAGAGGCATAGGTAATTTAATGAAAACCTCAATGTCAGGCATAGGATACAGCCCTATGAGGGGCTGGTCAGGGATGCCGCGGAGGGACCCAAAATAATACAAGCTATTGCCATGGTTTATAAGAAGACATATCAAGGAATCCATGTTCACAAAGGGATAACGTTAAAAGGACTTGGGAGAAGATGGCTGTCTACAAGTGAAGAGAAGAGGTCTCGAGCAAACCAACCAAACGCCCACACGATGATGTCTGCGTCTTTCCTCAGCACTGTTGGAGAACGCATTTCTGTTAAGCCACCATCTCTGTGGTATTTTGTTATTCGACTCTCTCTCAGTAATCTACAGATCTATCAGAAAATAAACACAGATAACAATGATTTGGGTGATATTATCAAACAATTTGACCTAACAGAGCACACATCCTTTCAAGTACACTGGCTATGTTTAGCCATATTATGGACACACAGAACGAGTCTGAATGAGAAAGTCCTACTGAGAAAAAGAAAACCTGACCACAATCGAATCAAATTTGGGAAAACAAACAGCAATCTCTGGAAAATGCCCAAATAATTACAAACGAAATACTACATTTTGAAAGAGTCTTCATAATCCACAGCATTACCACATCGTGAAAAGTTGGCTTATCCCAGAAATGCACGAGTTCAGACCATTCAAATATCAACCAAGAAACTTCTATACCAGAACTCTAGAGGCTTTGGCAAGGAAATGGTAGAGGCCAGACCCTTTCTGGAAAAGCAAAGCAAAGGATCACAAAAGCAGTTAATAAGCTAAGAAGGGAACCAGCTGGTCTTCTCAATCGATGCAAAAAAAGCCACTAACAAATCCTAACATCCTTTTGCTGATAGGATCTCAAACAGGAGAGAAAGAGGCTTCCTCGTGATCTCACGGGTGGCTATGTAAATCCTTCAGCAAACATCCTTAATCAGAAGAACCTAAAGCTTCCTTTTAAGATATGCAACAGGGTAGAGGTGGCGCTAGGCAAGACTTAACATTGAGATTCTAAACAGCACAATGAGCTGAGAAAAGGCAGTAAAAGGCAGCCAATTTGGAAAACTGTAAAACAGCCTTGCTCCTGATAACCTGTCAGCCCAAGTGCTTTGAGAACTGATGAGAATTTTTAGTAGCAGAACTGGAGGATACAGGATCAACATAACCAACACGTTGTTCTGGCTACATGTCACCCATGAACTTCCAAAACTGACATCCAAAAGTCATTACCACATCCAACTGAGTAAGCAGCCATTTCTAGACCAGAATCTTCCAAACGCTTCGGGTTCCTCAGCCATGTGGACACTTCCCTGTGTATCTCCCTGTGGTTGCTATGGTCTAGACAGCACTAGCAAAGAACAAGAAAGTGCCCTGAACCCAGCAGAAGCCTCTGCATTGGCTCTGCAATCTACATTCAAACTCTTGCTCAGCCCTCAGCCAGCCATAACTCCTCTTAGATGGCACTAACAGCCTCCCTCTCCTATTGCTGGAAATGACAAAAACGTTGCTTATCTACAGGAATAACGTGGGCAGTTTTAAAAACAACTTGGCTGGATTAGGGTCCACCCCATACCAATTCAATCTGATTACCCTAGAGGTGAGTGAGACCAGAACCCTGGGAAGGTTTCAGAGTTCCCAGAAGATTCTCATCTGGAGCCATAACAGGCGGTATCACTGTACTATTAGTGCACCTTTATTAAATATTTCTTCCTATGTCTGTGTCTGATTATTTCAAATTGATAGCAGAAACCCTGTATCCAGAGCCCTGCAAGAATCTAGTAGCATTCAATATTCATATTAGCAAGGCACACAGTTACCCTAACCCCCACACCTCTATAGATGGGATTGTGATATACAAGACTTAGAACCCACAGGGAACCAATGAGGGATAAGGCTACCACCTAGTGCCGTGCCCAGACTGGCACAGGAATTAACCCTTAGTAATAATACCCAGGGCGTCACATACCTTTTCTGCCCTTCTTGCAGCCCTTGGATTATAGTCTCTCTTGTGCTAGACTGCAATATCCTAGATTCGGGGTACCAAGCTCTTTCTCCTTTGTCCTCTGTGAGCCCTCCCCAGATGTCAGAAGACAACCCACTGTCCCTCAATTAAGACTTGTGCACTAGATGAACCGGCCATAGTCTGTGGGCCAAAGGAGAGATACTGTAACGTTTCATTGGTCACAAACACCTTTATTCCAAGCAAGGAGAAAGAGGCACTGTTTTTCCCTGCAGCTTCTTGCTCACTGGTCCAGAGGCTGCAGAGTGGAAACAGCAGAGGCACTGTGGTGCTTGCTCAGCCATTTCAATTGCTAGATCCCAGGGGAGTTGATTAAGATAGTGTAATAACATCTGCTCAGTGCAGGCTGCATAACATTTCTCTTGTGAAAGGAGACTAGACAGAACTAGACTGTCCTTGTCTTCCCCTGATCCTGAGCTTTCACTTCTCCCTGAAAGGGAGTTGGGGGGATACAGCGAGGCTGAAGCAGTCGGCAAAGCCAGTTCAGGAACCTAAACTGCATCTAATTGTTAGGAGCCAAGCTTTGGAAGAATAACCAGTAAGGCTGCAGGCTCCACAAGGACGCCCACCCGGAGAGGGCAGGGACAATTAATTAGCCTTGATAGTGAAGTCTCTGAAGAGCAGGGAGACTCTCCACACAGGGAACCCGCAGCCAGGTTCTCTCCACTAAAGGTGGCCATGGCAAACTAGTTTCATAGTACAAGAATATGCCTGCACAAGCCCAGCTACATTTTCCCGTCAGGAAATATTCGGCCCACTACAGGAAGCGATCGAGGGTGCGTTGGGGTAGCACTGATCAAAAACACATTCCCAGCTTAACTTCACTTCTCTGAAAGCGACCAAACCTGAACCCTTTCCATATCTGCAGAGCTGTCCCCAGGGAGACAGAGGCACCTGGGGCATAATTGACCCCCTCTATGCTCAACAGAGTTCCCCATACCTTAGTAGTTCTCAACTTGTGGGTCACGATCCCTTTAGGAGTCTAAAGACCATTTGATGAGGTCACATGAGATATTTACATTACGATTCACATCCGTAGCAAACTTACAGTTATGAAGTAGCAAGGAAAAACATTTTATGCTTAGTGGTCACCACAACACGAGGAATTGCATTAACCGGACCGCTCCTTTACAGCAACCGCATCTGTCTGCTGAAGCAAAATTGACATGCTTTAACTGCACAGAACTTTCCACAAGTTTCCTGGGAAAACAATCGCAGTCGATGCTGGATGTATAAGGCTTAGAAGGGGGGGGGGGGGCTACTAACCCGCGCCTGTTTAATTCGAACCCCACAAAGAACCGTCCTGGGAGCCACAGGGCGCCAAGGTGCCCTCGGGGGCGCAGGACCTCTTCCAAGCACTACCCCGGCATCCGCAAGAAACCTCAGCAAGAAACACGCGCGGAAGATCAAGTCTGCGCAATGGCCAGTGTCCCGCCTCTACTGCAGAGAAAGGGATCCAAGGAAACATTTTCCAGCAACTTTGGGATCTCAAGGGTCTAGGGCTGTCCTGCCTTCCGTCTTGCCGTGCGCCCATCCAGTTCTGCCGCTCATCCAGTTCTGCCTCCCTAGACTGTTACACGCGTGCGCGCGTGTACACACACACACACACACACACACACACACACACACACACGTGCACAGCCCAGAACACATACAGAGGAGCGCGCACCAGCAAAGACACCCGCACGCTCATAGACCCACAAATACAACCTCGTGCGCCCACCCGAGACGCCCATGTGCGTGACAACCCGAGGGAGCCCCATCCGCCGCACTCGCCTGGCGTGGACGCCCACGCGCCACGGACTCGCGCGCCAACCTCGCGGGCGGGCCCGGAGCCAGCGCGCGCCACCGCATGGCTGCCCCCGTGGTCCGTTCCCCCGTCCACAGCCGAGCGTGGGGCACCGACGGCTCGGGGTCCTGCGTGGGCGAGGCCCGGATCGCGCGCGTCTCAGCGGGGCTCTGCAAAAGCTCCTGCCGTCAGAAGTCAGACGCTGGGAACAAAAGCCAGGCGCGAGTGGCGGGCCCCGCGCGACCGCCCTCCATCTGACACGAATTAGCCCGCCCTCCCCCGCAGACCGCAGCCCAGAGCCGGGCACCGCTGCTCAGCCAGACGCGGGAGAAGTGGGCGAAGAAACGCCTTCCCGCGGGCGGGGGTGGGGAGGGGGGTGCGCCTCCCTGCGGCCGTCTGACAGGAATTACCGACGCTTGGCTCGGGGTTCGGCATTATTAGGATTTCAAACCTCTAGGCGCGCGCTGGCCCAGGGCTTAAGAGAATCAAAACGCAGCAGGTTCCCAGGGCTTTTGGCATTTTCAAATCTTGTCCAGTCTCCAGTCCACTCTGCGTCTGCGCTGGGAGGTATCTACCGGTAATCAACACTACCCAGCTAAGAGTGAATTTGGAGTAGGAAGAGGAGGGAGAAAAGCTAAAGCATATGGAGATGTTTTACCAATTTGCTTCTGAAGCTTTAAATTTTAAAGGGGGGTGGATTGGGGGGGGCGTTGACCTTGCTGGAAAAGGTCGGTGACGGTGGGGTTTCAAGCAAAGCCCAAAGCAAATGACTGCTCACTTTGCACCCCTAGGGGATGGGTGCCTGTTCCCCATCTCAATGCCACCAACTTCACAAATCGCATCTCAGCCTTTCCATTCTGGGTCTGGGATTTTAGACGGAAATTAGAAACCTATAGTAGGGGAAGGGATGAAAGAACTGAGATGGAGGAGAGCAAACCAGGACCCCAGAAAGTTCGAGGGTCACTTGAAAAACCAGAATACACTTTCCCGACAGAACAGCTCCTCTCCTGCACAGGGCTGTGTCCTTAAAAGCAATTGCAACAGCAGCAGAGTGTGGCTTCCCCCAAGGCTAGTCTAACCTCTGAGACTCTGGAAGGGCATTTTGAAGATGGACGGGCTCAAGCTGAATTGCTCGGGTCTCTTAGGCGGAGCAGAGGAGACCCCTATAATGAAGTAGCATGGTGCTCGGCATGTAGCTCTAAACATGAAGCCCCAGTGGCCCTGGCACCAGGCCCAGCCCATGTGGCATTCTAATAGTCCACAGTGTCCCAGAGCCCAGCCCCTGTGGATCTCACACTCTTGAGGAGCCTGTATGCCCAGATGCCTTAGATGGGAGGGCAGTCTGGGTGGGCTGCACGGGCCTTTATGGTTACCACATGTGCAAATTCCAGCCATCAATTCAACCTCTCAGGTCCTGGCACTAAATATCCATCTTCCTGTTTCTACAGTAGAGTGGCAATGGCTGCTCTACAAGTTTCAACTACAAAAATAAAGAAAACCAAAATTTGCCTAAAGTAGGAACACCATCCTGGACTCCAATTCTTCATGCAGTTATCATGAGGCAGATGCAAAGAGTTCTCTTCCCCTCCCCCTCAAGTGAAATCATTACTCATCTTTGAGTTCATCCTCTGCTGTTTCCGTACCGTTTCTCATTCTTAATTTCCTATAGCTTCTTATTGAGGCCTTAGGTTTTACCAGCCTCTCAGTCATATTCCTGCGTGTGCCATCTCTACCCTCCACTGACTGGGGAACCCTGAGAGTATGAATAAAGTATCCACTCTGGATCCTCATCTCTAACCTAAGACAGGATGGGAAGCAGGCTGTCAGGAGGTGTATATGACACAAGCCCTTCTCCCACAGGATGGCCACGCCAGCCACAAGCCTTACTAAGGTGCTGACGGGGCCAGCAGAAGGAATATGAATTCAGAAGCGAAAACACAGCAACCTAATATGAAAGAGCTCTGGACACTTGAGGAGCTGCTCGGAGCTTCCGTTAAAAGGCAGGCACCTCCACCTGTGGCAGCTCATGTCTGTGATCCCAGCAGTAGGAAGACTGAAGCATGGCTCAGGCCTGCCACAGAGAGGCAAACAGCAGAAGGTGGCTCTTTATGACAGGCATACCTGACTCTGCCAGGAGTTACTTAAAAGAATACACCATCCAGAAAACGCCTATTCTTTAATAAATTCCGTGAATAGGATACGCCTTCCGGCTAGGGACAACAAAATGCTTTCTCTCAGCCTTAGGGAGAGTCAACAGCCATAGCCAAGGACTCTGGACCAAGGTCCAGAACCTTGAAACCAGGGACTTGCCCACAGTCCCTTCAGGAGGCTGCACGGCTCCCATCAATTCACTACCCTCCCTCTCACGGCTTTGCCAGGCTCTCAGTTGGGCTCCGGCCTCTTGGTTCCTTCCACTCTGAGCCATGGGCTCTCTTCTGACTTCTAGGGCTTTTTCCTTTTTTCTAACTGATAATGACTGCTTTTTCTGGGCTCAGCTGAAGAGCCACCTCCTACCTGCACCCTATCTCTAGGGGCTAATCATCTCCATCCTTGAGTGGAATTCACAGCAGAGGAAGCCATTCTTCATTTGGTCATCTGTATCCTGCAGCAGCACCCCAGAGGCTCATGCCACACAGGCACAGTGTAGTGTGGGCACATATAAAAGGTTCTTCACTGTTCTGCTCCCTGGCCAGCAATGCTGCTCACTCACGTGTGTGGAGTCATAGCCTTCCAACCACCCAACTCCGCCTCTTAGGCAAGCTTTGGGCCAAAGATCCAAGGGGCCTGGAAAATCCAGAAGCCATGGTAGGCAGCCAGCTCTTCTGGTGGCGCATTCCCACCTAACGCTTGAGTGGCAGACTTAAGTCACTCCCACTCTGCAAACAACAGTGAGAGACAACTTTCTCTCCAGCCTCCTGTTTTCTTTCTGCTTTGCTCCACTCCTTGGCGCTTCCCAATGCTCAGATTGGGATACAATCCCAAACTACTGGCAGCTCCTTGGCTTCTGACTACATACACCTGGTCCCTAGGAATGAAACGACATTCTTTTTACAAAGGGGGAGCGGAGGCTAGCCAACCAAGGGAGGCATCAGCATGGTGACCATCAGGGAGAGAGGTTGTGTGACATTCAAGTATTGAAAACTCAGATTAGCTGGATGGTGGTGGCACACGCCTTTGATCCTAGAACTTGGTAGGCAGAGTCGGGCAGATCTCTGTGAGTTCGAGGCCAGCCTGGTATACAGAGCTTGTTCCAGGACAGCCAGGCTACTCAGTGAAACTCTGTCTTGAAAAAGTGAAAAAGAAAAAAAGAGAGAGAAAGAAACCACATGTTCTCATGTCAAATTGGTGGTCCTCTTGGAAGGTTGTCACTGTGGCCTGGAAGCTGCTCATTCATTCATGTGCACACTCACTCACCTGCAGAGTCACTTGCAGAGAAGTCCATGAGCACACAACATTGGAAGGGAACAACAATGTCCACACACAACACAAGACCTCAGTGAGTGGGCTGAGACTTGGAAGGGGTGGGCATTTTCCAGGCAAGAAAGGAAGTGAGGATGTGTTTGGGTGAGTAGGCCTGACATGGTGGCTACTGCACAGCTAAGCTGGAGGTAGACAGGGTGCAAGGGAGAGGTTGGGGAGCTAAGCAGGATGACAGGAAGCAGTGACAGGAAGGGACCCCAACTAAGTCAGGCTGGACCTAGGAGCACCATGAAGATGTCCTGGAAGAGCATCCGTGACCATGGAGAACAGTCTGGAGTATGTCCAGGGGTGGTGGTAAGTCTAGGGAAGAGTAGCCGCACAATGCCCTCTCAAAACACTAGGGTGACAGGGAAGGGACATGTGACAAGAACCTGGACACCTACAAGAAGACTAAACCTGGAGCCTCCTGTCTGATTTGGAGGAATAGGGAGAACATCCTACAGGACTCAGACACTGGTACAGCCGCAGATCTCACCTCCTGGCATAGGCACACCGAGAAGTGAAAGTAATATAGATAGACATTATCAGCTCTGTCCACAGGGGTCAGGTTAGAGAAACAGAGCACACCCACAGGAATGACAGAAAAGCACACCACAAGGACATGGGAGACAGCCTGAAGGAGCACCTATTGGCCAAACCTCAGAGGGCTCCAATGGAAAATAAACAGTGAAGATTCTGCATTGCAAACCACCAGCAATAGAGTCCTTGAATCTTCACTGTTACAAGTAACACAGCCAAAGTGTGTGTGGGGAGGGAGGGTCAGCACTTCCCCCCCTGCTAGGACAAGGAAGGGCTGAGCAGATCAACAGAGGGTGTGCCCAGAAAAGACAAGGCAGGGCTGTGCAGAGTTTGTAAGGGAAGGTTGAGACCAGTTTCCTCTTGGCCTCTGGAGGCCATTGTGGGGTCACCGGCCAAGAGAGACACCCTCTAGCACCTATCTCCTTGGAGAACAGGGAACCCCACAGCACCTTCATCACGAAAGGAAAAGAGAGCATCGTAAACCTAAGATTGAGAAGGTGGTAGACCACATGTCAATCAAGAGGTCAAGAGGACCACGGCCTTGGATCAGGCAAGCCTTTGCCAGTGCCAACAAGAAGCCAACAGGCAGCTCTTATCTGCAGAAATCTTTAAGCCTGGCTTTCTTTCCTTGTCCTAAGGCCCTTGCATCTGGGTCTTGCAAAAGCACAGACCTGGGTCAAATCCTTTCTCAGAAGACCTTCCTTCTTCCCCATTTCCCTGTGTATCCAGCTTATGCTCTGTCCCACCTACAAAGGAACACAGCGTGCCTGCCAAGGTGCTGGCCATATGTCAGTATGCCCAGACTCCCTGGAGTCCTGGGAGGACCCCAGAGCCATATCCTCCTCACCAACATGGCAGAGGCTGTCCAGAAGACCTCTACTGTTTTGGAAATGCTGGGAAGGACCGACACATGCTTCGAGACAGAAGAATGAGGAGCACAAGATCTCAGGGGTTCGCTGGTGAGGGGAGGACTCATAAGACAGGACAAGCAAGGAGCAGTTCCGAGTCCCCCACAAGCCAACCCCAGAGATATCCTGAGGACAAGGCGTACACCTCAAAGAGCCAGAGAACAAACTAAAGATGTTACCTTTGAGGGGCTCGACCCAGGGTACATGGTAGGAAAAGGATTGTTACCGCTAAGATGGATGTGGGATAGCACCCTGGGGCTCCCCATCCTTAGCATTGCTTTGTCCTCTAAGGGACACTGTACCTCAAAATCTCCCTCAGCATTCACTGCATTTGGGAGGAATCCCTGAGCCACTGACCTCAAGGTGATGGCATTAGTCTACCAGTCCACCAACAACAGGTCTTCACCGGCCAGAGTTCAAGACAGCGGCCAGGGCAAGAGGTTAGGGCCAACTGTCAATCTGTGACAGCCACATCTGGAGGCTTTTTGTCAACAGCAGATGGTGACTTCTGAAACCGTAGCAGGGTGTTCCACGAAGAATGCTCTACTTCCCCTGTTCTCCACCATCATATACTTCCTTCCCCCTGACTTAGAGAAGTAAGGACATCTCATCCCCACTGGGAGCTTCCTCCTTGTCCATCAAACAGCAACTGTCCAGTAATGACATAAAGTATGAAGTCCCTCTCCCTCTGTTCCCAGGAAGTGGGTTCTCCCTCAGTCAGCTACTTAAATCTGGCCCTGCTCTTGGTCTATCAGAGGAGATAAGGGACGGGGCAAGAAGGCAGGTGGAGGCATTGGGCCAGGTCAGTAAGATGAGTCAGGAAAGACAATCCTTCCCGCCTTCCAGCAGTCCTAACCTCAACCTGGCCCCGCCTAGATAACAAGACCCTCCCTCAAATCAAATCAGCAAGCAAATCAGTCACAATGCACACGCCCTTAATCCACAACTTAAGAACCCGGGAGGCAGAAGTAGGTGGATCTCTGAGTTCAAGGACAGCCTGGTCAACATAGTGAGATCCTGTCCAAAAGAGAAGAAAGAAAAAAGAAAGGGGGGGGGGGTGTCAGTCAGTAACCTCAAACCAAAGGACCTTACCACTTGCTGCTGTCCCCTTACAAGTGCATAACAAACCCTGCTGAAGTGAAAGGATCCCACCATGGTCACAAGGTCTGTGTCCCCTCAAATGCCTGGGTTAACACCCTCATGTTCAAAGAGGTAGTATGAGGCAAAGCCCTGGGAGATGACTGGGTCATGAGCTCATATAAGCTATACCCCAGAAAGGACTAAGGCAGCCTACCTCATGAGAGGGCAGAGAGCAGCAAGGAGGCCCAATCTGTTCTCACGTCTATAAGACCTGTCAATGCATCAATGGCAAACTTTCTTTTTAAGCTTATGAGTATTATTTTATAATTTTTTATTTTATGAGTATATGTGTTTGCCTGCATGTATGTCGACATACAGCTTGTGTGTCTGGTGCCCTCGGAGTCCAGTGGTGTCATATTTGCTAAGATTGGCGTGATAGACAGTTGTGAGCTGCTCTGGAGGTGCTGGGAATCAAACTCAGGTCCTCTGGAAGAACAGCCAGTGCTTCTAACTGCTGAGTTATCTCTCCAGCCCTTTGATATTAAACTTTCTAAACACAAAATTGTTGTTCTCAAGCCACCCTCCTATGGCATTCTGAGCCAGAGGCCCAGACAAAACAGTATGCCTGCCAAACACAGTCTTGCCCTCTCCAGTGAGAAAATAGCAATAGGAACGGGGGGGGGGGGGGGGGTGTACTGAAGTAGCAAATACCCAATTATTAAACACAATAAATGTGTGGCAAATTTTCTGAGTGTACTGAACCAACAAAGCAGAAAAGAATCTCTGTTCCTCAGAGGGCTCTCAGTGGGCTGCCTGAGGTGACAGACCTCCAATCCCAGGGAGCCAGGACACACAAACCCCTGGAGAGAGAGAAAGAAGATACATGGGAATTCCACCTTCTACCCCTTAGTAAAGCCACAGTGCCATGTTTAATGGCACACTCTCCATAATGGACTCACTAAGCTTTTCCCCAAAGGGAGCGGGGACCCTTTTCACCAGAGCCTAAGTATTTAGGTGTAGAAAATTTACAAATCAAACATTTAACAATCATAAACCACTAAAACATTTATTCTGAAGCAATTCATGGGCATACCTATTGCCAAGGATTAAAGTCTAAAGCAAATTTGCATACCAATGAGGTGGATACATTGGCTGATTTTCACACAAAGCACTAACTCTTGGCTGAAAATAGATGCTGCTGGACACAGAACATCTTCAACATTTTTCAGAATTAATTGACTTTTTGGTTTTATAATCATCAGTACCATTCTAATCCCAAGCCAAAATTCACTTAATTTAATTTTAGTTTTGGTTTTCTGAACAGAGTCTCATTATGCAGTGCTGGCTGGCCTCAAACTCACAAACACCCACCTGCCTCCACCTTCCGGGTGCTGGGCTTACAGGCATGCATCTGGCCTTTCCTTAGCAATTATTTATGAAACTCAAGCCAGAAACCCAAACAACAGTTTTAAAATAAAAATACTCTGAGGCTCAGTACAGCAGTTAACAGCATGGCTGCTCTCAGGTTTGCTGCCCAGCACCTACGTGATGCTTCTTCACAACTGCCTGTAACTCTAATCTCTGGGATCCAATACCCGCCCTCTTTTGGCCTCCAAGGGCAACAGGCACAAACATGATGCACAGCCATATATGCAGCCCAAACACCCATATACACAGTTTTTAAAAAAACATTCTAACATAATATAATGGAAAATGCAAATTTGATGCTTACATGCTGGAAAGAAATGTTACAGACATATTAAATCTTGATGTTTCTATTATGTTTCTCTAAGAGCAGAAAACTGTGTTACACTAAAAACACTGATACTCATGTAACAGTCTGGAATCTGTACTGTTTCAGGCTGTGCTGTGTTCACTAGCAATGCACTGCAAGGCCAAAGCCAAAGAGAAGACGGAGGACCCAAGCAGGTGCTCCAGCAAACAGTTCACACTCACTGGGCTTTTGATCTTGGGTTCATTTGGTCACTGCACATTTAAAAACGTTTTTACTGTTGCCAAACGTTCTCCTATGCCCCACACGAGTTATACAACTACTGTAGACTTGTGACCCACATTTAAAAAGCAGTGTTCTAAACTGGATGTGGCGCCCTTTAATCCCAGCACTCAAAAGACAGAGGCAGGACAATTTCTTAAGAACTGAAGGCCAGCCTAGACTTCACAGGGAATTCCAGACCAGCCAGGGACACATAGTGAGACTCTATCTCAAAAGAAGAGGAAAAGCCAGGCAGTGGTGGTGCACACCTTTAATCCCAGCACTTGGGAGGCAGAGGCAGGTGGATTTCTGAGTTCGAGGCCAGCCTGGTCTACAGAATGAGTTCCAGGACAGCCAGAGTTAACAGAGAAACCCTGCCTTGGAAAAAAAAGAGAGGGAGGAGGAGGAGGAGGAGGAGGAGGAGGAGGAGGAGGAGGAGGAGGAGGAGGAGGAGGAGGAGGAGGAGGAAGAGGAGGAAGAAAAGAGGAAGAAGAGGAAGAGGAGGAAGTAGAAGAGGAAGAGGACAATGATAAGAATGTACCAGGTTCAATTCCCAGCACTGACAGGGTGGCTCACAACCATCAATAACACCAGTTCCAGCCAGTAGGCACCAGCACCCATATGGTGCACATACATATAAAATACAATACATATAGAAAGAAAGAAAAGACATTTTAAAGTGATAGAAATTGTGGTTCCAGGAAGTTTAATAACATGTCAAGTCTGTGCAGCTCGGGGAGAGATTAAAATCACCTTAAGGGGCCATTGAGAAATGAATAGATAAGGGAGATGAAATACAAACACCCTAGGGTATTTAAAGAAGGGGAAAATCCTGCCATTTGCAACAACCTAGGTGGAACTTTGGCTAATTAAATAAGCCAGGCCCAGGAAGGCAAACACCACGTGAGCTCACTCACATGTGGATTATGAAAAAAGAATCTGACAGAAGTGAGAGTGGACAGGTAGTCAGCACCATCTGGGCAGGGGCAGAAGATAGTGTGTGTGTGTGTGGGGGGGTGACCAATGGGTACAAAGTTTTAGATGCAAGCAAGTTCTGGGGTTTTATTGCACAGACTTCCATAGTTAAGAATAACATATCATGTGTTGCAAGATAGAAGATTTCAATGTTCTCACCACAAAAAAGAATAAGCATTTAAGATGATGACATGCTAACGCCCCCATTGTTATCAGGATGTAATACACACTCATATAAAAACACCATGCTAGAGCTGAGACACACACACCACTGTGTTCTATGCATATGTACAATTTCTGTGTTCGAATTAACAAGTGTAAGTTAGAAATCAATCGTGCCTAACTTAAAACCTGTAAATTTCCCCAGGCAGTCTGCTAAGGAAAACCTAAGCCTGCCCTTTCTATCCAGGCCCCCCGGCCGGCACAGCCAGCAGTTCCTCCAACATGGAGACCCTCTCGGCCTGTTTCCAGAGTCCACAGGGAGACCCTTGGATTATCCCTAGTCCTTTGACGTATCCTCTGCTCTCCAGATCAGAAACGACCCAACTTCCCTTGTTGAGGGGAACACAACAACACACAACAACAAAACCACATCTAGACCCTGGGCAGGGAACACACCATATCATCAGAGAGGGGCCTCTCAGGGTAGGGACAGGCCATAGTGATTCTTAAGACTCCCCTGAAGGGTGTGGACAGAAACATCCTAAACTGAACCAACCCCACCCCAATCATTCATTCACACCACAAATTCTGAGGGGACTCCCAAATGAAGTATGTCTTCAAAATCCCCCATGAGGCTCATGGCTACAGCTGAGCAGTGGACTTGGGAACAAGAAGCTCAGAGCCTGGGACATTACCCCAGCAGACAAGCCTAAAGGGAAGTGGGCAGCACACGCTGCAAAGACCAGGATGCCTTGGCAGACTCCAGCCAGGCTAGTTGTGCAAAGGTAGGCTTAATATTAACTTCACTGAGTCACGGTTTCTTCCCTTGTTACTGCTGACCGATCTCAAAGACTTCTACTGAATGTTAATCAGACACTCGAGGGGGGGCTTTGTTCACTGTCTGCAAACTCCCTCACCCCTCCCCAAGTCCCACCCCCGTTTCTGTTTTCATCAACACAAAAGTAGTTTTAGCTACTTATTATCAAAGTCTTCAAAGGTAAGCTTGCGGCTCAGGTGGCCGTGAGTCAGCATTTTCCTTCCCCGACCCTTCAGATAGCTCAGGAAAGCCAAACCCACAGCAGTAACCCCACCCCCACCCCTTCATGGAAATGGCCTTGAGGTTCAGACCCCAAGTGCTCATCAAGTCTGGCAGAGCACTGATACAGGAGGCCAACACATGACTACCACACAAGAGGCACCCCCTTAATCCCCCACCTCCGACCCCCTACACAACCACTCAGCAAAGGCAGGAATGCCTTCCAGAGAGCAGATGGCAAAGTGGCAGCTCTCAACTTGCCAAAGAGTTTGAGTAGTTACTTTTAATTTGAAAGAGTCACTAGCGAATAAATACGTATAGCCCGGGACTGGCAATCTCCTTTATTGAAAAAGGACACCTTTATAGCTATCACTGTCCTCACATTGGGCGAGGGTGGCACTGGCTAGGGCAGGACTCCTTTACTGCTGTCCTGTGTCTATGTCCAAGTTTGTGGCACACCAGCCTGCAGGAGTGGGGTGGGTGTCCTCACAGTGTCCCTCAGACCACATCCCAAGAGGCAGTGCCTCACACACACTGTGTTAGAGAAAGAGTTAAGTATGTAAACCAACAAAGACAGCCACTGGGTTTAAGGTGACTGTCACTGGAGGCCACACCCCTGGGTTACACCCTGGGTTAGGTCTTTGGAATGCAAGGCCTCCTATCAGCTGCCCTTTGAATTTCTGATTAGCTGCTTCAGGACCATTTCTCCATTCATGCATTCCAGGGTTTATGGAGCAGTGGGAAGGGCAGAGACTCCTTAAACCTAAAGGGACTAAAGGGACATATCCTCCAGAAAAAGAAAAGAGGGAAGAAGCCACGGAGGGAAGAGTGCCCAGAGGACGAGGAAGGGGAGAATGGAGCAGAGAGCCCAAGGAAGAAGTAAGGATTCTTAGCCCTCCAAAATGACAGGAGCAAGTCATCTGCTGGGGACCGAAGGCAACATCTCCACTCACTGGCACATTAGACATCAGGAGTGAAGAACACACCTGCTTCTGCCCCAAATGTGGAGGGGACAGGGAGTCATAACATCAGAAGACACTCTTCCCAGACTGTCCTTGTCATTACCTTGGTTCCACCAGCCAGCAGACCAGACTACATTGTGTACCTGCTGTTTGAGAAGGAAAGGTGAAGGCCAGAGGCCAAGGCTACCACTTTCTGAACATAACCCTAAGCCCACGCTGCCACTCGAGCCTTGGCCACTGTACAGCCACAACACGTACGCACACAAACTCAAATAAAGGCTAGTCCAGAACGGCACCGGGCACTCAGTGGAACCACCATTTCTAATCTTAGATGCGCACTGCAAGACCCAAACCTGTGACTCCAATTAAGTGATGCTGGCCTCCTCCTAACACCACCTTGGTCCTCCCCAGCCCTGCCTTTGGCAATAAAATCTGCTACAGAGCATCACACCCTTCAAAACAACCCCATCCAGACCCTCCCACCTCAACTTTAGAGCTTTGCTGCTCTAAAGACACTGTAGAGGGTAACTGCTGTGCCCAGCACAAAGGCTCCACTGCATCCCACTGAGACATTCAGACACCACCTCTCCACAGCATCTTAGACCAGGAAGGAAAACTCATGTCCTCCTCCCTCACCCCTAGTTGTCCACCCCAGCGTATTCCAGTTTCCAACAGTATGTGTGCATACTCTCTCTACATACTCTGGGCTCCCAAACCCTATGCCTCATTTCAATTCCCTGTCCTTGCAAAACCTTGGAGTGTGAGCGTTTCCTAGCAGGTCCACTGTGGGCATACTGCAGAAATGTCACATCAGCTGACAGCCCTTCTCCTCTCGGTACTTACTGGGATACTCGAGTATCAACTCCAACATCCCCATCTCCCTGAGACCCCTTCCCATCCACTCATCTTCTCTACCACTCTGCCATCAGCCTGAAGGCTTTCCCTTTTCCCGGTGCACACAACCCATCCGTCAATCAGCCCTGCAAGCTCTACTCCTCCCACCATGTGGTCCACCACTAAACTGACCTCTGACCTCTCTGCATCCAAAGACAGCCAGGTGGAGCTTCTTCTGGGGAGATTCAGGAGGAGATGCAACCAGCAAAACCCCTTCCACACTTAATCAGTTTTTGTAAAAAGCCTTGGGCCCCTCAGGCTAACTTAATCTTGTCCCTAGCCCTCAGATCAGTAGTCCATCTGCTTGCAAGCTGCTGCCTCAGGACAAGCTCTGTTGGGTCTTTTCTCTATCAACTATGTCTCTTCCCTATCATTTCTGCCAAAATGTAACTCCTCCAGGAATCCTTCCATGATGCCCTATAGAAAACCCCTGCCAGTGAGTACTTCATTATCTGTCTTTATCTTGTTTCAGTGTCCTTATCACCACAGCGATGTTCTATGGCGCGGTGAAGTCACCTCCAGGAGGCCAGGGACTCCATCCACTAGAAAAGGGCTAGAGTGTGCTGAAGGAACCAATGGTACTACTGATGGGTCCCAACCCAGAGAGCCCTCACTGCCCAGTTCAGGATTCTTCATGGTCTGATCAGAACATCTGCAGTCTGAGCTCTACCAGGGCCCTGTTGTTCCTGCCTATCCACACACCCCAGTCCAAGACTAGACAATGGGAAAGGCACCAGACCTATTTGCTAAATGGACTAGAAAAGGGGGCAGGGAAATGGGAACAGAGACATCACTGTGTGCCTATACCAGAAACGGCTACAGTACTCACAGCTGCAAACAGGGACAGCTTGGTGGACTGCAGTGCCTGCTGCACAAGTCAAATACGGACACAAGAGGGTAGGCAGCCAGGCCATAGAGACTCTCTGTCCCATGATAAGACGATTTGCACCCCGAGGAGAGGTTCAGGCAGCAGTCTCTTGCAGCCTGTGGAGTCGCTACATCTAAAACTATGCAGCCAGGAAAAAGCATAATCAGAGGCTGGAGATGTCGCTCAGTTGGACAGCACTTGCCTGGCATGTGAAGATCCCCAGTCTAATCAGAAACCAATGACAGTATCAATAATATATCTACTTTCATCAGCATGGGGAACATGGTTCAACAAAACGCAAAAGATGTCATTCCCAGTGTGAGACCGTCCTGAGGGTCAGACCACTTGGGCAAAGACAGTCCTTTACTGTGATCGCTCCCTCTAGGTCTGAACCTGACAAGCAGCTCTGACTCACAGGGCTAAGCAGGAGCTCATGCTCATGGAGGTCTGTGGTGACAAGCATTCTCAGCCCCGCTGAAGTGTTAGAACGCCTTTCCCTAGGCACAGGTGTCTCGGGGAAACCTCTTCAAAGTACTTGCCCATCAAGGGTGTATCCCACAGCATGCAGACACCCAGTCCCAGCAGGACAGCAAACCTATGTCTACATCTGCTGGACTCCAGGAATAGAGCCTTCCTCAGGCTCCTCCCATTTCCGATAAGTGATAAGGGAGATGTCCACTGACAAAGTGAAAGCAGTGGAAAGCAGATAATTGGGCTGGAGATGTGTAGTGGACAGCTCTTTTGTCAAGGGTGCTTCCACAGTTTATCTAGGAGCGCTGATACGGTGACTTCAGAAGGAAACACAAACACCACCAAGGTCATCGACAAGGACAGAGAGTTCATGTCAGAGATAGGCAGCAGGGCTCTGTGTGGGACAGGACCCTCAAGCAGCTTTCCCAGGGCCCTGTGGCCGGCAGAAAGACCTAGCCTGTGGTCTGAACAATCAGAAGGCATCGTGGAAGGAAGAGTCAGATGCTGTGAAATATAACTCAAAAAAAACCAAAACAACAACAACAAAAACAACAAAAACTAACAGGTTTCTTTCTGGTTACCCCATCTGTAAGCAACAGACAGGAAGGAAGACAGGGAATGGGGGATGGGCAACAAAACCCTGACCAATCTGGGGACACAGCCAAGGGACAAGACTGCTGGTGGCTTGGTACCAGGAAGTGGCCAGAGCCAGTCACCTACCAGAGTTGGGGATAATGGTGAGGACAGGTGTCCTGGGTGGTGGCCAGCCCCTGGGCATACTTAAAAAGATAGAAGCCCACTGAGGCTCAGGTCTGGATTGTACAGTTCTCTCCTGCTTCAGCACCATGTGTTTCCTCAGCAGAGCAGAAAGTAGAAGAAGCACTAGGCACAACCTTGGAACATGAAGGTCAGAGGGCAAGTGACAAGAGGGACCAGGCACAGGAACTCCAGCAAAGCCAATAGAGGAGGAGCAGCCAGTGTCCAATCAACAGGCAGGGAGACCAAGCAGAAACAACACAGCCATCTAGATGGAGAGCTGGCAGGTGTTCCAGCCACTGGCCTTGCTCTCCACGATGGCCACTCAACCAAGGAGTCCGGAGGTGAGCCAACACCCTGCACAGTGGACACAGTGAAGGAAGGAGATGCAGCAACAGAGGCAGTTGGTTAACAGACTACAACTGCGTTTTACACACGCACACTGAGGTGAGGAGGAGGGAGCAAGGAACAAACTCGTGGCAGAAGCAGCCTATAACCACTAGTCTTGGATCTCCCCAGACTGTGGAACAACAAGGAAGGATTTCTTCCCCCTAAGACTCTTGGAGAAAAACCTTCAAATGGTATACTACCCACAGCAAAGCAAGGGCACCCTGCACTGTCTATAAAGACACAGTGGGTCCAGCTGGGAACCGTGGAAGCAGTTTCCAGCCTTTGCCTCCTACAGACACATGCACAAAAGGGTGTTTTCATGAGGAGGCACTGGTGCAGACGCTGGAGAAGGAGGTCCCCGCTACCTACAAATGTTTACTTGTACGGACCCCAACCCGTCACATTCCTCCGACAGACTCAGTTCATTTCACCGTTAGTTATTTTCCCCCTGAGGCTATTTTGGCTGCAAGATAGATTCTAACGAAACAACAGGGATTTGACACATAAAAAAGATTCGTAAGGACAGGTTTGTCCTAATCCTGCTGAGCTAGGAAGCTGTCTAGAGTTCAGCACAAGTGCTCTCTACCGCTGATGTACACCCCCACCCCTTTCTGAGACAGGGACTTGTTACACAGCCCAGGCTGTGCTCAATCTCATGACACCACCCTCCCCCACCTCAGCCTTCTGGGTACAGGGATCCCGGGGTGGCCCAACGTGAACTTCTCTTTCTTTAACCTTTGAGAGTACCTTGAAACCTCAGCAGGATGGCACCTGGAAAGCCCCTAGCCAAGACATGCCACCTGCCCTAAGTCTTGCTGCCACATATCTGGTGCTCTTAGAAGCAGGAGCAGGAAGGGAACAAGTGGGGTAGGACAGAGTCCAGGGTCCCTGCTCATCAGCAGCTTGTGATCCAGCTCTGACCCAGACCATGTCAGAGGCTCAGCCCGCCTGCTTGCCTTTGCAACACCCTGCTAACATCAGTCAGAGTCACCCTCCAGCCCAGTGCTTGGAAAAGCTCATGGCATCCCACGTAAGAGATGGTTTGATAGCTGATAGAAAGCAACAACGGACACCTTCAGCCACACCCACAGCCTGAACTACCCAGGACCAGCCCAGCATACCCAGAGCTCACAATAGGGCATTTTCACCCAAACACACTCTATTTAATCTAACTCTCAACACTCCCTGCTCAGGGCTTTTTAAAAAAAACAAAACAAAAACAAAAACAAAAAAAACCAGGGTCTTTCTATGTAGTTCTATCTGCCCTGGAACCCACTAGGCAGACCATGCTGGCCTCAAACACACAGAGACATCCTGCCTTTGACTCCCAAGTGCTATCTTCTGTCAACAAATATATTGTAAGTACTCAGTTCATTTTTTAGATCAATGGCTGATTTCCCTGCCTAATAACTGGAGATGTTTGGAAACACAGTGGTTCTTTTGGGCATGACCAGGACTGAAGTGGGTGGCCACCAGCATTTAGTGTAAGGAGGTGGAAGGCAAAAACAGTTCCTTTATTCATGCCCCAACAAACAGGTATTCTGTGTAAAGCACCATGAAGCACATACAGGGTTCAATAGTGTGTCGGAGAATTCTCCAGAGAAAATCTGCTATCTGGAAGAACGCCCTATTGGGGGAGGTCTGGGTAGGAGGAGGCAGTAAGCAGGTACCAACACTTCTCCCCCATCCAACCAGCCTCTAGACCACTCCCCCATGGAGCTGAGCACAGCAGACCCTCTGCTGCCTCCCATGTAGACCCCACCACTGGAAGGGGGGGTGTTTCCAGTGTCAGGGACGTGTGGGTTCCCAACATAAAAGGAGACAGGGAATTTGCTGTCCCTATCAGAGCAAGCCGCAGCAAGCCAGGTGCCGGGAGGATCAAAGCCTAGAGCCACCTCCCAGCTAATCCCCGCCAGGAATGCTTCCTCCCCAGCATTGTTTTCTTTTCTTACCTACAGGCAAGATGTACAGCTCCCACTCTGACACTGCGCACAGGGTCCCACACCCCCACACTGGCAGGTCTGGACGCCCCACCTTCCCCAGACTGTCCATCAACCTCACTTCAAAGGGGCTGTCCCGGTGCCTCCTATCTTGCAGTGATGCAGGTGCTCTGGGGCAAAGAAGGGGGCTGGTTTCCACTCTGGAAGCTTGGGGTTGAGCCTCCACATCTGCTCTCACCTTCTGAACATTCCAACTAAGCTCCTATGTCCTCAATGAAATAACGAAAACCTGAAACAAAATGACGCCGTCCTCCTGGTGATGTCAAAGTGGTCTTCGTACGGTTGATACCCATCTGGGATGGAATATACAGTAAAGTCGGAACACGGAGGCATGAACAAGGAGATGCCAGCCACCCGACCCCTCTGGCTCCATCTTCCAAGTTCTTTCTCTATCCCAGTCCCCCCTTGATCCCCCAACTCCTCCATCCTGGGCTTCCCTAGCATAGCACATCTTTGATATATCTTGGACAGGGTGAGCATGGGACCACAATAGAGCTGCCGACAGATAAAAGGACAACTGGAACAGGCAGGACTGGTAGGACCCTGACTGTAATGGATTAGCTCTAGTCTCCAATGTGCAAAATAGGTAATGATGTCACTTTTTAGGTGCCTGGAAGGGACTGTGGTTTTGGAAACAGGGTGTGTTTTCTAGAAGGTGCATACACCTAATCAGGCAACTGAAAGAAGAGATATCTGGAATGATCACAAGAAGGAGCTGCAGGAAGAGGAAAGGAAGGACAAAGGCGGGAAGGGAAGGGGAAGGGAAGGAGAGAGGGTGGATTGCAGGAAGGCTTTCCTATGACAGCCGTTCTCTGCTAAGGCAATGAGGTTCTGAGGAGTATTGCTGCCTTTCTCGAAGGACCGAGCTATTCCCACTTCTCTGGACCAAATAGATCAGTTACCGTGAGAATGAGCTAATAGGAATGGGGGAGGGGTGCGGTTGTTTCTCTCTTCTGGAAGCACAAACTTGTCCTCCAGACATGAAGGAGGTAAAGACCCCCAGCAGATACAGCCTGTGATCGTGAACTTCCAGCCTCCAGAACAAACTAGCCCCCATAAAATTCTCTTCTTTATCAACTACGTGCTCTCTGGTATTCTCTCACAGCATCACACAGTGGACTAAGATGGAGACTATCCCACAGTCCTTACAGTGGAAGCCTTGTTGAAAGAAGCACACCATGAGCAACAGGGAGCTCCAACCTGTCACCTCCGCATCCCTCCAACCCTGCTTGGGGCATTCTTCACTCCTAAGGATGTCTTTCTTCATCAGGGATCAATCACAGCCGGGTCATATTTGCCATGTTGTTCTTGCTGACACAGATGCTGCAAGCAGAGTGTCAGAAAGCAAACACTCACCCTCACACAGTGCTGGCTCCCCTACCCAAATCTCAAACTACGCTATGGCACGGCAGAGTTATTGCTCTCTACAGGTGTCTAAAAGGCACTGAGTTTGTGTCTCCACATTCCAAAGGCCAAGCAAGTCTAAAGCCCATCATCACCATATACAGCCTTGGATGCAAAAATCCCCTCTGCACCCATGAAGCCAATCGCATCTCAGAGAGAAAGGGATGAACCAGGGTCCACACAACCTATCCTCGCACTACAAGGCCAGACCTGAGTCTACACATTTCCTAGCCATCCTGCAACGGGGTTTCTATACATTGCTTCTGTAATCAGAACATTCACGTCTTCCCAAAACTCACAAGTTGAAACTTAACCTCCAAAATGGCACCATTTGGAGGCTGAGTACCCAGGTATTCAGGTCATGAGAGTGGAGGTCCAACATCAGGATCGGTATCCCTAGCAACGAGTTGACTAGTCCTTCTACCACATGGAGACGCATAGAATGTACACTCTCCGAAGCAGAGAGTAGATCCTATCAAACACCGTATTTGCCAATGGTATCTTGGTCATGGACCACTAGCTTGCAGAAACATGCACCAAACACTATCCATTACCTTATGTGCATGCCCGGTCATTTCTAAGGTAAACTACAGCACAACTAACAGACAAGACCTCATCCTATGCCACAATATCTGACAATCCAACATCTTCTATGTATTTGCTGTCAGAACTTTTAGGCTTCATTTCACGATATGTCCCCCGTCCATTTACCCCCAACACTAATGTCAAGGACATCTGTGTATCTTATTGTCTGGTAGACTGAGACAATACCTAAGCCTCTCTGTCCTCAGAGAGGAGTTACAGAGAGTCAGGTGTGGGGGTGACAAAATGTAACATTGTGCAATACTACCATGTGACTACATGACCAGGTAACATTCTGCAGGACAAGTAGGGTGTCAGTGTCCCTGCAGAATGACCTTTCAAGCCTGACCTCCATGGTCCGCTCAGGGACAGCTAGGACCTTCTCGGTATGACTTTACTTCGACACACAGCTCTATAAGGAAGCTGAGGCACACCAGAAACACTTAGCCAGTGTGTGCCAATACTAAATGGGTGCATGGCCTAGTCACACGGTCAGTAAGACTTTACACTAAGCCCACTGAAGACTGATCTTCCCTGGGCTTTACTGTCTTCTCTCAAAGGTTTCCCTGTGCATGTCTTCTTTAAAGCATTTTCATCTGTATGATTTTAAAAGTCATCTTGGATATTAAAGCAGGAATATGAGTTAAGATGCTGAGGACTTGGGACTAGAGAGATCACACAACATAAGAATAAATATTGACCTCTGGGCATTGTACACACACACACATACACACACACACACACACACACACACACACACACACACACTAAAATAAAATCAGTCTTTAAAAAGAACAGAGATTCTGAGGGCTACAGCATTGACTTGGAGATTAAAAGCACATTCCTAGAGCTACAGCCATGGCTCAGTGGTTAAGAGCCCTGGTTGTTCTTCCAGAGGATATGTGTTCAGTTACCGACACCTGGATCACGTGATCAGGTGGTTGGGTTTTTTTGTTTTGTTTTGTTTGGTTTGGTTTGGTTTTTACTACCACCTGTAACTCTAGCTCTAAGGGATCTAATACGCTCTTCTGGCTTCCCCAGCACTCGCACAAATACACACACACACACACACACACACACACACACACACACACTGGTTGTATGGGTAGGGGAAGTCAGAGTCTTACTATGTAGCCTTAGCTGGCCTTGAACTAAGAGAGATCCACCTGCTACTGCAACACATGGCCTAAATGTTCAATGTCCCCAGCCTAAGGACTGCCTACTTGCTCTGTAGCAAGTAAGTGATAAGCACTGTTTCTTTACAAACATTGCAAGGTTTCGGAAACCAGTCTAGAGCAGAGTCTATCTATCCCCTGGACCAAGGATGAGTTCAGACTCCTTCTTACTTCTAGATTAGCACAAACCACGGGGTCATTCTCAGACCTCACAGCTTCCATAGCAGATACTCGGAGAGGCAGAGCCACCATTCCAGAGCCAGACAGCAATTCCTCCACAGCCCTAAACCACACACACTTGCTGCTCAATGAAGGCGGACAGTCATGACCCACACTCTGAGCACCATTTTTCAACAGCAGCCATTCAGGCAGGCATCAGCTGAGAGTACATGTCTGGGGACCAAAACTACACAGCCTTATGTACTTGTCTTCCTCTCAGCATATTTTGGAGACCCCTTCTTGGAACATAAATGGACTAAGTCATGGCCCTAGTCAAGAGCTAGCAACTCTCAGTGGGGGCCATCACAAATCAAGCTGTACTCCTTCCTCTGAGCTGTCTGGATTCCCTGAACAAGTAACTTCAGACAGAGTACGTGAAGATCAGGAGTAGCAGGGGACCTTGATGAATCATAAAGGTCCTTCTTGCCTGGGGTCCCCCTTTAAGGCTCTCTAACCTAAGCCCAGAATAGACATTCTAAGTGAAGAGTGGAAAAGGTTAGCAATGAGAGCAAAGATGCTGGGCCAGTCCCACACTGACATGCACCAAATTCCCTTTATTGAGGAGCTCACTTCACACTCTCTCAACAACATCTGTCTTAGTTTGCTTCTGGTTGCTGGGATAAAACATCCTGACTAAAAGCAACTTGGGAAGGAGACAGTTTACTTCAATTTACAGCTTACTATGTCAATCATGAAGGGAAGTCAGGGCAGAAACCTGGAGGCAGAGACTGAGGCAGAGACCATGGAAGAACACTGAGTACTGGTTCGCTCTCCGTGGCTTGCTCACCCTACCTTCCGATTATAGCCCAGGCCTACCTGCCGAAGAATAGCACCACCTACAGTGGGCTGGGCCCTTCCATACCATTAATGAAGAAAATATCCCACAGACTTACCTAAGGACCAACCTGATAGAGATATTTTCTCAGTTGAGGTCCCCTCTTCTCAGATGACCTGAGCTTGTATCAAATTGGCAAAAAACTAACCTGCAAGACTGAGCCCGTGTCACCTGCCATACAAATGTATTTCTGTTAAACCATAACCTTTCCTTTCTTATTTATTCCCAAGATCTCATGTTAATATCAAAATATAAAACTGGTACTACTTTAAAAGTTCCACAGTCTTTAAAAAAATCCAAACACTTTTAAAAGTTCAGTCTTTTTAATTATCCAATGTCTCTCTCAAAATTCACTCTCGCTAAAAACCCAAAGTCTCTTGACTATAGGCGCCTGTGAAATCAAAAAACAAGTTACATACTTCTTATTGCAAAAGGAAATAACCAAGGCACAGTCACAATCTGAGCAAGGCAAAACCACCATGCAGCTGTATAAATTAAATCGTGGAGCTTAGTGTCCCACATCTGGGATTCACTCCAGGTGTCCTTGGCTCCAAAGGACTTGAGCACCTCCACCTCTCTGACTCTGCCATTCACAAACTCATATCCTGTCCACAGCAGCTGATGTCCTTGGCAGTCATCCCCCAAGCCTGGCACCTCCAACATGCTGGGGTCTTCACAGGCTGTACAATCATCAATGGCCTCTTGGCCTCTCTTTGGGGACTCTGATCCTGTCACAAGGTGCTAAACTTCAGCTTCTCTTCATGACAACCCCCCCCCCCCAAATCCTAAGGCCTCATGGTAACTAAGGGTGCACCTTTGCCAATAGCCTCTCCTGGTCTCTCACAGTGCCTAGCCTCAGATGCTCTTCATGGCTCCCTCAATCCCGTATCCTTCATGCTGCCAACACCAGCACCACTTGGAAGATTGCACATCACCAAGTCATCTGCCAGCAAGATAAGCAGCCTTGGTCACCTCTGGATCACAGCTTCTTCTGTGTGTTGACCCCAGGGAAACACACCTAGATTGTACCTAAATGATGCTGGTCTCTTCTTAGTCACACCCGATTTCTCGGCCCCAGCTGACCAGCATCAACTGTTCCATAAAGCAACGGTTCTAATTTCCTAGATCTCCATCAAACAACCCTTGAGCAGCCCTGACAGTCTTTGCTTCCCTCTGAAACGTCACAAGCCAGGCCTCCATCATCTGCACAGCTCTCAGCATTATCTTCCTAGTTCCCACACCCATTAGCTCTGAACACTCAATGGCTTTTCCAGCCCTGCGTTCCAGTCTCTTCTACAATCCTCCCCAGAACCACATGGCCACAATTCCACAATCCTGATAACAATTTCTGTCTTGGTTGGGGTTTCTATTGCCATGGTAAAACATCATGGCCAAATGCCATTTGAAGAGGAAAGGGTTTATTTCAGCTCAGTTTAAAGTCCATCGTTGAAAGAAATCAAGTCAGGAACTCAAGGCAGGAATTTGGATGCAGGAATTGACTTAGAGACCATGGAGGAAAGCCACTTATGGGTTTGCTCTCCATGGCTTACTCAGATAGCTTTTCTTATAGGCCCAAGGACCACTTGCCAAGGGTTGGCACCACCCATAGTGAGCCCCCAAGTCAATCATCAATTTAAAAAGTGTCCCACAGACTTGCCTACAGGCCAGTCTTATGGAGATATTTTCTCAGTTGTGGTTGGTTCTCCTCAGATGACCCTAGCTTATATCAAGTTGACGAAAAAATGAACCAGCACATGCCCGAAAGGTCTTTTTGTATAGATTTCACTAAAGTACATCAAGAAACAGGGAAGCAGGCTCCACCCTCTGCCCAGGCCTGCCCAGGGCTCTGCCATCACACTGGTTGCCCTGGTGGTGTACAGGTGGGGTATTCCTAGGGAAGATATAGTGCAGCCCCAGGAGACAGGGCATGTTCTAATTCCAGAATCCTCCATGGGTCTGAAAATCGAGGACATAAGTTGTCATCCCAACCCCAATGAGTGAGGCTACATCACCAGTCCTGTGGTGATTTCACACTGGAGCAAGAAGTTGAGCTGGGGGCTACAGAAGTCCCACACCAGAGAAAGAAGAACAGTTAGGAAAATTATACATCGCCAAGAGCACATAAAGCAAGCATCAGTTGAATTGGGAGTGAATGATATTTAAAGTGCATGCAAACTATATTTCTAATCAGCCTGTAAAAGCAAAACAAAACAAAATCAGAAACTACTAAAACTACAAATAAAAGCATTTCTAAAGATATAGGGATGTAAGTCACAAGCTCATGGCTGGTATCCCAGTGAAGGATGGAGCAGCGCTCACCAGGAGGACTGAGGTATGGCCCCTGCTACCAGGAAGGCTCTCTCTTAGGGGACATTGGCCCCCATGCTCAGGAGAACTGACCTTCCAACTACAGAAGCCCTGCCCTGCCTCTCTAGAGTCTGGTCACCTCAGTTTGGCACCAGCCATGTATTGACAATGTTCCATCTCTTGAGAGACATAAGCTAAAGCCATCAAGTGAAGGGGACCCTGCTGGAGGCTTTTCCCCACATCCATGTGTGATCCAGCTTTCTGAGCCATGTTTTTCTGTACCTCAGTCACCGACTGACTCTGAGTAAAACACAGGCCTGGGTTAAGAAGTGCAAGGCACCTGAAGATAGACGCTGTTTTAGGGTTTCTGTAAAATGCCACAGGGGCCCATATTCATTCATATATATTCCCTCTCTCTCTCTCTCTCTCTCTCTCTCTCTCTCTCTCTCTGAAAGGAACAGCAAGCAGCTGGCAGACTTCTGATAGATTCAGCAACTGAAAGAGGAAAGAAAGTTGCTTACAGGCAGTTGATGGGTTGAGTGCCTTTGATCAAACCAAGTCTGATGTCCAATTGCTTCTGACTGTTTGATTCACATAAATCAATAAATGCTCATTAGATCTACAGAACACCTTAGTATCACTGAGGGGAAGTCAACTGTTCAGGGAACCCAAGATAATGATGTGAAGGAAGCCAAGACCATCCCCAGTAAAGATTCCTTGGCTACATCAAGATGCAGAAGTGTTTAAACATCAGGACAGCCATTGTTTTAAAGGGGCTGCTTAGGTGCAATTAAACTTAATTGGGAAACCTGGATTAAAGCGCATGACCTTTCACAATGCAGGGTCTCATCAAATTGGATGAAGGCCAAAAAACCCTGAGGCTCCAGGAAGACAAGATTCTACTCAGATAGTTTCAGACACAACACCCAAACCTCAAGGACCGCTGGAACAGCCAGACTTCCAGCCAGGTATGGCGGCTCACGCCTATAACCCCAGTCACCAGGAGGCTGAGGCCAGAGAATGGCTGCAAGTCTGAACACAGCCTGGCTTTCATAATGACAACATGCCTCAAAAACAAAGCTTTGTTTCCCAGCCTTTCCAGCAGATTTTGGACCTGCCAGACCTCAGAATTATAAGAAGATGCATTTATATTCGACTGGACAGATGGACAGTCCTCAGTATGGAGCAGCTCCATGGATGAGGTTTTGACTGTTAAGGGTGCAAGAGCAACCACACATCACACAGGCTCTGCCCTTGGAACTAAGGGCTTGGATCTGTGCCGGGGCTAATCATATACGGACGGGCACAGCACTCTCTCCTGACACCGGGCAATAGCAGTTCCAGTAGCCACAGAATCAAGAGGGAGGGACACCAATAATCCACAGGACACAGTGACATTCAGTAGATTGGGCTGATTAAACACATTTCCAACTTATAGTTTCCATTTAAGGTGACTTATGGAGAAGTAGTCAAGTCATTAAATCGTGGACCATCTGTATATGAAAATCTCCTGATGGTTCTGTTTCCATGGGAGCCCTTATTGACACTCAGTGTAACTAAGCTCCCAGCTGCTTCCCTCTCTGACCTGCACAGCACCGCCTGCTCTGTGGACACAACCCCTTCTCATGGCGTGGCTCACGTTGTCCCTCTGAGTACCTAAGCACTATGTGACTTGGTTACTTTGGGAAGTGACGCTCCCTGTCCCCCACACAGATGAAGCTCATTCTGCAGCTATGAGGCTTGGGCCTCCAAACATGCAGAGCTTTCGCTCTTTAAGGGGAGGTGGGGTGGGAGGTCCAGGTTAAACAGAACCAAAGGCTGAGAACATGCACTGGCCCTACACTGCTGTGTTTCCTAACCTTGAGCAGGAGTTGAAATTGGGGGTTCAGTAAACAAAGACTGTTCCCTTAAGTGTGAATATGACAGGCAGGGGCAGCTTTCTCCAGGCACAACCTCCAAGAGCCCTGGATGATAGACAGGACGGTGCTGGTGGACTCCTGAGGAAGCAACTGGAAATGTTAAGCTCCCTGACTCAATGGAAAAAGATTAACCTGGGTGAGTGGCTCTCAGCCTCACCCAACCAATCCTGAGACTCTGACGCAACTCTGCGATGCAACCCAGAGCTAGTGATTCTAATAGTTACCACTGTCGGACTGGCTGGCTGCAGGCTTGACTTTGCAAACCACTCCGTTAAACCAATATCCAACTACATGGGCTCGTGCTCAGCAGAGAGCTGCTGGTTGCTGCGTCTGAGAGGTAAACACTCAGGAGGTATCTGTCACATTATGAAAGCAAGCACATTAATGTGCCATGCAACTTGCTACCTGAAGCACGTTGGAGACAATTTCGGAGAACCGTGTGAAGAAAAGCAGAGTGGAGGCTGGGAGAACATGGGTCAGTAGGTAAAGTGCGACCCACACTAGCTAAAGGAACTTCAGCTTGAGCTCCAGAACCCACACAAAAAAGCCCAGCATGGAGCCGTGTATCCCAAGTCCTGTCAATGGGAAGGAGACAGGCAGAGGCCTGGGGTTCCTTGGCCAGCCAACCTAAGCAGCAAAAGTGGGGCTGGAGAAATGGCTCAGACTGACTGCACTTGCAAAGGACCAGAGTTCTCAGGACCCACATGGTGACTTGCGGCCATCTGTGACTCCGGTCCCAAGATATGTGACACCCACTTCAGACCTCCTCAGGCTCTAAGCATGCAGGTGGTGCACATACATACATACATACATACATACATACATACATACATACAGGTAAAACATCCATGGGCACAGAATAAAAATAATAAATCTTTTTTTTTAATGTCTTTTATTATGTGTATGTGTGAGTAGGGTACTGCAGAGGCCAGCAGAGAATGTTAGAACCCAGGAGCTGCAGTTACTGGAAGTTGTGAGCTGCAGAAAGCAGAAATGCTTAGGGCAGACCTTGGGTCCTCTGGAAGAGCAGAACGTGCTCTGAACCTCTAGGCCAGTGGTTCTCAACCTTCCTCATGCTGTGACCTTTTAACACAGTTCCTCATGTTGTGGTGAACCCAGCAATAAAATTATTTTGTTGCTACCTCATACCTGTAATGCTGCTACTGTTATGAATCTTAGTGTAAATATCTGAAATGCAGAGTATCTGACCTCTATGAAAGGGTTATTAGACAACTATTTCTCCAAGCCCCACATAAATAAATCTTTAAATAACCAAAAAGCCAAGATGGCAGTGCCTTTAATAGAACCGCTCAGGAGGCAGAGGTGAGCCAGTTTTTGTGAACAGAGACCTGTCTTGTCTATCTAGTAAGTTCCAGGTCAAGCAGACTACACAGTAAGAAGTTGTCAGAGGGGGCTGGAGAGATGGCTCAGTGGTTAAGAGCACCGACTGCTCTTCTAAAGGTCATGAGTTCAAATCCCAGCAACCACATGATGGCTCACAACCATCCGTAATGAGATCTAATGCCCTCTTCTGAGGCGTCTGAAGACAGCTACAGTGTACTTACATATAATAAAAAATAAATCTAAAAAAAAAAAAAAAAAGTTGTCAGAGAAAGAAAGAGATCCTAACAACAATGAAAGGCTACGACTTCCTAACCTTCAGCATAGTAACAGGTTCAGGTAGATATCATCCTTGGATGTTGGAACCACTGAGCCAGGCTGGGCTACAAGTCTGTTAAAACAAAACAAAACAAACAAGTAAAAGGAGGGGTGGATAAAGAAAATCTGACAAATGACACTAAAGGTTAGTAGATCAAAATGAAGGGTACACAAACGTTCACAACTTACTCTTTCAAGTTTTCTTAAAAGGTAAATTTTTTTTTGGTTTTTTTTTCCGAGACAGGGTTTCTCTGTGTAGCCCTGGCTGTCCTGGAACTCACTCTGTAGACCAGGCTGGCCTTGAACTCAGAAATCTGCCTGCCTCTGCCTCCCAAGTGCTGGGATTAAAGGCGTGCGCCACCACTGCCTGGCTAAAAGGTAAGTATTTTAAATCAAAGTGTGAGCGATTTTTTTTTTTTCAGTTACCATGGACTACACTGGTCTGTTCTTCATTGCAGTTTCCTTTTCTTTCTATGCTAAAATCCAGATGCTGTGAATGGCAAGCTCTCAGAATGAGAAAAAAAAAAAGCTTAGCCACCAAAGCCACCTCCTGGGACAGGCAATATCCACTTGTGGCATCAAGCAAAAAAGTGACCCAGTGAGAGGGCAGGGGCTGGGCAGAAGCAGGGATTGGTGTGATGAGACCGTGATGGGGGTGACCCCTTGATCTTCAGTCCTCAGGGTATGTTAGGTGACCACGAGACCACTGATCCCCAGCCCTCAGGATACATATGACCCTTCTGGGTTGATGTCTATAGCCACAGGTCCATCAGGAAGGCCCACCTATCCCTGGAGCATCCCTCGGAGCCTCTGACTGGCTGCCCTGCCTTTGAGAACTCACACAGGGAAAGGTAAGTCATCAGGAAACCTAAGCCTTCTGGCTCCCTGGGGAGACAAGGCGTCAGCAAATGGGTAGCTCAGCAGCTGGCATCAGCCCAAGGAAACATGGTGACCAAGGCTCTCGCCCTGTGAGGCACAGCCAGCAAAACAGGGATTTCATGGGAACTCCATACAACTACAGAGGCCTGGGTCTGAAAGAAGCAGCTTCCAGCAGCTCGTGCTGGGTTTGTCTAAGCCCAGGAGGCTATGTGTCTCCCTGAGCCTGGGAACTTCTAGTTTGGGAGGGTTCAAGATATCTGGGACACATCCACAGAAAGAAATGAGGGTTGGGGAGAGCTAAAGAACAAAGAAGGAAGCAAATGAATCTCAAGGCTCATGATCTCTCTCGACAATAATATCTGTTACTGCCTTCACCCCAGGTACAGATCTACCATTCACCCCCACCAATCCCAGGTAATCCAGCTGCCACAGATCCACAGTTTCTCACGAAGCTAGCCATGGAACAGTGTGTGATGGAAACCAGGCACACACTGGGAGCTGTGACCACAAGACAGCACTGCAGTCATGTGGCTGCACCAGGGTCAAGGGCGAGCCCAGCTGATTGGCACAGCCGCCCCAAAGAGGCTGCATCCTCTAAGAAAAAGGACAACTGAATCAAGCAGGAGGGGATGATGTGTCTTGGGACTTGCTGTCTTCCACCAGAGGGGGTGAACATAGCCCTCAAGGCAGGTGGGCGGAGCCACTGCTGTCCCCTATACAGTCATCACCCAAGCAAGCTAGCTGTTCCATTTCCAGGAACCAGAGTCTTCATTAAACAGATCCAAACACCTCTGCAAAATCTGTCAGTGTGTGTGGTCCTGAATACAGGATCCATGAACACCACTGAGGTAGCCTCAACAGAATAAGTGTGTGGGGAGACCCCGGTTTCGCAAGCCGGCTCTTCTGGATGCCTGGCATCTTTGGAGAACACAGAACCTTTACTTGAATGCTAAACAAGAGGTTACACATTTACTGGTGGGTCTGTGTGAAGACTAGGGCTCATTCTGAGATGAAGACAAAGGAAATAATTCTTGCCATTTTACTGTAAGGATTTCAGGGAAACTGCCTCCACATGCTATCCAGAAAGAACAATTCTTTTGTGCTACCAGCATAGTTAAGTACTGGCTTTGTATCTGCAGTTCGCAACAGGGAGCCTTACAGGCATTCCTCATAGGCATTTGCCATCAACTTTCACTGAGATGGTAACTGGAAACATGGCTAATTTCCAAGAAAGTATCACCCAGTGAGATCCCCAAATCCGTAAAATGTACAAACTACTCTTTTGAATGTTAAAGACATATATTGCAAAGCAAAACTCAAAGAAGAAAAAATAAGGACCCTGGAAACATTAAAGAAACCCTGGGAAACTGTGTGAGTCTGTTTGTGCTCACTTGTACATTTCCCCTCCCCCCCTTCTTGTAAAGATAAACTAGAATGTTCCCAGCTGGGCGCAGAATCACTAGCATCCCACACACACTCATGCAAAGCATGTGGGCATCAGACAAGGGTAAAACAGAGCCTCTGAGTTAGGTAATTCCTGGCCCAAGGACACAAAGCTATCTTGTCCTTGGAGTTCAGTGACAAGTGAGAGATCAAACACGTTACCGCCCACTTCTCAGGGTGTATCAGAATGAGGGACACGGCTTACTTTGGTCTCAGGACATGAGCATGAAGACTTATGACAGACAGCATGCCCCCCTTAGAACACCCTGGAGGGGACAAGGACTAAGAAAGCTTGAGAGGCCTTCAGCCAACCCGGCCTGACCACTGGGGGAAGGGGGGCAGTGAGGGGGGGGAGGCTGGCATGAGGTCACTGTCCCTATTATAAAAGGCTTCTTTGGCCCCAAGAAAAAATCATATCAGAGGAAAGACCACAAGTGTGCCTTTAGCTTTTTTATATAGGATGGTCCTTGCCTGCACAGCCCCAGATAACGGCTAACCACTCAGCAAGGTCAATACTGACATGTCTTCAGCATCACTTCACAGGAGCCTAAGAACAGTTCTAGAACCACCTGGCAGCACAGGGCAGAGGCAGGTGTGAGAGTCAACTTGTTCCTGCAGTCTCCCCTGCTCCATCCCTCTCACTCCCAGAACAAATAGGCAGGGCCAGTTTGTCCCCAGCAGCTCCAGGCTGAAGACCTCCTCTTATTTGCACAAAACCACCATCTGGCACCACAAGCGCCAGAGAACTGAAGTTCCCAAGACACGTGGTTCTGACGACAGGCAGAACGTGGCAGAAACAACGAAAGGCCAGACCGTAATTCCAGAGGTTAAAGGGACACAGGACAATAGAGATCATAGTCAGCCAAAAGTCTCTGTCAGCTCATCCCCACTCACCCTCCCAGCTCATTCTGGCACCGAGAACTGACCCAGTCTGCCTGGAGCTGGGCTGGGCCGGCAGTGGGTGCACGGCTGAATTCAGAGGCCCTAGCTGGACATTTACCAACAGTCCCAGCCACCAACACCCACAGGGTCAGAGTCAACACTAACACTCCAGTGCGTGCCCAGCACCATCAGAGCCCTGTTGGTCACAGGTGTCTGAGTTCACCCAGGAAACCCCAGAAACCAGGACAAGAAGCCAGTCAGTGCTCTGGCTGAGAAGGTATGCAGACCTTGGAGATATGACTGCAACCCACAGGGAGCACTTCTACACAGACTCTTCTCACACATTATCTGCAAAATTCGAGGGCATCCAGCTACTTGGCCAGCAGTAGACAACGAGGACTTGGGGTTTTCAGAGAGAAGTATTGTCAAGCATCACTTACAAGTCAGCCCTGAAGTTGGGGGACCAGGCCAGTTCGGTCATCACCATGAGCACTCTGCAAAGCCTTTTCCATCACTCATATAAAGATAGTGGGAGCGTGAGGCATACTTAAGATGAGGGAGGGCCTTAGGATGGGGCAGAGCTTTGCGAAAATCATCAGAGCTGACAGCACATGCATATACTGTGCCTCTAACGCCGAGCCTCTGAAAATGACCAGACAGGAGGAGGAAAGTGACCATTGGCCACGTGTGAGAAGGTTCCAGTGTGAGAATCGTTTGCCTTCAACGTTCTGTAAATTTTATCATCTCTAACAAAATGTCTTACAAGAGCAGTATGTGTGTCCTGATGACCCAGATTTCTAGATCATTTCTACTAATATGGAGCCAGGGGTGAGGGAGTTAAAAGAAAAAGACAAATAACTCTTTCATGTTGCTGTGGTTTCACTGGTTCAATCGCTTGATTGTCACCAGCTGGTTAAGATGACACTCTTGCTAAAGGAAAATGAGAAAGGTCTCTGAGGAACAAGGAAGTCGAGGTGCTTCAGAGAAATGTGGCTATGTTGCTTAGTGGTACGCAGCAGACCCACAGAGGTAAGGCTCACTAATACAATTGGGGTACTGTTCAAGTGTCCCTCTAGAGAGACACAATGAAGGTTGATTCTCTGTGCAGAGGTACTGAGAGGTAGGACACCTGTATGAGGTGGAACCTAAGAGAAAGTGGCATATTGCTAGTGGTCTATAACCCCAGAACGTGGGAGGAGTACCAGGAGTGTATGGCCATCCTCCGCAGCATAGTGGAAGGTGACTAGTCACTGGGGAAAACAACATGGAAACTCATGGGATCCTGACTATCAGAGAATAGCTCTGAATCACAGTCTGGCTTCCTGTTTCAAGATGTGAGCACTTGCCGGGCAGTGGTGGCGCACGCCTTTAATCCCAGCACTTGGGAGGCAGAGGCAGGCCGATTTCTGAGTTTGAGGCCAGGCTGGTCTACAGAGTGAATTCCAGGACAGCCAGGGCTACACAGAGAAACCCTGTCTTGAGAAGAAGGGGGAGGAGGAGGAGGAGGAGGAGGAGGAGGAGGAGGAGGAGGAGGAGGA